>JAHYIO010000039.1:1895135-2526847 GCA_020543525.1 Coriolopsis trogii
TCTTACGAGAGTTCACCTACCGATCTTCCCAGCTTGATTGTCTGCGCGTGAACTACTAAGTCAGCGCGCACTTGGAGCAAGTAGCTGCGCTCGGGTCGCAGGAGTCGGGTGCCTCATTTTCTCCGGATCCCCTAGGCAGACGAGCTACGGACCTATTGTGTGGGGGGATGGACGGTCCTCAACGGTGCCTCCTGCCAGTGCAACCGTGGGTCCCATATGTTACGACCACCGTTACGCGCTATACGTATTACGTAAGATACCAGGCTGCGCTACGGCGTAAGTAAGCTGCAACTAGTTCTTGTCGTCGAATCAACGCCGGTCTGGATCGATTTTGGGTATCTGCGCCTCGTCCATGCCCTCGCCAGCTCTCGTATCTCACCTTATTCTCGGAACTATGTCCCTTGTCTTGTCTCGATCTCGCGGCGCGTCGCGGACGACTGTCGTGGCACGTGTCCCACTTGCATTACAACCTGAAGATAAGTAGCTATCAGAGGGCCGACATGATCCCACGTTCCACACTCTACTCGATTCAGATCAGCACAGGGTGTGTATGGTAGCTTCAGGACCGATCTGAATGTCTCTCTGTATAATATAACTGATCGCACGCTCTCATGACCACGGCAGTCACGTCCGCCTAGTATGTCTTCAAAAGTGCACGTTTATCGGCCACGACATTATGTTCTCGCAGACATCTGCCTCACCCTCCAAGTATCTGCCAGCGCGGACTTGCTCCCGCTCAACATCCACATTGTGCGGAAGAAGACTGTGCCCCTGACAGCTGTCGCGGTGAGCTAGGGTCGGAATATCAGAGCAGCAGCGCTTTTGCCAAGTATGCACACAAGCACACGCCGATGTGGACGGCATATGACATCAGGATGCAACCAGAGGCCAGTTCAACAAGGTGAGCACAATGGCTTCTATAGGTATATCGGGCTGAGTCTTTTGTCTCAAGATATGAGCGCATACGTCATGATCACGAGCAGTCACTGAGCTCCATGGATCAGCATTCAATGCTTGAGTACAACGTTCCGTAGGGCTTCAATGGAACCACCAAGAAGTCTCATCAACCTCGACACAAGGCTGAATTGGGTTAACTTCCCACAGACGGCCTCTAGCAACGGTCGGAATAAGGCTCCCGCATTCGGCGTCGCAGATTGACTCATGTGCGTTCAAAGTTCATCAATTCCCGAGCCGAGCCTTAATCTTTGCCGCATAAAACCCAGAGCATGACTATAAGACGTCACCGACCTCGTACGGACTCCGCACACTCCCCCGCCGCTGTCCTCTGCTGCCAGCGCGATGCACGCATACTTGGCTACATTTACACTCGTCGCTTTGGTACTAGCTCGTCCTTCGGCAGGTGTAAAGGCGCTGGACGCAAGGGCAGTGCATGCAGTTTGCGACGAGCTTGCAAGCTCGCTCTCATCCGAATCCGCGGTCTTCTGGCCTGGTGCGTATGAGCATGTATCGTGTGCGCAGCTACGCGGCTGATGTGTTGGTGCATCCTACCCTCCGGAACGCCAGATGGACCTCAAGCAGACAAGTACTGGCAGGATATCGGACATTACGCGACATCCAGTACGCAACATGCGGCGTGTTCAGTCGAACCGGGCACCACGTACGATCTCGGGAGGATAGTGAGCCCCTACCTTCGTCGATGTTAGTCCAAATCCTTCCTGACCATACTCCCGTGCCCCCTCAGCTGCAAATCCTTGGGCAGACAAGAACCCCGTTCGCAGTTCGTTTTCCAACGCTACTCACCGTTAGCAACATGAATTTGAGGCCATTATGCTGATAATGCATAGGTCAAAGGAGGTGGCCATGCGATGAATCCTACGTTTTCGTCGACCAGGGGCATTCAAATCGCCATGTCCCGCTTCAACAAGGTGACGTTCCATCCGGCCACGAACACAACAACGGTCGGAGCTGGGCTTATCTGGGACGACGTCTATGCGGCGCTGGAGCCGTACTCTGTCGGCGTGGTGGGCGGGCGAGTGACAGGGATCGGGGTAGCCGGGTTTACCCTGGGCGGAGGTTTGTTCTTTTGGTCACTCCTTACACCTCCCCCGTATACCACGTGTGCTCTGTGGCGGCTCGCTCGCATCTGTGGCTGACAACGTTGATTCATGCTGTCACCAGGATACTCATGGAAGACCAATCAATTTGGGCTTGCTCTTGACAATGTCGATGGCTTCGAGCTAGTGCTTCCGAGCGGCCGCAACATCTCTGTCACGCGCGACAACCACCCAGATCTATTCTTTGGTCTTAAGGTGCTGCTCTCTTAAATGCAGCGTAAACCGTCTTCTGACCCTTGATTCTCGGCGATCAGGGAGGTTACAACAACTTTGTGAGTAGATCATGCATCTCTCGTTTAAAGCGCACCAGGACTCATCTGCTCGCCGGTCACAGGGTATAGTCACCAGGTTCACGTTGCGGACACATCCACAGACGGATGTATGGGTGAGTAACGACATGTAGGCCCCCTTTGAGATTTTTCCGGTCGCAAGCCTGACCGAGTCTATGACATCGTACAGGGCGGTGTGCTCACGATTGATGGCGATGATATTGAGGCAGTCAAAAATGCGACCGTCAAGTTCTCGCAGAACGTAGTGGACCCGAAGGCATCAGTTCTGCCCACGGAGGGCTATACCAATGACCAGGTACGTATGTTGTGTCGCCTTTACGCTTATGTGTTGATACCCGTGGTGATTCAATATGGAACTCGCAGGGCGGGCTGCTTGCTAGCATCTTGATGTTCTACGACGGTCCGAGCCCTCCTGAGGGAATCTTCGATGACTTCCTATCGATACCCTCCCTATCGAAAGACCTGAAGACTCGTTCGTTGCTCGATCTTATCAGAGCATCACCTTCGAATAGTACTGCTGGCATTCGGTGAGTTGAGCTATCAGGCATCCATGCTCGTGCTTTCACACCGTCTTCCCATACCGCCAGCGGTATCTACCAGACCGTTTCTCTCCTGAGTTACACCCCTTCACTCATGGACGCAATCACAAACGAGACGACTGTGCGTACTATGTATCTCTTTGCTTAATTGCGTACCTCGATACGAGTCATCTAACACTGATGTTCTACCGCACTAGTTTTGGGGCAAACAACTCTCTTCCACATCCGTCTTCCTCGTAACATACGCGATCGAACCCTTCCTCAGCTCCATTTTCTCGCACGCCCCCGCCTCATCCTCTGCGTACCCACCCAATCGCACCCGGGGCCTCTCCCCGCTTAACCTCTACATTGCGTACACGCGCGCGGAAGACGACAAGGTCGTTTGGGATGCAGCACGGCAGAGCGCGGAGCGGCTGACCCAGGTCGCCGTGGACGAAGGCCAGGACGTCGCGGATGCTGCGCTGTATCCGAACTACGCGATATTCAGCACGTCGCTGGAGAGGATGTACGGGCGGAACGTGGACATCTTGAGAGCGCTGAAGGCTAGGTATGATCCGGGAAACGTGATGGGTCTCGCGGGAGGGTGGAAGTTTTGATCTGGGAGGGATCAGACAGAGATGGAGAAGTGCGGGAAACGTTTTGCATGCAATGGGAGAGCACGAGCGTACGCTATCCATCAACAACTTAGCTTGCGTGTTTCCGGCTTGCGGGCACCGTGTCGCTTCCCTTGCTCCACCCCTGCGTCTCGCAGAGCTGGCTGAGGAACCGTCGTGCAGAGAGTCGAGGAGGCAGGGAGAGTGGGACGTACATGTCTCCTTCGCAAGTTCTGGACGTGCGGCAGCTCGTCTCACAACCGCTCGGTACTCTGATTCATGTTGCCCACGTAGTTGCCGCTCCGTTGGGAATTCGGTAAGCAGACGAGGAAGCGGTTTGGCTCCAAGCCTTGGGGAGAGTTATCGGGAAGCTACTATCGACCAGGCCCGGAGAGGGGCTGTCGGCAAGTCTCAACGTATGATAGCAATCCATTCACAGTTAAAGGGAACAATAGAGGCTCGCGCGAGCGAGAATGACTGCACCGGCTTCCCTCAGCCCGCAGCGGTGATGGTAGTATATATTTATATGAAAACGACTCTAATGAAAGGCGCGGCCAAGTTAGCCTACTCATATTATCTGCAGATCACAGCTCACCCGAAAATAACATCCTAGGCCTACTTAGCAAACACGAGAAGGACGCACGGGGAGACCGAGTCAGTCCTCGTCCTCGTTAGTGCGGAATCAGGGCATCGCGGAAGTAGCGCCCGTGCCTGTTTGCTTGCGAGACTCGAGTCGGACTCGGACGGACAAATCTTCGTCTTCTACTTGTCCAACGACATGTCTGTCTCCTCGCTGCCTCAGCTGGCAGCACATATTACTCTACAGATTTTATGTCTCGTCGATCTGTGCTGTGTCCTCGGCCATCGACTTCTTTGACTGCGGCCTCGGCCGGTGGTGCGCTCTGGCGCGATGTTCACAAACATAGTCTTCAAGATGTATCCCTTCTTTAGGCCTCGCGATTTGTAAGCAGTATTCTAAGCCTTCAGCCTGCAATCTGCAATTCGACCGTACGCTTGGAACCGCCCGCTTGGTGAGCATTCCCCGCGACTTACCTGCACCTCGTAATCGCGCTCTTCTGACGTACTTACTTTCTACTACGTCGCGGTGTTGCGTTTGTTTTCGACTGAAGGGAAGCTGGTTCTCTTGTTCGCACAATCAGTTATCGGGATGATTCAGGATGGGATCCGTCAGGTACGTTTCCACCTCTCTCTTCCCCCTGAGTCCTCCTAATGTTCTCTGATCACATGCATGCGCCATATCAATCTCTCGCTCCAAGAGCCCACCGTTGCCGTCCAATATATACCATTGAAGGCCCTCTGCGTCGGGCCTACATGTCGCTTGCGCATGATTATAGTCGACAGAACTTCTGCTGTACACAGTGCGTCTGTGCACGTCTCACACTATTTTTACCCGTATTCGCGCAAGCTCACTAGCCACACCAATGCTTGCAGTGTGCGCGGCGTCATGCAGCGTTCCTACGTTTACGTTTGCGTCTCGCTTTGGTGCAGGTGCTGGCTACCTTCAATCCCAGCTGGGCCGCACCTCTTGTCTACGCGCAGACGCTGATAGCGCAGGATCTGCAAGAGGGCCAAAGTACACACCATCCAAGAGATGAATATCAATTGAGGACCGTTGATGACAAGTATGAACGCAGACTCGGTGAGGCGCAGAGTTCGTTCGTCTGTCGATTTCAGGAGACAGAAAGCCAATGCGTCTTGGGTGTCGCCGCGCGGCAGTGTTGAATGCCTGGATTGCTTGATATCCTAGGTATGACATCGTAGGTCGTATACAGCTGTTGGCTCATAAGTATACATAGCGTGGATAATAACGGCATCATGCCACAAACCGATTGGACCTGCAAGAGACTCGCACTTCGTGCTTGCCGGGTCACATATACCAGCCCGCGCCGACAACCTCCGCCAAGAGTATGTGAGGGCCCACACGCACTTATCCGACTGTCAGGCTGCTTCAAATCATCTTCGATGTGAGTCTTCATAACCGTTCTGGACTCGTATTATTCTCACCTGGGGTCATCGACTCTGGCTTAGTCTGGTAATAGCTGGTAAGCGATGCCATTTCGCGACTTCCCCGGTTCTATGTTATGCAGTCGAACCGCACGATCCTATTAAGTGCCTTGTCGAGCGCTTCGGTAGGGTGTGACTCTGGTATGAGCTGCTTTCACGAAGCAAATCTGAAGACGTCACGAGGATGACTGGTGAGTGCGACACTTGTTGTGTAATATCATATCACTCCATTCACAAATACTCGCAGGTCATGGGATGCTGTCACTATAGTACAACGATCTCCATGGTTTCATATTCATACAATCACAGTCATTTGTGGACAGTCAGGGTACAAGTTCGGCAAACACATTGAGAGAGCGTATTGAACAAGTACTCGCCGCACCGCAACGACGGCTACTTCTCCCGAGGAGTGTTTGCCCCGCTATTAACCGCACCCCGCGTCTTCTTCCTAGCAGGGCTGCGATCAGCGCTGTCCTCAGCGCCGCCTTGGGCAGAGCTACCAGCTGGCTGCTCGGCCGCTGCGGTTGTGCTGCCCCTTGTCAACGGCGACGACTCTCGCATGGCCCTTCTGGCGGTGGCTTTCTTTCCACCCACTTGTTGCACGTGGGAGTCCCTCTTCTTTCGTTTCCCTAGTTCAGGTTGGCTGATAGAACTTGTCGTCGACGTGTCCGATGACTGTGAACCAGGCACCGAGTCATCCGGCGTGGCACCCTTACCGGGACCTCGCGAGAACATCGTCGGTTTGTGGTATGGATACTGGTCTTCGGTCTTCTTGAGACAGTCATCGGACCATTCCCATCCTTCAGGGCTGATCTTGATTGCCTCGTAAAATGCAACGCTGATGGCGCAATGGTCCTCCACCTTAGATTCGGCCGGTGATGCTTTTTCCGGCGCTTTTTCCGGCGCCTTTACAGTCTCCTCTACAGTCTTCTTGGCCACGTATCCATCTGGTTTCTTGAGACGGCTAATGTGAGCTTCTGAGCCGATCGTGGGCGCAGTGTTGGGGCCCAACAGATCCTTTCCTCGTTGATGGCCCATAGCCGTGTAATGGTCCTCGAATAACGATGCCAGCGTGTTGATCAGTATGCGAAGAGGGTGTACTTGAAGGCTCTGTCCGTTTTTTGTCTTGTGTATGCCAAAGCCACCCCCTACCATAGGTATTCCGTCTCTCACATTGTTATATTTTGTCCGTGGGCCTTGCGGCAGTAGACTTGAACCGGCAATACGGGTGTTCGTGTTTGGCGGAGGGGCCTCGTACACCAGATGCATGAATCTAGCAAGATCTGCCGGCGCGCCAGTATAATCATGGGGGAGAAACTTGAGAATGCACCATTCGAGCACGTGCTTGAATGACTCGAGGTCGTCTGAGACAGTATAGCGTTTTGCAGGATCATGTTGGAGCAATGCAGAGGTGAAGGTGTAAGTACCCTATTGGCTCCGAAATGTTATTCAATGAACGAGGCTACAGACGAGTTTACTATTACTCACGGAACGTGGCTTGGTAAATATTGTGCCAGAGTTCAGCTCCTCCGTTGTCTTGGCCAGATCCCAGTCGGCAAGCAGCCCAACCACTCCGGTAGGAGCTTCGGGATCAGGATAGATGAGGATGTTCCCTGGGCTTATATCCCGGTGAAGGATCCCTTTTGCCCAAGCCTTTTGATGAGCTGCAAACCCTTAGTCAATAACAGAAATTTCTATGTCTAGCCCGTTCAATCTTACCCAAAAGCGAAGTGTATATCACATACACAAGATCCCAGGCTGACTTGAATTCCAAAAGCGGTCGGCATACTTCCTTCATCACGAGCCGAGTATGAACCCTAGTGGGACCTCTCAACTTCAACTTGCCATTGATGGCAACATTTGGCAGCTGTTGAGTTTGCTGTGCGGGATGCACCGCCATTTGCATGGGGACAGGAATACTAGGGTGCTGCACCGGAACTCCTTCAAGTTCATCATCATCGACATCCTACAGGAACAGATTGTTAGTAGCCTATCTGATGCAAGCATGCGCAGTGTGACTGACCTCAGGCTGATTGACATGTTGATGAACAATGGGGCCTACACTCGCCGGTGTGAGGACATCCCCCACACCAATCGGTGTCGGAATGTGGCCAGACATACTAGAGCCCTCCCATAAATTGGAATAGATGTCGGACTCGGATGTGAGCAGTTTGTTCCTCCAGTAGTCTTTGATGAATGCGGCCTCGTGTAGAACAACTCCCTCTTTATCTGTCCAGCAACGATACCCCACAAAACCGCGCGTCCCTTTACCAACTGTGCAGTCGCTGGCAAAGGCGGGCCGTCCTACAAGCCAAACCTGCATGGTTCGTGGAGCGTCTTGACGAGCTGGACCGCCGTCTGAGGACCAGTGGAGGTCCAAGTGAAGCTCGTAAACTCGGTAACCGTCCTTTGCGGCATGGTGCAGGCCTTGTGATATGAATTCGTCGTTTGCGAAAAGTTTGTATGCGCTTCGGAATTGCGCTGCCTTCTCGGGGTCGGCCACTTTCGCAGTAGGGTCATGTCCACGATCAACAGCTGTAGCGGAAGAGCTGTAGATGGCGTATAAAAACTTGGCCATGTATGAGGGGTTCTGAATATAGTCGAAAGACTGAGAAACGATAGTGCGCGAGAGGTCGGATCGGATGAAGCGTGCTTGTTCCCTGCAGATGACGATTGAAAAGATGTGTAGTCGGTGCTGGCGTTTCCGTACTTCGCTTATGTATTCACCAATTTGGCCTCGAGAACGCTTACTCTCCTCTGAATTGAGGGAGAAGTTTTTGCTGGTCCAAGGGAAGTACTTCCTCGTGTACTTAACCTCTATCACCAAATCCACGAAGGACCAGGATGTTTGCGCCGGAAGAACACAGGAATCCGCATCCTGTGTGCTTGATTCTGCACCTGCTACGGGGGACACAGGTGTCCCTAAACTCCCTGGCGAGCTCTCCGCACCCCCGGAAGTGTCTGCGCCTCCAGAGGTGTCCGCATTGCCTGATGTGCACCGTGACTCTCCTGAGCCCGCATCGAAGTCCTCCACATGGGATGCTTCAGTCGGGTTTGGATCAGTACTCGTCGAGGTTTCTGCGGGGCTGTTGTTGGACTTATTCTTTTTCGACCTCTTGGGAGGAATTAGGTACACCTTTTGAGCCTCTGGATCCGTCGGGTAGATGCCTAGGTCGGGGAGCGCTGCGTTGTAGTTCTCGTCCTGCTCCTTTGCCGTTGTGCTATCATGGTGGCGATCCGTGCGATACGCCTTGAACGTTTTACAGTTCATAGCATCAAAAATCTTGTTGAAGCCTTGAACCTGTCGTGTCCCTGGAGTTAGTCGGAGATATGTTTACACACAACAATATGACCTACCAAACCGGGGTACATGCCGCTTTCCTTATGATTCAAGTCGACAACGAAAGGTTTGAGTTCCGTGGAGGCGTGAGGTGCCTGCTGAGATAGAGGAGCACATAGTTTGAGCCATTCATCCAATGGCATCTCCTCGGAGTTCTCATCGAACTCGTTCGCCATGACCTTGCGGGGCTCTGAAGGGACGCCAGTCAAACGTGCGAGATGGCCGTGGTTGGGGATGGAAGAGGCTTTAAACTTGATAGGAGTATGTCCAGAGGGAGGATTTTTGGCCTCAGAGGACGGAGTCTTTGCAGTGGAAGATGAGAGATGATCGCCACCAGGAGCGAGTGATGTAGTACTATCAGGGACGCTGACACGTTCGGCGGCAGTCGAGAAGGTTGTAGTAGGAGGTGATGTATTGCCAACGGCTTCGACAGTTGGAGAAACAGTGGCGGTAACCTGACTAGGAATACCACTACTGCCTGTACTCTCTGAGCGACGCGCGTTGGAAGTTGACTGGGAAGACATGATAAGTCGAGGAACGACGACTGTATGAGAAATAATATGTGAGGTGAGGGATACGTACCGAGCGTGTTACCCTTTATATAGCAGCCTGCGCATATGTTAGGTTCAAGACTCTCGTAGTACATGTTGAAGTCCTCACAATTCTCCGAGGGAGGGTCGGAATCTGAGCCGGTGCACGACTACCAGCCAGAAAATGGAGCTCTCCTGTGGTTTCGATCGTCATGGACGATACAAGGTTATCATTACGACGTGTCTGCATCATTCCAGTTGTCAGTCTTGCCTTATGCCGTTGTTGTTTCGGTGTGCGTAGGTGTGACTTGTAGCGATGGAGAAATCCAAGCAGTACGAGATCGCGCTGGCGACCGGCGCCCAATTGCATGCACCTTCCAGCGGGATCGGACGCCCGTCCAAGACCATTCGTCGAAGTGAACGCCAACTGAAGTGCTGGGGGATGACGAGTATCAGTACTGCATTATGTGTACTCTGGCCTTGGGTCGAGTAGGTGCGAGACCCATTCAAAATCGCGCGAAAGATTCAGGTGCATAGCAACCACTACTTACACATCGAACTTTCATGATTCGAGGGTGTGTTTCACGAAGGAGAAGCGAAGGAGAGACATTAGTTGTTGCAAGTCCAAATGGATACGGAAAGGACTACATCATAATACACCAACATTCCAACTACAGACCTATCATTCACTCTCAAACGTGACGACGCCGATGTCACATGAGTAGGACTCCGAGCTATAGGACTGCAAGAATGATGAATTAGATGACCATCCATATCTGTGGGTCAGACAACACGAAAGGGGCGGATGATAAAATGTGCGCAGACTGCTTCAAAGCCGGCCGGGCGGAGGAGTTCGAAAGTCGGGAGCATGTCAGCAGCCATACACGCGGGAAAGATGCAAGTGTAGACCGTGACAGTTTTGCGCTGCGTTCTGTTGAACGCCTCACAATCTGCCAGTTGGAGCGCCTTCAGATTCTGAGAGAAAATGAGAATATAATAGCGTACTCTGTTCATAGGGCCATGGTGCGACCCAGCGAACAAATATGCCCTGGTCCGAGGAACGTTAACGCAGGCAGCGGCAAACCTTTGAGGTTCGTTCCTCGTCGGAATGCAACAGTCGCCTCATGGTGGACGTCGGTATACAATCACCCTCGAACAAATATATGGGAATGAAGGATGGATGGTCGGAGGCGGCACTGGAGGGACGTACCTTGTCGCACTGCACGCATTACCCCATCCGACTCCAGTCTTGACATGGACATCATTCTCAGCACGAACACCAAATGATCGTGGCACAACCTGTCGAAGGGTTACTAGCTTTCCCAACACATCGGTGGTACGATATGCCGGTTGTGTGATGCGAGGAGAGAGCCAACTGCATCGAAATCTCGTTAAGGCGACAGGGCGCCTGCCCATCCCTGTACGCGGAGCCCCGGCCCGCGTTCCCGAGTACATCCGTAGCACTCACCCTACGTCGAGAGATGGGGGCCAAACGTCCGTGGAAGCACTGAGCACTGCAACTATTATATGGAGATGAAAATGATGATACAAATGTGACTGAGCAGAGCAGGCCAGTATACACAGCACATACTAGTCAGGTTTGTGACTTCTTCGCAGTCCTTCGGTCAGCGGTCAACCAAGCTCAGCCATAGCCAAAAAAAACCATCGCCCATCGCCCTCCGCCCATCGTCCGTGCAGCGAGTTCGGTCGACACCGTCCTTTTGCGCACCGCGCGTCTTCTCATCCTGCGAGCGCGCCGACAGCAAGGGCAGGGGTGTGGGATGGGACGGCGATAGAGCGGCGCGCGTCCTACATCGACATCTTCGCCATCTTGTTCACGAGCGGGACCTGGCCCTCCGCCTGCGAGCTCGACACGTCGTCCTGGTTCTTCAGCTCCTCCCTCGACGCCGTCGACGAGTCGTCCGAGTGTCCGTCGTAGTGCATCACGTTCCGGTCCTGCCGCGCGAAACATCCACCGTCAACCGACGCCCTCGTTTCGTCGTAGGGACCCCGCAGTGTGTCTGGACGCACCTCGTCGATCTGCTCCTTCTCCGACTCCTCCTTGAACTGCGCGAGGTTCGCGCCGAGCGCCTGCATCGAGGGCGAGAAGCCCGCGAGCGTCGACAGGCGCTTCGTCGCGATCATCGAGAACACCGCCTTGCGGACTGTGCGAGACACACGCAAAGAACACGCCGTCAGCTGCCAGAGGTCAACTATAGGGGCAAAGTAGGTACATACACGTCTTCTTCGCGTCGAACGCCTTCTGGATGTGCGGCAGCAGGTTCGTGGGGCCCCCGCTCGAGCTCTGCGGGTCGGGCACAAAGTGCGGCTGGTCGGACGCGAGCCATTTGTGCTTCAGACACTCGGCCGCCGTCGGCCGCGACCGGGGGTCGATCGTCAGACATTCCCGCACGAACTCGCGCGCCGTCTCGGACACGTTTGCCCAGTATTCCTCTTCATGACATTGTCAGTACGTGCGCGCGCGGGAGAGAGTGTGAGCGGAAGGTCAGACGTACCGGGCTCGAAGTGGTAGTCGCCGTCGATAATGGCCTGCATCTCCTCCTGTTGCGTGTCGCGATCGAATGGCGTGTATCCTGTATGCGATGTTAGAAATGGCGGGGAAAGCTAGAGGAGTCGCGTTACCACAGAGTAAGAAGTAGGTGATGACACCCATGGCCCAAACGTCGACGGGTTGTCCGTGACCGGCTGTGTAATACATGTTAGCGTACAGGATGCAGAGAATGTGTGGAAAAATCTCACTCTTCTTGAAGATCTCGGGAGCCATATACTACGAAAGGCCGATCAGAGATAAGTACGCGCGAATGCATATGGGACGACGTACCCCAGGGGTACCGCAGATCTCAGTCAACAGATGGAACCTCTCCTCATCCATCACGCGACTGAGACCGAAATCGGCGATCATGATGTCTGCATCTTCGTCCTTTGTTCGGAATAGCAGGTTCTCGGGCTTGAGATCTGGACACAGTATGAGAAGATGACACCTGACGCAGATCGAGTAGGAGGTACTAACCGCGGTGCACGATACCGCAATCGTGGATGTATTTGACAGCACCCATGATTGTACGAATCAAAGCAGCCGCGTCTCTGAAGGGAGGGAAAAGTGAGATCCACAAGCAAGGGAAGGGATATTCACGAACGTACTGCTCGTAGTAGTTGCCTTTTGCGCATATCCGGTCGAAGAGCTCTCCTCCAGTGCAGAGGTCGAAGCATAAATAGAGATTGTGGGCGGTCTTATTGAATGTCAGAAGACTGTAACATAGAGAGTATGGGCGCAGGACTGACCTCGAAGTAATCGTGGAGAGTCACGATGTTACGGTGGCCCTTGGACACCTTCTTCAAGACGGCAATCTCATTCCGCACCTATACAAGAGATGGGCGGGTGAGCGATCACATTCTGTGTGGCCGCGCGACGACATCCTTGCAATCATATGATCTTCGGCAAGGGCGGGCTGCCCGTCGCGTGAAGGGGCGGATGGGACTGGGCTTACCATGTACTCCCGTCCCTCCATGAGCTTCTTGTTGATGACCTTGCAAGCATAGTACTTGCCCGTCTTGATGTGCACGGCCTCCTTGACGATAGCGTACGTCCCACTGCCGAGGGTCTTTCCCGTTCGATACTACGCGGAAACCTTGACTATCAGCCGCCCAAGTCGTACAGAATAGCATCGGGGGGTGACTGACCTGACACGGGACTGTTGCGGGGGCCATGGGAGACGACTCTGTGTGGGCGTGAGGCTGCGGGGTATTTAGGCGTCGTCGATGGGGATGATGGAGGGAGGGAAGAGAGGAGGAGGCAAGCAGGAGGTGGCTGTTGTTATAATTAAAGTTGTAGCAGAGATCAGAGCACTCACACCCTCCCGATCCGCATCGCCCCGTCCCCCCGGCCATGGTCCTCCCCCGGTCTGTCCTCTCCTCTCCTCCTCCTCCTGCTCTGCCTTCCCCGCAAGGCGATGTCCTCGAGGCACTGTTGCCGCTGCACTCTGCGATGCACTCGCCGCCCGTGTCGTCTCAGGCGTTTTCGACACGACCACCACGGACTTCTCTCCCTGCTTCGCTGTCTGATGCGCGCTCATGCGGGCATATCGATGGTTGTCCTCGCCGCCCCCTCCGCCTGTCTGCTTGGACCCTCCCTCTTTGATGCGCAATGGTCGGAGCGATGACTTGCTGGATTGCTGGCCCATGTGGTCGATAGAATGAGAGTGCGGCAATTACGGTGAAGGATAGGCTACGGTAGCGAGCGGGGAATAACGAGATTGAGCACCGTCACCACACCGAGGACTCGCATATATGTACGTCCGCGGTGCCCTGTCACCCACCGTGCCGCGTACACGCTGCGTGGTCCGAGAAGCGACAGAATTGGTCACTTCCGGCGTCGTTGGCTGCAAACTCATTGCTCGGCCGTCCAGAGGCTGTGTGCTGCACCGCCGGAGGGCGCTGCGGCGCTCCCTAAACTGCTTCTTCTCCACTCATTCCCTATCTCCATGTTGTCTTCGGCGTGCTACGGTGCATTCGCATACCACACATGAAGGCTTCTCGTGTATAGCGATACCATGACCGAGTCAACAATGTGCGTTGAGGCGTTGCCAAGCTGTCGAGTATATTGGCGTCCGTCCGCGTACCGTCTCGCGAGGATGAACGCTCCTGAAACAGAAGGCGGCGGGAGTCGGCTCTGTTCTGTCATCGCACCTGAGCAAAGCCTGGAGTTCGGCATGAAAAACGAACAGCCATTGCGACAATGTCAGCCCATTCGGTGGGTATCTACGCATTCGATTCTGCTGCGAGATTCCGTATTGTTAACCACGATTCGTAGACTGGCCGTTGTTCCGAGCGCACTTGCCCAAGTACGTCAAACTGAGATACAGACCCGCACTGTGCATCCCCAGTCAGCGGGATGTCGTCGTAGACGCGGGTACACGGCATATCGCATTCGTTAAGTGTTCATTTGACATCGCCTCCTATAATGCTATGTTTTGATTTCAGTGCTGGCTTCACATTAGTCCAATAACTCCCAGCGTTCGCTCGACATATTTGATGACAGTCTGTCACTGTGCCTTGCCCCAAACGAATACCGCACAGCCGCGCTCAAGCAATTCACTGCGGCGAATCTGCCGACGCAATCCACGCCCAGTCTGACCACTTTCCAATACATACCGAACGGTCCCCTGCCGAGTAGTATGTATACATTATGGAAAACGAGCGAGTACTCATCGACTCCGACAATGTGTTCTGTAAGGGTGCTCAATCTCCTCACGGATCACCGGGCGTCCGCGTCAGGACTGGTCAGGATGTAAGTATAGCGTACCGCACAGCTGAGCTGCCGATCCTTCTCATAGTCGGCTACTGATCCGGTGCACAACTGGAGCGATCGCTGCTGTTCCTCGCGTCACGAACGTGTCCCACATCTGTCTCAGCTCGCAGTCCGCATCCGCGAATCACAGACGTAGTCATAGCCCCCCTCGGAATGTCCAGGCATCGCTTGCACGACCAACGCGAGACTTACGGCAAGGTTGTGTTATCATGAGTATCCGTGCAAATATACTCACCATACATTTGCCAGTACACACTCCCCGCTCTCAGTAGGTATACAGATACGCGTATGTTGCTGTACGTCTGCACAGCTGCTATGCACTCGCCATCTTCAGACACGGGCACAATCTAAAGATCCAGATCGTCGATATGCAACATCAGTGTGGCCGTGGCCTCATGCTACCACGGCCTGCGAAGTGTACTCCTGCGTTCCTATCATAATCCTCGGGTCTCCTAAGGTACGATCTCTCACAATCATCCTCCTTGTGCCTTGTTTGCTCCCGTCCACAGCGGTCCCCATAACTATATCTACAAACGTTTGTAAATGATGCCGCAAGCTCAATAGAGTATATTTTGTGGAGAAGTACTAGCCCACACTTGATACCAGTCGGAATGGCTGCGTGCTCAGCGCTCAGCAGAGAGGTTGCTACCTACATGAGATCCGAGCCAAGCCGTCGGAGGTTCCATAACCACAGAACGCAATAAAAATGCCCTTTCACACATCCAAACGACCAACCTGGGAGTCGAACCCAGAATCTTCAGCTATATCCTAAACCGGAAACTGACGCCTTAACCATTAGGCCAGCCGGCCGGCGTTATGCTCAATATGCTAGGCCAGTCGGATTCGGACCATATAAACAACCCCATGCGCCGTGCATGCGCGATCTTTCTCAACTCGACCACCATCTGCGATATACCATGGAATCCCTTACACGAGAAGAAACTCTCAGAATGCTGAAAGCTATGGGCATCGAGTTGCCTGCCGACACAAGACTTTCTGACGGCGTGCTCCAGACGCGCCTTCGAGACGCGCTTGACGCGGCCCAGTACAAAGATCACTTCCAACCCTCTCTCGATATCACCGCGCTACCAAATTGGCCTCACAGACTGACCACGTCTGGCGGGAGATCTGTGGCGAATGCCTTCCAAAGAGGAAACATGGATGAGCTGCGGCAGCAGGTGGAAGGAAGCTTCGGCGGCGATGAAGGCACGCGACCGTTTCTGGAGCTCCGCAGGAACATCCTGGGCATGGCGAACTTTGTCGACGGCGGCCTGATGTGGTGGGTTGTCAAGAACAAGACTGAACAGACGCGGACGATTGCTATCCGGGTCCGTGGTCATCCTCGTCTACGAACTTGTACTCCTGATCCCGGTCTCGTTTCAGGTCGTGTCTGTGCTCGAGGTCAACGCCAAGGTCCCGGTTCTGGTCGTTCTCTACCGACTCTTCGACCGCTCTTCGGCCGCACACTGCGCCAAGTGGAAGAAGGAGCAGGACGAGCTCGATCCGCCGACTGACGGCAAGGGCGGATTGAACCTCATGATGTCTCCTCTCGAGTACAAGGTTCTGGCGAAGCTGCTCAAGAACAACTCCGCGCTCGTCCCGGACAGCTTCGAGCTTGGCAAACGGTCGACAGAGAAGAACTTTCATGCGTCCGTCCTACTGCCGATTGGACCGCTCGAGTACGACGCCCTAGCCAGGCTCAATAGCCACGTCGGCTGTGCCGTCTGCGGCAAGAAGGCCCCCCACCGCTGCGCTCAGTGCCAATCCGTATCATACTGTGGAACAGGTGCACTCCACGGTTCTGCCTCTGGCTGCTGCTCCAGTAGCTAATCGCTGACCGCCCGCAGACTGCCAGCGCGCCGACTGGGCCAACCACAAAGAAGAGTGCAACGAGCACTCGCTCCGGGACGCGGCGTGGCGCGCGCTCACTATGTCCTCGACGCCGATGAAGGGCATGGACGGCATGTACAAGTCCACGCTGAACAAGTTCAGCAACATCAACCTCGGCTTCTCGGACAAGACGAGCGAGATCTCCCAGATCGACGGCGCGAACGCGCCCCCGAACGAGTACGGCGACAAGCTGTTCATCGTCAAGATCCAGGGCGGGCTGCCAGGGATGGGAGGGCCCCCGGGCCATTTCATGATCTACGACCGAAAGCGGACGTGCCAGTGCTTCATGCTCCGCGAGGACGGCCCGGCGCGCTTCGCAGAGTTCTATGCGGAGATGACGGGCCCGCGCAGTGAGTACGGGGGCGCGAAGATGTATCGGTGGGCGAGGCGGACTGGGCCTTGGGAGCTGACCGTGTGCTTGGACCGAGTACCAAAGCCCGCGCTGACAAGGTGGTAGTCACATTCCATGCATCTGTTTCGAACTGGAGTGGGCTCGTGAACGAGTACGGTGGGAAGTACACATCTCGTCGACCGCGAGATCGAGTATATTATTGGTGTCTTGTCTAAACAATGTCACCTCTATATCTCCGCAGCTCTGGATCACGAAGCACCTTGTCCAAGACGTCCTTGGCCAAATGCAAAGACACGCTTACCGGCTCGTCGTACCACCGTTTTCCCTCCCTGTGGTCCACAGCCGGCGCGGCCTCCATGACATGTATGCACCCATCCATGCTCGGCATCAGCACATCCACGTACCGCGGTGCCCCTGTCCCAAAGTCCATCTCGTACACGTCCAGGCCTTGCCAGGACGTGACGATCGAGTGCCGCCTGCCGAGGAAGGCGCGCCAGATGTGCTGCGCGTTCACGTCGTGCGCCATCTCGTGCAGGAGCGCGCCGACGGCTGTGGGCGTGAACTGCGCCGTCGCCGCACGGATCGCCGACGCCCCGAGGGAGAGCGAGTCGGGCGACGCGATCTCCTTGCTCGTGAGGGTGACGCGGGCGAGCGTGATCGGGGAGCCGAGGAAGGAGGCGGGGAGGGGAGGGGAGATGCGCGGACGGAGTCCGAGCGTGACTGCCATGTGTATTGGCTCTGTGTCCTGCCCCATACCCCGCGCGCGCACGATCAGTGTCAAGATCAACGCTAGGAGGGCGTCGAGGCGGGAGACGTGGGGCGAGGCGGCGGCCTGCCATATGCGCTGGACCTCCTCTGGTGAGAAGTAGACGAGTGTGTGCCCGACGGGGGCTAAGATGTCCCACTCGGACCATGGCATGGGGTCTCCTGCTGTGCGCGTGAGGTCTTCGGACGCGAGCTCAGGGGGAACTTGAGTGCCGGGGAGCATGGGCGCAGGACATCCGTTCGCGGATCTCCACCAGTCGTATCGGAGCATTGGCAGCGAGCGAGCCGTGTCTACGAGCGACGGGTCCGGCTGTCCCTTGACATCGCCTGCTGCAGCATCGACAAGGGAAGGGTCGAAGATGGGTGACAACGGGGGAGTCGGTTGGTTGCTCAGACGAGCACGGTGTACAGCAGCCCAGTCCTTTACGAACTGGGTCATCGCAGTCGCGTCCGCGACGGCATGCGTGATCCTCAACCCGACACTGACATCCCCACAGGCGAACTCGGTGATCTGCACAGACACGCAGGGACGTCCCTCGAATTCGTTAGTGTTGTGCAGGGCAAGAGAGGTCGGGCAAACGAGCTGCGTGGATGGGAACGAGTCTGCGTCCCACGCCCCGCACTTCATCCGCTCGCTCCTGTCCGGAACGAGTGAGTGGAGGGTATGCGGGCAGCGTGCGTGGATGAGCTCGATCCCGGGGTCGCTCGGAGAGCCGTAGGTGATACCGACGCGGCCGTGGCGCAGTCCGCGTGCTGGGTCGTATGGCAGCCAATGCAACTGACCGGCCCATTGTGGGTAGGCATTGACGGTGTCCTTGAGAGACGCGATGAGTGTTTCGGCAGACAGTGCGCGAGTGTTCTCGGATGGAGGGTTAAAGTACCACGCGGCGCTTGTCAGTGAAAATCTGACCACCGTGTCGTCCAGGATCGACAAGGGTGTTGTACGTGCGTCGGGAACAGGTCTCGGAACCGCGTCTTTTGGCAAGAGTCGGACGCGAGAGACCGTTTCGAGGGAGATTTCTGTCAATGCGTTTGAGCGTCGGCGTTCGAGTGAAAGAGAAACAAGAGACAGTCTACGAACCTGGACTCGTGGGGGCTTTCGTCATGTCAGGAGGACTTGCGGGTAATCAGGAGGCTCGAGAGATAGGTGCGAACCACAATTGTCTCTTGTGTGCATGGACATGGTGAGGACGACTCACATCGTCAAGATCAATTCGGAGCCGCTCGAACGGATGGTTCCGAGGTCTTTTGCTGAGAGGCCTGCGATCGGAGATAAGATCACTGAAAGCCGAGGCTCATGCCATTCTCTTTGCACTTCCGACTCGTCTGTGCTGACAAAACATAGACTTGAGGACAGGTATGGATCATGAAGGGGTCATTATTGGGGATTGAAGTCACCGCAAGACATTCCGTGACTGCTCCGAGTCTGAACATACAACAACACTTGTGACTTCAAGCTCGTATCTCTCAAGGGAGCGTTCCCATCCTCACGCTCTCCCAAGTGCGGCGAACTCGGCCGTGAACTCCTCCATCGCGTCCAACGTCTCCACCAGATGCACGAAGCCCAACGGCTCTCCGCGGCTGAGCGCGAGCGACTGTGCGGTCCTGCACGCGTTCTTGATCTGCCGCCCGTTGATGTCGCGCTCCGCGAGCTTCTGAACGAGGTCCTCCCCGAGCGCGTCTTCGGACACGCCCGCCTTGCGGAGAAACGCGCGCCAGACTTGCGCCTTGGCGGACGCGGAGAGCTCGCCGAAGTGGAGGGCAACGTGGATGCGCGAGAGGAATGCCTCGTCAAACGCGGTGATTCGGTTCGTCGTGAGGAACAGGATGCCGCGGTAGTACTCGACGTGGCGCAGGCTGCAGGACATGGCGCGGGGTGATCGTGAGAACGTGAGGAGATGGTATGCGGGAGGGACGTACAAGACAGCGACCATCGCGTTGCGCTCGAGATCGTGCAGCGAGCGGCGCTCAAGGAACACGTCCGCCTGTTGCGTGCGCGCGGTGCGTGAGCAAACAGCTTGTATTGTATAAATAGCAACGTACCTCGTCAATGAGGACAATTGCCTTCCAGGCTGTCGCGATATCAAATACTCGCTCGAGGGCGACGTCTAGGTCAGCAGCCTTGGTGCCAAGATCGCCTCCACCGACAACATAGAGCGGTCTGCGGACGTGCTCGCTCGTCGCCTCAGCAGAGAGCGTCTTTCCGACCCCAGGCGGGCCGAACAGATTGATGATGAGTCCTTGTCCTTTGCCTTGCACGAAATCATCGAAGCCAAGGTCAGCATTGTGCGCATCGACGAGCGAGCGCAGCAAATTTTTGCGGTCTGCCGCTAGCACGAGGCCAGCAAATGCTTCGTCGTTCCAAGTGATGGGATGGACGTTCTCGACATTGAACTCGACTGCAAACGAGGGGAGTCAGGTCATGCATCAGAGGAAACACGCAAAGGAAGATGGCGTACGCCAGATCTTGTCAGAAAGGCTGAACCCATAGACGATGGGTGAAGCGAGCATGAGCTCCTCCTCCGTCAGGGAGGTCTCTTCTGCCGGCCGGCTGCTGCGAACGCCCAATGCCGGAACATTATCGTTCGCCTGATCCATATAATTGCCTGCCGAAAATCATAAGACGTCAACAAAGTATAAGGCGTATATCGGGACGCACTGCTGTTTGGTTGGAATAGATCCTGAGGTTGTTCCATGACATGATCGGATTGGCTCGGTACAGGCAGCTCGTAGTTCGGATTCATCCTGACAAAGTTCCCTGTCGGAGTCAGACGGGCGAGTCAGCCTTGTAGATGCGCCGAGCAGAACATATGTGTTACCTCGGTCTATCATTACCCTGGATTTGACCTGAAGACATGTGTGGGCATCGGTAGACGTTGGCTGGTAGACACATGACTCACGTTGTACTTGATGACGTTCTTCCTACCATTGCTAGAGAGCGCAAGCGCGGCAGTGCCTTCGTAGTACATATGATTTATGCCCTTCAGCGAGACCCACTTCCGCCCGCGCTCGAGAAGCAGAGTTTTCATCGCATCGGGGTCATGATGATACTTGAGCGGGAATGCCTCGAGCGAGTTGATCTTTTCCGTCCCCTTGAAATAGAACAAGAACACCTTGGTCTTCACACGACCATAGGAAGCGCTACGGGGTAACGCGATGTTCCCGACCTGATTCGACGCTTGTGTTTGTCGCGCCTGGCGCAAATGAGCAAGACGCTGACGAGCGGAGCGTGATGTTGTGTTTGCTTGGGTGTTGGGTCCCGGGACCGAACCCCGCCGATCGGGTGGACTCTCGTCCCCGACGGAGTCGATACTCTCGCACACGAGGCTGTAGATCGAACCCATGGGGGAGTCGATCCTCGTCGTAGACAGCAGTTGAAGAGCACGAGGCTCACCCGTGAGAGGACATTCGGTCATAATGATCGAACGAGGGACGAGAATCGCGTAGAGGAGGTCGAAGGTGATCTCTCCATGGGCTGTCAGGTTCGCAATCTTTGCGAGGGTTGTGCGATAATCTCTGCGGAGGTAGTCAAGCAACACGACAACGGTAGACAAGACGTGGTCCTCCTCGGGCGTTCGTGCCTTGTTCCGCAGCGTCTTTTCGTACTGCTCAAATTGAGCAAAGAACGTGATGAACAACTGGGGACTGAGCTGTGAGATCTGACATCAATTGGGGTGTTGAAGAGTAACGTCGAAGGAGGACAGGACCTCGAGTGGTTCAGCAGTCCAGGAGATACCCGGGACAGTACCAATCACGTCCTTGCAGGCCTTCAGAAGATACTGGCTTTTGACAATGACGTTGTAGGTAGGTTCTGCTTCTGCTTCTTTCTCTGGTAGCGGGAGCTTCCGGACAACCACAAAGCAGAAATTCTGCCAAGGGTCATTGTCGGTACCATTGCCAACGGGTCGACCAACTTCGGCAACGATGCCTGAGCCGGTGTTCCGATACTTCCAGCTCTTGGTCCATGTGCTCCAGTAATGGTCAACTCGCTTGACCTTGAGGTTTGGCGGGGGGAGAGAGCGCTGTATCACTGTGGCGACGCTTTCTGCGGTAGTGCTGTCGTCCGCCGCGGTCGACTTCATGTCTCTTGTATCTGCCCCAGAGTGCACTGAGAGGCGAGCGAGGCGTGATTGGGAAAGAAGGCGGCGCATCTCAAGGGGTGGTGGGGGTGAGATCCCAGAATACGCAGCGTTCCATGACGCTTTATATGTTCTGTCGACCGTCAGTAGAAGCGGGTATATGCCAGTCTTGGAAACGGTGTGAATATCTGAGTACAGCCTCAGGGTGTCCTCGGATTCGATGGCTGGGAAGCTAGATGTCTTGCACTGCCCAATACAATGTTAGTCTTCGCTCGCACCGCTAGGCCAAAAACGAGCAGCTCTGTTATGGTAAGAAGCGTATATCAACTGTATTCCTGCACGTCACCTTGCACCGTCTTGCACTGAAGGCGACACCACATTGATCTAGGAAGCTGAGCTGTGCGACTGACGCCTGGAGACTCGCGGCTTATGCTTTACTTCGTAAACAAAAATATCTAAGGGGAGCTGTTTGTATGCGACGAGATCGGATTCTCGTCGACAAATATGAGCCCCGGGCCGCACCGTCAATGCTACGAACTGCCTGCATGAGTCAGATCCCATGTCCACGGCGTCTTCGCCAATCGTAGAAGCAGGTCTGCACTCACTGGCTCTCGTGTTCATTCCGGAATGCGTTGAAACTACAACTTCACGGTGGAGGATTCACGAGAGTGACTCGGAAAGCGCGAACTTGAATTTGTTGCACCAGGCTGAACAAAGGTTGGCGCTCCTCGGGTTGATATGCGTGCCACGTGGTTTAGTGTGGGCGCCTGCCCCTGATATCGGCAGGACTGCGGCGGCGGCCTGCAGTGTCGATTTTTGACTCGTTCGTTCTCTCCTTGACGGTCGTCTATGCAACTCTGGACCATAGAAAACTTGAAACAGTGACAGAGACTCGCAAATATTGGTTTGTGAGTGCGTTCGCCATACGTGCGTTGGGCCCAGGTGGCGAACTGTCGTCGTTGGAAATCATGAGGGCTTCGATCGCATAACTTCGAGACTCGACGGTTCCCTATGTTGTATTTCATACTACTTACTACATCTCAAGAGACGTACGCGTCACTGATACAGACCTGCTGATTCACAGTGACGCTCTCCGAACCTCGCGAATGTACGGATCCAGGATCTCTGGGTATGGTCCGTCACCTCTTCGCAAGGCTCTTAGTCAAAGCATTCATACCACAGGAGCGTTCCCAGGTCAGCTGAACGACTTCGAGGCCTGATAGCTGCCAGGCATGAGTCGAGTCAGATTGATGGTGTTTCCAATACGTGTACAATTCTGACGGAGACGGTAGTGTCCCTACATTCTCCTAGTAGAGTCGTACTGAACGAAATGTCTACACGGCCTCTTCCCATATTCGATTCCCCTGAGAAACATGATTCCTCGAAGACGTCATCGCCAAAGGTGCATCGGGCCAGCGAAGGGAAGCTAATCAAAGTCTGGGGCGCCTCCCACGCAGCCTCGCCTTTCAATCACGGGTCTATCTCAAGAACGCTCACCGGTCTATTATCAACTTCGGGCCTTATCCTCTTAATGGAAAGACGGCCAGTCCAGTCACCCACCCCGCAATTGCCCATGGACGCCCCGATATACATCGATCGACACGTGTAGTCCACGCCTGGAAAGGGGCGCGGAAAACACGCCCCTGCAACGCCTACAAGGGTCACCACACCATATTGCGCCGCAGGTTCACACAGGAAGCGGCCGATCTGTGTCTTTCTTCATCTACAAGTTCGAGATGGCCACGGCGCACGCCCTCCCCGCACTCCATGCCTTCACCCGTGCTGCCCTCTTCGCTCTCTAGCATTCCACCCATCCGCACATCCTCGCTACAACGGCCACCCAAATGTCTCGGATACTGGAAGACGGACTGTATGTGCCACCATGACCACGCTTTCACTCTACCGCGGCTCACCCGCAGTGCCGCAGCCGCGAGTTCCCTTTTCCGCGCATTGACTCGCCCAGGACCGGGTCGTCCTCTGCCAGCAGCAGCTTGCCGTCGAGATCTGACGGCAGCGAATCCAAGTCTCTCCGTTCCTCTTCCTCATCCGTCTCGCAACCATCGCTCCATCGCTCGCACTTCGAGCGCGAGTCGCACGACGTCCCGCCATCCAAGCTTCTATCCCGCCTCATGACCCGAGAGGGCACCGACTCGCGGAGCAGCCTCCGCACCGTTCTCGCCATCACGACCGAGCGGCTGGAGAGCGAGACGCGCCGTGCGGACGATGCGGAGCGCCGCGTGCTGGAGGTCTTACGCAAGCTGCGTGCGGCACACGAGGCGACGATGCTAGCCCAAGCGGAGGCGTCGCGGGCGAAGGAGGAGTTGACGTTATACAAGTACCGCCTCGACGACGCGCAACGGGAGATATTGCGTGCGCAGGAGCTCCTTAATGAGTTGGAGCAGCAGAGGCTGGAGGCAGAGGCAGAGGCAGCCCGGGCGCGCTCTACCGCGAGGAGGTATCGCGAGCACCAGCTGGTACAGCTAGCACGAGAAGAAGGTAGGCAAGAAGGTTACGAGCAGGGACTTTCTCGAGGGAAGGATCTTGGACTCCGGGAAGCACGCCTTCCACATGATCCAAGAGAGCGGAAATACGGAGTGACCACGGTGGAGGACATCACAGAGGAAGACGAGGAGGAAGACGAGGAGCAACAGCCACAAGTGCCTCAGTTTCGCAGTCAAACATCTGGACCCGCCGAGATTCGCGTACGCACACCAGCTCCTGAATATCGAGCTCAAACAGCCGGACCGTCGATGGCACGGCCTGGCCGAGTCACCCCACCGACGCCGCCACAGGTGCGGCGACCTCCTTCGAGGTGAGTCCATCTTTCATCTTCTGTCAATCTCCATCTCACTTTGGGTCTGTGCCAGATTCAGTACGTCTAGAGCTAGCCAACGCCCTCACGTTCCAGATGTAGCACATTTCGCACCCACACTGCCCGTCCCAACGGTGGCGACACCTCTCAACATGCCATCACCATCACATTCACGAGCCGACACGCCCATTGGCCTACCCGTGCCACATCCCGCTCCCCGATCGCTGGACGACGGGGAGGTACCAGCACCGATTCCAATATACGAACCTGCGCCGTCTCCAGTACATCCCCCCATTGAAATCCCTCCAGACGGATACATTCCTCACGCCAACTCAACTGATGAGATATTCCTCCCTCCACCACACGAGCTTTCCAGGCCAGTCACTCCAGTAGAGCCCGCCATGACGTCCACTACCATACAGCCTTCGCAGCACAGTGCGTCTATGGCACCCACGGGACCGGAAGTGCGCTCACGCGACTATGCGAGTTCCGAAGACATTCTTCCGGAGGGGGTACCTTTGACGCACTCCAGCAGCACAGGCAGACCGTTCTCCCCGCTGTCGAAAGCGTCGACGACGATATCCCAGTTCGATCTCGTGGGTGCCCCCAAAAGCAAATTGCGTGTCGCCACGGCAGGCCGATCGACAAGAGAGGACGTAAGTCACCACCTAGCCTCTTTCGCGACGATCTCCGGCTGACGTCTTGTTGGTATTGGGGCACCCTTGGGGAACGAAGCGCCAGGCTATGTCGCCGCGTGGTCCACGACCACGAGAAGATCTGCCAGCGCCAGTACGTCCGATTTCTCTACGATAAAGAGCGAGGACACTCATTTGGCGTGTACGCAGTCGCCGACAAGTCCGCTTGAGAGGCTGTTCAAGAAGAAGTTCCGCAGTAAGTCGTATAAGGGAAAGGAGACTCCGCCAGTGATCCCTCCGAATGTCATCCCGGACATTGTGATCGAATCTCCGGTGAGTGTGCGTGTTATGTGATCTCCTCGTATGCTGAGTACATCTGCTCCAGTCCACCCCGTCGACCAGTCGCTCGTCCATGAAAACTACCATCACGCACCCACACTTGCTCAGCCCCGAACAACACAGCACGCAACCACTACCCTCCTCGTCGGATGAGATAACCGTCATGCGAGCCGAGGTACCGAATTACTACCCCTTGGTGCCTATGGACCAATTCATGCCTCCCGTCACCTCCTCAGCGCTTGGAACGCCGGTCATTCCACTCTCCTCTGACCATTTCCCTCCAGGGTTCGTTCCACTCACACCTCCGACGCAGTCGGGCTCGTTGCCTGACAGGCCCGTACCCATTCCATCCAACACCCCCATACCTGTACCCAGCAACACGCCCGTTCCCGTTCCGCCGCCAGGCTATCCTACGCCTATCCCCGCCCCGTCTAACACCCCAGTCCCGATTCCGCCTAGAAATCCGATCCCGGTACCTAGCAAGGAGGCGCTTCCAATCCCGCACCAGTACCCACTGCCCATTCGACAAGAGGAGCCGCTGCCGGTTCCGTCGCCGCGCGGGGGGCGATACATGCATTATAACGAGGCCCCGATACCGTCTGGGGTGGTGTACCCGGAGCCGCCTTCTCGGCGTCAGACCCCGGTTGGGTCGGTCCGGTCGGGCAGCTCGAGCTCGACTCGGAAACGGTACAGGAGGGACGTGCGGAGTCCGGGCGAGAGGCTCTCTCCGCTCCCGCTGCATTTCTTCACGCACTTGCGGTCGGAGACGGCCTCGGAAACGTAGGCGGTCGCAGACTCGGGAGTGCGCTCGGACATGAGCCTTTTTGTTGCAGATTGTTTATTGGAGTTCGGCTTCGCATTTCCATCGCCAGGACGAGACGAACGTTACGCGCTCACGCCCATTTACCGAAAGAGTTGCCATTGTATCAAGAGATGTACTCAGCAATGTACTAGTACTGTAGCATCAATACATTTTGAGTGATGTGTTCGCGCTAGTTACTCGTACTTAGGACCGCCCATATGCAGTGGACGCGGTGCACAGGTATCTGAAAGTAGCTTATCATTGTATGCACTCTTAAGATATTCAGTGACTTTTTGAGAACATGGATTGCCAAGCGAGATGATTAGTGTCCCTGCGAATGCAACCTTGCGATGTCCATGCTCCGGGCGCTTAGATAGCCATATTGGGACTCCGGCGCTCAGTCACGGCGCAGCTACGATTGATCTCTGCATTCGATCCCAGGAGACGATTTGGGCGCGCAGTTCGAGCTCTGCGAGCACGGAAACTCAAGGAGACGTGTCGCAGAGATAATGTGCATAGAACGTGTGTACGTACTGGAAATCGCTGTGAACGCCTTGAGTTCCCTCGGGCACTGAGGTCTGGGAGTGGTAATCGGGCGTTGCTTAGAGCTATCGAAGTTATCCTGCTCGTATGGGTTGGCAACAGTGGAGGTGGTCCCTGGTCAAGACGGTGGTCAAGGCGCACCACCGTGGCGATAGAGCACGTGCGGCACAGCAATGAGGTCACTGTAGCAAGCTCAGCTGACGCCGTCGGCCATCGTGCGTCGGCAGCGACTACGACGACCCCAGAATACTTACTGCGATGCATCTCTCTTTCTTCCGCTCACCACCCGCCCCATCTCTTCCGCCGTCAACGTTGCTTCATCCAGTCTTCTTCACCCGCCGATAACGGACTGCTCAGCGAGCCTAGCTCTGCACCCTTGCGCTCCGAAGGAAGCACGTTCGTGGAGACAGCATATAGAGAAACTCTGATGGGGCTGTTTTCGACCTTGGGACTATTTTCGACGCTGTCCACGCAGATACTCACGAGGACGGGCATTGGTTTCTTCTCGGACAGAGAAGGTGAGTGGTCCATCGTGCTCAGGTCGTCGCTGCTTCTCCCCGGCCATCATGTGAGGCTCTGATCACGGCAGCGCCGGCTTCGGGCGTGCGCGCGCCGCATGCGAGCACGCTGATTGTCAATCCCAGCGCGGTGGTCTTCGAAGCGAAGCGGTTGAGCATCCGAACATCTGAATGAAGTCTTGAAATGATATATAAGATGCCGCACCCGGGTCTTTTGGCCCAGGTGACGGACGTCTTGCCCGCTACAACCCCCCGAGTCGCCGCCATGTTGTCCCTCGCGTCCCTTTTGGGATTCCTGACTCTGTCGCTGACGACTGGCGTAGTCTCTGCCGCTCAGACGATGCGTATCGCGACCTACAACCTCCGTTACGACTCCAAGCCGGATAGCATCAGCGTCCAGCAGACGTTGCAGAACCTCCCGGACCCGCTTCAAGCCCCCACATACTATGGTGCCAAGGGCGAGCAGCCATGGAGCACACGGCGCATCAAGGTCTTCCAGCACCTTGAGCAGGAGGGGGTTGTTCTTGCCGGTGAGTTCATTCGTGATGGCACAGTCGTAGCCACGTCTGAGGAACGTCGAAGGCTTCCAGGAGGCCTTGGTGCGTCAGGTCACAGATCTCGCGACGCTTTTCGGAGATGGTTGGGGATGGGTCGGTGTCGGCCGTGACGATGGTGTCGCTGCTGGAGAGTTTAGCCCCATATTCTACAAGAAGTATGTCTTGTCACGCAATTCCTCCGGCGATGGTCGTTTGACCAGTCTTTTACAGGTCAGCTGTGGAGCTTGTCTCAAACGACTCTTTCTGGCTTTCGTGAGTCCTGCCATCAGCTTCCGCTCGAGTTGCCTCACATACCCATGCGTCTCATCAATGATCAGAAACACGCCTTTCGAGCCGTCCAGGTTCCCAGGAGCGGGCTCCTTCCGTGTCTGCACTGCCACGAGCATGATCCTGAAAAGCAACCCAGGGGCACCTGTGCACTTCACGTACCTCAACACCCATTTGGATGATCAATCAGATGACCAGCGTCGTCTCGCGGCCTCGATGATGCTCGTGCGAGCGCGCTACGAGGCTCACAAGACGGGCGGGCCCGTGATCGTCACTGGCGACTTCAACAGCCCCGCGACGGGGACTGATTCGGGGGCGTACCAAATCATCACCGGACAGATTCCTCCTGTCGCCGTTAACGCCACCTTTGCGGCCAAGTACGCGGTCCCGGAAGGCACGCTCCCCGACTTTACCATGGTCGATCTCAAGGGGCAGACGCCTCGCGAAGCAATTTCTGGCGAGTACGCGACCTACACTGGGTTCAACGCGCCTGGAGACGCCTCTGTGTACACCCGTATCGACTTCGTGTACGGTGGTAGTAATGGCAAATGGTGAGTGACGCCAGTCTTGTGGCTGCAGTAGATCCTAAAGTCTCTTCCCTAGGACCGCGAGCCGATACCATGTTGGATCGTCTCTCAACGATGACGGTGTCCTTGCAAGCGACCACCGTCCTGTATTCGCGGACATTACATTGCATTGAATGGCGTGTATCGATGTTTCATGTGGGAACTTCCTAACACTGTACATGTAGAATATCTTGTTGTATCGCATCTCATGGAATGTTCAAGTTGAGGATGTGCTTACTATCGATGTAACAATGGAAACGTTAGCATGCCTTTTACACACTGCAGGTTGCTTCCCAACACTTGACTATCGCTACTTGATCACCGTGGACATTGTTCCCTCCTCGTGAGCTATCTTCTGCATCTACTGTATGTGGTCCATGCGGTTGAGATGACAATGAGAAAAAGCCGAGGCCACGCAGATGCCATGTGTTCCGTTCGAGTAAACGGTTGTTTATTGCTCCAAGTCCCAGTGAGCAGCGATACTTACAGAGTAAGAACGGACATAAGCCTGGGATAAGATCGATGTTAGCGAAGTAGGGCCGGACAGCCGACCGCCTGCACCTGAGCCGCGGCTATATGAAGCACTCTCTGCTCTCTGCCCTCATGCCCTCTGACGACTCCTGCCCCGCTCATCTGCTGACGACCCAAACATGATCTTCTACCTCATATTCCGAATCATTAGGTGTGTCTGATGTCCGCTCTGCACACCTCAGGGGCTCAACGGCGACAAGCGCGACCACAGCATTCCTCTACCCAGGCTACGCGTCGTACAAGACACTCTCACAGCGACCAGCGTCGGAGGCAGAGCTCGAGCGATGGCTGATGTACTGGAGTGTGCTCGGATGCATCGTAGCCGTGGAATATGTCGCTGAATGGCTTGTCTCATGGTGCGTCCATACAAAGCCTCGTTGGTTTGCGTCAATGCTGAACGAATGACATACAAAGGCTACCGCTATACTACCCCCTCAAGACCATATTCCTCCTCTACCTCGCTCTTCCCCAGACGGCAGGCTCCGCCTGGCTCTACCAAACGCAGCTCCGGCCCTTCTTCGCCGCGCACGAGACGCAGATCGACTCGGCGCTCGCCCAGGCCAAAGTGTACCTCTACAACTACATCCAACGCCTCCTCCGCCGCGGCTGGGAGCAGGTCTCCGGGGCCGCCCTCCAGATGCAGACGCAGCCCACCGGGCCGTCCCCGCTCGAGGAAGAGGCCGCGACGCACACGGGCGCTCCGCCGACGATGAACGACCCCGTCTCCGGCCCGGCGCACCTCGTCGCGGGCCTCTGGAGCACGTATGGCCCTGGCATCCTCGCTGGGGGCGCGGCGCTCCTCACGCAGGCGCAGGCATCCGCTGCGCGCGCGGCCGCGAACGCTGGGTCCTCCGCACCTGCGCCCGCGCGCTCTTCGAACACGCGGAAGGGGAGCAGCAGCAGCTTGGACGAGCGGCGGCGGCAGCTCGAGGCGGAGCTGGCTGCGCTTGAGCGGGAGCAGGGCCCGGCGGCGGGGTACGATGTGTCGTCTGTGACGTCGAGCCCGGCGTTCGAGACGGTGCCGATGCCGCCTGCAGATGCGGGGCGGTCGCGCGGGTCGTCGTCGAGCAGCGGGGGGAACGCGAACGCGAAGTCGACGTTTGAGGAGGTGGAGGTCCCGAGTGATATGGAGGGGGACTTGCCGGGGCACCCGATTGGGCAGAGGCCGGAGGAGGCGAGGAGGACGAGCTGGTTCGGGTGGGGCGGCGCTGGTGCCTCTGGGTACGAACGGGTGAAGGAGGATTGAGGACTGGGGCGGGGAAGATTGGTGGTGAGTGTTAGGTACCGTTGTCGCCACCTCATCCTGGATTTGTTCACGGACACGCTCACAACGGTTTGGCTCTCGCTCGCATTCGCATCCTCGGCTCTCTGTATTTAGTGCGTGCTGTAATGCTATCGGGGAGTCCAGGTCGCACCGACACGCATTCTCGTCTGTTTATTACCCCTCTCTAGAACAAGTACATGTTCACGTAGACTCCAATCGTAATGTGTAAGTACGACTTGCCCGAGGAATCCTGGGCGACACATCAACTTCAAGGCATGGACGATATCCTATACATGGTGTACTATTCTGCAAGACCAGACCTTATCCTATGCAGCCGTGTCCCCGTACTGCTCCAGGATATACATACATATTACGCGAAAGCTAGCACGACTCTGCACCGGAAGCAAGCTCGGACTCAGCGGACTGGATAACATCACGGAACCGGTAGAAACGCAATGTGTGAGAACTAACAGCGGCCATCGTCTCTCCGTCCTCAGAGAACACCACATTTCGGAAATGGAGGCCCGAAGGAGCCTTGAGCGTGGTTATGCACTTCCCATCCCCAGTCCGATAGATGTATATCCCTCCACGCCGGGTTAGAACGAGGTGTTCGCCCGAAGGCGAGAAGCGTCCGTCATAGACGTGATCTACAAGTTGTTGGAGCGGATCGCGGGCGCCGCCGAAACGCGAGGTTGGGATGAAGAATGCTCCCACCACTTCCGTGGGCCATATGTGGTTGTCGTCCCGCAATCCGACCGCAGCTAGGGTGCCGTGAGGAGAGATTGCCAGAAGATCCAGACTGCTGCTGCCCAAGGTGTGGGAAAATGACTGGGCGTTGAGTAAGATGTGATGAGGCTCCACGGGCGCAGCGGAGTCGCCGGAGCTTCTGCGCGTGAGGTCCCAGAGATAAGCAGTCCGACATTGAGGGCAGAAACAAACAAGGCCGTCGCTATCGTCGATAAACTTCACGTTCGTGACTGGGAGGTGACATTGCGTATCACGCGACGGGCCTCCGCCTCTTTTGGATAGGTTTGCGCATGGGGTTCCTATCGTCGCGTGCCACCATTCGCTAGTAGAGGTGTTTAGAACATACAGCGTGTAGCTGTTCAATGCGCAAACCAGGAAATCTCTGTTGGGGGACACATGGAAGCCTCCCTTCGGGTGGAGTGCTAGTGCCAGTGACGCGAAGAAAGAATCTCGGAAGCCCCGCTGCCCAACAATCCGATTGCAGACTGTATACGTGGTGGAGTTCCAGATAGTCATCACCCAATATCGCGCAGAGACAGTGACATGATAGATTTCGAAAAGAGCGATGGTTCCGCAGGATCCCCAGATTATGGTCATCACTCGGCCTTCTGTGAGAGTAGATGGCGCTGTCGTATCCACATCAAGTTGTATAGACTCACTGGCACCTATGTTAAGGGTGGCGACGTGCTGATCTTTCTCGGTGTCCCAGATGATGACACAACTTTGAGAGGACGCCCCCGTCACAGCTAACCGTGCGCATAGCCGGCCATCGGGAGAGAAGGGGAATGACGGCATGTAATCGGAACCGAAGTCAGCGAATCCTTTGTCCCATTGAGCCTTGGGAGTACCCGTCCGACAATCCCAATAGATTGTTGAGTAGCCACCAGAGCTTATTGCCCATCTCGCATCGGGTGATAGACAGGAGGTGGCGATCAGGTCGACGTGGTCATCCATCATATGCATGTCGTCTATCGAAGTCAACCATCAGAGCTTCGCAATGCAGAAACATATTGACTGGTTACATAGCACCACGTACCATCGGCATACTCTACAAAGAAGCTATTTGTCCTACGCAGTGTTGCGAACAAGGGTTGCAGTCGTAGCTTCCAGGTGCGCGTAGTATGTCGGTTGGCTGGAGGCAGCGAGAGGCTAAGTGATCGAAACGTGGAAACGCGGAGGAGGGCGTGTTCCAGGTCCTCACAAAGTCTCACAAACTCGTTGAAGTGGAGGTGTAGCAGATCGGTGAAGACAGTTGGCAATGACTGAGCTCGTCCCATGCGAACGACTGCGAGATTTGGGAAGTAGTCGCTTTGGACACATTGCGTGATATAGCGTATCATCGAGCTGTAATCATCCCACTGGTTTGTCGTTTTGACCGATAGGGAGAAAGTGTGTAGAGAGTTGTAGAAGGCGGGATTTGGGAGCATTGGTAGTAGCCGCGACGAACCCGCTGTGACGGATCCGGAACACTCAATCCTCCAATCCCACATTGAACAATATCCATTAATTGCTTACTCGGTGCATCAATCAAAATCTGCTCCGGCGATTCCACGACCGTCAGAAACTCCAATGTGTTGTGGGTAGCCCGGATGAGATCATGGACCAATGACTCATCGCAGGATTCCTGACGATATCGGTTCAGCACTGGTTCCATGACGGGCCGTAGATACTCACCACCTGCAATGATGACAGACGCAAAGTCGACGTTGACCTGATGCTCATAGGCATATACGGCCCTGATTCTAGGCTCACATCTTCCAGAATCAGGGATCGCAAAGAGGGAAGGCGGCAGAGAATTGCCACAGCTTGAGATGAAGAGTTGAAGCGGGCATTGCCAAGAGAGAGTGTGTGCATGAGTGTGTATAGGGGGAGACAAGACCTGACTATCCTGCCTGCCAGTGTAACCGAGCCCACAGCAACCTTATAGAAATGCCATTCGCGCACATTTGGGAGCTGGTGCAGTAGGACTGTGAGGGCTGTCTGGGGTAGCCCCCTTGCATCCGACACCCTCACACCCTCGACCAGGGCACACAGCTCCGGTGACGATTGAAACACCGACAGCAAAGATAGTAGATCTGCCTGTGACGAGAGTAGCACAACGCGGAAGAGATGAAGGCGGCTTCGAGGGACCCATGTCCGGCAGACGAGTGAGCAGGCCAGGAGAGTGCGGCGATCGTGCCGGCTTTCGTCTATGACCTTCTCCGCGAGCTCGATGGGAACTCTAGGGTGTTCCATGACCAACGAGGTGGCAAAGGGCAGCGTCGAGGACGAGGACGAGGTAGGGGCAAATCCAAGGAGCCTCGTGGGATCTTCTTCAGGGCTGCCGCCAGATACTGACGAGCAGCGTCTCGACAAGCGCCGTGGTGAACTTTGTTGCCACTTGTACTGCAGGAACGCATTCGGACAAGCGACCTCTCGTGTACTACAAGTCACAAGCGCGAGTCTTCAGACACAGGCTGATACATCGATCTCTGCTGCGCCTTCCCCACCATACATTCCGGAAATGTATGCAGCCGTCACAAGGCCGAGCCGCGAAACACACACACATGGCTCCTCAAAATGAAGCGCGTTCCGAGTTCGCCATCCAGCTTCGAATCGGTGACAATCAAGTTGGATCGTGCTGAGATGGTTTGTCGCCAAGACGAGGCACCTTGCACAAGGATCGCAAGCAAGCGCAAGCGCACGGACCGCTGGTTTTGCATTATACGCGTAACAACGACATGAAAAATATTGATTAGCATACGGCTTTGCACATCGGGCTATATACAAGGAGGAATCTACGGAGAACTCGCCAATTAGGGCCACCGCTGGCAGGGATAGCATATGCGTAGAAAGCCGAGCTGAACGTGAAGACCTATAAGTAAGCAGGACCCAGGAAGGCGGGTAGTGGGAGAGATGTTCATCAGAGGCGAGCAGTGCCAGTTCATATGTGTAGAAGAGCATAGACGTGATGACGCGAGGCTGCGAGAGGAATGTGTCAGAGGAGACATGAGCTGCTGCAGAGCAACGCAGACACGGCACTAGCGGCGACAGAGGGGAGTGTTAGCGTATCTGAGGAGCTTGCATGATAGCGAGGAGAGAAAGGCGAGATACGTACGAGCTTATTCTGCTGTCGTGCCGGAGAGTGAGAGTAGACGGTGTCCCGACTACGGAGCAACGGGCAAAACGCCATGAGGATTTGCAGAGCACTAGACAAGGCGAGTGTCCATCGTTCCTCCCGTCCCGTGGGGGACACGGGCTAACTGAGATTGAGGTATGATCACAGATGAGACCGTGAGAGAGAATGAGAGGAGTCCCTGAAATGAGACGGAGAATCGCACCTCGCCAAGCTCTGGAGACCAATGTCCAAGCCTTCGTAATGTGCGTTTCACTTGAGCGCGTCCTGTAGATTTGTCTGATTCACGATTATATGTGGCTGAATTGCATGATCATATTTCTCGCTGAGCTCCTGATATAAGTAGCAAACTTGCGGGTGTAAAATTGCGAACACGTACCAGTACGAGGTAATCTGGAGGAGATATACTGGCAGACGCGTGACCCTTATTGTAGGTACTGCGTGGACTTGCGATGTGAGATATGCCGCGGGCTGTACAAGACTGTACGGAGAAGCACTCCAGTGCGTCGCGTGGAGAGAGCCAGGTGCGCATAGCCGAAGACACAGCATGCAAAGCACGACAGCAAGAGCGGAAAAAACGAGCAGGAATATTAGAAGTTCGATATGCCATGATGCCAGTGCAAGAGCGTGAATGAGTGCGGGTCGAATGGTCTTGCGACAAGAAAGGTGGTGGTGGTCGAAGCCTAAGGACAGGACATGCGCCGGGTGCGCGCGCGCAAGTAAACGCACGAAGGCCATTGCGCGAGCCGGAGCTCTCACACGCTCCCTTCACTGCGACGACGACGACCGACTTTGTTGTTTTGTGCGCTCCTTGTCCGTGCTCGACAGGTTGTATTGGTACTGTGAGAAGTTGTCCACTTGATATCAAGTTGGAGGAAGCTGATGTACATCCATTTGCACATACAGTACCTGTCCACAACATGATACTCGAGCCCGCGACGGATATTCTTGCTCGCGCGACCCCTCCATACGTCTACTGTGCTCGCGCATGCACTCAGCCCTGAAGGATCTAAGGAGAAAATACGGAGCACGGGTGCCGCGATGACCATTGGCATGCAGGTGAGTCTGAGGACAACGCTACGATCGTACACTCTCTCCGCGCAAGACTCGTGCCCCTGTACTATTCTCTTCTTGAGGTCTGGCTACGTTGTTAGAGTATTGTTCGAGGTGTTTGGGCCGCTCTATTCGTCAGGTCCCTACATGAAAACTCAGCTACTGTACAGAGGTGAGTTATCAACCCCTCCGACAACATACGGTGCCTGACAACCACCTGGGACCCCATGTATCCCAGATATGCGAACTTCGGGCACGACGTATCGTTTGCGACGTCGAGCTCGCGCTGCGCGCGAGAATGTAGCGCTCCGATCGGCCGGGTTGGAGTGGACGCGAATGCGAGTCAACTTTCGAGGAGGTATAAGCCCCGAACAATATGGAGGGCGACCTACGAGGACATCCGGTTGGGCGACGGACGGACGAGCCAGTTTGGTAGGTTGGGTGGGACGGCATAGCTAGCGCTGCTGGCTACGAGCCGGCTCTCATATCGTGGACTCTTGCTACACTACGCTGCATACGCTTAAAAGTGGTATGTACAGTCTGAATCTATGCCGCAGAATCGGACGCGGACTCGGACTCAGCGGACTGGACAATCTCATGGAACGGGTAGAAATGGACCGATCCTCCATAAGTAGTCGCTGCCATCATCTCTCCATCTTCGGAAAACACGACCTGTAGGAAACCTTGATCCGCAGGGCATCCAAGCGTAGAAACGCGCTTCCCACCCTTCATCCGGTATATGTCCATCCCCCAGTTCTGGGTGACAACGCAATGTTCGCCAGAAGTCGAAAAGACGACCTTGTTTCCCTCAGCACAGATCGCAATGGGATCACGACGACAGTGTGGGTTGTCGGAGTCCGACACGGTGCCGGAGCGCGAGGGTGGCACGATGACTAACCCCCGTGGACCTCCAGTGTCCCACCACCTCAGACAGGCCATCATCCCGTCGGAGGAGATTGCAAGGAGTCTCTGGTATCTGATGGTTTCGGGAAAGAAGCACTTGTCGAGTAAGACGTGATGGAGGCTATACCCTTCCGGTGAATGTCCCCAATATGCACCCCATTCACAACAGCACGGAGCACAGGAGACGTCTCCAAGGCCGATAGCAGAGCTTGAAACTGCGCGTGACCGGTTATCTCTACGTTGCGGAAGAGGTGAAAGCGGCTTCGAGGAGTTCATGAACTTGAATGGCAGACCAGTGCACAGGCTAGGAGAGTACGGCGGGAGTCTGAGTTTGCGTCTATGATGTTCTCTGCAACCTCGATAGGGAGTCGAGCTTGTGCCATAGTTGAAAGAGAGGACGAGTTGAATACGAAGATCACTCACTATTGACTGGGAGCCTCGTGGGATCAGCACAAGGCCGACTACGGCCGAGCGCTAGGCAAGATTCACCACGGTCCACAAAGTTTGCCGTTGTCTCTATGAGAAGTATCGCAGTGGGGGGAAAGACAGGTTACATAATTTCCAAGTCGCACAACGTGTGTATGCGATATTAGAGTAGGATAATAGCGCAGGCCACCCAGCCGAAGTTAAATACAAGATTTGACTACGCGTACACTACTACTCAACTACTACTGCACTAGTACCGAACTACTAAATAAGAAACTGAAGAAAGACCTCCGTATATGGAGCGAGTGTAGGTGATAATGATACCAAATGAATGCAATTGTGCAATTATGAGCCCAATCATACCGGTGTGGGCAAAATTAGGAAGGAGGAACAGGTGCGACAGAGGTCTCGGGGCCTATCGGGGCGCACGAACACAATAGTTAGAATTGACAGCACGTCGTCATGCGGACATCCAAGCTTACCGGAGTCAGCCTTGATAGTTGGGAAGGGGGTCGCCTTGCAGGCGTGCTCGATGTCCTTGAGGGTCTTGCCGGCGGGAAGGTGAGCGACCTTCGACGCGGCCGGCTTCGGGACGGGGATGACCTCCGAGCAATCTGTGAGGTGGCGAACGTCGTTGCCGAGGACGGCCATCTTCGCCATGGCCTTCGTGAAACGCTGCACCATGAGGTCGTGGTTCGCTATGGGGTGACAAGGGTAAGACTCTGTTGCTGCATGGGGACTTCACGGACGACGGTACTCACAGACGAACGACTGCCACTCGCAAGCAGTGCGCGGGTCCCTAGAGTAAAATAGAGGTAAGTGAACGTAGTGAGAGTATACAAGAGGAACAGACCTGGCAAGCTCGAAGTCAGACAGAAGCCGGACCTCGCCGGGTAGGGGTGACAAGACTTCTCCAGGCTGGGAGCCGTTGCCGGGGAATGCGACGCCCTTCAAGAGGGTCTATTTGGATATATTAGAGTGCGTCCAAATACGCGACATCCCAGAGGGACTCACCTCCACGAAGAACTGGGCATCGAACTCGGAGGGGGTGGAATCGAAGGGGCTTCCATGAATAGACTGCCTCTAGGTCAGCATAGGGTTAACAATATGAACAGATAATCACATACGGGGTCGATGTGGTCCTGAGCGGCCACCGAGTGCGAAGCGAGCAAATCGACAATTTCATTCGGGGTGAGGCCAGTGTCAGCGAACCGAGCAATGATCTTGTCCGCACTATCCGTCGGAAGCGGGATTAGACCATCGGGGGAAACCCTGGAGTCGTTTGCGCGACCCGCGAGAAACTGAAGGCGGGGGCCGCCTTTGCAGTTGCTCACAGCGACGGCGCCAGCGAATTGGATGCTGTTGACCGGTGAAGAAGGATTAGAATGCATTCACTAGCCGCTCGAGGGACTGGGGACGTACAAATCACCGAAGGAGACAGGGTGACGAAGAGCAATGGGGAGCTGCTCGTTCACGATCTCGTCTAGACCGATGCTCGCCTCGAAAGCGGTCTCGATGTCGACGAACTTCATAATGGAGCCGTCTGCATTCTCAATTAGTTGAAGTGCGATAAACCATTGAAATTTGAGGAATGTGTACCTGCACCTCCACCACCAAACTTGCCCTCCCTGAAGAGCTTGGGGGAGAAACTGATCGCATCGTGGAAGGTCAACTGTGAACGGGGTGTTAGATGTAGTCTGAGGGCCTCGATATCTACACGTACACGGAGAGACTCATGGGCCTCTTCACCACACTCTCCGCCATCGAAGAGGTTCTCTTGCAGGTCATCGAGGACATCGAACCAAACGCAGCACTAAGCGGCTGGTCAGCGAACACGACCATGGTCAATGGGGATGGGTACATACCTTAGCATCGCTAGCGGTACGACCCTTGCTGCACTTCGCCTTCTTAGGCGGCGCGGCCCCAACAATGAGGGCAAGGGAGAGAAGAGAAAAGAGGGTCTTGGTGAACATTATGAAATACCGAATGATAAGGATGGTACGTCTGCGAAGAGAATGCCCCTAAAGTCAACGAAGTAGAAAAAGAGGGCTGAGAGGGGCTGAGGGCAGCTTGCAACGCTATAGCAGCTTTTATACCGCGTTTCTCTTGCTGGGCATGGGAGACGCCTGGGTCCTCTTCATCACGTCCTGAAAGCCAAGCTGGCAGAATGAGGCGTTCAATGACAACAGTCGCGGACCTGTTCCGTGCTCCGTGAGCCAATTAAACACCCGACGTTGAGATACATCCCCACTGCTCGGACGCTACTGCGATGGTTCACATACCTTAGTATCGCATGGTACACTAGGACCAGTCACTCATTCGCACAGTGCGAGCCATTGGGACACAGCACATCGCTGCGGCGAGCGCGATCTGACACGTCCGCGGCTCATCAACGCCGCGCGGCCCTGGACGGCGCGTCGAGGAAGCTGAAGCCCTGGGCAGCCGAAACGTACACTGGCACGGAGTTGTGTAGTCAGGTTGCCGGTGACATGCTTGGGAAGAACCGGGCGAGGAGCGGCCGCGACGTGTGCGCATACCACCAAGGAATCGCCTCAAGTGCACAGCAGAACGGCGGAGCCTCCCCTTGCGCACAAAACGGAGCGCTGCTATGGCTGGGGGAGGGGGGTTGGGAGCGCGGTGCTGTTTCGGGGTGACTTGCGTGGAATGTCCGGTGCCCCTTTTGTCAGCGGAAGTTTGTGAGACTGTGCCTCAGTCTGAGCTGTGTATTGTCAATATGGCGTGGGACTGGAGGAGTATGTCTCGGGCCAAGCACTGTGGTCCGTGAGAGCCGACAGATGGATGCCATGGTTGACATGATGTAGTCGGCGGCACTGACTCGGAGTTGCATCCTTAATTTACGCCCATATTGTGGTGATTTGCCAAGCGGACTACTCAAAGTCTGTGTCAGGAGCAACAGAGCAAAAAAAATAGCCATAGGCACAGTTCAGCAAGTAGCAATCGCAGTGGGTCTAAACACGAGGAGTCAGAGGTGCACAGAGTGTGAGTGGCAACGGGTGAAAACTGCGGTCACAATGCTGTGCTGTCCTCAAACAGTTCCCGATTTGGAACCCTTGCAGTGTCACGGCCCACGGCTACCACCTCGAGCCTTGGCCCGTGGTATAGCCGCTGCGCATACGGAGTCGCACGGACTCGCGACAGAGCTACACAAGTACACCATCTATGTCTCACAAACGCCTCATTCGCTGTCAAGAGGCACGCTGCCGGCGCGCGAACGCTACATCTTCTGTGTACTACTTCCCACAGTTAGCGCGAGATGTGTTCCTGAGTATATTGATGGCGTAGGATATGCGGGGAAAGCCTATCCAACACGTCATCTATGCAACACGTAGGTGCTCTCGGCATAGTGAATTGCATGCTATACTGTCAGTAAGAGGCTAAACATTGATCTCACAGCTCCTGTCAGCATGAGAACGCGCAACATCGAGACATCTTGATCCGAATCGGGGGTATACAGATGCGACGGGCATCGGATTCGGGCTTCAGCCCTTAAAGATGTGGACGTTCTGGGGCTCTGGTCCTAGTATATCATGGGCCTCTGTGGCCGCTCCCGCTCGAGTGAGCATCGGCCCAACGTCTGGAATCAGGAGTAAGAATATTGAACCGTCCTATATAACGCCATATACAAGCATTTGGTCCTTTCAATCGCGTGGATGTGTAGACAGCGCGCTCGCTTGGTAGATCATGGCGAAGCAATCTGCTCTAGCATGCAGAATGATACAGATATGGCAGCTCTCTGGCGCCGTCATTGACACCGCAGCGAGAGGCTCTTGCACGGTATATCGCAGTATCGCGGATAAAAAAACTGTAGCCCATACCTATAGTGCATCCCTTACAGTCAGTATGCAGTATATAAGAGAAAAGAGAACATGAAGATCAGAGGCAAGGATTCGTCACGCCAATGACATTCCCCAGGCGCCAGATATGCTTACGTATGATCGGTACCCTTTCTGTCCAAATTGGGTAGTTTTGATCATCGATATTTCATACACTGCCGCGTTCAGCTTGGGTGAAGACCACATCCTGCCATCTTCGCCACTACGACGAAAGCAACATGCCTCTACCGTCAGCTACTGATCCTGCCGAAACGCAATCACTACCTTTTGAGGAGACATTGGCGAAGATCAGGTCGCTCGTGCCTCAGAAACTTCGCAAACCTCATGTCGGCATCGTCTGTGGCTCCGGTCTCTCCACTCTCGCCGCGGCGATTCGAGAAGTTGTGGAGGTGCCATATGCGTCGCTTCCTGGCTTTGGGAAGAGTACTGGTACGTGCGATTCCCCACTTGCTATGGTTCGGAGCCTGACCAATCATTCAACGCCTATTTTATCATCCGATGTTACATTGCCAGTTCCGGGCCACAAGAGCACACTCGCGTTCGGGTTAATAGGACCCGGTGAGGGCGTCCCTGTAGTCGTCATGCTAGGACGCGTGAGCCTTCATCGCTCATCTCAAGTCAACTACTGACATCGTCGCCCAGATAGCTTCATCCTTATGAAGGCCATGGACTCTCCACGGTCGTGTACCCTATCCGTGTTATGGCGCGGCTGGGCATCCGGCATCTGATTAGTGAGCGGCGCCGTGACCTTCTCTGACTTCACAAATGTTGATTCATTGCTGTAGTCACCAACGCCGCCGGCGCGTTGAACAGGGATATCGCCGTCGGAACCAGTGAGTATCCTACCCGTTACACGCTGTCGTACTGCGTTGCATGCTGAATCCACTCACCGGCCTTTGACTACAGTCGTCGTCATCCAGGACCACATTGCATTCCCCAACCTGACAGGGATGAACCCTTTGTTGGGGCCGCCCGTTGGTCCGAATTATCCTCGCTTCCTACCGCTATCTTCTGCGTACTCGACCTCTCTGCGGCGGTTAGCTTTCCTCGCGGCGCACAAGCTGGAACTGGGCCTCAATGCGCTTGCGGAGGGTGTCTATGCATGGGTCTCCGGCCCGACATACGAAACGCCAGCGGAAGGCCGTATGCTGCGCAATGCCGGCGCAGATGTTGTCGGAATGAGTACGATACCGGAGGTGCTCGCAGGCAAGGAGGAGGGCCTGGAGGTTCTTGTCCTCAGTCTCGTCACGAACATGGTCGTCATCCCGAACAAGTATCGAAGTATCAAGGAAGAGGTGGAGGCGGAGGTGCGTGGAACAGCTCTACTGTCCGTTTCGAGATTTCATTTAGACTGATCACACGCGGAAGCTCGCTGGAAGACCGGTGGTACGGCAAGAGGAAGAGGTCGTGTCGCATGAGGAGGTGCTTTTGATTGGGAAGCAGAAAGCAGATGTGATGAAGGGGCTTGTCGAGAAGATTGTCGAGTTGATCCAGAGCGAGGCTTAGAGAGGGCTGACCCGCCTTGCCATATTAGGGCGTTGTGTATTACGTAAGCCTATATAGAGTAGTGAAACTCGGGGACGTCGTCGTCCTCGAGCTCTTCGCCGCCCGCCGCGACGACCACGCCCACTGTCCCATACACCCTCGACCCTCGGTGTCCTATAGGTGCGTCTTCATCATCTTCGACAATTGCAGGTCCAGGCTGACAATATGCTGCCACCTTGTCGTCGAAACGCTTTGTCCCGCCAAATGTACCTCGTCTCCCTGTCCTCATTGATGTCAACGACGTGCGCGCATCGTTGTGGATGGTCATACAATCATGCTCGTATGGTGCGCTTCCTATTCGTACAACACTGCGCTCGCTTGCCACCTCTATCTTCTCCACTCCGGTTCGCGGCACCCATACGACACCCTGATACACCACGACGCATACGGCCCCTCTATCTTCAGATCTCTCCGGGCGTCGCGAATCTCCTAGAAACTGCCTCCTCTCTTTGATACCAGGTGCGTCATTCTGGGACATTGACGGATTGCTTTTGACGAGTCAATGAGAAGGGTATACCCGCTGCTCATCACCCCTCCACAGTCATTCATATCTACACTAATCTATCTAATTCACCACAATGCGGATTCTCCTTGTGCCTACACCGCCGGGCGCGAACATCTCCTTCGTACATACCCTCCCGGATCCCAAGCACGACGAAGACAAGCGCTGTCCGACGTCATGGGCTGCCCAGCAGCAAATGCTGGAAGCCTTTCAGGAGGAAGGCGTGGATCTGGAGTCGCCAGGTGACATACATGCATTCGACAAGGCCGCGTGGCATACTGCGCTCTTAGTCGACGTGATTTTCAACCTCGGGGAGCGTTCTGTGACGTGCAAGTTCGTCGATGGATCCACCGCGACATGGTGTTTGTCTTCGACCGGCGCCCACGCTGCATGTATAGCGGAGCTGGAAAGCATCATCCAGGACGTCCAGGATGCGACGACGGAAGACCGTAACAGACTCGAGGGCCATACATCTTCGTTCCATACGGCTTCGAGCATTCCTAGCCCTCCGGCGTCCCCAGTGTCCGCGAGCCTGCACAAAGCACACAAACGTCAAAAGTCGCTCTTTTCGTCTATTGTGGCCGCGGTCAAAGGGGCTCTCTCTGACAACGCGAACCGCGGGCACACACTGCCGACCTCGCACCCACCGCTCAAGATCTCCACAGCAGTCCCGTCGCACTCTCGCACCCCGTCGACGTTCTCGCGAACGCAGAGATCACCGCCCATGTCCCCGGCTATAGACGAGGAAGAGCCCTTTCCACCCCCGTTTCAGCTAGTCATCCGACCTCGCGAACCGATTCCTCTACCGCCTCATGCGAGAGTACGAACGAGAAGTGAAATCTTGCGGCGTCGCGCACGTTCAGGGCTTGTGGATCTGTTCCGGCGGCATGTGGTCTCTATGTTCTCGTTGACAGGCTCGCCGTCCTTTGCCGAAGTCCAGAGTGCGCCAGACTGGTATGCGCAGACATTTGGGTTCCCTCCCGGCCTCTATCCTGCGTGGGCGGCGCGTAGCATGCTCCGCAAGGTCGAGGACCGGATGCGGAATCTTATTGGAGAAGCAAACGCGCGCGGACTCGGACATGCGCTCGAGTGTGCTCGCAACCACCGTCGGGTCACGTTGCCGTTGCGGGATCTGGACGACGAGGATGATGACAACTCCGCTACGACTGTTGCGAGCGCGAGCACGGAGACGGACGGCTCGTCCGTGCACACGCCGCTCGACTCGCCCGTTCGCTCGCCGTTTGCGCCTGCTATCGTCTCGTCGTCCGGCGGGATATCGCGCTTCTCATCCGAGCCGGAAAAGGCGGCACCTCAGGTTCCTCGGAGTCCTTCGCCACCCTCCCCCACGTACGACTTTGACATGTCCACATATCACCAGCTGACCTCGCGTCGCGGCCGCCTGCTTGCTATACTGACCAAGCTTGGCTCGTCCCCGCGGCAGATGATCTCTGGCCACCAACATAGCTCTGATCTGACTATCCTCGAGATCAAGAGCCGGCGGCGAGCGTGGAGCGCGCGGGACTTTGTGGGTGGCGCACGCATGTCCCTTGTGGGTCTCGCGACGCCCTTCAGGCGCTCGCCTCTTGCGCGCTGCGAACCGGTCACGGCGGAGATGGTCTCCCACCTGGAGAGCCAGGAGGGCGAACGGAGCAGCCTGTCTGCGAGTCGGTCTCTGGTCGGCCTGAGCGACTTGAGCGCGGAGTTCGGCATCAAGCCGGTGACGAAGGAGATGGACGCGCGTCTGTTCCCGGTCTGTGAGGAGGACGAGGACGAGGAGCCGCGTGCTGTCGTGTACCAGTCCGGGTACGGGCTGGATGAGTATATCGAGGACGAGGGCTGGCGGAGCATGCACGAGTTCGACCTGGAAAGCGGCCTGATGGTGTTTCCCCGTCCGGAGTCCGCCGAGTCGTCGCAGAAAGCGCATAGTCCTATGCACCCGATGGTCCGGACGCGGACGCAAAGCATGCGGAAAGAGCATTCGCGCACGCCCTCGGACGTGCTATCGCACCAGCGTACTTCGCTCGCACGCGGAGAGGGTACGCTGTCATCGAACTCCTTGCTTTGTCAACCGCTCAAGGTCAGCGTGCCTGTCATGCTGGACGGCGAGGACTCGTTTCATGACGAGAAGCGTGGCGGAGAATTCACATTGGCCATGGATCTGCCGTCGCCACCGCGGGGATGGGATAGGTCATGTCGGTGACACCGGTCCTATGTCCTTGCCGCATTCCTCGCCCACACACCATCATCGATGCCTGTTCCCTTGCTGCACATCTCGCCCAATCCGATGTACTGACGCATCCACTGGTCGTGGTCGATTGCCTGATCCAATGGCTTTCTCTCCCCAAGCGTTCCTCGCCTTTCATTCGACAAGCATAACCTCTCCTCAGTGAAACCGCCTTTGCGTCTCTGACAGAAGGTCAGACGCGTCTGATGCGCTTCGGCAGGGAGCGCATCAGTGCCTGCCTATAGTCTTCTCCCTGATCCTTGCATTGCTTCCATCTTCCGCCCATCTCTCCTGCTCATTCCCATTCATCCGACCCTTCACGAACCAACTCACGATTATAGCATCTGACTTTGGTACCGTATAGTATTTTCTGGTAGTGTGTGTGGCATTTTTCATCATAGGCATCATGAACCATCAATCCCACATTCGTACATTCCCATCATCTCATATCTCCATACTCATTGGCCATCTCGTTCGGTGTTCCCTTCATACTTGTTCATTGTCCATTGCTTTCGCACCTCGGCTCGCATCGCATAATTCATGATCTTGACCATCTTCGCTGTACATATATCATACCACACAGTGCCCCGTCTTCACCCCTTGACCCTTGCATCATCTCCCCCGCTCCCCCTGCATTCGGACCTCCTTCGTTTCGCGCATGCCGTCGGGTTCTCCGACAGGCGGCGAAGACGGTAGAGGCCGTGCGCGCTTCATCACTTGCATCTTTTCCCCTCACGTCTCCTCCACATTAATGATCCCCTATTCGTGTATTATAGTGCTAGTACCTTCCTTTCATGGGTTCCCGCGCAGGGTGGTGTTTCGTCGCTGCCGCGTCGTTCGCGTACCGCTGCTGATAGTAGACCTGGTAAATGAAGAAGTAGGAAGAAAACTCGTAGACGATTCCCTGTTCTTGCGAGGGTCTGAGGCGTGTGCGTCTCGTCATTCCTTCCTGTAGACCGGGCTTGGGCCCAGGGTGTCAGCTGAGTGTTTCGTCGCGCTCCTCTTGTATCTGGATACATTGTAATGTGTGGATACTGACGCACCCGATCGTAGGACACGCAGGGCGGGTGGGCGACCTGACATGGAGCGGTAATCTGAACCGTGTAGATTTTGGAGTGCTTCGAATAGCAAGAGATCGGCGTCTCGAAGAAGACACTACCTACTCCCTCGTGGTGGTCAGATCGTTCCGAGTCGACGGACGGGCCATAAAGATATAGATCTGGTATGCTGGCGACATATGCCTTTGTCCGACGCCGAAAGGAGTGACCTTGTCCCCTTTGTGGCTCAGTAGTCACAATGCCTGAAGACCTTGCAAAGGACCGACCGCTCTCAATCTGTATATATTGGGCTTCCTCTCGTCCTCACGATCTTCTCGTTCGCCGCGCCATGGAGCCACTCACCCAGTCGGAGCTACTTACGCTACTCAGATCCACAGGAGTCGACGTCCCAGCCTCGGCCAAGATCTCCTCCGACGCCCTCGACAAGTGCTTCCGGCGTGTCCTGGACGCTATTCAGTACAAAGACCGCCTCCCGGCAGTGCTTGACCTCAGCTCTCTCCCAGAGTGGCCTACGGGACAGCTCAACGACACCCGCTCGCTTTTCGACGCCGTCCGGAGAGGCAATCTGCGCGAGGCGAGGCTGAACATGGCAGCGGCCGCGCTGGGAATGGACCGTGCGCAGCCCGGCTTGTTCACGGATGCGTTCGAGGATCTGCGTCAGACAGTGATGGGTCTCGGGAAGTACCTAGACCATGACGTGAAGTGGTGCGTATTGGATGACAGTAGCCGCCAGTACATGCTTTGCTTGAGGGTATGTTCTCCGCATTGCGCTCCAGAGGATTCAGAGTGCTGACCAAGCTGCGACGCTCTTCCGTACAGGTGACATCCGTGCTGGAGGTGAACCAGAAGACTCCCGCGATCGTGGTGTTGTATCGCGCCTTCTGCAATGAGGAAGCATTCGAATACTGCCAGTGGATAACTGATCAGGTCGATCACAACCCGGCGAGCGTAGGTCGCGTGGTCCCGAAAGTCAAGGCAACGGTGCTGGAACAGAAGCTGCTTGCGCGACTCCTTGATCATAACGCACAGCTACTGCCGTCCGACTTTGTCGTCGACCGCCAACGGCTTGAGGGAAGCTTCCGAGTATCCGTGCTGCTCCCGGTGGGGCCACTCGAGTCCGACGCGCTGGCCAAGCTGAACAATCACCTCGGCTGTCAGGTTTGCGGCAAGAAGGCAGGCAATCGATGCTCCCGGTGTCAGGCGGTCTCCTACTGTGGGAAACGTAAGTCTTGGTGAGTCTGCTGAGGTTGGTCGATCTTGACTCACAAGTTCTTGCAGAATGTCAACGAGCCGACTGGGGGGAGCACAAGACGCTGTGCCGTTCTCTCATGAGCGGGAAATAGTGCACCGTCCGTTTCAGATCGTGCGAGTCGGGCCACGACGTCGAATCGCTGGCGACCTCACTTGCGCGCGCGCGGGGCGCATGTCCTGTCCTTAGGCTCCGACCACCACCTCCTTTCTTGTCGCAAGACCATTTGACCCGCACTCGTTCACGCTCTTGCACTGGCATCATGGCATATCAAACTTCTATTATTCCTGCTCGCTTTTTCCGCTCTTCCTGTCGTGCTTTGCATGCTGTGTCTTCGGCTATGCGCACCTGGCTCTCTCCCCGCGACGCACTGGAGTACTTCTCCGTATAGTCTTGTACGACGCGGCATACTCAGATTACAAATGCAAGCAGTGTCGGCAATAAGGCTCACGCGTCTGCCAGTATATCTCCTCCCGGTTACCTCGTACTGGTACGTGTTCGCAATTACACCCACATTTGCTAGTTATATCGGGAGCTCAGCCTGCAATATGATCACGCAAGTCAGCCATGTATGTCTGTGAATCAGGCAGATCTACAGGACGCGCTTCAGTGAAATGCAGATTACAAAGGCTTGGGCATTGGTCTCCAGAGCTTGGCGAGGTGCGATTCTCCGTCTCATTTCAGGGACTCCTCTCATCCTCTCTCACGGTCTCATCTGTGATCATATCTCAATCTCAGTTAGCCAGTGACCTTTCTCTCCTCGCTATCATGCAAACTCCTCAGATATGCTAACACTCCCTTCTGTCGCCGCTAGTGCCGTGTCTGCGTTGCTCTGCAGCAGCTTGCAGCAGCTCATGTCTCCTCTGACACATTCCTCTTGCGGTCTCGCGTCATCACGTCTACGCTCTTCTGCAGATATGAACTGGCACTGCTCGCTTTTGATGAACATCTCTCCCACTACCCGCTTTCCTGGGTCTTGCTTACTTATAGGTCGTCACGCTCGCCTCGGCTTTTGCACGTGTATGCTGTCCCTGCAGCGGTGGCCCTAATTGGCGAGTTCTCCGTAGATTCCTCCTTGTATATAGCCCGATGTGCAAAGCCGTATGCTAATCAATATTTTTCATGTCGTTGTTGTATAATGCAAAACCAGCGGTCCGTGCGCTTGCGCTTGCTTGCGATCCTTGTGCAAGGTGCCTCGTCTTGGCGACAAACCATCTCAGCACGATCCAACTTGATTGTCACCGATTTGAAGCTGGATGGCGAACTCGGAACGCGCTCCATTTTGAGGAGCCATGTGTGTATGTTTCGCGGCTCGGCCTTGTGACGGCCGTTGATGACCATTCACCGCTCACTACAAGGTCAACAATTGGCTGCATACATTCCCGGAATGTATGGTGGGGAAGGCGCAGCAGAGATCGATGTATCAGCCTGTGTCTGAAGACTCGCGCTTGTGACTTGTAGTACACGAAAGGTCGCTTGTCCGAATGCGTTCCTACAGTACAACTACAAAGTTCACCACGGCGCTTGTCGAGACGCTGCTCGTCAGTATCTGGCGGCAGCGCTGAAGATCCCACGAGGCTCCTTGGATTTGCCCCTACCTCGTCCTCGTCCTCGACGCTGCCCTTTGCCACCTCGTTGGTCATGGAACACCCTAGAGTCCCCATTGAGCTCGCGGAGAAGGTCATAGACGAAAGCCGGCACGATCGCTGGACTCTCCTGGCCTGCTCACTCGTCTGCCGGACATGGGTCGCTCGAAGCCGCCTTCATCTCTTCCGCGTTGTGCTACTCTCGTCACAGGCAGATCTACTATCTTTGCTGTCGGGTTTTCAATCGTCTCCGGAGCTGTGTGCCCTGGTCGAGGGAGTGACGGTGTGGAATGCAGCACTGGGGCTACCCCAGACAGCCCTCACAGTCCTACTGCACCAGCTCCCAAATGTGCGCGAATGGCATCTCTATGGAGGTACTATGGGCTCTTTTACACTGGCAGGCAGGATAGTCAGGTCTTGTCTCCCCCTATACACACTTATGCACACACTCTCTCTTGGCAATGCCCGCTTCACCTCTTCATCTCAAGCTGTGGCATTTCTCTGCCGCCTTCCCTCTTTGCGATCCCTGATTCTGTATCGTGTGGAGCTACCAGAATCAGGGCCGTACACGCCGATGAGCATCAGGTCAACGTCAACTTTGCGTCTGTCATCATTGGAGGTGGTGAGTATCTACGGCCCGTCATGGAATTAGTGCTGAACCGACATCATCAGGATCTATGCAATGAGTCATTGGTCCATGATCTCATGCGGGCTACCCATAACACATTGGAGGTCCTGACGGCAGCGGTATTACCGGAGCAGATTTTGATTGATGCACCGAGTAAGCAATTAATGAGTATTGTTCAATGTGGGATTGGAGGATTGAGTGTTCCGGATCCGTCACAGGGGGTTCGTCGCGGCTACTACCAATGCTCCCAAATCCCGCCTTCTACAACTCTCTACACACTTTCTCCCTATCGGTCAAAACAATACACCAGTGGGATGATTACATTTTGATAATACCCTATATCACACAATGTGTCCAAAGCAACTACTTCCCGAATCTCGCAGTCGTTCGCATCCGACGAGATCCGACATTCCCAGATAGCTTCTCCGATCTGCTACACCGCCACTTCAACGAGTTTGTGAGACTTTGCGAGGACCTGGAACACGCCCTCCTCCGCGTTTCCACGTTTCGATCACTTAGCCTCTCACTACCTGAAGCCAACCGACATACTACGCACACCTTGAAGCTACGACTACAACCCTTGTTCGCAACACTGCGTCGGAGAAATAGCTTCTTTGTAGAGTATGCCGACGGTACGTGGTGCTATGTGACCAGTCAATATGTTTCTGCATTGCGAAGCTCTGATGGTTGACTTCGATAGGCGACACGCATATGATGAATGACCACGTCGACGTGATCGTCGCCTCCTGTCTATCACCCGATGCGAGATGGGCAATAAGCTCTGACGACCACTCAACAATCTATTGGGATTGTCGGACGGGTACTCCCAAGGCTCAATGGGACAGACGATTCGATTACTCCGATTCCGATTACATGCCGTCATTCCCCTTCTCTCCCGATGGCCGGCTATGCGCACGGCCAGCTGTGACGGGGGCGTCCTCTCAAAGTTGCGTCATCATCTGGGACACCGAGAAAGATCAGCACGTCGCCACCCTTGACATAGGCGCCAGTGAATCTATGCGACTTCATATGGATACGACAGCGCCATCTACTCCCAGAGTGATGACCATAATCTGGGGATCCAGCGGAACCATCGCTGTTTTCGAAACCTATCATGTCACCCTCTCTGCGCGATCTTGGGTGATGACTATCTGGGACTCCACCGCGTATACAGTCTGCAATCGGATTATTTGGCAGGAAGAGGAGGACTTCCGAGTCCGACACAACCCGTACTGGAAGGGCTTAGACTTCCATGTGTCCCCCAACAGAGATTTCCTTGTTTATGGATCGAACAGCTACACGCTGTCTGTTCTAAACACCTCTACTAGCGAATGGTGGCACGTGACGATAGGAAACCCATGCGCAGACGTAGGCCCGTTGCGTGATACGCAATGCCATCTCCCAGTCTTGAACGTGGAGTTTATCGACGGTGGTGACGGCCTTGTCTGTTTCTGCCCTCAATGTCGGACTGCGTATCTCTGGGACCTCACTGCGCGCAGAAGCTCCGACTCCGCTGCGCCTGTGGAGCCTCATCACATCTTACTCGACGCTCAGCCATGCCCCCACACCTTGGACAATCGCAAGCTGGAACTTCTCGCCATTTCCCCCGACGGGACACTGACTGCGTTCCTAGTATGGCGGAACATGGAGATATTCTTCATTCCTACCTCACGCTTCAGCGGCGCCTGCGATCCGCTCCGACAACTTGTCGAGACAAATGACGTCAATGACGGATGCTTCTCGCCTTCGGGCGAACACTTCGTTCTAACCCGGGATGGAGGGATAGACGTCTATCGGACGGGGGATGGGAAGTGCATAACCACGCTCAAGGCTCCTTGGGACCAAAATTACCAACATGTGGTGTTCTCCGAGGACGGAGAGACGATGGCCGCTGCTACTGAGAACTCAATGCATTTCTACCGGTTCCGTGATGTTATCCAGTCCGCTGAGTCCGAGCTTGCTTCCGGTACAGTGTCGTGCTAGCTTTCGCGTGCTATGTATGTATATCCTGGAGCAGTACGGGGGACGCGGCTGCATAGGATAAGGTCTGGTCTTGAAGATATACGGGTTCCTTCATGTATAGTGTAGTATGTCGTCCTGCTCTCCTCCAACCCGGCCGATCGGAGTGCTACATTCTCGCGCGCAGCGCGAGCTCGACGTTGCAAACGATGCGTCGTGGCCGGAGTTCGCATATCCGGTATACATGGGGTCCCAGGTGGTTGTCAGGCATCGCATGTCGGAGGTGTTGATAACGCACCTCTGTAAAGTAGCGGAGTCCTCATGTAGGAACCTGACAAATAGAGCGGCCCAAACACCTCGAACAGTACTCTAACAACGTAGCCAGACCTCAGGAACAGTACAGGGGCACGAGTCTTGCGCGGAGAGAGTGCACGATCGTAGCGTTGTCTTCAGACTCACCTGCATGCCAATGGTCATCGCGGCACCCGTACTCTGTATTGGCTCTCTGGATCTTCAGGCATGAGTGCATATACGAGCACAGCAGACGTATGGAGGGCTCGCGCGAGCAAGAATATCCGTCGCGGGCTCGAGTACCACGTCGCGGACAGGTACTGTATGGGCAAATGTATGTACATCAGCTTCCTCCAACTTAATTTGAAGTGGACGACTTCTCACAGTGTTAATACAACCTGTCGAGCACAGACAACGAGCGCACAAAACAACAAAGTCGGTCGTCGTCGTCGTCGCGGTGAAGCATCCGGTTGGGTGCGCCACAGAGGAGAAACACCCGAACTGTCCCCATTTCGCACTCCGCCATCACGTCCCGAACGACTGGTTCTCGAGTCTACTCCCAGGCTCCTTCCCACCGTGCGCTTCGGGTTGAGAGGAACGATATTCTAGAGCGAGGGCAAGGCTATGATAGAGTAGCGTACACAGGCTGGATAATACAAGCGCCAAACATCACGTGCCAAAGTTCTTCCTCTCAACCCTCAGCGACGGCTGGCACCAAACACGAGTAAATAACGGGCGACCGGCCCCGAGACGCCCAATCCGACCCCTTTTGGTAGAGACCCGCCCGCCTACATGATATTGATGCGCTTTTTGTGGGTGCGCTGAGAAGAGAGAGTTCCCTTTCCTGTCTATCATGGCTGACCGCCCGCCTCCTGCTTCACCGTCTATTGCTGAGATCCGAACCAAGACTCTCGAAACCTTCAAATGTACCCCTTGTCTCTGGCAGTGTGAAGTCGCGCAGACCTTGCTCCGAGGTGACAAAGATGTCATATGCATCTCCGGTACAGGCTCTGGCAAGACTCTCCCATTCTGGATCCCTCTCCTCTTCCGACCAGGCGGTATCCAGCTAGTTGTAACACCACTCAATATACTGGGAAGTCAGAACAAGCAGAAGCTGGAGGCTCTCGGCATCAGTGCCATAACAATCACTGGGGAGACTGCCACTCACCAGAACATCCAGGTGAGTGCATGTATGTGCTTCTAGTGCTGTATGCGACACTTAGTAGTATGTTATATACAAGGATATCCTTGCCTTCAAGTATCGTGTAATTGCCGTGAGCCCCGAGATGGCGTTTAAGCCGCATGGCGTATTCGAGCAAATCTGGAAGAGCAAGGCCTTCCTAGCGCGTCTCATCAGCGTCATATGGGACGAAGCGCACCTCCTCAAAGCCTGGCAGTCTTTCCGTCCGGAGATGGGAGAGGCGAGCCGTCTGCGTAACATGATCCCTATATCAATCCCATTCCTCCTTCCCTCTGCGACCATGCCCAATACCGTACTGTCTGATGTCATAGATACAGCTCGACTATGACGAGAGCATCTCAAGATTATCCGACGGTCAAATGACCGGCCAAATGTTTTTCTCACTGTGCGGAAGATTCGGCATGCACTTACAAGTTTCAAAGACCTCGACTTCTTGATCCCCAATGACTGGACCCCTGCACGCCCACTTCCACGTTTCGTCGTGTTCTTCGACAACATCGACGAGTCTGTGAAGGCGGCAGACGTACTCCGGCTACGTATTCCAAAGGAGCACCGGACACGTATCACCTGGTTTAATGCAAACAACACATCGGGGTTCCGAGAGAAGACGACCAACAGATTTCATGACCACAATCTGTATGGTCTACTATGCACGGACGCGTTCGGAATGGTGCGTGTTCATGCTCATCAGGAAAAATCTGACATACTCGCGAGCGCTCGCACGCCTCGCGAGTTCAGATATACCCCGAGTATAGTCCCCCTTTCCATAGCACCCGAGAGCTCAGCTGAGCGGCTCGCGAGAGCTCGCGAGCACCCATGAGCACACCATACGCCCCTCGAGGCACTCTCTAGCGCACACTTGTTCTTCTCAAGCTCACACATCATATAGCACCGAAAACTAAATATATTTCAAATCAAACACTACATACATATCACAAATACTACAGTAGAAACTATAACTACACCGTCCTGGACAGGCAACAAACAACATGCAGAATCCTGCTCTATGGGCGGGACCTAGATAGCAAAGAGGGCAGGAGTGTGAGCATGAGAGCAGACCGCAGTTCAGAGGCCAGAGACTGAGCACCACAAGTAGAGTTTCAACAGCGAAGACCACAGAGTAGATACCAGAGGGCTGAGAGCATGAGTCCAGAAGCAGGTGTTGGTCAGTCCAAAGATCTGCGTGGGTATGCCATAGTAGGTGATGAGGTGGATCGTCAGTCATGGCTGGACAGAGTCAGCGGAGGCTGAGAGTGCTGGTGAGCATCGGACTTGCTGTTGGGATCACCCATGGCGGCCAAGGGGAGCACAGAAAGGCAGACAGAGAGGGAGATAAGACAGTCTTGGTCATCAGGCAAGATTTTGAATGAGGCTTCGGCGCTGTTGTGCCCGTGGCCTGTGCAAAGACGTTGCCGGAGCCTAGCGGGGCAAGGGACACCGCAGAGACAAGCCTGTGCACAGAGAGGAGACAGTTCCCTGCTTGTTCATCAAGAGGCTAGAACGGCAACAAGCAGAGAGGCAAGAGGGAGGACGGAGTTGATGAGCGGATTTGCAGAGCTCGGTGGTGGATGGTGTCTCCGGTCGAAAGGCGAAGGATTGAAACATACAAGGTTTGTCTTGAGGTTGTGCATACTCCGTTCACCGCGCTTGTTACGGATACAAAAGCCTGGAACTATGGGAGAGGGAGACGCAATATCAGGTATACAGATAGGGAGGGTGGAGAGAGATGCGGAACGAAGGACTCTGCGTTGACTCTTGCCAGCGGGACAGCGTCTATGGTGTGATGCGGTTGCTTGCCGAGTTTAGGGCAAGCGCTGCGCTACTCCAGCGATTTTTCTCTCAGCCAACTATGCAGAAATGTGACTGGTGATCGAATGAACGTAGTCGAAAGGCTGAAAAAACGTTACTCAAACATACTTAGGGCATGTAGCATCACTCCGCGGCAGCATAATACTAATTGTTACTACGAACCTCGGCGCTGCCGTTTACAGAGGCCTCTCGAGCGCTCTCGAGCCGTTACTATGTCTCTCCCGTCTCTCGAGCTGAACTGGACGCTCGGGTGCAAATGGGTTTTCCCTGATGCTGAACAACGGCGTGCTAGACTTACGAAAGAGATATAGGGAGTTGACATACCGGATATTGACATTGTTGTCCAGTGGCGTGCGTCCTGTGGCTTGGACACACTGTGGCAGTGGTGGGGACGCGCTGCTAGAGGAGTGGGCCAGACGGGGGTCGCAATCCTTCTGGTTGAACCCAAGTACTTCGACGAGGAGAGACGGGCAGCCGCTGCGAGAGCTGAAAAGCGAAAGCTGGCAGAGGGAAGGCAAGTTGTCGAGAGAGAGAAGAAGAGGAGGAAGAGAACCGAAGGTCGTCCCGGTGCGCCCAAACGTCCTGGTGGGCGTCAAACGGCGGTCTCCGGAGAAGCAGTGGTGGGCAGCGTGCAGGACGGTGGTGCTGTCCCACCACTCCTCGACATAGACGAGCCCCTCGCGCCGCTGTCAATATATGAGGAGATCCGGATTGGGTTTGCACAAACGAGAGCAGGACAGCAGAAGGAGACAAAGGGCAAGACAGCAACACACCGACTCGGTGCAGAAGACTTACCGCCCGAGCTTGACAGCTTGATTAACGCGGCAACTCGGGCGTGGAAGTGTTACCGTAAGCCTATAGCCGCATTCTATGAGAATGATAGAATTGGTAAGTGTCGATTCATTGTCCATTGTCTTGCCGTTCTAATATGCTAGTGTTACATAATAGAGTCGGATCATCACCGCTGCAAGCCTGACGCCGCACAAGGTTGTCCACGCTGTCACCCCTCTGCCTCCTCTACCTGCTGCTCGCTGTGCACTCCAGACGACCCCGCCTTTGCCCTTCTCCCCCCTGCCAACACTCCTCTATCGAAAGAACCGACCGCACCTCGAGCGTCACGCGTCAGTTCAGTATACAAGATGACCGACGCTGACAAGGAGTTCTGACACGCTCTCCACCAATTCCGGCGGGAACAAACCGTGAAACTCTACAGCGTGGTCCACCTGCGTAACCTCGGGTATGGTGCTGTAATGGGGGATGAGATCTTCCAGCGGATTATGGACTGCGCACGGGTGAGCAAAATCAGAACGATTGAGCAGCTCGAGCGCAAAACGAAGTGGAATCGCGCGCGGGAGCTTGGAGGGGGTGTACTAGCTCTAATTGACCGGTACGTCTCAACCCAAGTATATTCGCTCCGCTAATTGGACGTGAAACCTCGGATTCATGTTACTTATTTCAGGTTCTATCCACCCGACGTCCCTCTGGCAGCAGCTGCGGGCGTAAATGCCCCAAGCAGCGTCATCTCAACCACTTCCCTGACTCTCCTTCGCCCTGTACCATCTGCACCTCCCACTGCTGGCTCGTCTTCACGGAGGTGCCAGGCGTGCGGTGCGATCGGGCACATCCGATCCAACAAGATATGTCCCAAGTATACGCCACGGGAAACGGCGGCGACAACGTACTCCACGGGGGCACATAAGGAGAATCATGCCCCCACATCATCTGCTCACACCCCTGCCGATGTAGTCCCACAACCGGCAGGTACGCCGGCAGGGGAGGGGTACGCGCACTTCTGGTCAACTTTTGTTGATTCGCCCTCCTACCGTCGCCGTCCACAGTCAATGTCCATCATGGCAGGTGGTGCTGGTATGTAATTGTTCTCTATCATAGTACTCCATCAACGCTCAGATCGTCTGCTGTTAGGTCCGTCTCGCCTTCCTGCTCCTCATCTCCATTCAACTCCTTGTCCATCACATGATCCTCATCCGGAACGTTAGTTTCTTCTGCCTGTTTTGTACGGTGCGACTCGCTTTCGATTATTGCTGCCCCTCGGACGAGGACATTCGGTGTTTTGTATTTAGTGGCACGTCCCGCTTTGTACTCGTTAGGTTGCAATTTCTTGACGTGTTCGAGGATGCTTGTGAAGGTTGCGGTCATGTCTGGTTTGCTGTGTGCATGTGAGAGGCCAGACAGGTGGAAAATGTGTTCGAAGTCAGCGTGCGTGCTGCGGTATATGCTGATAAGAATGGACTCGAGGATGATGCGATCCTTGGTGTAGTTGGGGCCGTCACCCCCATATGTCACCTAAACACCAATTTTAGTCTGTGCATACGTGAACTTATACTTCAATAGCTTGATACCTTTGTATACAGGTTGAGGAGTTCCACAAGCCAGTCAACCGTGCGGAAGGCATTTGGTTTACCCGTCGGGTTCACAAGTATGTTATACCATATAGCGCGCCTGGATATATCATGAGGCACGAGTCTTTGTCTCTCCAGACATATATCATAAAGACACGTACCGTAATCCCTCTGGATACACAAAGTACAAAGAGTGCATGAAGCGGAGAGTTTGATTGCCATACTTGTGTTTCCCGGTCGCACGGAAGATCTGGATCCATGGGACTAGGAGGGTCTCCACCCTGCCAATATCCCCAGCGTTCATGGCATAGCAGAGTTCCTCGTAAAGTAAAAGATGATGTTGCAAGCGCATGACGTTCTGTCGAACCTCGTCCTGCCCATCTTGATACTCGCCTTGAAAGTCAAACAGATCCTGCCCCTCCCCTTCGATGTAATCGAGCACCAGAGTGTCGGCGACGTCTTGGACCTCGGTTGCTGATGGTTTCGTTGCTGCCCATGCCTCGAGACTGTCATATCCTGTCCTCTTCTGTACTTCGACACGCCATGCATCCAGAACCAGCAGACTGAGGACATGTCCAATTAGCTCGTGTTGTTGTCGGAACTTGGCGTTCGAAACAAGGCGCGAGCTTTCCCGAGGGCGCAGCTTCCCTACGAGTTTGATGAAGCTCATCTCATCCATACGCGCATCGTCCGGAGTCACATGAATGCGCCAGATAGCATCCGCCGCTGCCATCCGGAGGTGAAAGAGTCCAAGGGCGAAGACAACACCCTGAAGACGGTCGTATTCCGTCTCTTCAACAGAGCGATGGGTGAGGGCTGACAAAACACGTTCATATGTCCCCAGATCGCCAAAAACAATGGCTACAAACTCCCGAAAGTCGACCAGGTCATGAGGAGCATGCGCATGTTCTGGATCACCGACACCGGCTTGCGCAAACATGTTGAGGAGCGCCTCGATGTTGCCCGAGACCTTTGACTGGTTGAGGTCCATTGTACGGAGCGGAAGATATTGTAGTCTTGTAACGGGAATCAATTCCACACTTTCCGGATCACGGAGTGAGTTAGAGAGAGAGCGGAAGCCAGGCGGGCCTGCAGTAGATAGGGTCCGCTGCAAGAACCATGACCGGTAGCGACCACGGCGACTGAGTTCTTGTTCCTTCGGCTCTGGTTCGGGGTGTAGGTCATAGATATATTGCATGGTCCGGTAAGGGTCAAAAGGACGAGGGTCGGAGGCGAGCGGGTTCAGCGCAGAGCGATCCCACAGCAGTTGTGAGCAGCGGAGGTCGTCGAGGGTCACACCGTGGTTGAGTCGAAATAACAGACCCGAAGTGAGATGCACAAGACCGTCTCCTGGCTTGTCAATGGTGGGGATACCTGTGGTGAGCATGAACTCGAAGTTGTCATATGCGTATGCGGCAAGGAGTGTCTGCCCCAAGTCTCGGACATCGTCGCAGGCTTCTTCGGACAGCGAGGCCACGGCGCGGTGAATCGAGGTGAGCGAGATTGACACACCCATTCTTGCGAGAACCTTGATGACCTTATCGGGGGTGTTGCATGAGTGTAAGAAAACACCAACAGCAGTCTGGAGCATGTTGCAGCACTGGTTCTGATTGTGCATGAGGACGGACATTATAACAACAATCTTCTGCTCCAGAGACAGGTCAATACTTATGAAGATTGATTGATCACTACATCAACCGCTACATACAATGCGAGTCACGACGCTGCGAGATATACGCGACCGACGGGCCTGTCTGCCTTGGGCTCTCTCAGATCCCTGTGGCTCCCGACCTCTATCGTCATCCAGCTCAGCCCAGTACTCTTCATCAGAGTCATCCAGGTCAATTGTACCATCTCCTGTCCCAGAAGAGGGTGTCGCACCACCCAGCAACGTCTCTAGCAAACTCCATACCATCGGAGCGTGTGCCTCCATCGCAGACGCCATATGTTCGACTCGGAAGCCCTGCAACTGGGCCGGTGATGCGTGCGTAGCGGAGAAATGCCAGCCTTGCGAGGGAAGGGAGAGATCGTGAATGGAATTGCTGTAGAGAGTTCGCATAGCGTCATGAGCCCATGTCCGAGTCGCAGCGCCCATGTCCGGGTGGTAGTAGAACGCGGATAGGATGGTTTTGGTATTGTCTATGAGATCATGGAAGAGGGGATGTGAAGGTTGATTTAGCTGCCTTGAGACCAGGATGAAACGCAGAAGCTCTGAGATGGTGACCCCGACAGTGTGCAGATACACGAGAGCTCCGTGCAGAACATGATAGCGAGACTCCATGTGAGTCGAGTGGATGCACGCAGAGAGGAGGCGCACGTCGCGCGTACCGAGTAGTAAATGAACGGGTGGGTCTCTACCAAAAGGGGTGGGATTGGGCGTCTCGGGGCCGGTCGCCCGTTATTTACTCGTGTTTGGTGCCAGCCGTCACTGAGGGTTGAGAGGGAAAACTTTGGCACGTGATGTATGGCGCTTACATGTTAATGCCTGTGTTACGCTAAGATTGGTTTATTCTTTCGCTCTAGATATCGTCCCTCTCAACCCGAAGTGTGCGGTGGGAAGGAGCCTGGTCTACTCCCCACTATGCGATAAGGTAGGCCCAAAGCAGATTCGACCACTTCACGTGATTATCACGTGATGCAGACTGTCACTCTGAATATCACTTGTATTTCAATAGCGCTCGATATGTGTCAATAAGTGTAAATCAAGTAGCTACTCAGTATGGAAATGTTATGTTCCATAGACAAGACGACTGCTCTCCCTGCTCCTGCTGTCTGCGCACACTCTGATCTCAGCCTCCGCTGTCCTGTCCATGAGCTCTGGTCACAAACGGGGCCTCTCGCAGTTCTTTGCGGACATAAGGAACAACCTCCGGCGAAGAATCACCCAACTGCTCCCAAGCTTCGACAGGCATGAGATCTAGAACCCCGGAGGCTCGGGCTCCGAGGAGATCTCTCGGGCGGACAAGGAGAACATTGTGAGTTTGCTGCATTGAGCCGGCTAAGCATATTACTTACTATTTGATTCAGCCTGAAGGTTCAGGTGTAGAGACTAGATTGAGGCGCACACCAACTCCAACGGAGCCAGGCTTTGCAGCACTTGTACAGCGCTGGTTCAGCAGCACATTTCAAGAGATTTCGACACCCACCTGGTCAGCACCTCCTTCTGATTCTCGAGGCTCTCCCACGTCCTGTCAAGATGTGTCAATTTCTGTTCCATCTCTCGGCCCTACACACGGTCCCATCCGGTCTGAGACAGCTTCCCGGCATGGCTGGCCTCAATCGGGTCCTGTCGCAAGGGTGCTGGGTACGGCTCCAACACCTGAAGACCTGTGGGTTCCTCCGCCAGACAGGGAGGTTGCGCGCACCGCGCTCCGTGATCTCAGAGCCCCTCTCGAGCCTCGCAACCCGTCCGGAAAGCGTCGTGTACCCTTTGCAGGGACGGATATGCTGCGCGAGCGGATGGAGATGATGAAGCTCTTCTTGTACCACTATGCCTCCTTTAGGTTGGAATGGATAAAGACATCAGTGCTGGCAGCAGACATGAACGATCGCAGGGCTTACCTGGCCAAGCAACTCCGGAAATGGACTTGCAACTTCATTGCCGACCGACACGTTCTTCCCATTGCTATTCTGAACACATGGACCAAATCCCCGCTAGAAGACGAAGCGTTGGAGCAGGATATCTCGGCGCACCTGCAGAGTATTGGGAAGAATGTCCGTGCTCTCGACATCGTTGAATTCCTATCAAGAGCGGATATTCAGGAGAAGCACGCGCTCACGGACACGGTCAGCCTTGCCACGGCCCAGGCATGGATGCACGATCTTGGTTTCCGATGGAAGAAGGCTCCGAATGGTCAATTTGTCGATGGGCATGAGCGCGAGGACGTCGTTCGCTACCGACAGAATGTCTTCCTTCCCACCCTGGCTGCTCTCCGTCCGCGACTCCGTCAGTACACAGCAGAAGGCCATGAATACACACCTTCATTGCTCAGTCTCCCTCCTGCTCCGCTCTCTCCACCCATCTCCATTCCTTTCGAGCCCTCTGCCTGCAATTCACAAGCTCCTGCGGCCCCTGTGCAACGTGCTCGTATTCTGTGGCATGACGAATCAATCTTCTATGCCAATGATCGCCGGACCACCCGGTGGACCCACAAAAACGAGAAGGCAGTCCCCCGGGCAAAGGGCGAGGGTGTATCGATGATGATATCGGACTTCTTTAGTGCAGAGGATGGTTGGTTGAGGTCGGAGGACGGGAAAGAGGCTGCGCGGCGTCTGTTCCGTCCAGGAAAGAATCGAGATGGCTATTTTAACAGTGACGATGTCATTGAGCAATTCTGTCTCGCTGCACAGATCTCCCGAGCGCGCTGGCCCCATGAACACATCGTCTTTGTCGTTGACAACGCCCCGACTCACCAGAAGCGAGCTCCCAATGCGCTGTCTGCCCGCCAGATGCCGAAGAACCCATCGCGCAATTTCGGCATTGACGTTAGTGTTACGGACGAGAATGGCAAGCCTGTTCACAGCCCCGACAGCAAGGTGCAGAAGAAGCGCATCCGCATGACCGACACAACACTCGAGAATGGTGCCGTCCAGGCTCTCTATTTCCCTGACGACCATCCCGACCCCAACCTCCGTGGTGCCTTCAAGGGAATGGCACATCTCCTCAAGGAGCGTGAATATTCAGGCATTGACCAGCTCCGTGTACAGTGCGACAAATTCCAATGCCCTACTCCCCCTGCTGGTGTCCTCCCTCTTGAGCATTACACACGTCATCCCTGCTGCTGTCGGCGACTTCTCTACGAACAGCCCGACTTCCGTAACGTCAAGTCTTTGCTTGAAATCAAGATGGAGGCGCTCGGCTGCCAAGTACTCTTTCTACCCAAGTTTCACTGCGAGCTCAACCCCATTGAGCAATGCTGGGGCTACGCCAAGCGACTGTACCGCTTGAAGCCCCCGTCTTCAAAGGAGGCGGACCTGGAGAGAAATCTGGTGGATTCTATTGACGCTGTTCCTCTTGAGTGCATGCGCTGGTGAGTTATACTGGTTACTCCTGTTTAGTTGTACACCTCTCACAGTATATTGCTGCAGGTTCTATACACGTGCCCTCCGGTTTGCTGATGCATACATGAAGGGACTCAATGGCAAGCAGGCTGCGTGGGCGAGCAAGAAATACCGCGGATACCGTGTAATTCCTGAGAACATTTTCACGGAACTCACAGCTGCAGGACTAGCAGACATTTGATCACACTTTCATTCAATTTGCCAGCCCCTCCTATGATGATTTTCACACATTCGTTACACTACTCTATGCCCTCTTGAAATACTCGCTCGCTTGGACCATTGTCGTACAATATTAAGACTTAATCGTATTAGACGCCATGTTATTGCGTGATGTCACGGTGTGACATAGTGGTCGAATCTGCTTTGGGCCTACCTTATGCTACGCAATGTCTCCATGACAACGCCTTCCCGAATATTGCAGTCGTCCGCATCAAATTTGCCCAAGAGAACTTTTCTAACCTGTTGTGCGGCCATCTCAATATCTTTCGGAGACTATGCGACGACCTGGAAGACGCCTGCCGCCGCACTTCCTCACTCCAGTCTCTTGTCTTCATGTTGCCCAGAGGTAGTCGACATACCGTAGGATATTGGACAACTCACCTATCACCCTGCCTCTCAACTCTCCGCCGGAGAGACGTTTTTCGTCTAGAACATGTGGATGGTACGTGAGCCATGTACAATCGGACAAAAAAGTCCCAAGGTTTATTAAACCTGGGACTTTTTTGTCCGATTGTAGAGCCTCTGGTACGTGTCTCATGAGCATGCATTCAAAATCTTGCTTTCCCCAGCATTTATGATGCACTCCGACAGATCATACACATTTGAAGAGCGAGCACACCGACGCCATTATATCGCTCTGTACGTCCCCGGACGGGAAGTGGGCGCTCAGCACTAGTCTGTCCGCAATAATCCTCTGGGATTGTGAAAGCGGTTGTGGCCGAGCTCAATGGGATAGAGGAGTCCACTATCATGGGGTCTACATGGCATCCTTTGCGTTCTCTCCCGACAGTCATTTGTGCGCGCGGCCTACTAGTTTGGTGGAGGGATCCTCTTGCAGCTCTATCACCATTTGGAACCCCTACGCGGATGTACGCGTCGCTTCTCTTGACATGACTGGTCCTCACGATGCTGGTAATGCCACAACGCCACCCACAATTCCCACTTCCACCCGAGTCACGACTGTCATATGGGGCATCAATGGTACTATCGCCGTTCTCAATACGCCATCACCACATCCCCCTCACTCTTCGCCATGGGTGATGACCATCTGGGATTCCCTGACCCTGCTAGTGGCACAGTGCGCGGGGTGTCGCATACCGTCCTCCCTGACAGCGAGACCTTCCCAATCATGCACGACGGCTGCGTCTCTCTCATGACCATCTCCCCCAACGCGGCATGGGCTGCTTTCTCATGGTCATCACACAATCATCGAAAATGGGGAATCTGCATCGTGCCAATGGTGGGCACTGGTGGCCGCGACGGCGAGCGCCCTCGTCCAGTTTATATCGCGTTGAGCAGCCCTCCTTCCTTCCTACGCGCGTTGGACGAAGACCTCATCATTACCGGGAACTTCACGCTAGAAATGTACCGGACGCAGGACGGGAAGCGCATTGCCTCGCTGGTCAGCCCTTCAGGCCGTATCATGCACCTCTCCGTCTCGGACGACCGAGAGACCATCGTGGCGGCTACTGAATCTGGATCAGTGCACGTCTACCGGCCCCGCGACATCGTACAGTCCGAATGTCGATCGTTCGAAGCAGACTCCGAGCCCTAAACAGATACAACGTTGTACGGTGTTAGAGTATTCTCAACATACCGACATGTACGGGGTCACTGTTGCCCATGGGAATAGCTTGCGCGGACTACATGTGTATACTCTAGAGTATAGTTTAGAACACCCGGGTCAGGCAGGTTCGTGACAGCCGTGTAGCCTCCATCCATGGTTGATTTTTGCAGTCTCCTAATCGTGTCGGTGACATTCGCATCATGTCTCAAAGTTATGAGCAACTCGCGAGAGTCGAGTCTCAGTACCTCGGGCGCGTCTGAACGACAAGCGAGGTGGGGCGCTACGGGTCAAGTTGGACGAATTGGCACAATATTGTCGTTGAAAGTGAAGTAAGACTATGAAATAGTGTACGCAATCATGACGGTCTGGTTCAGAACAGAGTGAAACACGCAAAAGATATACTATACTCGACGACGATCGGCCCATAGCCCTCCCATGACCACATATCCCTAACCTCGTCTACGCACCCGAGCTGAAGGGAAACTGCACAACCGCGAATCCGCTGAGCAAGTTAGCATCGCTCGGAGTCTGATCCTTGGTGGACACCGCAGCCGCATACACCGTCCCCGCCAACCCGTCAGGCACCGTCGTCTTTCCGTCCGAGCCGAGGACCGAGTACTGGACCGAAATGCCGTCCAGCCACACAATGAACACCTGCCCATTCGTGGCACCGGTCGGCGTGAAACTCGCTGAAATCTTCGCACCGTGTGCGGGGGACCCAGTCGATAGGGTGAGCGCAGGGAACGCCTTGACGGGCAGAGGTGGGTTCGTCGAGGGGCAGCTCTTGATGAACTGCGCGGCGAGCGAGAACACGCCGCTGGGGAGGAGCGGCGTGTCGAAGGCGCCGTTCCAGGGCTGGAGTTTCAGGACTGCGGAAGAGACCCAGGACGCATGGCGCGACTCGACCGCGAGGATGGACTGTGCAGCGATCAGCGACGATCTGAGCCTTGCGGCAGACGCAGCCACTATCAACTCACCGCAGCAGCTGTCAATGTGTCCTTGTTGGAGAGGAAGGCCGCGGCGCCTTGGTATGCGGATCCGCCGACAGTCTCGAGTACCATCGAGATGGCGAGGAAGGAGCGGGGATCGGTGTGCATGCTGCGAACGTCCGCGTCAGCCCAGCAGTTACGAGCACAATGGGACAGAATGACCCACAAGTTGTATTCGCAAGGCTTCGTCGCATTGGCACCCAGGGCTCCGCTCAAGAACTTGACGTGTTCTGCCTCGTGAGAGGCAATCTGGGCCACCCTCGCGCGGACGAAGGGTGGGAAGCCGGCTTTCTCAAATGCCTGTTCATTGTACTTGGCGAGCGCCTGGGAGTAGAAGGTGTTCTCGAGGTGCTCGAGGGTGAGCGCGAACTGGAGCACATCGGTGTCTGCAACGGTTCACAGTCAACATATGAACGACGTAGAGATCTATGCAGGTCACGAACCAGTCACTTGAGGGGTGGTGGGTGCACCCAAAGCCGTAGATGCGGCCAGGACAAGAAGAGCGAGCTTGCGGAACATGATTGAAGGAGTAACGAGCGAGAGAGTGGCACAGACAAAGGGAGGGGACGTTCACGACTCAAGGGGGCCCGAGACGATACTAATTCTCTTGCACCTTCGAGCCTTTATAGGTCAGGCCAACCGCAGATCATGTCAGCACAGCGAAACCTTGAACATCCAGCTTTGTAGCTGTCAGTCCCCAACGAGAGCCGCAAGACGAAGCGAACGTTGAACGTATGTCTATGACGCCGCGGGCTCATCGGGTGAGCCGAGATGACCGAGCCTGCGCCATTGGTCGAGTCCGAGATGACCGAGAGGCCCCACGAAGTGACGCCGCGTCTGCTTGCAGCGGACATTGGTACGAAACGGTCAACATAGCCGCGCGGATGTCTGATCGTGCAGGGAAGAGGACACGAATAGCGGACGAGCAGCTCCATTCTCCACAGTTCCGATTGCTTGCGTCTGACAGAAGCGACGATGCCGGGCATTGCAGCGGCCGTCGGTCTGTCGGTCGGTCTGTCCATCGCGGACAGGAGTATATGTCGTAAGGAACACGTATGGGAGTACTGATAAAACATAGCATGAGTATACTGGACAGCGTTACTGCGTACGATGGTGGTCAGATAATAAATGTGAGATGACGAGCGAAAGATATACGATAGCAAGTCGTGGGATGCGACGCGAACAACGCGCCTACCGCTTGATGTCCACGCTCAGCGCCCATGGCCAGTCACCCGTCCTCCTCGCCCACCGGTACATCTTCAGGCCACTCGCCCCCAGACGCGCGTATCTGCCCGATACACTCGTCGTACATCTCGCGCGCGTCCTCTAGACAGAAGAACACCTCCTTGAACGACCGCTGCCAGTCGTAGACCAAGATTTCCGGCCAATTCATAAAGTCCATTGGGCCCTGCATCTTCGTCGTGCACGTTCGCCCGCGGCGCGCTCTCCGACATTGCGGGCGGGCGCAGGCAGTTCGGGCCCAGCAGGGACGGCATGTAGTTCGTCAAGCGTGCGGTGAACCAGGAGGTTGGCCGGTCTTCCGACCCAGGGATCGTGATCGTTGCCCGGAAGGGGACGACGCGTCACTGTCCACTCCTGAGCGAGCGGCTTATGTGGTACAACCAGTCTATCCAATGCCGGAAACTTGAGATCTTCAGCCACATCGAAACCACAGAGCCTTCGAGGAATGAAGAAGCATAGGTCAAAGAGCAAGAAACAACGATATCGAGCAGGGGCAGACTCGGAGGCGGTCGGTCGAGTGCGTGTACGGACGACGCACTGGGAGCGGAATCCTTGGCCCGACCGGGCCGCACAATAGCATGCTGAGTGATCGCATCTTGCTTGGACTCCTACACTGGTATATACCCATGCTGCATCTCACCGACTACCTGCGCATTCCGCGCACAGTTGTAACATGTATCTGGTCTCTTTGAGTGCCCATGTACGCCTTATGAAAGAACTTGGCATGCAGTAGCTCTCTACCCCGTTGCCGCAGCAATCCCAGGCTTCACCTACTGCCACGACACCCTCAACGGACGGAAAGCAATCGATCCTCTCTGTGACACCCTCTGAATAACAACAGTATGGAGACACAGTCTGCTCCAGCCTCACTAACCTGGGACACTAGTGCCTTGGTGTCGAGGGCATCTACCCCAGCTTTGCTTGCGCTAGCTTCGAGGAGGGACGAAGATTTCTATTGCCGGATGTCATCTTTCAAGTGAGGCCATCTCTCTTGGCCTTCTCTCTGCATTGCTAATATAAAGTATACCGCAGATTGAGGACTTTTTGTTCGAAGTCCTTCGCCGTCCATTCGAGACGGATTCCGATGTGTTCAAGGCAATGTTCTCCCTACCATCGGTTGAGTCGACCACTCTTCCGGACTCGAGGGCTCCACAGGCAAGTGAGCGTCCTATCTGCCTAGACCTACGTGGTACGAAGGGAGAGGAGTCACGTGCACTTCTCTGTGCTATTCTCTCCGTATGTTCCTCCCTCCGCTCCCTTCCTTCGAGCACCAATACCTCCGCTCCACACATCGCTAAAGCACCATCCATTGCTCACGTGCCACTCTGCCGCAGCTCATACGGTACTCCACGCACACTCTACTCTCGCTCGCGCAGCAAGATGTGCTGCAGACGCATGAGCTCGAGGAACTCGGGTAGGACATGGCCGCGAAACTGATCAGAGTGCGCGAGAGCGTCACGGTGGTCCTCACGGGGCATTGCGTGTGCGGGGTATTGCACGGTGGCTCATGTGCCCGTGAGTACTTATTGGTTCTGCATCTAATGCCTTGAATCTGGCTGGCTTTAGGCATGCTTCTATCGGCGCGGCGACGGTGCGCAAGGCATATGCTATCACGGAGAAGGTCAGAGAGCTATTTGCGACGGAGTTGCAAGTAGTGTACTAATGACTAAATATCCAGGTGTCCGTAAACACCGCTGTGATGTTCAGATATCATATGTGTGCAAAATCACGATCGGAATCGAGCTGAGGGATATATGCGATAGGGGCATACGTAGTGTGTAGATAGGAGGTGAGCGCTCAGTTATAGTTGACTCTCACCAATACTGCGCATGCACTGCGGCTATATCGATCCCACGACGCTCCGCGGACCCCTTGCATCCTGCCACCAGTCGTCTCCGTCCTCAGGCCTTGTTCTCTACACTCTTCGACCATGTCACGACCTAGGGTGCCCATCGAGCTTGTCGAGAAGATCATAGATGCAAGCCGGGACGACCCTCGTACTCTCCTGGCCTGCTCCCTCATCTGCCGTCCATTGGTCTCTCGCAGCCGACTCAACCTCTACCGGAATGTGCGGATACGCAGACGGGCACAACTACAATCTCTGCTGGCAACGTTCCATTCCTCCCCGGAGCTGTGTGCTTTAGTGAAGCGAGTGGATGTTTATGAGATGTCTGCACCCTCGGGGCTGACTGAAACAGCCCTCGCTGTCCTTCTTCCTGAGCTCCCAAGGCTGGGCATGTGGAATCTCCAAGGGGTTGCTGTTGGATCATCCTCGCTGGCAGGCAGGATAGCCAGGGCTTGCTTTCCTCAATATACGTCCATGCATACACTCTCCCTGTCTTACAACGATTCTTTCGCCTCTTCCTCCCAAGCCGTGGCATTTCTTTGCAGTCTCTCCTCTCTCCGGTCCCTGGTTCTAGTCGCTGTGCGCGTAAGAAAAAGAGGTATCTACGTGCCAAGGAATGTCAAGTCGAGTTTGCACCTGTCTTCTTTGGATGCGGTGAGTATCTGCTGTCCGTCGAGTACTTTGTGAAGAATATGTCCCTCACTCAGGATGCACAGGACCATTGCGACCAACTGTTAGTCCATGATCTCGTCCAGGCCGCTTGCAGCACACTAGAGGTCATCGCGGTAGCTCACTCAAACGCTACAAATGGTGCAGGTAAGCATTGCGCGTTTTGCACGAAATTGACAACGATTGACTGTTCCGTCGTTTTTTCCACAGCGCATTCGTGGCTACTGCCGATGCCTTCAGATACTTCAGTTCATAGCAAGCTTCACACACTAACAATAGCGGAGAATCGTATATGGGGGCATGACAGCCAGCCCGTATTGCACGATGTTATTCAGTGTCTCCGAGGCAACCACTTTCCGAACATCGCAGTCTTTCGCATTGAGTCGAGGTCCTCGAATGCACTCCACTTTTCCGATGTGTTCCACCGACACCATCAGGAAAAATCCAACTTCCTAATCAGAACTAAATTAGAGAGCCCTCCATATAATGCTGATAACGCCAACTAATGGTCACTAATTTTCCCCTTCGTTGTGTGAAACATCTCATTTGGCGTGAAAAACGCGGTGAAGCTCCCACATATACGAGAATACGTGTTTCAGAGAGAAAAAGCGAGGCGCGTCGGCCAAAATCGAGAGCGAACAAGATAACCGCTGTTCACAAGAGGACCGTAGAGTGCGCTGAATCCTGCCCTAAGCTAGGACGGCATCTTCCGATCGGTGTGCAACTGCGCGCCTTCCGATGTTCAACTTCACTCCTCCCTCCTCACTACTCTGAGGCTTGCTCTCGTGCTGCTAACACTCGTCTCGTGGACAATCTGAGGCTAGACTATTGAACTCGGGCTCGCTCTCTGGCGCGTGTATATCCTCTTCTGTCTGCTAGGACTTGGACAATGCTAGTCTGCTGGGACTAATGCTCGCTGTCAACTGGTGCCTAGCAACAACCCCGGAGCCGTCTGGAGTGAAACCTAGGGGCCGAACGTGGGGCATTGAAGGACATCATGGATATGGAGGAGCGTTCAGCACGTATGGTGAGTAGCATGGCAACCCTACTAGCTGTATTCTTTGGGTGTGGGCGTTCGGTCCGGCGCGGGGACGGGGATCGTGCACGTATTTGCGCCGCGGTCGCAGTCGATCGTGTGGATGACCTCCTTGCCCGACAGCTGGCCGTCCCACGCGAACAGAATGCGACCTAGTGATACACTTGGTGTCACTGTGCGAGTATGTATGTCATTGCGCTGCGGTACTATCTGTCACTGACTTGTTATACTGCAGCAAATTCTTCGCTTTCTACCGTGATCATCGATGTCGGGCGTAGTCTCATGGCGCCTAGTGATGGCATTGTGATGTTAGTAAGTACTTTGTCTGTGATCACCTCATAACATGCTGATGTTTCTGGCCGCATGGCTACGCTATAGGGCCGTCAAGACTGGGTATGTATGTGAGTAGCCCCCATGGTGCCTCAGGAAAGTTCAAATCGTGCGTTATGAGGCGGCCAAACGCGACGGAAACCCCACCACAACGCGGCAGGAGCGTGTCGCACAAGACCGACACCGAGACGACGCACAGTCAGATAGAGTGAGCAACGGGCAGCTTCACCACAAGGAGGACGATGTATGTTGTGGGCGCATGGGCTTGTGCATGTACAAGTATAATAGCTTCGTAGCTCAGATTGTGTATCTCCGTCCGCACCAATGCATTGTCTTTTACTGCACAACTGGACCCCAGATTATGCGTGAACTATGACGACGAAGGAGCTCTAATGGCATACTAATCGACCCTATTGTCTCATAATTAGTTGGGACCTAGCGAATGACCCTAATCGATATAATGGCTCTAATCGGCTCTATTTAGAGGTAATTATGGTCAATTAGAGAATCGGATTTTTCCTGATGACGTCGACGAGTTTCGGCAGTTTTGCGAGGCCCTGGAACACACCCTGATCCGCATTCCCTCCTTTCGGTCACTTGCTTTCGCCCTGCCTCACGCCAACAGACATACTACACGGATATGGAAGGCTCAACTGCTATCTCTTTTCCCAAGTCTGCATCGGAGAGGAAGCTTTCAAGTGGATTTCAGCCAAGGTATGGCATACAGTCACATCTGTCTCTCCCGATCACACGTTGATGGTAAGCACCAACAGACTATTTGCACCTCAATGACCAACACACGGGTGCAATCATTGCCCTCTGTCTATCGCCAGACTCCAAGTGGGTGCTAAGCTCTGACTACTCCTCGACCATCCTTTGGGATTGTCACACGGGCCATGCAAGGACTCAGTGGGACCGAAATGCTGATTATGCTGGAGTCTACACACCGTCGTTTGCCTTCTCGCCAGATGGTCGGTTATGCGCGCGACCTGGTTTGGTAGGGCCTTCCTCGGTTGATCAATGTATCGTTATCTGGGATCTTGAAACCAACGAAGACGTTACCACCCTCGACATTCCTGATTCTATCCATCCCAATGGAGACATGACAGCACTGCCAGTGCCTACTCCCACAAGCAACCGGGCCATGACGATCATTTGGGGAACAAATGGTGTTATTGCTGTCTTCGACTTAGCAACAGATCATGATGAGTATCTACGCTCACCGTGGACGATGACCGCTTGGGATGCGACGACATATGCGCTTCGCGCTCGAGTCATCGGGAAGGATTGCGACGCTATCTCACTCACAGTGGGCAACTCCGCCATCCCTACATTCAATGTATCCTCAGACACACGTTGGCTAGTATGTCAGTGTAGTGACGGTTCACTGTTCCTGCTGGACACACTTACCGGCGAACCATACGTTGCTCCCCCTGACCAATGCTCCAATCCACTACCAGGCTGCTCAGACAACCGTCATTCTCGCTCTATCTATGGTACGAAATTCGTCAATGGAGGGTGCAGCCTTGCCTCTCTGTGCCGTCGTTGCTCGACTCTGCACCTGTGGGACCTCACGTGCACGCACCCCGCCGTCTTCGGTGAACCACATCACATCCTGCTCGACAGCCATTCTATCCCGGATCCCAAGGAAGAGCTGCACCTCATCGGTATTTCTTCGAACGGGATGGTGGCTGCGTTCTGGTGGCCGTATCACAGAGATAGGGAGCGTGGGATATGCATCCTGCCGACGTCGCACCCCGGCGCGGGTGTAGATACCCTCCACCGCCGCCCGATAACAATTCAGGCGACAGGCGATGGCGCCTTCCTGTCGACTTCAGGCGAACACTTGATCGTCAGCGGGGCTCAGGGGACGGATGTGTACCGAACGAAGGATGGGAAGTGCCTGGCGACGCTTGACACCCCTGGGCCAGGTGGTCATTACGTCTCGCGCGTTGACTTTTCGGAGGACGGAGAGACGATGGTGGTGGGTACATCGTCTGGATCATTGCATGCATACCGGTTCCGCGAGATCATCCGATCTGGGGAGTCCGAGGAGTGCGAGGGTGAGTACGACAACGGGGCAGAGTCAACCTAGACATTCGCACTGTTGGCGTGTATCGTGTGTGTATACTGTCGATCCCCCTTCGTTGTGATGCGATGTGCACATATGCAGTACCAATGCGTAGTCGTCCTCGCCCAGCATCGGCTCGCGAGCTTGACACATCTCGTCATCCTGCTTAAGCTCCTCCGTTGACATACTGGAGTGCTCTGCCAGTGAATGCACCACGTCCCGGAGATATTCTCTGGCGTCCCCGAGAGACCTATGTCAGATGAGTGATCGACGCTCGACGAAAGTCACGAACACACCTAGAGGTATCAGAACCGATACCTTGAACTTCTACTTGTGCACCCCTGGGCACTACTCAGGAGACAACATCTTCAACTTCACAGATAGGAGTTTGTGGAGGAGCTTGAAATGCACGAACGACGCGTTAATCATCGTCGCGCCTCCAATCAAAGACACGGTAATCGGCGACGAGGACCGGCGTACTGGCGTCGATCTGGAGCATTGCAAAGAACTGTCCGCGATGCGTATTAGGACTGTAGTAGGCATGGTAAGGGTACATGGGTTGCGTTCATGTGAAGATAGCCCGAGAATAGCGCATCGAAAGAGCACGCGACGACTCGGAATGAAAGAGTGATAAACACATACCCTCGACACGAACTCACTTACCCCTCGGGATCCCGCACAACGCACCAACCGTGCCCAAAATCCAGCATCCGCCCCAAGCCCATCATAGTCTGCCTCAAGTCCCAGAACGGACCCTCGTTACAGCGGCCGCTCGTACTACTCTCCCGCGCGCCGCGCCCGTTCGGTTTCTGCCACCTCTTGAAATTTGCTTAGCTCAGCGCCTTGAAGTTCTCTTGAGACGGCCACAGGGGAACCTGGCGCGGATCGATGACAGGCGGGAGATAACTCCTGTGTTGTGCATGGTTCAGAGCGTCGCACAATCGTTTGTCATGTTTGTCTTCTGGCAGTTTAGTGGTCTTGGGTAGCTCGACGCCCATGCAAGAGAGAACATCCGCTCGAGTAAGGCGATCCACGTGGAGGAAGAGGGTCAAACAGAACAACGTTCGGAGTCATTCCGGATTGGTTTCGGACCCGTTCGTTGACAACCCGGAGGGCGCTTAACCACATGTCTCCTATGTTTAGGATCTGAGATCTAGCCACGGTATTTCCTCTTTTGGAGCTGAGATAGCTACTCGCGTACGCTATGGCGCAATATGATTCCACCCAAACCGCAGACCGGAGGATAGCCTCCCTAATGGTAATGAATGGTCATGAGAGTGCAGTGTCGAGCTGTGTAGCATCGAACCGTAAGTCATAATGCTGTCAGGTGCTCGAACCCGTCCTTCCGCCCTCAGTTGATCTCAGCGTATGTGTACTCCGTCCGGGCGAGGGCTGCGCGATTGTTTCCCACGTCATAGACCATGTAGAATCGCTCGAGGAACGACATGCCGTTGATGAAGTCCAATCCTTCGCCAGACGGCGAGCCGAAGTCGTTGACAATGAGGTAGATGGAGTCGGGACTCCCGCCGATCTCTGCGTTGAGCTGGGGGGAATCCGCGAGCGACTGAGTCCCTGTGGCACATAATGTACAAAAGCACCAGCACTCACCGCCCGTGGCCATATCTGGGCATTCGGAGTCAACTCGTACACCACCTGACGGCGTTCCGTTAGGTATGACACTCTGCAGTTTGTTTACGTCACTTACACCACCAATGTGGAAGAACAGACTTTCCAGCCCCGCATACTGCGCGGGTGTGATACGGAGAAGACCGACATCCTCGTCGACTACACCGCCCGTATACGTCTTGTAGTTCTCGAAGGCGTCTACAAACCTCAGTAAATTTACGCAACAAGGGGTTTGATCTGTGTCTCACCGGAGGCTATCAAGATGAGCGTTGTGCCGGTGTCGAGGATCCCCGCCGCTTCATGTAAGACCGATTCCTTGCTACCGTAGATGATGGATTGATCTATTCCGACAAAATATGAAGACGGTTCCGTCGTAGTCAATGGCCTATGCGATGGTGTTGAGTGTAATCGCGAAGTGTCCCGGGTAAAGTAAAACAACCAGCTGAGCTGTACGTACGTCCAATTCAGAGGTCCGGTAAACTTGGATTCGTCGATGCCACCGAAGGTCACTTCGCCATTCTTCTTGTTGACCGTGCTGGATGGCTGAAACGATATGCCAATCTCATAGGAATCGAGGAACCCAGCTTCCTCAGCGGAATCGGTGACAGTGGGAACACACTTGTCTGGTTTACCCACGAACGTTCCTGCAGTATACTCCTCAAATAAAGGCTTACTGTAGCAGACGTTCAGATCTGAAAGCGTACCGCAAGTCAGGTCTTGAGGTCCAATCCTAACAAACGAATCTTCAGCGAGTCAGATGGATCATACGACTGAGAACGAACTGACCCCATGATCCCATCAACCCCACTGAACCCCTGAGAAAATATGGACGCTCCGATGGACTGATTGGGGAGCGTCAATCCCTCGGCGAGTTTGATGTTACCCATCAATTCTATGCCTGTATGCAAACGTATGAAGTATCTATTGACAGAAGGTTTTGGTATACAGACATACCCGTGACAGAGCCACTGCCGTAGGACACGTGCTAGGAGGAAGCAATCTGTGATGCGCGTTCAGAACGGTGGGAACAAAGCGACGCACGAAGTAATCGCCAGTGGCAAGGGTTGTGGAGGAGGGCTTCAATGGTTTTAAGGGGTCGGCGCCAGCCCACGTATTGGAACTTCCCGTGTCGATTAAGAGTTGGTCTGAGATGTGGCAGGATGAATTCAGAGAGGCCGGGATGTATTGAAGATAACTCACAAGATACGGGCGGGGTCCCAATTTCGACCTTATCGCGAGTGAGCCATGAGCCGCCATCCAGCGGTGATGAGGCACTCACTGTCACGACGTAGCTCACGACTTGCGAAGTGGCGTCAACGTCTATGAGACCGCTCCCGCTCCCATCGCCTGCAGATGGCGATGATTGGCCGGCCGACCCATGGCGCTTCAGTGCTTGAGCACGCGCTTGGTCGAATTTGAGCACCTTCGCGGAGCCAGTTGAGTTGAACCGACGTGCGAGAGACAGTGTCGCGGGACCGCCAGACGCCAACGAGGCCGGTTTTGCCATGTTGCTCATGAGTCCTGAGATCATTTCCATGGGGAGTGCTGCCGACGGGAGTGTTGTGGAAAAAAGAGCGTAGGATAGGGAGATTGTGGATAGGCTGAGTATATGCATGACGGGCGAGTAGGAAGGGGGGGGAGGCGGGAGAGAGACAAGGGATGAGGCGACTGGTAGCTCAACATGGTTTTATATAGTGTGATGAGTGTTTTGTTCGGTTCAAGGGTTTGTTTATCTTCACAAGTGGAGCCTTCACAATGCGTCTTCACGAAGTCGAGGTTGGGGAATTCGGCTTCTACAGCCAAAACAGCTGTGAGCGGACGGACATGTATGCGCGTCCATCAAGATTATGGCAAACAACTATATTCAGCAACGGGTACAAGACGGACATGAGGAAATATCAGAAGTTCAGTCGCAGGGAGAATCGTGAACGTGACTACAGTTCAAAGAAGGCCGGGAGCAACGTCCACAAGTTCTGCCTGTATGCGTTGATCTTCGACACGATCGCTCCGTGGCAATGCACGCACACCCCGTACTGCGCATACAGTGCGTTGATAGACGCGATCATGTCGCGCCATTCCTCCAGCGGCTCGTGCGCCCGTATAAGACCGTTGCGCACCAGGAGCGTATGCACCACACTCGACCACAAATGCTGAGTCGGCGGGCCGCAGAAGTGTGGCGGGTTTGTTGGGATCATGTTGAACGCTGGGCAAGTAACGACAAGTGTAGCATGTCGATCGCGCAGTCGTTCGACCCCGACGACGAACCGCTCGATGTCGGCTGCAGAGAGTGACACCAGATGGTGGCCGAGGCCCGGTCCGCCGAACTGCCAGGTCGTGCGACTCAATGCGTAGAAGAGAGGAAAAAGAATGTCGGCTTCGTTGTAGCCGCATTCGCGTAGGAGGGTGATGACACTCGCCGGATGAACGACCAGATCTTCGTGTACCTCGCCCTCACCTGGAGGCAATGCGCGAAGCTGGACTTGCCGGGCGTCGTGTTGAGGGAGTGTCGCAGGCCATTGAGCACGAATTTGAGCTATAATATCCGTACACGGACGCTCTATCTTGTATTTCGTGGCCATGCGTAGGATGGTTGCAAGGGTGGGGAAGGTCTCGACAGTAAGCTGCTGGATGTCGACGCGTCTGCGGAGAAATGCGTCTCTGACGCCTGTGCGACAAAGACGACTGCACTCACAATCCGTCGTATATGACGTTCAGCAGGCACTCTAGATCCTCTCTGCTCTCCTCCATGGTAACCTGTAGGAGGCCGCGAAAGCGATCGTGGTTGGGGCCTTGCTGGACGAGATCACGGAACACGGTCGAATGCTTGGAAATGACCGACTTGTGCACGCAGAAGAGCGTGCCTCCGGTACGAAGAATGATGTTGCCGTCATCGAAGTAGAGCGTCGGGTGGTTTAGGAACGGCTTCTGGTCCTCGTCGTCCGTTTCAGGTCTCGGACGCTTCCGCGCATGCTGAGAAGATGAACCAGGGTCATCCATGGGCAGACTGAAGACGAAGACGCGGAGAAGAATGATATAAGGTGATGCGATGCGTGTGGTTGGGAAGAAGAATGGATGTACAGTGCAGCATATGCGAGCCCAGATAAGTAGACAAAGGCTATAGTTATTCTACGTACGGATCAGTTCATTTTGCGGCAAAAGTTTCAGTCGCAACTCGCGAGTGGTCGGACGAGTGCCAATTGAAGACGAAGACGAAGATGCATAGAAGGATGATTAGGACGATGTGAGGCGTGCGGTTGGGAAGATGCTGGAGGTATACTACACTATGCAGTAGATGCGGGCCGACTGTGTACTTACGGATCAGTTCATTTTGCGGCAAAAGGTTTGATCGTGAGTCGTCGAACGATGGATCTTGTCGTCGACAGAAGTGCATGAGAGGACGTGTATGTTGTCAAGCATGGGAAGACCTGTGAAGTCTTGCTCAAAGACTGAGCTTGAGGTAACAAGGCGCACGGCGGCATGTATCAGTGAGCAGAAGGCGTGAGTGTGAGGCTGAGCAGTTGTGACGTCGATGGGATCGAGATGCAGCCAAGTTAGGGAGGGGCTCCACCCCGGCTGAGCCCGGCTTCCCAGTATGGGCTGATTGGGAGTGAGTCTGGGAATGTGACAGTGACGCACGCAGGGCACGGCTTAGTAGGCTGGCCGTTCGCGCTCGCTGCGGCCATCGCTCCTTCACCGTACCCCCACATCGACCAGCCTTCCTCCCTCGTCGTTGCGCTCAGCAACGCGAGCCCACCTTCACTTTCTGCGTCATGGCCGCCCGCCCTGGTCCCAACAGCCAGGAAGGCATGTATGTCAGCTCGTCTCCCCCTTCCTCCGACCCCCACGACCCTTTCCACCAACCTGTACACATGCCCGACCCTCACCGCTATTACGACAACGACTCAGACAACCTTGACCGCTACGACCGCCAACGCGACACATACGGGTCTGATGGCAGCAACGCTGACGACGACCGGTACTACGAGCAGGGTGGAGGCTACGACTATCGTCAGTCCATTTTCCAACCGTCTTCTGCTTTCTCTCTGACTCTCCCCAGCCCAACCGGACACCGATTCCGACGTCGATGTCTATGGCCAGAAGTACATTCCCTCCCAGGAATCACTCGGCCCCCCTCGCATGGGCATCTCTGAGTCCTCAACACCGACCTTCATCGACCATAACGGCGTCAGCGCCCGCGAGCCCTACCCTGCTTGGAGCTCGGAACGACAGATACCCTTGTCCAAGGAAGAGATTGAGGACATCTTCCTCGACCTCACGCAGAAGTTCGGGTTTCAGAGGGACTCGATGAGAAACATGGTGCGTCTTTCCCTCCCACGTGCCAAGTCCGGCCAGCCGTGGCCTTGGCTTCCTTTTCATGGCGGCTACCGTTGCCCGTCCTCCTCGGCGACATGCAGTCTTGCGCCGAACGCCACACTGCCCCTGTGGTCTCCGCCGAGGCTCGTGCACGCCCGAAACCCTCGTCCGGCGAGACGCTCCCTTCCCCATAGTGAGAGGTCTATGTCCCCATACGACGTCTCTATCATTCCGCCCCGTTCGGGCACGGGCAGTCACTGATATGCAGTCATGATCGTCCCCTTGCGAATGGACGGGCAGTTGTGGCCGCGCCTCCCTGATGCACGCTAACGGTGGAATCTTTCAGTTCGACTTCGTGATGCAACTCCTCGACAGTCGTGCGTCTCGCATGTCGCCAAATCAGGCACTCCTTACCCTCCACGCTGATTACATCGGTGGTCAACACGCGAATTATCGGAAGTGGTACTTTGCTGCACAGCTCGACCTCGATGATGCGATCGGCCACACCCAGAATCCAGGTCTACAGCGGCTGCGGTCCCAGAAGAGGAAATCTAAGGGTCACAAGGCCGCTGAGCGACAATTGCAGAGCGCTCTGGACCGGTGGAGGCAGGCGATGAACAACATGAGCCAGTACGACCGGATGCGTCAGCTAGCGCTGTACCTTCTCCTATGGGGTGAGGCAGCGCAGGTACGCTTTGTTCCGGAATGCCTTTGCTTCATATTCAAGTGCGCGGACGACTACTACCGATCACCGGAATGTCAGAACCGCATAGACCCCGTACCCGAAGGACTCTACCTCCATGCCGTTGTCAAGCCTCTCTACCGGTTCATCCGTGACCAAGGTTACGAAGTCGTGGATGGGAAGTTCGTCAGGAAGGAGAAGGACCATGACGAGATCATCGGGTACGACGACGTCAATCAGCTATTCTGGTATCCCGAAGGTATCGCGCGGATTGTCCTGAACGACAAGGTAGGCCGAAAACGAGGTCATTATATGCGCCTTTCGTAGATGCTTAAAGTCCCGCAGACCCGCCTTGTCGATCTTCCACCATCACAGCGGTTCATGAAGTTCGACCGTATCGACTGGAACCGCGTCTTCTTCAAGACGTACTACGAAAAGCGTTCCTTCGGTCACCTCCTGGTCAACTTCAACCGCATATGGGTCATTCACATTTCCATGTACTGGTACTACACGGCTTACAACTCTCCCACCATCTACAACGGGTTGAAATCTACCGCGATGCGTTGGTCTGCGACAGCCCTGGGCGGCGCTGTAGCAACAATCATCATGATAGCTGCCACACTCGCTGAGTTCTCGTACATCCCCACTACCTGGAACAACACTTCGCACCTCACACGACGGTTAATCTTCCTGATCATTACGCTCGCTCTCACCGCTGGTCCTACTTTCTACATTGCGATCGCTGAGAGCAACAGTCCCGGTGGCTCTCTAGCGCTCATCCTTGGTATCGTCCAGTTCTTCATTTCGGCGGTCGCAACTCTGCTCTTCGCCATCCTTCCCTCGGGGCGAATGTTTGGGGATCGCGTTGCGGGCAAGTCTAGGAAGTACCTCGCAAGTCAGACGTTCACGGCCAGCTACCCGTCCCTGAAGTCGACTGCGCGTGCCGCTTCCATCATCCTTTGGATCCTCGTCTTTGGCTGCAAGCTGACGGAGTCGTACTTCTTCCTCACTCTGTCCTTCAAGAACCCGATCCTCGTCATGGTCGGTATGCAGATCCAAGGGTGTAATGACAAATACTTTGGAGACGCGCTTTGTCGGAACCAGGCTGCCTTCACTCTGACGATCATGTACATCATGGACCTTGTCTTGTACTTCCTTGACACGTTCCTCTGGTGGATTATCTGGAACACGGTCTTCAGCATTGGTCGGTCGTTCGCCCTTGGCTTGTCCATTTGGACGCCTTGGAAGGACATTTACACTCGGCTGCCGAAGCGTATATACTCGAAGATCCTGGCTACCGCGGATATGGAGACGAAGTACAAGCCCAAGGTACGTCCCGCCTCATGGCTGCTTCCAACGTTCGCTGATGATTTGGCATAGGTACTCGTGTCGCAAATCTGGAACGCGATCATCATCTCGATGTATCGCGAGCACCTGCTGTCGATTGAGCATGTTCAGAAGTTGCTCTACCATCAGGTAGACGTCGGCCAGGACGGACGTCGCAGCCTCCGCGCGCCGGCCTTCTTCATCTCCCAGAGCGACAAGGGCTTCCGTGGACAGTTCTTCACACCCGGCAGTGAGGCCGAGCGCCGTATCTCTTTCTTCGCCCAATCGTTGACGACTGCGGTTCCGGAACCACTCCCTGTCGATGCCATGCCGACGTTCACTGTTTTGACACCGCACTACAGTGAGAAGGTAAGCGCGATAGGGCATACGTGATTGCGTACTTCGTTCGGCTGACACGATGCGCATAGATCTTGCTTTCCTTGAGGGAGATCATTCGCGAGGAGGATCAGAACACTCGCGTCACGCTCTTGGAGTACTTGAAGCAGTTGCACCCGATCGAGTGGGACAACTTCGTGAAAGACACCAAGATCCTTGCTGAGGAGTCCCAGATGTACAATGGATCAAATCCCTTTGGTATGGACGAGAAAGGCCAGTCCAAGGCCGACGATCTTCCGTTCTACTGCATCGGTTTCAAGTCGGCGGCTCCGGAGTTCACCTTGCGAACGCGTATCTGGGCGTCCCTCCGTGCTCAGACGCTATACCGCACTGTGTCCGGTATGATGAACTACTCGAAGGCCATCAAGCTTCTGTACCGCGTCGAGAACCCGGAGGTCGTCCAGCTCTTCGGAGGCAACACGGACAAACTCGAACGCGAACTCGAGCGCATGTCGCGTCGCAAGTTTAAGTTCGTTGTCTCCATGCAACGGTACTCCAAGTTCAACCGTGAGGAGCAGGAGAACGCCGAGTTCCTTCTGCGTGCGTATCCCGATCTCCAGATTGCGTACCTTGAGGAGGAGCCTCCACGCAAGGAGGGTGGCGATCCACGCTTGTTCTCTGCGTTGATCGACGGTCACTCCGAGTTCATCCCCGAGACCGGTCGTCGTCGCCCGAAGTTCCGCATTGAGCTCCCTGGTAACCCGATTCTCGGCGACGGCAAGTCGGACAACCAGAACCATGCCATCATCTTCTACCGCGGCGAATACCTTCAGCTCATCGATGCCAACCAGGACAACTATCTCGAGGAATGTCTCAAGATCCGGAACGTTCTCGCCGAGTTCGGGGAGTACTCTGTCTCGAGCCAGAGCCCGTACGCGCAGTGGGGTCACAAGGACTTCAAGAAGTCTCCTATCGCCATCGTTGGCGCGCGCGAGTACATTTTCTCGGAGAACATTGGTATCCTCGGTGACCTTGCCGCCGGGAAGGAGCAGACGTTCGGTACCCTCACAGCGCGTTCACTAGCTTGGATTGGCGGAAAGCTTCACTACGGTCACCCGGATTTCCTCAACGCGCTGTTCATGACGACCCGCGGTGGTGTCTCGAAGGCGCAAAAGGGCCTCCACCTGAACGAGGATATCTATGCGGGTATGAACGCCTTCGGTCGCGGTGGACGGATCAAGCACACGGAGTACTATCAGTGTGGCAAAGGTCGTGACCTTGGGTTCGGGACGATCTTGAACTTCCAGACGAAGATCGGTACGGGTATGGGCGAGCAGATGCTCAGTCGGGAGTACTACTACCTCGGCACGCAGCTGCCGATCGACCGGTTCCTTACGTTCTATTATGGCCACCCCGGTTTCCACATCAACAACATGCTCGTCATCTTGTCGGTGCAGATCTTCGTCCTCACGAGTAAGCTCAATTTTTCTCCGGTTTGGGAATGTCGCTAATGGATGTGTGCGCAGTGGTCTTCTTGGGAACACTCAATGGCCAGGTTGCGGTTTGCAAGTATTCGTCGTCGGGTGCGCTCCTTGGACCGACGGGCTGCTACAACCTCACGCCCGCATTCCAATGGATTGATCACTGTATCATCAGTATCTTCCTTGTGTTTATGATCGCCTATCTCCCGCTGTTCCTCCAAGGTGAGAACGGCGCGTTATGGCTGTATGTGCAGTGCTAATCCTCGTACAGAACTCGTTGAGCGTGGTACTGTGAAGGCCGTTCTGCGTCTGACCAAGCATTTCTGCTCGCTGTCGCCCGCATTCGAGGTGTTTTCGACGCAGATCTCGTCGCACTCGATCATCACCAACTTGACCTTTGGTGGAGCTCGGTACATCGCCACCGGTCGTGGTTTCGCCACCACTCGTATCTCATTCGCCATCTTGTACTCGCGCTTCGCGGGACCGAGCATCTACCTCGGCATGCGCACGCTCATCATGCTGCTCTACGTGACGTTGACGATTTGGACGGGATGGGTGACGTATTTCTGGGTGTCCATCCTTGCGATGTGTGTGTCGCCATTCTTGTTCAACCCGCACCAGTTCTCTGCAGCCGACTTCATTATTGACTACCGGTATGTGCTCGGCTGACTTGTATCGCCCGCGTCCTTGGCTGACCTTGTCTCTTTGTCAATAGCGAGTTCCTCCGGTGGATGAACCGCGGCAACTCTCGCGCGCATGCGAACTCGTGGATCGGCTACTGTCGTCTCTCCCGTACGATGATCACTGGGTACAAGAAGAAGCGTTTAGGTCACCCCTCAGAGCGGTTGTCGGGAGACGTTCCGCGTGCCAAGTGGCGGGCGGTGATCATCCCCGAGGTCATTTTCCCGATCGTCATGGCCGTCGTGTTCATCATCGCGTACATGTTCGTCAAGTCGTTCCCCGACAAGGACCACAAGCAGCCTCCGAGTGGGCTCGTCCGTATCGCGGTTGTCTCCATTGGCCCGATCGTCTGGAACGCGGCGGTGTTGCTTGTGTTGTTCCTCTTCTCGCTGTTTTTGGGTCCGATGTTGGACACGCCGTTCCCGAAGTTCGGTTCGGTCATGGCGTTCCTTGGTCACTCGCTCGGCGTCATTGGAATGGTTGCGTTCTTCGAATTCTTCGTAAGTCCCACTGAGTCGTCTGCATCAGAGGCCCTTCACTAACACTATATGCAGTGGTTCTTGGAGCTGTGGAACGTCGCGCACGCCGTCCTCGGTTTGATTGCCATCATCTTCATTCAACGTGCCATTCACAAGGTTCTCATCTCGGTCTTCCTGTCGCGTGAGTTCAAGCACGACGAGACGAACCGCGCGTGGTGGACGGGCAAATGGTACGGCCGTGGTCTCGGTGCTCACGCGATGTCCCAGCCGGCGCGTGAGTTCATCGTGAAGATCATCGAGCTGTCGCTTTGGAGCTCGGACTTCCTCATGGGACACATCCTCCTCTTCATCTTGACGCCGCCCGTCCTTATCCCTTACTTCGACCGTCTGCACTCGATGATGCTCTGTAAGTCCGACGACCTCATGTGTTCTGGTACATATGCTGACGATTTGCCGTACAGTCTGGTTGAGGCCATCGAAACAAATTCGCGCTCCGCTGTACTCCATCAAGCAGAAAAGACAGCGTCGCTGGATTGTGGTCAAGTACGGCATCGCCTACGTCTTGGCCTTCGCCGTCTTCGCGGCGTTGCTCATCGTTCGTGAGTATCCTTTTCGTTCACCCTGCGTCGAGTGTTGTGCTGACCGCATCAATGCCTCACAGCCCTCATATTCCGCGAGCACTTGACTATCAACTGCAGCATTTGCCAAGACATCTGATGGACTATAGTTTACGAATCATCACCGCATAGATTAGGTACATTGTATGCTCTCGACGACCCCATGAACACCTACTCCTGTACAAGCCGGACTCTACATAGCCTCTTCTCGCCACCGAGATGGACAATTTATAGCTGCACCTCTTTTAGTCATTAGTCCTTGATTCTCCTTGTGGCCTTGAGCCCTGTGCCCACCGTCTGACTGATGTCGAGTCTGCACGTATACTGTTCCATTAATGTCTACCTCCGTCTTCGTCGATCGACCATGTGCCTGGACAGACCGTAACATACCACTCGGACCCTTGTTGTCTCCCGCTTTCTCTTGTCTCGTTGACGTACACGCTGAGACCGCTTTGATGTCTGTGATGCATTTCAATTGATCTACTGCAACGTACAGTGACGTCGACCGGCAACGCAGTATTGAAGTCAGATGACATGCACCGTCGTGCTGGATCCGTGGTATGTGGTGCCAGATCCTGTATACGACGAGCTCAGCTGGGCGTGTGCTTGGGAAGATGCTCTGAGTACTACACTAGTCGACGTCCACACAGTTCCGGTGACTCGTAAGGATTGAAACGCTGACAGAAAAGATGCCCTCAGCTCAACTCCAATTGTACAGCTGCACATATCATGATATCTGATTTCAATGACACCTCGATATAGCCATCAGTACATTACTTGGTAATCCGCCGCAAACAGCTCTCTGATCTTCTCCGTGAAGTCATATGTCTTGCGCATCGTCGCCGCGCTGATAGCAGCATGCCTCAACCCACCCAGGTGCAAAGCATTCGGTGCAGCACCTCCACTCACAGGCCCGTGAGCCACCGTGCAATAGTTGCATCCGCACCCGCAATGCCCCGTGAACACGACGCTCTCGCGCACTCTGATCAATTTCGCAGCCATGTCCCACCCGAGCTGCTCGAGCTCATGTATCTGCAGCACGTCTTGCTGCGCAAGCGAGAGCAGCGCAGGTTCCACCCATTCCGGGATGGAGAACGACCGGGCGAGGACGATGCGTGTGACGGGATCGCGGATGAGGCGGCCGAGTTCGGCGATCGCTTTGTCGCGGATGGACTCGAAATCCCACATTGTTGCGAGCTTGAGGACGTGCGTCCACTCGTCTATGCTGAGGGTGCGCGGAGCTCCATATGAGCTGCGGAAGAGCGGCACGTGAGCGATGTACGGTGCTGCGTGCGAGGCGGACGTAGTTGTGCTAGGAGGGAGGAGAGACTTACGGGCAAAATAGCGCGCAGAGCAGAGCACGGAATTCGACTGCCTTGATGCCCCGCAAGTGAATGGGCCGCTCGTCTGTGGAACCCTCGATTCCAAATGGATGGTCGGGAGGCGGAAGAGAGAACATCGCCTTGAACGCATCGGAATCCGTCTCGAACGGGCGGCGAGGAACCTTGAACAAAACGTCCTCAACCTGACCGACGTGTAGAAAACTTGTGTCAGTGATCTCAAAAAAAATAGAATAATGGGCTCACCTGGAAGACAGCATCCTGTGAGTAGAACTCTTCGTCCCTCCTTGGAGCTGGTGACGAAACTGGTGTCGGGGAAGAGGCCCTAGTAGACACCAAGGTACTGGTATCCCAGGACGGGGAGGGTGGAACAGACTGTGTCTCCATCCTGTTGTCTCTCTGTGGGAGGGACAAAGAGGAGGGATTGCTTTGGGTCGGTTGAGGAGGGCGTCGCAGCAGCTGAAGCCTGAGACTGCTGCGGCAACGGGGAGAACAGCCTGCTGCATGCCGTGACCTCGTTCATGCGTGGTAGGTGAGGGCACAGGGCATACATAGACACTCAGGAGACCGACACTGGTGTGGTTATCTTAAGCGGGATGCCCAGTTGATTATCGCAATGGGATGCAGAACTTGCGAGGATGCGAGTGTATGAGTTCAGCAACTTGTCAAGATCGAGAGCGCGCGTTACACTAGTCGCTTGATGTGCGGGCCGTTCGGACCGAGGGGACCGATGATTCCCACTGCGATGTGTTACCCCATTTCACGCTTTTTTTCGCGATTTATTCTGCCCCCCTGCTCGGTTTCGTCGTTCTGACTGGCCATAATAGCGAATTGCTCAATGAGCACCCTGGACAGCACTGCAACTTTGACGGGGCTGAAGCTCCCGACGTTGGACTCAGAGTCAAGGGTCTGAATTCAGTGAGCCTCACGAGACGTTCCTGAGTTGGACACCACGAAGCGTGCTAACATACGATATGTGATCTGCATGGAGGCATGGGAGACGAAACACATGGTTTGCGCTGTGTAATTGTGGTTCACCGTAGCTATGTACTCATGCATATGCCTCTGAAGTCAGCGGCGACGTTTGGACGAATCACATAGAGCCGGGGTACGTGTCAACATTGTATATCTAGGAGTAGCGAAACCTCCAAACATAGGCTTATTGTCCAATTTGTGCAAGGGTCCAGCTTACTCCCGTTTGCCGTAGGTACGCGTCGTAACTCGCGGCGGACCAGAGAAATGATGATGCGAAGCCTGACCACACACCATTCCAAACTGACACAGAAAAACATACAGCGTGGACCTCTCACAATGTCTACAGTCCAGGGTCGATTCATCAAACAGAAACCGATGGTCACGGGACAATGGAGGTAATGGGCAAGCATGTCTCGACTGACATCGCACACTGAGTATCGCATGTTTGTTGTGCACAGGACATTTGCAATATGACCGGCAACGCTCTCAGACTCTTTATGTCCGTCGGGACGCTAGACTCGGGGTGCAAGGAACACCGGATTATTGGGTGGGTCTGTATTGTGTCCGTTCGTCGCGCTCTCACACTAAGCAATAGAGTGCGGTACCGGGTTTGACTGATGCATGCTCTCTAGACAGCTTGAAAGTCATCATCACGGAAGTCATAGGTACTTAGACTTATGCGTGTAGCATCAAGTCCATAAATCACTAAGCTCCGAGCATCCTGCCACAGAAGGGCAGACCAGTGTCACTTACTCCCTACTTAGTACAACGATACTCACACCACCGCAAGTGCGTCTTGCCGACTCCGCAGTAGCTACTGTATAAATGACTGACCGGTACGCCTTCAGAGTACCAACACCGACCGTCACCGACCCGCACTATCCACGGTCATGATCCTCTGTCACACCATACTCCCGATTGTCCTCTCGCTGTTCCTCGGCTCGCTACACATTGTAGCCAGGGAGACCGACGTCCACGACGACGTGACTCAGATCGTCATGCAGTCCCCTCTCTCTGACACCACCGTCTCTTCCTCTACCAGTTCCGCTCACAACGCCACCTACGACACCGCCCAGCCATTCTACATGATCGCCCACCGAGTGCTCGTCATCCAGGGCGTGCGCGACGCGCTCAAGAACGGCGCCAACGCGATCGAGATCGACATGTACGCCAAGGACGACGGCTGGTGGGCGGACCACGACGACACCATCGGCTCCCAGGGCGACAGCGCGCTCGACATGTTCAAGACGATCGCGCAGGCGCGCCAGAACGGCGGCACGGTCACCTTCGTCTGGCTCGACCTCAAGAACCCCGACGACTACGACCCGAACGACCCCGAGCGGCGGAAGTCTTCGATCGACGCGCTCCGCGACCTCGCGCGCGAGTGGCTCGAGCCGGCCGGGGTGCGCGTCCTGTATGGGTTTTACGAAGCGAAGGGAAACGCGTACTTGTCGATCCGGGACAACCTCTCCGCGATGGAGGCGATCAACCTGAACGGCCAGGAGGACGAGGTCGAGCCACCGTTCGAGCAGGGCCCGAAGGAGCGCGCGAAGAAGGTCATGTCGTACGGGTACTTCAACTTTGGCGTGCAGTTTGGGAGCTGCCACGAGGATCGGTACTACACCTGCACGGAGCTGCGCATGGGCATGGAGTCGGGCAAGTTCGGAAAGGTCTTTGGGTGGACGGTCTCTGCCGGCCAGGGCGACTACGTCGAGAAGGTGATGAACGAGGCGAACGTCGATGGGTTGATCTACGGGAGGATGTTCAAGCACTATGTGGATAACCAGAATACGAGGGACACGGCGGCGGACATCACCAACTGGGTCAAAGCCCATCCGTGGAGCCGATTCATGGCGACCAACGACAACCCGCCCTGGTGAAGCCGAACGTGATTCGGCGACATCTCTCCAGACGATAGGAGACGTTGCTTGTATGTAGTCCCTTGCATCTCAATGGTGCAATTGCTCACTGCGCTATATGTCAGGCCTATACTAGGATCATCATGTTCTCTTCATGGGGGTATTGCTTAACGATTCTGTCTCTCCGATAAAGCGCGTTGTCTGGTGTTATAATGTTACTGTTTTGCAGGGTATGGGTGTGTGTGTGTGTTAACAAGCTGCTGTACTAATAGCTCCAGCGGTATACCAGCAGCAGGGTGGATAGGGAGGGCTATCCAGAACTCCCGACAAGGGGTACACACCTTGGTATGTTGCTCATCCACATTCATCAAGACTAGGTCACGCTCCTGGGTTCCCCTTTGAGTGGACATACAACTCGGATGCCTTCGCTCAGTCCAGCCAGGCGTTCCGCCGCCGCCGGGAGGGGGGAATCTTGCAATGCATAAGAACCAGAATACTTGACGTCCATCTACGCAGCACCGTATGGTAGTCACCATATCGTAGCGAACGAACGTGCAACGCTCTAATCCGAGTCGCCTGTCAGAATTTCCATTGGGTGCGGAGATATCCACGGCGGGAGGAATACCGGGGCAAATTCCACGCTACCATCCCGTCAGTTTCTGACGCATCGACGGCGAACGGTGATATATTTATTTCCGGGTGGATAGTGACGCCTAACTTGAACAGGGGTACTACAAGGTGGCAATTGGTGCCGTCATGAATGTTTGGTACAAGGGTAAGTGTGGTGACAGTGCGCGTGCACGGAGTTGTTCTTTTTGTGATTTTGATGAGTGCGCTCTCATGCCATCCACAACGCTCTCTTCTTCCACTCCAACGCTGAGAGAGACACCCACGGAGCCTTCTCCTCCGTACCACGTGTTCCGCCGAGATGGGAACGCGCATCGCTTCCAGGCTTCCAAGCTTCGAACCGTCACGCAAGGCCACGCAGCGCCTCTTCGTCTCCGTATTGCAGCCATTTTGTTGCTGGGTAAGTGGTTCCTTCTTCCTTTGATTGATACAACGTTACTGGCCCCCGCAGTGAGTGTGGCAGAACGCAGCATGGCAACCAAGTTGTTATATCCGCTTCATCTCGCCCGGTCACACGATATTCCCCTCGACCCGCGCGCGCTGGCAAAGGACCTCTGGAGCTCGCTCATAGTCCCTATCTTCCAACTCTTGCCCTGATATTGGTGAAGTCATGAGCGGACGCCACGCTCAGCTCGCTCTCGAATTTGTGGTGGTCGGTGGAGGTGAGTGTTTGCGCAGTGCGGGCTTCTCGGTCGCCGAGGACAGTCCGTCTTGGAGGAAAACGACGAGCTGATGCGCTAATGTGTAGGAGTCGGCGGTCTCGCGGTAGCGTATGTGCTCAGCTGTGCTGGGCACCGCGTACGGGTGCTCGAAAAGCGAGGTCCGGATGCGCCGAGCGCTGGGATCCGGATACCGCCCAACCTGAGCAAGATTCTACAGAGATGGGTGGGCTCGGAGGCCCTGCGGAAGGTGTCAACGCGTTGTGTCGGAACGCCCTTTATGCGGTGTGAGTGTCCATTTGCTCCTTTACCCCGTTTGAGCTGAGCTTTGGGCTGCGATGCAGTACATACCGGAGAGAATGTCGGATACTTGCATTGGAGACCGGCCATCATGGCGGAGACGGGAGGAGAATTCCTGCTCATGGCTGTAAGTCGAGATGAGGTATTCGCCACGTTCGGGACGACTCACATACTGCCACAGTACAGGGACCTGAAACATATGTTGCATGGACTTGCAACCTCCGCCGGAGCTCGTGTCGAGTACAATACTGTCGTTGCATCTGTGCAGCCGGGCTCCCCAAAACCTAACGTCGTGCTCTCGACTGGAGAGATCGTCACGGCGGACATCGTCATCGGGGCTGATGGATGTAACAGCATTGTGCGCGAGCTCGTACTGGAGGGGGAGGAGCCTTGTGTGCGCCCGGGTGGACTCACAGGCTATATCGGGATTGCGAGTACGCAGGACATGCTGAAAGATCCAGAGCTAGCCCAACTGGTCCAATCTGAGGATGTGTGTGCATCGCTCTTGATATGTCGGCAAGTTACTGATGCTCTACAGTGGCCTCTCTGGATGGGAGATAATGCCTTTATGAGTGAGTACCCTTCTGGATCGTCGCTTCTACTGATCGTCCAACTGATGACCTCTTCAGGCAGCCATACTATGGTGAGCAGTGATGGCGAAACTATGAGACACTAGGACACCATTGACGATATGGACGTCCATTCAGAGGGACGACACGGAGTACCATGTCGGTGTGTACGAATGGCACTGGTCTCCAGAGGTAGACAAAGAGCAGCAGGAGAGCTGGCAAGTGATGGTGCCTCCGGAATCTGTCCTGTCGGACAAACATGCGCCGATGTACGTCAAGCCAGCCTGAAATCGTCTACCTAAGGACATGCTCACTCTATTCTGTGGCCAAGCAGGGTTCAGCGTCTGATCAGCCTGGTACCGCAGTTTGCTCGGGTGGAGTACTTGACGTGCGAAGACGGGGAGCATGAATGGATAGACGAGAGCGGTCGTATCGTTCTTCTGGGCGACGCTGCCCATCCGTCTGTGGTGAGTCCCTTGACATCTATTCCAGCATGACCACTCAGAAGACTCGGCAATACAGGCAGGAGGTACACATACCGCAAGCATGGCCGTCGAGGACGCCGTAGTGCTAGGCGCACTCTTTTCGCGCCTGAAGTCTGCAGAACAGATAACCCCACTCCTGAACGCATACCAGGAACTCCGCCAGCGACGAGCACATGTGGTGGGCCTAGGGGATAGCGGGAACTCGAAGATGATGGGTTGGCCCCCGGGTCCCGCTGCCGATGCACGAGATGCGAGTATGGGGCGCAAGCAGGACGAGTGGGACGAGGGCGCAATGAAAGGCGCCTTCGAGGAGATCGCGGAGATCTTCGTGTACGACGCCAGTGATGCCGCCGAGGAGTGGTGGATTGACTGGGGCAGGTGGCAGTTCCCGGAGGCGACGACGGATACCGAATCTGGTGGGGAGCTGCAGTGGCTTGCTGGCTATCCGAGTCAGACTATTGAGCGAGTTTCGGTGTGAGCGTACTAGACATGAACCAGTTCGTGAGCTAGCGCTCTTGATGTAACAAGACCACTGTACATGATATAGCAGCTCTTGGAATTCGAGGGTGTTATAGGAGTGCCCTGTAGCCAAAGTTGCTGCACGGTCTCCACGGCCCGTCCTCGGATACTATCGGACCGCAAGCGCCAGCTACGTGACTTCAGGTCCATGAGCGTCTACTTACTCTGTCTTCCTCCTAGCTCCCAACCTCTTGCCATGCAGCTCTGATACCTCGCGTCGGACAACATGGATTATAAAACGTCGAAGGAGGCGTTTGTGAGTGGCATGACGGGCTCGAGCATCGGCCATATCAATCTCGTATCTCTGGGTTCGTTGGTGAGTGCCGTCTTACTGTATAGCGAGAAACTGACCGAACATACATAGCTGTCTATAGCTCTCCATTCCGCTGTCCGGACGCGGCTTCCACTCACCACTCGTCTTGAGCTTGCTGGAGAAGTCTTCCTGCTTGTCCTACCCCTCGTCCTTTCCGTTACCACCTTCGCCGGCTCGCCGGTTCTGCTATGCGGCCTACTAGGATTGCCCACTCTTTTACTCTTGCTCTTGCCGCGAAGGGAGTCTGGCACGTATCTTCCTTCTTCCTTGTCCCACACTCGACAAGCCTCTCGATCTTCAAGTGCTTCCCGCGACCCCAGTCCGTCTGGCCTCCGCGGAATCCAGATACCCCCGCTACCTGCACTGACGACGTACAGAGCACACATGCTCTTGTTGACCTTCATTTGCATCCTTGCTGTTGACTTTCCTGTCTTTCCACGGTATTTGGCCAAGTGTGAGACGTTCGGTGTATCTCTGGTAATGTCTGTTCACACTGCTCGGTTTGTCTATCATCCAAACAACTCACATTCCGCAGATGGATATCGGCGTGGGCTCGTTCGTGTTCTCTCAAGGCATCGTCTCTGCAATCCCTCTCGTCAAGAACCCTGCGCACTTGAAGGCACCCCTGATCCCCAAAGTCTCGATGGTGCTTCGAAAATGCTCTCCGGTGCTGTTGCTGGGCCTACTGAGGACAATATCTGTGAAAGGTACAGAGTATCCAGTGAGTACTAGCTTGCACTATATCCGACGGGAATGGTTGCCGAAGTCGAACAGGAACACGTCACAGAATACGGCGTACACTGGAACTTCTTCGTCACACTCGGACTCCTACCTATCCTGCAGGTTCTATTGCATCCGCTCATGGTCTACGTACCAATATCCCTTCTGGGGGTCGTCGTTGCTATATGTACGTGTTCCCTCTTCTATGCGCCGCGCAAAGATGTGTTCGTGGGAAGGGAGCAGTGTGCGGTATGGATAGCTCGGAGTACGAAACTTCCATGCCGTCCACTCCCCAGTCAACTCCGAACTGTCGATAGGCAGGTGTCGCATTATCTTATGAGGGAATGCCAATGGGAGTCCACATGTCCAACATTCAGACCGTGCAGTCCGTCCATCATCAGCTCTATATACGTGCAAGAGGACATGTCTGTGAACGCGGATTTGGGGGCTTACACGATCCACTTCAGCACATCAGCTTGCACTATCGAGCGGCAAGCTCGCGAACTACATCCTTCATGGACCTCGCGATGGCGTCCTCTCAGCGAACAAAGAGGGCATCATATCACTAACAGGTGATTATACGCTCATGCATGGTTCGTCCGCGCAGCGTGATGAGACTGACAGAATCCTAGGATATCTCGCAATCCACTTACTGGGTCTGTCTACCGGAACGCTCGTGCTCGCACCGTCCCCTTCCTACTTTCGCCGGCGCCAGCAACAGCTCGCGCACCCTAACGGCGCAGGCGCCGATCGGCCACGCTTGGCGCCTAACGAGTCCGAGACGGACGAAGACGACGTGCCGTCTCCGACCGCCCGCAGCCCCTCCTCTTCCGGGCGGATCAGCATCCGTCGCGAGAACGACAAGACTGCGACGGAGCTCTGCTCGTATGCCGTGCTCTGGTGGGTCTTCCTCGGGGGACTCAAGCTCTTCGGTGTGGGCGAGGACGTGTCGCGCCGGATGGCGAACCTGCAGTACATTGTGTGGATCGCGGCGTACAACTCGACGTTCCTCCTGGGGTACCTCGTGCTCGATCTCGCTTTCTTTGCGAGTCCGTTGTCGAAGTCGGTATACTCGCCGACGTCGAAGCTCAAGGTTCACCCGGATCCGGACCTGCTGAAAGCGACCAGACATGTGGTCGGTCCGGGAAGCAGTAGTGTGGGGAAGGACAAGGACGCGGATGTAGTTGGCAGCGCGCCACCGCTACTGGAAGCTATCAATAAGAACGGTCTCGTGCTGTTTCTGCTGGTACGTCGTCCGTTCATGCCGCGCTTGTCGGTTTTTGTTGATATATTGGAAGGCGAACGTGGCAACGGGGCTTGTGAACCTGTCGATACAGACGATGTATATGCCTGATTGGGCGGCGCTGCTCATTCTGGGGCTGTACAGCTTCGGGCTGTCAGCTATTGCATGGTCATGTAGGCATCGGAAGATCTGGAGGTTTTAGGAACGAAGTGGCAATGAATTGCGGTTGGGTTGTGCGTACCAGTACGGGCGGTGAGGATGACTGCTAGAAGGCACGGTGCGTCATTGCTGCTTCTAGATGTAAAGCCTCCCAACCACCAACGTCCTCGGATGCCTCGAGGATGATATCGTCCCCGCCACCGTCTACCTTGTCATCGCAAATTATCGCGTTTGACAGGACGACCCGTGCCGGACGCGGAAATCCCATTCAAAAGGAGAACGTGGGATCAATTGTGCCCGCGGGACCGACTCCGATCCGAAACATCGAGCAGCCCTCTCCTGAGCGACCAAACCGCGACTGGCAGTGCTCATGAGAATCTGTATGGCTTCTTCGGGAAGTACCATTGACATATCGAAGTCCCCTCCCCCACATACGAAGTCATCCTAACGATTCTATCTCGTTAGGTTCCCGGCTTCACGATAACCCCGTAGAGCCGCGTGCGAGGTCATCTAGTAATGGCGCATCGTATCCGCACCACATTGACGCTTAGGGTATCTATGTAAAGGTCGGCCCGCTACCAGTCACGTCAACATCGGCCCCGCCCTCTTGAGGATGGAACTGTCGATGATCACGTTTCTCTGTATTCTCCTTGGATATGCTGTCTACAAGTACTTCACGCCCTTCTGGACCTGGCGAACCCGCGCGCGTGGTCGTCCACTCCCCCCGGGTCCTCCTCGAATCCCGGTGCTCGGCAGCATCTTCCATCTGCCGACAGAGAGGCCTTGGGAAGCGTTCAAGCAGTTGTCGCAGATTTACAGTGGGTACCGGCTACGCTCATACTGATACCTGACTGAATGGATCCGCTATGACGCGTACCTCCCACTAGAATCGGACATCATTTACTTCGATGTCCTCGGACAGCCAATTGTCGTATTGGGCAGTGCAGCGGTCATCGAGGAGGTCATGGAGAAGCGGTCAGCGACGACTTCCGACCGCAAGGACACGCCTCTGCTTGAGCTGTGCGCCTTATGCTTGTGTCTGCTCGCGTCCGAGACTCACGGAAACTCGCAGACTGGGTGCAAAAGAGAATATGGCGTTCATGCCCTATGGTCCTCGATGGCGGCGCCATAGACGGGTCTTCTGGAGCCAGTTCCATCCAGGCGCGCTGGAGCGCTACGAGCCAATCCAGCGTGCCGTCGTCCGCAAGTTCCTGGCGAGGCTGGTAGAGACTCCTGCCCGGTTCGAGGAGCATCTTCGCTAGTGAGTACGACACGCACCTTCACAGGTAAGAGCGTCATAGTGACCTTGAGCGTGATGTTTCCTCTAGTATCTTCGCAGCCGCAACGATGAAGATCATATACGATATTGACGTTGCGGACGAGGACGATAAGTACATCGCCCTCATCGATAATGCGTTGGAGGGTATCACGGAGGGATTTGTACCTGGCCGCTTTCTTGTGGAGTTCTTCCCTTTCTTGCGGCACGTGCCTGGATGGCTGCCCGGGGCCGGGTTCCAACAGCAGTTAGCGACGTGGCGCGCTGCTATAACAGGTCTCACGGAGGCCCCCTTTGCACAGGCCCGCGCAGCGATGGTAAGAGTGTTGATGGAGGTATTGAGATGCAGTTTTGTCTGATGGCCTACAGAATCAAGGCAACGCTTCCGACAGCATGATCAGCAGACTGCTCGCTGCCGATGGCGCGAGCGTTGACGATGAAGGCGCAGAAAGTACCGACTATGAAAGTATTGTCAAGCACGTGGCCTCGACGACGTTCGAAGGTACGCTCGAGCCACGCTCATCTGGGTAGCGCATCAGCTCAAAGATTTTCGGCCTGTGCAGGCGGCGCTGAGACGGTACGTCAAGTTGTGCGTTGCGATACGAGTCCGTTGCTAAACTGTCCCGATTCACTCGTAACAGACGTACTCGGCCTTATTGTACTTTCTACTCGCCATGTCCCTTTATCCGAAGGTCCAGGAAAAAGCCCAGGCCGAACTGGACGAGGTAGTCGGACCTAGCCGTCTTCCTGACTGCAGCGACCGGGACGCGCTGGTTTATGTCCAGGCGCTCATCAAGGAAACGCTCCGTTGGCAACTCGTAGCGCCACTGAGTATACCTCACACATCCACTGTAGACGACGAACTTGATGGATACTTCATTCCTGCGGGAACCATATATCTCCCCAACACATGGTCAGTAACAGTCCAGGGTCAAAGGTGATGGCACGACTACTCAGATCCGCTTCTAGGGCTTGCATGCACGACCCTGAAGTGTACGAAGACCCGGACAGCTTCATCCCCGAGCGGTTCATCCGCGACGATAAACTCGATCCAACTGTCCGAGACCCGGTCAACTTTGCGTTCGGATATGGTCGAAGGTGGGAGGCATACACCGAGTCTTTCGCCTCTACACCTCATGCTCATGGGATGTGACCATTTGTGACAGGATATGTCCAGGACGCCATTTTGCGTTAGAGTCGTTGCTCCTTACCATTGCGTCCATACTCCATGTATTCACAATTGGTCCGCCTCTGGATGAGAACGGCCGTCCGATCAAGGTCGTACCGCGCATGACGGGCGGGCTCGGAACGTGCGTCTTTTGGATCTACAGTGGAAGTCTGGATATTGATGTTGCATGTCTGACTCCAGCAAGCCTGAAGACTACCGGTGCAGGATTACGCCGCGTTCACCGGAAGCGAGGGCCTTAGTTGAAGAAGGAGCGCACAGCTTGCTACACACGTCATAGTGTCAGTGAGGGCGAGATACTATTTCTATTGGACGTGAAGGGGCATACCGTCTGTCTGCGCGCGCAACATATCCATGAACTGTTCGCGCTGCGGATTGGAGCTGAGGAGATCGGCGCGGGACGTGCCGGGCCGGGCTTATGGATGTCACACATGGTGATACACATCGTCGGACGCGTCTCCAACCCTTGACCATCATGCATCATGCATATGCCTCTACTGCTCCTCGTGAAGCTCGCCGTCTCATTTGTACAACGCCTCTGCCGCTGCCCCAAATGTGAGCCCTTGCTGAAGTTACGTTTGGGGAACCTACGTCGAATGGAAGCCATTACCTACCCTGAACTCGAAGCCCCAAGCCCAAGCACGCGGCACCTACTGCATGCCTATGAAGTACCTCCGGAACGCGCTCTCTTAGTTAGGTACGTATCTGCTGTTGCTTTGCGGCACGAGCGTTATCATACTCATGCTCGGATCCATATGAAGCTGTAGATGTTGGAATACAAGGTATCGGTGATAGGGAGCATTTCCTGGGATGTGGGTAACCCCTTGCGTTTGACAGGTACATCCTTCGATTCGATAGAACTCCTCGTGTTGCAGTGTTGAGTGTGTGCCCTCCGGGGCGCGGGCACATGGAGGCCCTCATATGGTTCTGTTTTTGTTGTGAGTCTACCTCGTGCTGTGTTATGCTGTGCGTCGTCAACTGGATGATGTTAAGTCCTCTGAAATCTAGAAAGTACTGTGGCGCTATATGGTGGCCTATCTAGTGTGTATCTTGCTACTCGTGGTTCTGACACTACACGCTGCAGTGCCGCCTGGGAGTGAACGTGTAAATTCATATACAGCCTGTATGTCCAAGCCAACGAATTGTGAGTTTCTTTTGCCCATCCGGCTACGAAGACTGATATTATGTACACATGTACGCCCCACGCGCTGGTAGCTGCGAGTATAAAGCCCCTAGTCTTGGGTTTTTACCTTGCTCACCGCCCTCCCTCAGCTTCATGTTGATTCCTTACAGCCCAACGTATCCCCAACAAGCCCACGGTGCTGAAACGCGGTTGCATCCCTACCTCGGTGATACACCCTCGCGGACCCCGGACGTGGAGAACGCTCAGCCCGTCGAGTTCGTTGACCACGTCCGTGGCAACAGTCACCGGAACCTCCAGGGCAACGCAAGCAGGGCCACTTACTGGGGAGGCCTTAGCACCCTCATCCGAATGAGGTGGAGAGCCGTCGCTCTCCAAGGGACACTCGTGATCGTGCTTGTGGCTTTCATTGAAGTTCCCGTGCACCTCTCCGTGCTCTCGCAGCAGTCACTCGGCCACCAATTTTTGGCTGTTCTTGCGGGACCTGCCCTCACTACGGTGATCGTCGCCCTTGTTCTTGTGTCGTGGTACACGTTCCGCTACTATGTGTACCCGAATCGGGTTCACGTGGGGATGTACGCGACCGTATGGAAGTGGGTGACGGTGCCGGCTGTGTTGATGGCGCCAGTAGCAGCAATCCTCGGGCAACTTGTCGTGGAACCGAGGTCGTTGACTCGCAATGTCGCCTTTGCGCAACTCTTTTTGGGGGCTATAACCGAAGCAATCTTTGTGGTCGCGTACGTGATGATGGTGGCGCAGGACTCAATGGTCTTGTAACGCAAGATTATCTGGATCCAACAGAAGTGGGCGGTGTGGAAGAACGCGAGGGCGGCACGCTAGGAGAACGAAGAAGGTGGGGGTCCGGAGAGGAGGATAGTTGGGCCTGGTGCATGACGTCGCCGCGACTACCCATTCCGGCGCGATGTGCTTCATGTGCGGAGAGCTTGTATAATCGGGCTGTGAGGCAGTTGATTGTACCTTGTACTTGGTGGCTTGACAGCTTTTGTTGGTCCCAATTATACTTCTCTGCTATTGAGCTCATTTATCCACGTATCAACCAGTCTGACATCACTTGAGGGAACAAGTCTCCATTTCTCGGTCATAATACATACGTTCGACAATAACATGAGGGACACACCCGTATACACGTTTCTAGTTAGGCATATCGGCACAACAGGCCCTTAGAGACCCTGGCTCCTTTTAATAAGCTGAGAGAAAGCTGCCTGTGATTGACAACATTATCGCCTTCATGTCTCTGCCGCACTCTCAGTCGCTGTCTAAGCTCTCTCCGATCTCCACACCATGTGGCAACGTGACTCTGAGCGACCCCGAATCTCTGAACGTTACGCCTAGTATCCAGTCAGATATCCCTGGGCACAGCGTACAGGCCGTGCTGCGGGATAGCACCTGCAACAACGTCTCCTCGCCGTACCAGGAGCAACACTCGAGCGCTCAGAAATACCGGGCCAGCATGGACAGCAACAGCAGTGCTGTGTATGACGACGCTGAGGAGACCCTGACTGTTCTCAGCTTCGGACTTGACCGCCTTGCAACGCACGACAACGTGTCCGCATCCACGCATAGTGCGACACCTGTCCGCATCCCCACTCCCACCCTCGGCTCTGTCATAACCTGCCCTGCCGAGGCCCATTGGCATACGACTAGAACCCCTGGCCTGCGTAGGCCAGCGTCCACGTACAATGACGCCTACATCGTGCGGTCGGCAGGCGATCACTCGACGTTCGCAAATCTCCTGAAGCGTCGAGTGGAGAAGCTCCCCATGGGCAATAGGATCGTCTCCTTACTCTCACACATTGAGACCAAGGGGAGGCTCATTGTCTGGGGCGCGCTCTGCGTCTTCGTGCCATCTTTCATGTCGCTCTTCCTCGCACTCATCGGGGGACGCGTCACGGATGCGGCGTCCGTGTACAAGGACGTGCCGGTGTGGAAGATGGGCGGGATGGCGTTCGGCACAGGGCTCCTTCTCGGATGCATTCTCGCAGTCCCAGCGTGCATCCGGGTGTGGATCACACGGAACCGCAAGCATAATACGAGCGGTGGGATGGAGCCCAACCTCGACCGAGACGAGAAGAACATGGCAGGATCGAGGAGAGGCAAGATTAGGAAGCACGTACCAATGCGTGAGGCGACGCGAACACTGCTCTACATAAGCATTTTGACGGCAGGAGTTTTCGCATTGCCCATTGGGCTGCACGCATTCAAGAAACCGGCTGGGTTCCGGGGACGTGATGGACTACTTGTGGTCGGTGCAGCCCTGGGGAGTGTGTGTATGATTCTGGTCGTTGTGGTGCTATGCGTGTGTCTAGTGAATGTGCTGCTTAGTATATGTAAACGAAGAAATTAGAGTGTCTGCCGCATTATAATAAGCAGATGTTGAGCACAACCTGGTGTAGGAGAAATTGAACCGGGTCCAAGGCATCCGCGCCGACATTTCAATGCCAGCAGGTGAGAGTAGGACTCAGTGGAGATTCTGCTGCTCGAGTCGGAGGCGCCGACGCGCACTGCTACGTGACTGCCACGTGGGTACAGACGCGTCGCCTCACGCGTTATGTCACGCACAACAGCATCCAGCTTGTGTCACGAAGTTCTAATTGTCAACGAGTAGCGGTCCTCCTCAACGCCCCAGCAGATGATTTAGCGTCCTCAGGCAACGAACTAGCGACTACAGAATGCAGGACTGCTTTGAAATATGAACTGGACCTCCGAATTACTACATGCTTTTGTGAGTCATTGGATACCATTTATTCTACTCATACTATAGACTGGCGACAATTCTGGCGGAATGGAGTAACGAGTCGGTGTTCGCACAGGTGAGCCTCATCATGTTATAGAGGACTTCTACGCGACTGGAAAGAGTATTTATTGTGCACTCCCTCAAAGCTCCACTGGCATCTTATCCACTCACTCCCTTTAGCATTCTCAGCTGTCACTCCTTATTCAGATCATGTCTGAGGTTTCACGCTCCTTACCAAACGTTTCGCCCCGCCAAACCTCTCGAATGATCCGTGCTGAACGAGATCCTGTGACATGCTACGAGTCTATGGAGTCGATCTCCTCCGCGGAGCATACACTCCCGGGATCATACCCTGCCGATTTGTATCCTGCACGACATGGATACTCTCCGTGGGTAGCAGCCCAATTTCGGCACGAAGTGCCCGACCAATCCAGCGATAATAGTTGCGAGTCTGCCCCAGGGTCCAGTGCACCATCGCTCACCCACCCACCACTTAGCACCCCTACTACCGTGATGCTACCAGACGGTCCCATCCACAATGGACCAGAAGCAAGGCCGGAGAACGTGTCCTCCGAAGCTCACGGATTGCGCCCACTCCTACCTTTGAGGCGCAACCCTTCCAACCACTCGTCTGCGCCCACAGTCTCTCAAGGCAAGACAGGGCACGGATGGCTCATTGTTACATGGGCCGTCCTCTGCCTCCTCATTCCGCCCTCTGTCAGTGCGCTTCTTGCCATCCCAGGCGGACTGCTCTGCAAGCTCGTCTGGTCTGACGGTCGCGATCTCTCCGCGCCGGACCTGGCGAAGTACTCCGTACCTGCCGGTCTCATCTTAGGGCTCGTATGCGCCGCAGTCGGTGCTGGACTCGCCACAATGGTGAATCCCCACACCGCATTGGTTAATGGTGACGAGCCGTCGGCGGTGGAGCATTATGGAGGCAATGGACCAGGAGGATTCGGCTGGGCTGTTCATCGATTCTTTGCAGAAAATCATGGGCGATTCATGGGCTGCCTGAGCGCGTGTGTGGGCGTGCTCGCCTTCCCCGACACTCTCGCCGCGCTTGGCTCGCCGTCTGGGGTGGGTCCGGAGCAGGGACTCTTTATGAATGTTACCATGCTTGGACTATTGTCGATGGGGTCCTTGGTCGGTGTGACGGTCTTGATCAGGCTCGGGTGGTTGTGCTCCGAAAAGTACGACTCGTAGTATTGTCCATATCGTGCCTCGCTGCTTTCGAGAGCCGGTGTATTTCTGTTGTCGCTGGAACGACTCCTCTATGATACACATTGACATCACGTACGAGATCGATTCTATGGTGACGATGTTGTTATACATTACGCTCGTGCGTACCCAGGCCGTCTCAAGGAAGACATGCTACGCGTCAACAATGTGTTGAGCCAGTCTAGAGATGGGAGCATATGCCCTTCCTACCCTTTCATAGCGGCAAATTCTACAACGAACTCTTCCATGGCGTTCAGCGCCTCCATAAGATGCTCGTACTGCAGCTTCTGGCCACGGCTGCGCGCGAGCGACGTCGCGGTCCTGCACGTGTTCTTGATTTGCCTGCCGTTCGCCTCGCGCTGGGCGAGCTTCTCGACGAGCTCGTCAGGCAAGTCGGCGGCATCGATGCCTGCCTTCTTAGCGAATGCGCGCCAGATTTGCACCTTCGTCGGTACGGTGAGCTCGTTGAAGTGGAGTGCGACGTGGATACGCGAAAGGAAGGCCTCGTCGAAAGTCGTGATGCGGTTCGTGGTCAGGAAGAGGATGCCCCGGTAGTACTCGACGTGCCGCAAACTGACAAGCAAGCGTGGTTATGAGAACAATCCCAGTGAATGTCAGGCATACGTACAAGACCGCAACCATCGCGTTGCGCTCCATATCATGCAGGGAACGTCGTTCGAGGAAGACATCGGCCTGGATTTCCACGCGTTAGAGATTCCTGTTCAACATACAATGAGACCGACTGACCTCGTCGATAAGCACGATGGCATTCCAACATGTCGCGACATCGAAGATCCGCTCCAGTGCGCTGTCCAAGTCAGAGGGCTTGATTCCCAGGTCTCCACTGCCGACGACGTAGAGCGGGCGGCGGATATGCTCGCTCGTCGCCTCTGCGGAGAGAGTCTTGCCAACCCCGGGAGGCCCGAAGAGGTTGATAACGAGGCCTTGTCCCTTTCCACGTACGAAGTCATCGAATCCGACGTCGGAATCATGCGCCTCAATGAGAGAGCGCAAGAGCGTCTTCCTGTCTGCAGGGAGCACTAGACCTTCGAACGTCTCCGTGTTCCAGGTGATCGGGGTGACGTGCTGCACGTTGAACTCAACTATTCACGGAATATCATCAGAATACAGCGCATTACGCGAACAATATCATGTTGTCGTGACTTACGCCAGGATTTATCCGCGAGGCTGAAGCCGTATAGTATAGGAGAGGTCAGGAGCAGTTGCTCGTCTGTCAGCCCTTGCATTTGTTGTCCCTTCGCGTGAGTCCAAACCATCCCTGGACAGAAAGGTGCGGTCAAATTGGGCTTTTGCCCTATGGCCGGTACACGCATGCACTCACCCCTCTCTGCAGGAAGTTGTGCAATCAGATCCTCAGCGCTCGGGTTCGGTACTGAGTAATTGGGTTGCAGTCTAATGAAATTCCCTGCAATCACCACATCGGGATATGTTCGGGTTGTAAATGGAGAGATATGCGCGCTGACCTCTGTCAACCATGACCCTCGAGTTCACCTATCACCGGTCTACGTTCAGTGTTACGAACTTGACAGGAATAAGAGAATCGTTTACATTGTACCGGATATAAGAGTCGCACGTCCGTCGTCCAGCGAGTCCACGATAGAACACATGGTTGACGCCGTTGAGTGACGCCCACTTGCGACCACGCTTGATCAAAGTAGCCTTGAGCCCTTCCGGGTCGGGATGGTATGCGAGCGGGTATGCGCTCAACCTGTTGATCTTCTGCGTACCCTCAAAGGCACGCACGTAGATGTACGTAGTGTGCCTCCCGAACGCGCGCCCCGTGGGCCGGGCTGCCAGGGACGTCTGGTCGGGGGAGGCGTCATCGCCGTCTTCATCGCCGTCTTCATCGTCGTCTTCATCGTCGTCCATGCCCATCGCATCGTCGTCATACTCGTCGTTGTCATAGTCGCCGTCTTCGTGGTCGTCATATATGGTGGCATCGTTGCGACCGTGCGTCCTGTTGGTGTCCTTTTGGGGATCGGCCGCCTCAATTCCTTCACACGTAAGAACGTATCGCTCGCAGACAAAGTCACGCCTGGAAGTCAGGAGGCGCAGGCAGCGCAGCTCCCCCGTCGCGTCGTCCCTGGTGACTAGGATGCTGCGAGGGACGAGGATGCTGTAGAGGAGATCATAGGTGGTTTCACCGTGAGCGATGAGGTTCTGGATGTTGGCTAGCGTAGTTCGGTAATTGGCACGTATCCATTCGAGCAGGGTCGTCAGAGCTTCGAGCCTCTGGTTGTCGTCATCGCTGCGAAATATGGCCTGAAGCCTCTTTTCATGCTCTTCAAGTTGAGTATAAAAGGTTAGCAAGAGGATGGAGTCGAGCTATGACGCCGTTGTTTCATAAGTATGCCCACCAGGAGAGGGCGGGACCAGGCCGATACGAACCTCAACGGGTTGAGTGTTCCATGACAAGCCGGGTACTTGACCGATAACCTTCTGGCATACTTGCAACAGGTGAACGCTCTTCACGACGACTTTGAACCCGATAGTGGGCTTCTGAGGCCTCCGAGGGTCGGGGAACCTGCGTACGATGACGAAGTCGTATTCTTCCCACTGGTCGGTATTGGATCCGCCGCCGACAGGCTCGACGAGCTCAGCGGGTACGTCGGATATGGTATCCTTGTTCTTCCAGCCCTTCTCTTCTGCATTCCAGTACAGGTCAACAGTTTTGGTGCGCATGTTCGAGCGTCGGTGTGTGGTAGTGGGTAGGTAGTCCTGGTAGGTGAGGGAGGAGATGGGGAAAATGAAGTGGGGATGGACGGACTTTATATGTTGGCTCTGACCTCCTTGTGACTCGTCATGAGTTGGTCTGCGATGGCATGAGGTGAAGCGGCGCCAGAATGAGTGATATAGAAGCCGTTTCAGAGCGCGAGCCACGACCTATCCTGTGAGTGGCTGCAGACCAGGTGACGCCTCTATGGCAATTGTGCCCCAAATTCTCTTCGCGCTTGTGGTCCACCACGGTCTCTAGTGGGGAAGGAGAAGGCGAGCCACGCCTCCATGATTGGATGGTACGTGATACGCACAGCGCTTCGGCACCGCCAGACGGGATCCAGAGCCCTAGGACAGCGGATGGAAGGCCTCTATACGAGAGTCAAAGTGTCATCCAAGTCGGACACGAGGCTCCTAGTACCGCCGCAGTCATTCATCTGTTCACCTGTGTCCATCAGAAGAATGTATCTATGCCGCTTGTATCACCGCTTTCAGCAGTTGACCCTGCTATGACTCAGTCGTCTGGTGATCGCATGGAGATCATATCATGAGCGCACTCACCCTCGTCGACTTTGCGTCCTCCACTCTGGCTGTAGAATCAGTGCAACACAAGACTTACTTGATGCGTAGCATGTCGACTCGACTGTCGAGGTGTTGCGACTCCCGGTAGCGCTCGAACTATAGTAATCCAGTCCCTCCATAACAACCATACTAACAGCATACAGTTGAGTCCCTCGCGCTTGCTCACTTCCTCACCTCCATGGCCACCATCTCGGCGGAAACAGAATTGCGCGGCACGGCAGAATAATTGTCGACTTCACCCCGTGGGGTCCTACTGGACTCGGTGATGTCCACCTCGCTGACCACAGATTCTTCGTACTTGATTGTGCCCAAGACTAGTACGGAAGTACGATCGCGAGAGTTCTTTTCCGATGGCCGTAGGTCAATGTCGTCAGGGTAGTCGGGGCGCGGCAGCGTCGATACGGCCGTGTCACCCGTCAAGGACGGCAGCAAATGGTCCTGACGATGCGCGAATTGGGTCTCGCAAGGACTCTTGTTCAGCGCGCAGATGATGATGATCAGCGTGGGGTACATGCCCTACGACGCAGCGCGTGGCAACGTCAGGCATTTGTCAGTATCTGCAAAGCTCTTCGATGTGATGCACTGCGACTCACTACGACGGGTATGAGACACCCCTCGATGACAAAGTAGAACCCGTAGGAGAATGCAGAGGTATTGATGTTGCCGTGAATTACCCCTTGATAGGTGATGACCCCAATCTAGAGGAGACTCGATACTTAGGGAGTGGTTTGGACATGTCAAAGGTGAATCCTCACCCAGATCAAAGAGTAGAGGGCGCCGGACTCCACTAGCAGGGTCAGAATCCTCTCAGCACGCGTGCTCCTGGACCCCTGGCCCACATAAGACCTAACAAAACGCCTGTGTTGCCTGAAGTTGCACGCTGCAGTCAGCAAAGTTTTGCCAAATACTGGATACTGATCAAGCACACTATCAGCGGAATGCACGTACCATGCCTTATAAGCAACCAGCGACGTTGCGACAACATTGGTGGAAAGGGTCAACGCCCCAGCAGCGACACCCCATCTGGTCCCACCAAAAATAGATCCCACGTGCCCAGAACCGCCTTGAGAAGGGCTGTCCGCACTTGGAGGCGGAGTCTGGGATGTGCACGTTCCTATCGCATCAAGCAGGCCCATGACTACCACCACAGACCATAGCGTCAGCACGGAATCAAGAGAGGCACGTCACAGTACATCGTTCACTTACTCAGAGTTGTGAGGAGCATCGAAACGCAGATGACATACACTCCTATCTTCTTCCTCCATAGAATGAGTGCGCGCCACCATACAATCGCGTCGCTTAGGACTGCCTAAAAAGGGTATAATGAGGGATGGTCGTGAGTATGTTCCCGCGACAACCTCAGACCATAGAGCTTGATGTTCTTACATTCACGGTAAGAGCCGATGTCGCAGCGCACAGACGTGGTAGCTCCCAATCGCTGCTCGTAGCAATCTCCGAAGAATCCAGCGTCGGAATCGTTGCGTGCACACTACTTCCACCAGCGCCCTGTCCGACGGGCCTGGAAGAGAGAAGCGAAATGGTTTGGACTTGGTCTTCGAAAGAAGAGAGCAGCCGGAACGCCACTACGATAGTGACAACCCAGTAGGCCATCGTGAATGCCCACATCGTGAGAATGACGGATAGCATCATGGTGGACCGTGGCCGCCGCCAATTGTTCCAGCTGTCGGATATCAAGGTTTAGTCGATGAGTTTGGACATGGGCGTACTCTCAACATACATTAAGATGAAAGCTGCTTTGCAAACAAGTGCCGTGAATAGTACTGTGATAGCTTGTCAGTCAGTGATCCGATTGATAGTACATGTCCGACGACCTACCTATGAGTATGGTCAAGGTGATGATGTCGATGAGGACCTCTCGAGTGTGCGATATGTTTGCCCCGAAGTCCATGGCGGTACCGCTGCGCGACTACTAGAGGAAGCCCTATCCTTGATCTCCTTTCCGACAAGGCTTTAAGAGACCAGTCGCTCTGATTTGATAGAATCCAATCATCAGCATGCGCCAGCCAAAATGTCAGCAGAATGCTCACCGTGCGATGCCCAGTCTCGTTATGGTACCGGCTTCAGAAACGAGCGAGCTGTCACCGTGCGATGTTCTACCCATTTTCGAGGCTCAACTTATGTTTAGTAGTGGGACTCTCTACGTACCAGAGCGTCGGGATGAGATATCTCACCGCCAAAGCGCTGAGCGGTGCATGAGAACCTCCGAGACGGGTGGTCGACATCGGATTCTCTCATGATACATGAGAGTATCGGACAAGAAGCCAACCTAGAAGAACCAAGGTGAGCACACGAGCTTTTCGAATTTTGCCATTGACATCGAGCCACGATCAAACCCGACAAATCGCACGCGTTTGAGAGTCCATTTCGCAAGATCGGATATCTGACCAAGTATTAAACCCTTCACGCACTCACGAACCGAGTTACGATGCGCAGGAGAGAGCGGAGCGCACCGTTAGACAATGAACAGGTCGGGGACATAGCATGCCGCCAAGGAAATCTTGAAACATCGTAACAGTCATCTACTGGGCCTCCTACCCGTCGGAAATCACCTAATAGCGAGCCCAGAGGGGAAGTAGTGAAACGTAGTACGTCCCTTGAGAATCGTACAATGCCAACCGAAGTGGTTGCACAATGACTGCTTACGAAAGACGTCCAAGAGGCACCAGGTGACAGGAGAAGAGAGGAACGAAGACTGTCTAGGCACGATGCCTTGCCGAAACTGATGAAGCAGAGGGAGTGAACATATGACGCTGTTCGGGGCTGGGCAGGCGCACTGCCTGAAGGCGCTGTATATGGCCGGAGAAGACTCCGTGAGATGACGAGTTGCCAGATCATGAGTGTCCCTCGTGCATGACGTATCGCACTGGCCAAAATTAAGGTTCAGCAAAACTGGCTGTGTTCTCATGTGCGTAGCCACCCTGAGAGCAGTTGTGGATAGAATCCGTGCCTGTGTAGCCCTGAGTAGCGGACTGCGTCTTGAGGCTTCCGCGCTAACAGGAGACGTGGGACTTGGAGGGGAAGCCGTAGCACGGGAGTCTCGGGATGTTTCGTTTGGTATTGCGCGCGTCGCACAGAATGCGAGGCAACGGCGAGGCAGTCAGGTGGATGCATCGTGCACTTGGCCACAATTTGTGCACTGTGCCTCAATCCCTCTCAATTCGACGTTACGGTCCTCAAGGGCACCTCGAATCCTCGTACAGGAGTGCAGCTGATTAGACTTACCTTGGTCTGGGAACTATCACACGCACTTCAAGATGAATCCCTCGTCGAATGTAGCGTCCGTGTCGGCTCCATTATCGACAAAGCTGCAATCCCCTGGGAGGAAGTTGAGAGGATGTCCCGGATCTGTAGATGCAAGTTCGGATTGTCCGTCGGTGGTCATCGTTGTCTTGAGAGTTTATTCAGAATAGTTGCGTCGTGCATATAGATAGCAATTATAGGAAAGACAAACGTGCGCGTGAGACTGGCCAATATACGTTCGTTCCGGAAGGAGGGCGCTGGCGACAGTGACCGCGAGAGCCTCGAGGCAGAGGTCACCCCAGTGACCGCTGACAAAGAAATCCGGTCACGGCGTCTCCGGAACGCGGCACGCCATCCGACTCTCCGTCCAACCACGACGTCGACGAAGACAGCAATCCTCCCATTTCTTGTGTTTACTTCCGCTGGACTCAAAGCCACACGTCAATACCGTCTCAATAAGTTTATCAACATGTTTCGGAAGCGTAGGGAACAAGAATCAACATCGACCCAGCCCAATAAACTTCTAAAACCCCGTCCTGGTTAGCTTCTGGTATCCGTGACGTGTGGCCAAGATGGCATACTCAGCCTGTCCTAGAAAGTAGAACAATGGCTTTGGCTAGGGGGATGCTAGCACAACCAACCTCACGTGAATCAACGACTACTATCCGAATTCCTCGTGTATCCACTGGCCCAAACGTGCAACAAGAGGTGACTTCAAGCAAAGCCGTATATGACGAGTCTTACGCCGTCTTCTAGGTTTCAAAACCGTCATCCTCGGGGTCCTCTACCGCGCCTATGCAGCAGTATGCGACCATCTACAACTACTTCAGCCAGTCTACACAGAACCTGCTGCATCCTATATCGGCTGTCGAACATTATTGGACAGTCCGCGCTACAAGGGCTGAAGCATTACTTGTCGCACACGGGGCTCATCAAGAAGCGCGTGCGGTATGTCCTCAGTGCATACCGTGGAGACCTCGCTGACGGGCTGAGATCACAAAGCGAGAACTATCGGAGCTGAATGCGAGGTACGAGCGCGAACACGCGCGAATCCAGCGGATGGTGGTAAGGCTGTTCCCCTTTCATTCATCCTCACAGCTGCTGATATACTCGTCGAACCAGTGGATTACGCTCTCGGTAGTCGTAGCTGCATTTGGCACAGCTGCACTCCTACTACTCCGCACTCTGTCCGTCGGTCAGCCGAATTCGCGATGGACTGGCCCAATGCACTTCACCATACCAGTACTATCGCCCTTCGCTTCTGTTGTGAGTAGCAGAATGATGGTTTCCACTACCTGTGAGTCTGAGAATCTTACCGTATGTTGTTCAGGTTGAGAACGAGACGTCCGCGGTAAATACACAACTCGTGGCTTTGCTACTTGTTGCAGCAGGCGTCGTATACACGCTACGGTCGTGGTGCTCTTTCGGTCGCTAACGGACCTGCGTGTCTTGCGCATAGACTAGTACTAGCTCAGGGCATCTGTGCACCCCGATGGGCTGCAAATACGACACGGATCAGACAAGCTGTAAGTCCCACTGGACGATCCTGGACGTCTCGCACGTTGGGCCGGTTTGGGGGCTGCACTGTAATGATGTTTCTACGTGTTTGTCCCGATCATACTGGTCTTAGGCGTCCATCACAGTGCTCCCAGACATTTGCAAACACATCCGTTCGACCCAGTTCTAAATGTGTTCGCATTGCTCAAGACATATTAGCTGCATTAGGCGAGCGCTAGGTTTATTCTCCGCACCTCCCTTTATGTGAACGTGACGGGGCCTGTCTACCAGACCAGGCACAATATGTTTCCTCTTCCCTTCAACATACCGAGCTCACTGACAACTCCTCTTGAGGGAGTCGCACTTGAGACGTTGTACGGTCCTCCATCTCTAGAGCCCATATCAGCTGGAGCAGCTACCCCAGCCGAACGAACTCCCGGTGCTGACAGTATTGCCGGAAGAGCGTCTCAAAGTGTGGCGCGGCACCCTCGACGTCGTTCAATGCTTCTATCAAGCACATCCGGAGATAGAGACAAACATTGCAGTTATCCTTTGGGCCAAAGTGTGCGCTCAGGCCTGCACAATCCGAGTATCGCAGTCGCTGACGTGCTCCGCCACCTCTCACAGGATTGACAAGGTCAAGCCCACTCAAAATGACTACGCCACCGCTCTCCCCCCACTATGTAGTCTCGTCAAACACAACCCGCGTATCCTCAAATGCTTCAGTCAATATCTCCCCTCTCCTGGGTGGACGCTGCTGTCGCACTCGCCTCCGGGTCGCTGTGGCGCGAGCAGGACGTACGGTACATCGGGTCGTTGATCGCAGACAGGCCGGACCTCCTCAAGTTCCTGTATCGCTTTGTGGCGAGCAACGAGGGTCTGCAAGAGCTGCACAACATGAACCGTCAGCACGGGCATCAACAGGATCCGTGAATAGGCTGGCCTGTCGGATTCTATCAGGACAGGTGAGACATGTACGGCTGAAATGACTATGTAATTTCATAGCAAACATAACATACACGACAAGTACAGCATTGAACATTGTGTTAAAGACCTAATACTGAGGTCCTCGGTAGGTCTCTAGAACGCATAGGCCGTATACCACCAAGAGTGGAGCCCTAAGTCAGCTTGACGAACTGGCTTCCCATATCATGTCCTTGAACGTGCGCCCAATACTCCTTCGAACGCTGTGTGAAGACATGGTCGGGATAGCCAGACGTCGCGCATGCTACAGACACAAAGCGGCAAGACAGGGGAGCTTTCTTGCGGCCCACATAACCTATCTCATCCTCGACTTGGTCGTCGAGCACGTTGACCAAGGAGACGCGATGGTCCACTCGCAAGTGCTCCGAGAGCCATGGGCCTCTGAGCAAGATTGCGTTCACCTCGATCAGCGTATTGTCGTCGGCCATGAATGGATGCACAGCGGGGACGACACTGATGACATGAGGCTTCTGCGGGCCGGCGCCGCTCGAGGACTTGCTGTCTCTCATGTCGTCAGTGTTACCGCCGAGTCGAGCTCTGTCAGGATATGGCAAGATGACGACTAAGCCATGAACGGCGCTGAGCGTCACACTGCGGAAAAGTCGGATGACATGCAAGTCCAACGACAGACCGGAGTTGTCACAGGTAGCCACCGTTGAGTCGCCATCCCTTTCCGAGTCATCATCGATCGGAAGCCAGTCTGCGCTCAGACTCGTGGGGGCCCAGCTGAAGTTCTCCAACGTCAAGCGATCAGAGCTCCATCCAAACATCGCGAGCGAACGAGGCAGTTCCCTCACGCCTAAGAGGAAAGACTGCATCCGCCTCTGTGCAGTCGTAGCACTCATCAACGGCCGCGGATCAATCCTTCGATCCCCAATCAGACTGCAGATAGCGATGGGCTCTTCTGCAAGGTCGCTGATAGATCGTTGACGAAGGAGAGGGATGAGGTCGTGGATAGTCAACTTGATGGGTTCTCCTGTGCGCGTTCCAAACGAGTGGGTCTGCCTGTCGTGGGGGAGATACCTGAAGAGAGGGAAGACGGTCTGCGCCAAGTGGTAGGCCTGACCATTGAAGAACGTGCAGTCCACGATGCCATCCGCGAACTCGAAGTGGAGTTCGCGCGAGAGCAATGCTTCTTGGAGCGTCCAAATGCGCTGACTCCATCCAGAAGTTGCGATCCTGAGCAAGCATTGCTCCTTGTCGCATCGTCGCGCGCAAAATGCCCTGATGCCTTCGTCGAGGACCACGACCTTCTCGGCTTTCTTGTAAGTGCCCGCCATGCGGTCTATGGCAATGTCCCTGAGCTTCTTGTCCCGGGGGACACACAAAGTATCCTGCCAGAAGGCATAATCGACACTGTCCGGAAGCAGGCGTCGGGCGATCTTCGCCAACCGCTCGACCTGGCATAGCGGCACTCCGTCTTCTGGGCAACCTCCCACGCCGTCTGCCCAGACATGAGATATCGCGACATAAGGGCCCTGCGAAGCCCGGCGAACGCGCAATTCCTGGGTAGCTCGCACATAGTATACCACAGGTATATCGTCGCCATCCTCCTCGAGTATGGCCGCAATGTCCTGTATGGATGGTTTGAGTGACGGATAACAGCTGCAATAGGACCGGGCATGCTTTGTGCGGTACTTCGACCGAGTGATGGTCAAGGAAGACGCCTGGAAAGTTGGAAATGGAAGGTGCGTGGTGACGTATGCAAGGAAAGGGAAGCCGGCCCCGATATCTGCGACAACCTCGCCCTGTTCCTGGCCCCACAAGTCGCGGAGTCTGTCCTGGAAGATCGCTTTGACCTCCCTGTACATCCGTGTCGTCTTCAGCTCCTTGTCGAAGAATGAGGTATCGCCCCATATTGCAGAGACACAGCTGGCGAGGGATGACAGGAAGGTCACCAGACCGCAAAGAAGGACGGCCTCTGGCCCATCGTGGCTGGTGAGCGACGGAATCTGGGAGTAGAAGCGATTGGCGACACGACGAAGGGCCGATATCACAACACCCCTGGCGCACTCGCCAGAGATGGGATACTGCTTAAGTTTCTTGGGATCGAGCAACTGGACCGCCCAGGGACTGATCTTGCGCAGCAAGCGGTCTCCAGATATGACGTCGTGAGCTCCCGGGAAGCATATGTCCTCGAGCATGATCAGCTCTCCGGGCATCAAGTCCATAAGAGCTAGCGTGACCATCTCGGCGACATTGAATGCGGGACCCCCTGCTATAGGTCGAGTAGGTGTGTGTTTGCTTCGGGTTTCAGGACCATTCTCCAGGGGGTGAACCGTTAAGCTGAGAGGAATATCACAGAAGAATATGAACTCTTGCCCAACCCATCGCAACTCGGCAGAACCGTCGTCCACTATGCATTGACATTCATCAGAAAAACAATTCACAATAGACGCGAAAGGTTGTGAACATACCCGGAGAAGGAAGCGCGGACGTCGCCTCTGAGAGGATTCCTGCGGCCCAACGGCTGGGAGTTGATAGAGCGAGCGCATTCCGAATAGGTACAGTGCGAGCTTCGGGAACTAATGGAGTGAGATTCTCGAGAATGGATATAGAGGGAGTGTCTGGGACAACTTGAGGTCCAGCGTATGGGGTAGATGAAGGTGGGATATCAGAGAGATTGGCGATAGATTGAGCAAGGGCGTCGGGAATGCATGAGGATGGAACATCGGAGATAGACGGAGAAGGAGAGTCGGACACAACTGGATCAATTACATTCCGAATGTCAGGACCAAATTGAGTAGCGACGTCAGAGATAGAAAGAGACGCAAGGTCGGGAAGAGAATGAGCAAGTGTGTCCGAACCTGATGGAGAAGGTGGTTCGGACACAGTGTGAGAGGCAAGGTCCGGGACAGATCGAGATGAAGTACCGTGGCCTGCAACGGTAGACGGAGAATGACGGCTACGAACATTCAGAGTCAGAGCCCAAGCATCGTATGCAGCTTCGGAGCCTTCTCCTACCTGTGGTTACGATTCGGGGGGCGCTGAGACGTCGGGCCGTGGTTGAAAAATCCCGAAGAAAGGACGTCAGGAATGGACGAGAGGACGTCAGGGATAGATAGTCTGAAGGTGGGACCTTGATCTCGGGCCTCTTCTTCGGCCTTGAGTCGTTCTATCTGTGCCCTGGTCCGAGCGTTGCTGAAGGGTGCCGTTGATCCTCCCATGGGGGCAAGATCAGAGCCTACTCTGGTGTTTCAACGTCGAGTAAAGGAGGACGGGGGATTTATTCTCTGTCGAACAAGGGACCATGAGTGTGGCTCTCCTGAGTAGACGATATACGGACCTATTGCATGGGGGGAAAGACGGTCCTCAACTGAGTGTGGGGGCATGGAAGTTGCCCGGGGCAACCCAGCAGAAGAGCTATTTGAGTCGCGCAGCAGTCGACCGACAACTTCGGTCGAGGTTCGAATTAGCCCCAAATGACTGTCGCGCCCAAGATGCCGTTTCCACTTCCGCATGATGAACTTCCGAGAGAAGTATCATAATGGAAGCTCATTGTCAACTTCGAAACCGTTGTATTCGCACAAAACAACATGCCCCACGTGGGTAAGCCCCTTTGTCTCGCCCGGATTGAATGTCGTTGCGCAACTTCGAGTTACGACATGACAGCCTAGCGTCAGATGGAACCATGTTCTGATGAGAGGTCTAACATAAACTGCGCCCATATATCAATGCGATCAACACACGTTCGGAGAGAGATAGGGAATAGAGAGATACTTCCGGGCTATACACAATATACATACATTCCACGAAACAGCGACATCCTCTAGAGCAGCAGAGCAGATTTCGACGAGAGCAGAGCGACAAACTGAGAGACAGAACAAATCGAGATCCAGAACGAGTCAAGCTTCAAGAAACAGAACAAACGAGAATGTCCACACCTCCTACACGTTCACTAGGAACTGTCCCGGCATCACATCGACATGCCGATCAGCGCCGCACATGACCGCCCGGGGGCACGGGCAGCTCCTGCTGCATGAACGACGTCCACGACTCCTGCAAGCTGTACTCGCCATGCATCGCGTGCGGCTGCTGGACCATCGGGGCCTGCTGCGCTGGAGGCGACACCATCTGCTGATAGCTCTGGTGCGCTTGCCCCTGCACATACCCGTATTGCGGATCCTGCACGTGGGGTTGTTGATCATGCATATACTGCTGCTGTCCGTGGCCGTGGCCGTGGCCTGCGTACTGGTGTGCGTTCCCGGTTGATTGGTGCTGAAGCGGCGGCGCTTGTACGGCAGATGGGTGTTGGCCGTGCTGCTGGTAGTGACCGTGACCATGGCCGTGGCTCTGCACAACCTCGTCCGCCACTTGTCCCGAGTGATATCCATGCACAGACGGCGTGGCATACGCACCCGCCTCAGCGCCGCCATCGTGGTATTGCGCCCACATCTCCGGACGCTGCTCTGGCACAGAGTGGGAGTGATACGTCGTAAAGTCGTGTTGCGAGCTCGATGACGTCGACGTGTTGGGGGCGGTGTGCACATAGGCATGTTCCTGGTATTGGAACGCATCGGATGCCTTGGAGTATGCACCTCCGTATACGGGGATGTCGTGCGGGTGCGGTACAGACGACACGGGTTGTTGCTGCTGAGGAACGACGCCGGCATGGTGAAGGGAATTCCGGTTTGAACGCGGATGCTCCTGCATACGTTGGTGGACCCGCGACTGTGGCTGTGGCTGTGGCTGTGGGAGCGAATGCGATTGTTGGGAATGAGAGTAATCTATGGTGTATGTCTCCTGGGTGCCATGCTGGATAGGGGGAGAAACAGAGGCATGTTGTACATCCGGAGGCGCCATCTCGGGCTGATACCACGTCGCCGCCTGTGGATCGTGCTGAGCATGCTGGGGTGCATACTGCTGTTCGGCGTACTGAGTCACTTGCGTGTGCGTATACAATCCGTTCTGGGTTATCTGCGCATCGAGCTGCCCCTCGAACGACCGAAGCTCCGCGACGAGGTGAGGGTGAACCGCGGTACGGAACGACGAGTCCAGCCCGGGGAATGCGTCAGATGCGGGCGACTGCGAGCTCCGGCCCGCGGGATCGGACCCCTGCTGTGAACCAGACGGACTCGAGTGATCGGATGGCGCAACACTGTTAGAGACCGAAGACGCTGACACGCTCGGTGAGATGCGCGGGGGTCGGTTCGACTTCGTAGCGACCGTACGAGCTGTGCGACCACTGAAGATCGAAAGCTCGTCTTGCTCGTGTTCGTTCGGCCGGGAAGAGAATATATCTCGGCGGAGTGGCTGCAGGCCTTGGAAATATGCTGCCTGCGCCTTCTCGTGTAGCTTGCGCAGAATGGGCTAATACTTTGGCTCAGTACTCCTTTCGTCGCCCGTGCACCGGATGAACATACCACAAACTTCGCCGCCCGCCCTCCCATTTGCGCGGCTTTCTCAAACAAATCACAGGCAACGCGGAGCTCCCCAAGGGCCGCTTGAGCCGTCTTCGTTGTGCCGCCTCGAGTGACAACGGAACCCATCATGACCTATAGTTCTGACATTAGCCCTGATCCGGAGACACGCGTTCCCGACTCACGCATGCCGAGAAGCCATGGGTCCACAGCACCCAAAAGCGCGCAATCTGCATCGGAAACCTTGCGAATTGCTCGCGGATGGTAGCCAGCAACGCAGACGCGCTCCTGTATCCTGCAAGGAACGAAGGCGCATACTGGCTCCGCATCGGATCCACAGGGAAGTCATTGAGGGCATTAGCAAAGAAACATCGGTGGACATATAGCAAAGCTGTGAAGAGAGCATCAGGTATGCATGACCCTCAGACACGTCCGCACTACGCACTGAGATGGAGATAGTTGATGGGCATGTAGTGGGACATGGTCTGTCCGAGCCCGGCGTTCTCAGGGGGCGGTCCGAGCGCGTACTTTGGTAGTGCCATATCACGGAGGCGGCGATCGAGCTCGAGGATGAGAGAATACTTCGGTGGGTGAGCGGTAAGCGTGCCCATCACGACCGCAGAGACGCATTCCTTGCCCCAGCGCGCCTTCCATGCCGGAACTGTGAAGGAGACTCAGCGCGCGCTATGTCATAGACCATATGGGACACGTACAGCTCGGCTGAGGCGTTCCGTCGTCCGCCAACGTCTCGTCTGGATCTGCCGGAAGCTCGGTGTCAACGAATGGTAGTTCGAAGGTAGGAAGCCGACCGGTGGCGAGTGCCTACAAGAGAGGCGGGTCAATGATGGGTGCGGAGGCACAATCTGCTAAAGTGAATGCACCTGCCAGCAGTCGGTAATGAAAAGTTCCCAGAATAGTGCACGACGCTTCTGCGTCTCGGCGGCTGAGAGCTTGAAGCGAGACGCGTCTCGATCTGGAGGGATTATGAGCTACGACCAACAAAACACGGGCATACACGTACGAAGGCCGGTCTATACATGCCACTGAATCAGTTTCATCGCAAATACCATGACTGAGGGAGACATACACTCTGTGCGAGTTTTGAGGCAAGACCCATCAAGGCCCATGTGCTCTCAATGCTGTTTTCGTCAGCGACCATGCCCTATAGATCGGATGTTAATCTCGTAGCGTGATCTACAATGTACTCACGCACCTGATATATGCCCATCAAACTCAGCACCTGTACAGTAGTCACGCTGGGAGGTCTGTCCATGACGGGCTCCAGACTGAGCGATGCCCTTGTGAGCTGGTAATATCGCTCAGCCTCGACATTGTGCGGTGCCGGAGGGAGCTCAGGATCGGTCAGTGCACCGAAGCAGAAGACGACGAGCATGAGAGCGAGTTCGTGAGATGAAGCCAGAGTCGCGCCAGAGATCGGCAGCTTGAATGCGTCGGATGAGCCCACAAAGCCCGCAGCAACACGCGCCTGAGCCTCCGCTGCAGCCTCCTCATAGAAAAGTGGAAAGACCTCTTCGTAGAGCTGTCGTCGTGTGACTGCCCCAAAGAACCAAGGTGCCTGTTCAAGATATAGCTCGCGAAGCTGCTGAGCCCTTGGCCATGGTGGCAGGTAACTTTGGATGATCTCCTGAAGGTCGATGACGGGAAACTCAGGCGGGCCATGGGGAAAGGAAGACGCAAGTCGGTTGATCTCTGCGGGTAGATCGGGTAGTCCTGCAGAGGGTCGGGATAGTGTTGAGATACTAAGGTGTGGCTTCTCGTCCTACACGAACGTATTTCAGTACAAGTTCGGGTGATCCAAGATGATGCGAGAAGCATGCGCAAGGTAAGCGCCTCGGACAACGGCCTCGGAGCCGCCAGATCTCGATCGCCGTGATCTGAGGCACGGCATGGAGCGCCGATTGTGAATAGACATTCAGTTGCCACAGCCGATAGCGTATGTCTTCCCGACAAACGATATCAAACCAGAACATAGTGTCTGGTGGCTATGCGCGTATGCTTGTTTCTGCTGAGCGCAAAAGGTGCCGCGTTGTGGAAGGAAGCGTGGTGTGTACTCACAATAAGAAGACTCTGGGAAGATGTGAGGGATGGGAAGCGTCGTTGAGAAGATGCACACATACCTCGGAACCAGCAGAGCGACCATAGAACGTCGCGGCACCGTCGTCACGGACAGCAAGCGTCCCAAACGCGTCAATATACGTGGAGGTCTCCTCTTCTGGTTCGGGCTCCCCTCCTTCGGCCAAGATTCCCTCTGCTGCTGAATGCAGTTCAAGACCGGACTTGATCCTGAGGAGGTCCTGGGCGAGGAGGGGATGGGGTTCGCGCGTCACGCTCGACTGCAAGATGGCGAGGCCGTCCTCGAGCTGACGGATCCTATCGCTCATCTCCGCAATCTTGCGATGCAAGCGGTCCGTGTCCGCGAGAATGAACCTGGACGAAAATTCTCATGTTGGCACTGGGACACGCAAGCGGGGTGCAGAAGAAGGGGCGTACCTCGTTCCCTGGCCTGTGGTAAGACTACCATTCGGACAGATAGAGGCGCATCCTCGCCGTTTGCAGGACGAACACGGGACGGTCTTGTCGCATTTGAGCTTGAGACGGCGGCATTCTGCGCAAGATATCGCACCTCTTGCGCGTTTGAGTTCCTGCTCCTGAGACTTGGCCGTACGCTCCTTGTCGACTTCCTTGCGGCCAGAGAGGGGCATGGTGTAGACGGGATCAGGGACTCGTGGATGTATGCGCAAGAGTTTGGTATGTGTTAGAGGATGTGGGTGGAGGTGAGGAGACAGCAGGGCGGCCAAGGCATGGCAGGAGAGAGTTCGGGACAAGGCTTACTCCCACTAAACGCGCACACCAAATCCCCTCCCAGATCTCCCCCGCGGATCCTGCCACGATCTTGCCATAAACGCGCACCGCTTGCCCATATATGGCACTCCTCCGTCCCTTGCCTCCATTTTGATTGGCTGCCGACCCATTTGTCTGTCATTGATTGGCCCCGTCTCAAACACGCCTGCCGCGGCCCGAGCTCCATGACACACAAACGCTATAGTGTCGTTCCCGGACATGTCGCAGAAAGACCCACAATTGGCCTTTGGAACACCGTGCGCGACAGCAACTCGCCAAGTAGGACTCTGCCGCTCCCTCAGTCGATCGGAAGGTCATAGTGTTATTTGTTGTGGCTACGTGGCCACGACGACACGACATAGACATGGACGATCCCGCCATTGCGACTGGGTCACCCCTACTATTACACGCATACGTTGCTTACGCCGCTATCGCTACCCAAGACAACAACACCATAGATATAGCAACATATACACCCACAGCCTACAACTTCGCACGCGAGCTCAGCTTCTGCTTCAGCTTCTCCTGAAGAACAGACAAAAGTCAGCTCATCAAAGGACATACAACAAAACAGCACAACACTTACGTTGACCTTGTCCATGTACACATCCGTCACGACCCAATGCTCGCGCTTCATGTTCTTCCCGTGAATCGCAAGCGCAAGGTCCTTCGTCATGATCCCATCCTGGTCAATGACCTCAATGCACGCCGCCTCAAGCTCCTCGCAGAACGTCTTCAGCGCCTCGTTCTTGTCCAGCTTCGCCCGGTGAAGCAACCCTCGTGTCCACGCAAAGATCGACGCGACCGGGTTCGTCGACGTCTCGTTCCCCTTCTGCCACTCGCGGTAGTGACGGGTGACGGTGCCGTGAGCAGCCTCGCTCTCGATCACCTCGCCGTCGGGGGTGATGAGCTCCGAGGTCATCATGCCCAACGAGCCGAACCCTTGCGCAAGGATGTCCGACTGCACATCACCGTCGTAGTTCTTGCACGCCCAGACGAACCCGCCAGACGACTTGATCGCCTGTGCGACCATGTCGTCGATCAGACGGTGCTCGTAGTAAATGCCCGCCTTTTCGAACGCGGCCTTGTACTCCGCGTCGTAGATCTCCTGGAATATGTCCTTGAAGCGACCATCGTACTTCTTTAGGATCGTGTTCTTTGTCGACATGAACTGTGGGAGATATCGTGAGTACTTGGCTAGACGGCCAAGCACGCGAGGCGACTCACGAGAGGCAGTCGTTTCTGTAGCGCCATCTTGAAGGAGGAGTGCGCAAATCCGCGGATGGACTAGCGGCGCATCAGCAAAGTGTCCCATACTTCTTGCTCTTGTAAAGTCGATAGTGAATGCTCACATCGTCCGTGTTGTACATCGCAAGGGCGACACCAGGACCCTTAAAGTCATATACGTTGATCTTGGTTGGAGCGCCTCCTTCGGCAGGCGTGTAGACAAGTTCCAGCTTGCCCGGTCCAGGTGCCAGGAAATCCGACGCGCGGTACTAAAGACGCGTCTTAGCACCTTCTTGTCGGTATACAAATCACGATGGAGCGTACCTGGTCACCGAATGCATGACGGCCGATCACGATTGGGTTCTTCCATCCCGGTACTGGACGAGGAATGCGGTCGAGGATGATGGGCTCACGGAAGACAGTGCCGCCAAGGATGTTGCGGATAGTCCCGTTCGGGCTCTTCCACATCTCCTTGAGCTTGAACTCCTTCACGCGGGCCTCGTCGGGGGTGATGGTCGCGCACTTGATGCCGACCTTGTGCTTGAGGATGGCCTCGGCCGCCTCGACGGTGACCTTGTCATTGGTCTATTCCGCGGCTGTGTCAGCCCTGGCCGTACAACACTATGAAATATCACATACCGCATCACGGTACTCGAGTCCCAGGTCGTAGTACTTGATGTCGAGTTGAAGGTAGGGCAAGATCAACTGTAGAGCAGGCGGGTGTCAGTAAGAGAGCGCGAGGTCCCCGTGCGCATGAATCATCCTTCGGGAGTGTGGCGCAGTAAGCTGGACTGTGTGCGGGGTATGTAGTCGCGTACTGCGCTGCACAGGCCGGTCTGAGTGTGCATATATGCGCGTGTTCAGGGGGTAGAAGAATTGAAAGACATAGCTATGGACACTGCGGCGCGGTGCTCACCTCCTCTCTGATCTTCTTCCAGATGATCCTTGTCATCTCATCTCCATCAAGCTCGACCACAGGGTTCTGGACGACAATCTTGTTCTCTGCGCGCATCCATCACGGTTCCGTTTCCCCGCAATTCCAGACCGTCCAGACGCCGACCCCGCATACGCCATAGCGACATCCCACAAGATAAGGCGTGAAGCAATCACGACACAAGCCGTTCATGCGAACCAATCGAACAGAAAGAAGCAGTTAGCCCATGTGTGTACCGAGACGTAAGCACAGGAGGACTCACGCATCCTGATGGAGCTGCTCGCAAAGCCTCGGTAGAGAGTAGGAGCGACGGGGGCAAGCTGTCTGCCGTGCAGCGAGCGAGAGACGTAGCGAGACAACATGACGATCAGGACGAGGGAGGGGTCTGTGATCTGAGGTACAACAGAACAGTATATATACCTTTGTTCCGGTGGTCAGCAACGATGCTTGCTGCGAGAACCTCGGTCCAATGACACCTGCCAGCGAGCTTGAGAGCAGAAGGTGAGTCGGGTCAGCAGGACAACGGTCCCTTCGGCCGGTGGGTCCAGTCATCTAATCTTATCAGAGATCAGCATACTCTGTTTTACCACAAGGGCAAGATAAGTCCAATTAAGCCCCTTATTGTGGCAAAATATTCTTTCGCGACAGCAGCGTACCTTCGCACTTGCCACACTCCGGCGCACACCCTTTGCGCCTTCACCACCATGTTCCCGTCAATACCGATGCTGTCTGCGATAGCGGGCATGCCCTTCAAGCGTTCCCAGCTTGGTCTCTTCCAGGGCAAGATGAAACAGTTCGGGAACAACGTACCAAACTCCAAGCAGAAGACCCGGAGGACATGGACACCTAATGCACACAACCACCGCCTCCCCTCCGATGCTCTCCAAACGAAGATTCGTGTCAAGGTAGCCACTCGCGCTCTGAAGACAATCAAGAAAGTGAGTACACATCTCGCGCGTGCGGACGTAGAGCGTACTCACATGCGGCATGCGTATGCGTAGCATGGTGGGTTGGACAACTATTTGCTGAAGACGAAGCCGGAGCTGCTGGGCTGGGAGGGCATGCGTCTGCGGATGATGGTCCGGGAAAAGATGCAAGAGCAGCAGCGGGCAGCAGCAGCAGAGCAGCAATCCGTCTCATGATATCTTAAGGACCTCTGTCAGGTGCGCGCGAACCGTGGTACGACTGAATGGCACGAAGACTCACAAGCGTGCATATGACCACAGGTGTCTTGCTGGAGCCTATAAGGCAATATAGACTCCTAATATAAACTCCTTCATCCCTCTCTTCTGTATCCTATGCCTTCGACGACCGAGACGGGTGCTCTCGGGAGTTGTAATATCGAGCGCAACTTGCATCAGACCACTTCTCCGACCTACGCGGACCGTACGACCCCACCTCATGAGTGCGGCACCAAGGCTGACTCCTGAGGGCCGTTTGCCCCACGTGTACACCGACGTTACTCGGAAACTCATACCACGCACCCATAGTGTGTCTACTCTCGCCCAAATGTTCACCTACTGTCACCATCTCTATCGATTCCTTTGGCCCCGATCGCTACACGAACACATATTCGGCATAGGCAAGGCCGCCCGAACGGAAGTCTTCACCGCCGCTGTTGCTAGTCTCCCCACGTCCAATGCTACCCTACCATGTCCCACACGCAACGAAAATGGTCGTACGACCTGGGCATCCCATTCCTGCTGGGGGGCTAACCTGGCTAAGCTTGGCTGCGACGTAGAGAATCCAGTGTAACATAAACCCAAGGAAAGAGCTGTTGCGACATGCGCAAACAATTACGGGACATTATCCGAAAGCACAACGCGAGGCATGGTAATGTAACAGGGACAACGTGAAGTGAGTAACCAATGGAGGGTAACGTAGTATGTGATGGCTGTAATGTACTGGGCTGCAAGCTCTCCAATTCGGCAATCGCCAAGGAATTGGACGGCGATGGGTGGTGGCGAATTCCATGATGGACCGAGAGAGTGACCGTCCGTTAAAGGAGCATATAAGTTATCGTACCGTGGCTTGCAAGTCTACATCGCGGAATGCGACAAATGAGGGGTGAAAGCGAAGACGACGAGAGCGAGGCACCAAAAAAGTCGTTACAGTCGTGAAAGCGTGTTGGTGGTGTGGGAAGGAGGGCGATTGAGGGAAGATGTCCGCGTGTATGCACAGATTTACACGGTATGTGCAACGCTCCACGTCGGAGGACGGAGCGAGAGCGATGGCGAGAAAGACGGTGCGGAGAGTTGTCAGTGGCGAACGGGAACGGGAGGGGCCGGTGTGGTGGGTCGGAACGTCGGGAGTTTGCCTGGCGCACTAGGACGGGGGCTGCGCATCTTTTGCCACCAATGTCGATGCGAAGACAAACTCGTCGCGTCTGCGGCCATGCCAGGATCGAAACTGGAATGCTCGCTTGTGCTGGCGACGTAGCTCCCGCTGCCGACACTGCTGTCCACCGATCGTCTGCCGTTGGAGTTTGAAGCGTCATTCGAATCGTCGTATGCTGCTGGCGAGTCCGCGCGTTCCGACTGTGGAGGGGCGTAGTACGTGAACGGGGTCTGTTCGGACGATTCGCTGGGAACAGGGTTGAAAAGCGCCTCAATGAGGTGTTCGGTCGTGCGCAGGCCGTACGAGTTGGCAAGCCGATCCGTTTGGACATGGCCCTCGGGGTCCGCATATGGGAACAAGTTATCTTCTTCAGGCTTGTCTGCGCTAACATAAAGATCCAATTCTCGTGCAAAACGAGTGTTGAACAACCCGTTGTTGGACAAGATGCCTGAAACGGAGGCGAGGATCTCCCCTTTCCGCAGAGGTGGCGACTTGTAGTGCTTCTCTCCGCCGATATGCTCCAGCTCAATGGTCAACTAGATTGACACATGAGGAAGGATAATACAAAGCGCACCAACTGAGTCACTCACTTTGAGGGTAGCATTTGTCTTACTCTGCCGTAGAAGATACCGTCGAGTGACACGCCCTGCATCGGCATATTCTGCAAGATTGAGATACACCGCACCAAGACGCGGCTGCTGGGGGGAATCTGGGTCGCCAGAAATGACGCGCTAGATAGCGCGGTCAGCCACGAATAAAGCGTCGTCTACATGGCAAGCAGGCGGGAATGGATAGAAGATTGTCATACGCCCATCGAGACGACGCCAGTCACATGGGACTTCTTCACGTTGTGACTAGCATAGAGCGCAAGACTGCAACGCCTGGAGACCTCTGTGCAAGTCACTCCCATATACATCAAGCTCTTCGTTGGTAGCGCAGATGTGTTATCGCAACCGTGCGGGCGGTAGTGCGCCGATAACATTCAATCACCAAAGCGCCAGGAAGAGCCCACCACCCTCACCATCCTTCGCCCGAGGACATGTGAAGAATAAGGGCTCACCTGCATGACCACGAGCTTCAGCTCATTAGGGAGTAGATCGCCCGTTTCGCGGTGCACGTCCATCTGCACCACAACGTTTACGGTGTGCCCCCATTTCACGTTGTAATTTTGGAGCGGTGCCCATGGGGTCATCCCACGCGCCTCGGAGCGTGCTTGCAGTGAATTCGATAAGTTCGTCTGCCCGTCGATGATGGGTGTCGGGGTAGGCGGCGGGTGTGGGGACTCGAAGGCACGATGCTGATCGTAGTCCGCAGGGGTACACGGTGAGTCTACAGTGTAGACTTCATCTTCGGTCGTGTCGTGAGTGCTATCGCCCTCGACCTCGTCTTCCTCATCCATTGTAGCATCTTCCAAACCCGCCGTTGATGCTTCCTGGTCTGTCGCCTTCTCCTTGCCCTTGCCCTGGCCCGACCATGACCTGTTCCCCTTCATCTTAGAAAGGAGTCCGGATCCCGACTGCACATTCTTGAACTTCCATCGAACACCAAACTCGCCCTTGATGAGAGGCACGTTAGAGAGTTGCTCGATATGAAGATGGACCTGGAAGAGAGCGTGTCGAGGGAGGAGGTGACCGAGTTGAGTCCGCAAGCCGTGACTGGGAGGTGGCGGAGTGGATGATGCGCCCGAGCTCGTAGATGTCGAGGCGGATGTGTTGGATGTGTGGTTATTGGCTTTCATGGCGAAGAGAAGGGGCAAGCATCCCCGGAGGGATGATGGTGGTCGAGGGGTAGGGGATATACCGCTGAGAACGCGGGCGGCGGTGACGACGGCCACGCCGGGTTCCGAAGACGTAGCGCGCGCTGATCAGAGACCACGCGATGTCGTAGCGGAGTTAGGGCCTGTCCCGCAGAATTGAATCTCCGGTCACTGCTCAAGCGGCCATAATACAAGCTGAGAGAGTGGCGGAGTTGTACACCCCGTTCTCGAACACCGACGTCACCAGGAGGGCAGCGGTCTCGACCAGAAGAAAGACGACGAGCAGGGGCAGACAATCTCTCACTAAAGCCATCATGTTCTTGTACACAACCTCCGCTCGTTCGGCCTTTTTGTGCGTGACAAGACTCACAGTTGATCACAGGACATGGATGAGGGAAAGCACGGAGATCACGGAACTCCTGCCATCGAGATTCTTGCGAACGCGACGTGGCCATAACATTTCGGTCGGCCTCTAAACGCGCGACGAAGACAGGCAGTTCCATGCAGCCCAGAGGACGCTCTGCGGTCACCCCGAAAGACGTCCTCTTGCTGGTCTAGGGCCACACAAAACGCGCGCACGAGCCTGGTGCATGCGCATGCAAGTGGCCCACGCTCCGCTCTTCCTATCCACCTCCGACATCACCTTGCTCCCCAGCCGCTCACTGGCCACAACGCGACTCCCAACCACAGCCCTGCAGTCATCAATCATGCCCTCTATTACGTCTCTCAACGACGCAGTACTCCTTCGCATCTGGGAGCATCTACTGGGCGATCTTCAAACGCATATAGCACTGGCCCAAACATCGAGAAAATTCCGCGCGCTGTTCACGAAAGACGATGGAATCTGGCAGGCTGCCTGCTTCGTCGCAGGGTTCGGGAGACCCATACGGATGGGCAGCGCCCTCGCAGCTCGCCAGTGGTCGTGGAGAATTTTGGCGTACGCTCTTGTTAACCATGCCTCTGTCTGCGAGATCAGTAGCTGCACTCGAGCGAACGCTTGCTTCGGTGAGTCGTCGTACAGTTCCTTTCTTCATGTTTTATTTTTCTTTGGTTACTTTAGTAACCCAGCGGTGAATGGGGTCCGTCGCGTGCAATAGTTTCTGGTGCTCGGTCAAGCAGCGGTGGCCGGGCACTGTACTTCATTCTCGCTAGGTCTTGGACGCCTCGGACTCATTGCATTGCACGCGCGGCGAGCGTGCCCCCCCCCCCCCCCCCCCCCCCCCGCTGCTGCATCCTCACTTTCCGTACCCCAGTGGTAGTAGGCCATGTTGTGGCTCGCTTGCAACCATTCATGGGGCGAGTTCGGTCAAGCAGCGTTAGCAGGCTAGCGTACGCCGGGGTCGTGAACGTCTCAGTCTCATTGCTCCGCACGCGCGGTGGGCCTGGGATCTACATTCTGCGTGCTCATTGATTCAACGCTGCCATGCAAAGCGCATACAGCCGCCTTTACCGCGCGGTCGTGCGACAGAGACTGCCTGCCGGTTAGGGTGCTGCTGCATGGACTGCGGTCGTCTCTTGAGCGCTTCGCGGTCAGCCAATCAGACCACCGCATTGTAGTGGTTGTGCGACACGCATGCAGTCGGTTCTTGGATACACAGTGTTCCACAACTATACTGGTGCGCCACGCAGTCCCATTCGAGCTGCTTGTGTATGTCGGTGCGCACCTTGTGATTGCGCAGGACGGTGGCCGGAGCCTCGGGATTGGCGCAACTATGATCGATCGGGAAGTCTCGGGGTCACCTGACGGGCACAACCGTCATTCGGAGGCCCAGCGGACCCCGGAGCTTGCGACACACTGTGAGGAACCTTGACTATCTTTGGACGTTTGTGGTCACAGTGCTTGATTAAGGAGTCGAGGAAAGGCACAGTCGTTGGCCGTAGTGGTGTCGCGCACTGTGCGTGCTTGACTACACCTTACTTCAACACAACTTTGACAGCAGTTCGTCGTGGACCCCGGGTTCCGAACTGACGTCGAGGTCGATACTTTGACAACTTGCTTCGTTCTCATTTGATCTTTCAATGGGTAGGATGTATACTCACCGCAACATTCACAGCTCAACACTACGCCCGAGTGCCCCATGCGCGACTGCATAAACTTGGCCCATACGACCGCATCGAGTTCCATCCGTTGTATTTCTATCTCCACTTCTCGCAGGTGCCTCATTCTAGCTCGAGGACAGGTGGTCACCGTCGGTCCATATCGGCTCATCTACCAACGCCCTCACCGTCACCGTCACCCACTCCCCCACCCTCTATCCCCGACGCGGTGTCCATTTTACTCACGCACATGCCTACATATCCCGAATGTCGGTACGCGCAGTACGGCCCATTGTGCGCCCACCCAAATGCGTCATGCGTATTCGCTACGTTCCCGCCAGTGGATCGACTGGAGTTCGAGAACGCCGAGGGAGAGGTTTTCATGGTCGTGGAGAACCCAGAGGGTTGCACGATCCTCGACGTGAATCGTGCTCTTGCACAATTGTGAGTGCCTTGAGTCTTTCTGATTGCCGAGACTGACGTGACGAAAGAATCCCGTGCGACGAACACCATCTCGGGATCGCTCTGGCTCATTATGAGGAGCTCGCGCTCACGTCTGGGTTGTCGCTCTCGCAGTATGTGAACGCGATATCGCGCGAGCGCGGGTTTCTGGACGATCACGAGTACGTGTGCTTCTTCGAACTTGGAGCATATGCTCATGACTTCGCGATCAGGTACCCGTTCCTTCAACACATCATGGGCGGTTACTAGTTGCGTCCAGCATGTTCACCGGGCTATCTGGGGCTACTTTCTTTTGCTTCTTGCACACTGGGTTTGAGTTGTACGTTTACTTCTGCTTATGGGATGTGATTGCGCCGCACCAGCTTGTGGCATGACCAGCATGCGATCCAATCGCTATGAAAGAAGCATCAAACGTCGCTCCCGATAGCTCGACTCAAGGGTTTGCAAGACCGTGCTTCGTGAGCACGCCCTGCCACGCCCTCCAGTCTGCCGTTCGACGCGCAAGAAACTCAAATCCTTCGGAACGTAGAGACAAGGCCATATGCTCGGCCTAATGTGGGGCCAATCGACTCAATGCAGAAATTGCTCACACATCCAGGGCTCGGCGATAGGAGACGCGGTTGCGCTCCTTGGTTGACCATCCGGTCTGCCTGCGGACCGTCCTTCTCCACTCTCAGAAGCGGCGCAGCCGTGGCCGTCTACCTCCCACGCGAAGCAAGGGGCGTTGTGCGCGGAAGTTTTGACTAGGTCAGGACTAAACCTGTCCACATTGCACGCCCATCGCCGACAGACAGAGGTTCACGTTATGTGCGGCTTACTCTGACCTTGTGGTGGGATGTACGTGGGCTGAGGGTCCCGGGCCTCGCTAGCGGCGTGTATTGGCCATCCGAGAATGCACATGACGTAGACGAAGCACAGTAGAACTCAACCCGCTGGATGGGCTTACATACGATGATAGGGCCGTCATCTCAAGGCATCACGATTAGGCTTTCATCGGTGCTCTATGCGGTATGTTGTCTAGTATATGTCCTGAGCTTTGTTGACTTTCATTCGTCTTCCGCCTCTATTCAATGTCGGGACCATTGTTGTCGTTGTCGAAACAAGTCTTGAGCCAGGATATGAACACTTGTTGCCTTGGTCGTACGTATTTGACCGTCAAGACGTAGACCACTGTCGAAAGTCGGGATCTGCCCTTTACAGAGATTCACCATCTCTGGAGATCGAGATCCCACATATCAGGGCGCCTAGGCCAGTCTCCGGGGTTCGGGCTCGCAGACTGAGTCACTGGCCAAAACTTCATCATGGGTCTGCTTCTCTTACATGCTCGTGATGACCAGAATTCTAATGGATATCCCAAGGTCTGCTAGTATCTGCGTTTCCTCGGGCCGAATCATTCACCCTGGCCTATCCGAAGCACATTGAGGGATTACTTACCCCACACGTATACGCCGACACCTCTCCACGCGGGCACATTAAGGCGTCAGACTACGTTGGTTTGACCGATATGCTCATCATTACACTGGGGCGCTGCTTCTTTCCCCAGTTTGGCCGAAGGCGTGTTTGGTCTTGGCAGTCACGCTGGTATCCTGTATACTGCCCCAGTCCCTTCCATGATGCACTGAACATTACCGCGAGATGGTGCGTGCTCGCGTGCTGATGGATGTTCATTCTTCTGGATTTTCCATTCACAGTACTGCATCCAGGTCCAGCAATTGAGTGCCATAGGGGGCCATCAATTCTGTTCCGGCGGCACCCGCATCTTCGATGAGGCTGCCTATCTGAGGATTGCAAGGGTTTCTGACCTTCCTCATCGTCTTCTTGCTTCTCGCGAGGGATGAAATTCCCGTGATGAAGTGCATGCACCACCTTCGTAGTCATCTCGGCCACATTGTGCACCCGCTGCGCCTTTACGCCGGCTACCTTCGTGAGTATATAAAGGAGGGGGCGAACACACCCCTTCCTCGTGGAGGCCCAGCTCAGCATCCTCTCCGTCCTCTACAGACCCAGCCATGCTCGCTCACCTCTCTCTCCTGCTTGCCCTAACGACCGCCGCAGTCACTGTGGCTGCGAAGCCGATCGTGGTGCGGGAGTCCCCCGTGACGCTACCGCTCGCGCGTCGGTTGAACACGACCGGGATCCCGAACATCCTCAAGCTGGACCAGGCCCGCGCCAAGGTCCTGAAGTCGCGCTCGCAGGGCCAGGCGAAGGAGGCGGCCAAGTTCAAGCAGGCCGCTCTGCCTGGCCTCGAGGTCACGAACACGGCCGTCATCTACACGGCGAGCGTCGGTGTCGGCTCCCCCGCGACGTTCTACGACTTGATCATCGACACGGGCAGCTCTAACACCTGGGTCGGCGCGGGCAAGAGCTTCGTCGTCACGAACACCAGTGTGGCCACTGGCGAGCAATTCGTAGGTGTGGGGAAGCTTATCTTATCGGTGATAGTGCTGAGCCCTGCTTCTGGACCGGTTTCTATGTAGTTGGTCAGCTATGGCTCTGGTCTCGTCTTCGGTGAGTGCCTCTCGCTCGCTTGAAGAAGATTCGTCTGACCTCCTGATGGCGCAGGCGAGGAATACATTGATACTGTTACCCTCGGTGACCTCGTCATCGAGAACCAGGGTGTCGGTGTTGGGAGGCTCTCCATCGGCTTCAACGGCGTCGACGGTATTCTGGGGTATGGCATTCTAAGTTCTCGTCATGCTGAGAATCTATCGCTAACTGCACTCTTCATCCGCGTCAAACCAGCATTGGCCCCGTCGACCTCACCGAGGGCACTACGGCGAGCGGTGATCCTGTCCCCACTGTCCTTGATAGCGCAGTCTCCCAGGGCCTGATATCTGCCAACATCGTTGGTGTCTCCTTTGAGCCGACCACCGAGCTTTCGGTCACCAATGGTCTTCTCACCTTCGGTGGTGTTGACGACTCTAAGCACACTGGCGAGATCGCCTATGTGTACGTCCTGTCTCCACTCAATATCCGTCGAGCCTTCGCCGCTGACGCCCTGTCATTACCGCAGGCCGATCACCTCGACCTCCCCTGCTTCAGCCTACGTCGGCATCGATCAGTCGATCACCTACGGTTCTGCGAACGTTCCCATTCTTCCTTCCACTGCTGGTATCACTGACACCGGCACCACGCTCGTCCTCATTGCCAGCGGTGAGTGCCATTATGAGCTGCTGCTTCTGATGCCGGAGAGCTCATTGGGCTCGGCCCCTTCTAGATGCGCTTGCTGCGTACCAGGCAGCGACCGGCGCGGTCGAGGACAACGACGTTGGTCTTCTCAGAATCACCCAGGAGCAATTCGAGAACCTCGAGAGCCTGTTCTTCCACATCGGCGACGTAAGTCCTTCTCCCAATCTCCGTCGAGCGTATCGCGAAGCATGCTCACCTCCTTTGACAGAACACCTACGAGTTCACCCCGAACGCGCAAATCTGGCCCCGTGCGGTAAGTAGCACTACTGCTTCTCTTGCTCTTCGCTACGGATGAGCTGACCGCCATGACTGTGCTTTGTAGCTCAACACTGCTATCGGCGGCGTAGACGACGCGATCTACCTCATCACGGCCGACCTCGGTTCTGATAGCGGCGAGGGCCTCGACTTCATCGACGGCTTCGCCTTCCTGGAGCGCTTCTACTACGTCTACGATGCCGACAATGCCCAGGTCGGCTTCGCGACCACCGAGTTCACTGATGCGACCACGAACTAAGTGATTGGTCATTTGATGGTTTTACATGGACTTGCGCTTACAAGGGACGATGTAACGAGACTTTGACAACGCATACATATGGTACAACACCTGTAGACAACATGTCACAGTCACGGCTGACGATGTGTAGTTCGAGATGTCAAGGCATGCCTGTGAATGCGTCTTCTGACAAAGGATGATATGTTGGCTTCATGTTCTCGTGTCGGAGTGCCCAAAGTAGAAATATGAGCGCCCGGAAGTCATCCGCGGCGGGAGGGAGGCACCGACGTCATCACAGTGCCTCCTGGCTACCTACTCTGTTCCAGTTCCACTCCTATGCGACATGTTGCACGCCTTCCTCCTCTCTTCCTCCGCTCATGGCTCTCTGGTCAGCATTTGTTAGCGTTGGCATCCGACAGCCTGTGTTGCCATGGGTGCTTGTTCCCGGTCGCACCTTGAGGCGCATATACCCGGGCTGCACGAACGTATGTCGCTATAGACCGAATATACAAAAATACTATGTCACAACACCTCAAGAAGTAGAGAACACAAATGTCGGCCATTCTCGATTCCTCAATGAGGCGTCTCGCAAGGACAAGTGGAAAGAGGCAACGGCTGACAAGAATCCAGGAGATGGAGCTGGTCTGACGAGCGAAGACTTCGACTCGATCACAGAAGGCAAAGGTGGGTACTGCTCACACCTCTGGTTGTCGCTTATCGAATGCTTTTTGTGCGTAGGGAAATTGTCGCCAACGTCGTCCCACTTGTTCAAACTGATTCTACCACTGGGGCACCCTCGGCTCAATGGCAACAACCACGTCCCGAACGTCAAGTCTCCCCCACCCGTGGTCTTTCTCCTCCATCCTTCCCAACCGCTCTCACACGTCGCCAGGCTCATCCTCGCCTCCCTCGCACCACAGACCCCCTCGATCACCTTTCGCAGCACGACCCCGCGCGGGCACCCAATCCAATGGTCCGAATCAACCGATGTCGCAGACTTCATCCGCGACGCCGCCCGCACACGCGAGTTCACGGTGTGTATCACAGACCAAGGCGCCGACGAGCCGCATACACGTATACCAGTCGAAGTGCCCTCTTTTGCGGACCGTACCCGCTTCCTGCGTCGCCGCCTTGCCGTGGTCGAGCGGGAGCTCGAGCGCATGGAGACGCTCAAGCGCATGTGTGACGAGGAGGCACACCGCGGCGCGCGCAGGATGGCCATGGGTGGGTTTGGGGTGCTCGTCGTCTACTGGGGCGCGGTCGCCCGGCTCACGTTCTGGGATTATGGATGGGATGTGATGGAGCCGATCACCTACCTCTCCGGACTGTCCATGGTCATCCTCGGATATTTATGGTGCGTATTGGTCCCCACGCTGTCGTCCGTTCGGACACGAACTGATACACTCCAGGTTCTTGTATCGCGGAGGCGAGGTGTCGTATTCCTCGGTGCTGCACCATTCGGTCTCTGCGCGACGCGAGGCTCTGTACAAATCGCGCGAGCTCGACATTGATAGATGGATGGACCTGGTGAGCGAAGCCAAATCCATACGGCGCGAGATTAGCAAGATTGCAGAGGACTACGACGAGGACCGGTGGAAGGAGAGCGAAGAGGAGCGCGCAGCGCGAGAGCGGAAGGAGCAGCAGAAGGAGCCTGAGCAAGTCCGCGATGCAACCATTGATAAACACGACTAGATATCACGATACAGAACACGAACCGGTCGGTCGTTCCATGAGCATCCTAGGGCTACACAAGGATGGTGGGTGAAGTGTTGAGAACGGATTGGGATACCAGGCAAATGTGGCCTTGCACAGACGTTTGTATCTCGGTTCCATAACTGGGAAATACAGACGGTTTGCATTACGCAGATCGCGGTCCTCTCTCATGATGAGATGCTGAATTCACAATATTACCACAACCAGAGTCTTAATGTAAGGCATTAATGGGGTAGTGGTAACCTGGGTCGTTGCCATCGACCCGCCGGGGGTTCGATTCCCCCTTAATGCATTGTATTATCATTTTAATCCTTTTTTCGATTATGGTGCCCCATTGCGCAAAACAAGGCCTCGAAATCGTTCTGTGACCGAGTGCATGCTCACCGTTCACGTATGAGTTATTGTGTCCTACCACTTAAGGCTCGCAGTATCGCGCTTGTGGTATGGGCAAGTCGGTCAAGATGTCCGGTGCAGGACTCCGTATATCAAGAACGAGTACAACATATCGACGAAGCAAGCTTCAATTTGATGGATTCGAGTCACCATTGCATGGTATCCCAGTACTACAGGGACTAATTCGTCGTAGCGTCGGTGAACGGTGTGGTCGCGAAACCGACACGGCTATTCGCGATGTCGAAGACATAGTAGAACCTCTCCAGGAACGTCATGCCGTCGATGAAGTCCAGACCCTCCCCACTCAAGCTTCCGATGTCGTTGATAATGAGGAAAATGCCGTCGGCGTCTCCGCCGATAGCAGAGTTCAGCTGCGTGGACCACGATGAGCGAATGGAGCAAAGGGATAGTGGAGTGGGGACACCATACCGCGCGGGGCCAGATCTGGGCGTTGGGCGTGAACTCGAAGGTATTCTGTGGGCAGATGCATATTGAGAGGCCGATTGATGCGCAAACAGGAGACAGGCGACTCACCTCTCCAATGTGGAAGAAGAGACTCTTCAGGTTCGCGAATTGGTCGGGAGTCAGGCGCAGCAGGCCCGTCGTTGGGTCCGGGACTGCTCCCGTCAGCGACTGGTATGTGTTGAATGCGTCTGAATCCACGTGAGGTTAGTGCGAGCCCGAAAAAATATGGTAACGATGAGAGGACGCACCTGTGGCGATGAGCAGGAGAGTAGTGCCGGTGTCGGTAATGCCGGAAGTGGCAGGCAGGACGATGGTCCCGTCTGGCGAGCCGAAGGTAATCGACTGGTCAATGCCGACAAACTCGTTCGCAGGAGCTGTCGATGTGATCGGGCTGTATCAAGTAGTCATGAGCCGCCTCTCGCAGAGAGATGAAGGGCCACACTAGTATAACATACACAAAGTTCAAATCACCGGTGAACTTGCTTGTGTCGATGCCGCCGAAAGTGAGCTCGCCGTTCTGGTCATTCAAGGATGTGATTGGCTCGAAGGAGATACCGATCTCATGTGCGGGAATGAGACCCTGCGTGAATGCGTTGTCGGTGACAGTCGGGATACAGTCGTCAAGGGCAGGTATGAGAGTGCCTGTTTGACATCATCAGCGCGTGCCACAACGGTATACGAGATATGGACGCGTACCGCATGTAAGCGCAACAGGACCGATGCTTGAAGAGTTGTGGTGAGGACTCTAACATACACCAAAACGAGGATTGACATACCCGATGATGCCATCGACATCGTCGAACCCTTCAGCGAAGATCGCTCCACCATACGACTGGTTCTTGATCACTAGGCCATTGCCCAGGGTGATGTCATCCACTACCTCGCTGCCTACGACTCGCCCGTCAACATGTCTTTTCATGCGTCCTGAAAGGGGACTCACCAACGAAGAAACCAGAACCGTAGGTGACAGACTTCGAGGAGCTATCAGCGGCACGCTTCGTCGTTGGAGTTATGAAACGGCATACGACGAGATTGCCGGTGATTTGAGTCTGGGGTCCAGGAACGAAGGGGTTTGTAAGAGTCTGAGCTCCAACCCAGGTATTGGAGCTTCCAGTATCGATCAGGAGGGTAACTGGACGGCGAGATGTGTTCAGCAGCTGTGCATCGTGGCCTTGGGGTACCGGGCAGCAACACTTACAGTTCTTGCCGGGGTTGTGACCAAGTGTCACCTAGTACATCAAAGAGCCCCCAAAATCAGCATATATGGAGAATGCTAGACATCGCTTACAGTCGTGACATAGTCGACGGCCTGATTGGTTGCGGGAGCGTTGAAGATCGCGGCTTGACGGAGCGCACCCTGGCCCTTCGCGTTCTCCCTGTCTTTGAGCGTCTTCGCACGCGCTCGATCAATCTCGAGGAGCTTCGCGGTCCCTGTCGTGTTCAGCCGCCGGACAAACGGCAGGGTGATGGGCACGGCGTCCCTACGGACGACACGGGCCTCGATTGTGGTCGCGAAAACGACGACCGCAAGGACGACCGCCGAGACAAAGCGAAGAGCAGCCAGCATGGTGCCTATGTTCGGGTTCCGAGTGCGAGCAGGGACAGGTATGGGTGGCTGGACGGGGCTGGACCAAGGATCGGGGAGTCGAGGCAAGGGCACAGAGATTACGCCCAAGGGTGACTCTAGTGCGGCGGTATCCCGCACACAGCTTCATATAGCGACTCGCGGACTTTGTCTCGTGAGAGGCGGCACCGTTACGGGCTCTTCGAGCTGCACAGCGACATCTTCCGAGAGGCATCTATGTCTGTCTGCCGCTGAGCAAGCTATCGGCGGTACTGCGCACTGAATGACGATAGGTCTTCGGGCTCACCCTTCCCAGATTAGCTTCCAACATACTCGCACAGGTCGTTAATCTGCGGCTCGACTGTACCTGGCCCTACAGTGTGGATGGTCCCAGCGGGGTTCGTAGGTGACTGAACATGGACTGTTATGATTGGTGGGGAAGGTATCATGGATGAACGGACTCCAATAAGGCCAGACCAGTGGGGCAGGGAAGCGTCCGGCTTGGCAGTTCGGCGGTATTCAGAAGCACAAGGGTCAGAGAATGACATCACATTGTCCTCTCTTTGTGAGAGCAGGGAACCAAAGATGCGAGTTCTATGAGACCGCAATCAACGAAAGAGGTAAGTTACCATGACGTGGACGCAAGACTCGCCTGGAGAATTCGTTACAAAAATATCATAGCTGGCCGAGAGGAAATGCCATCCCGTAGCAACTCCTTCTCCCATGAACACCTGGGATGCTCTCGCACGAGAGCTCGATGAGGATCACTAGCTCGCCACAGGGCCGACGGCCGAAATCTAGTCGACACCCCGCTTGCGAAATCTTGCGGTGTTCGCGACTTTCTGCCAGTCAGTAGTACATCCGAAAGATATATAAAGCGTGTATGACAGGAAACAGCGGAAGGTGCATGATTCAGCAGAAGGACCCTTTACATATGATCAACCAGGCAAAGTCCGGACCATACCAGTACAAGGACATGTACATCAGCCCGCTCGCATTCAGTTGGAAGTCGCATCTGTAAATGGCGTGGTCGCAAAGCCGACCTGGCTGTTCTCAACGTCGAAGACATAGTAGAATCGTTCCAGGAAGGTCATGCCGTCCACGAAGTCGAACCCTTCTCCACTCGGAGACCCGAGGTCGCTGACGATGAGGTATACGAAGTTAGGAGAGCCGCCAATCGCCGTGTTCAGCTATGAGAGCCATCGTCAACAGCGTGCGAGACGGACGACGACACAGGAACAAGAGTGATTGGGCTTACCGCACGTGGCCAGATCTGGGCATTCGGGGTGAACTCGAACGTTGTCTGTGGGAGCGTTTCAACTCGGAGTTAGAACCCATGAACCTCTGCGTCGAAATGTGCGATGGGAGAAAGCACTGACGTCACCGATCTGGAAGAAGAGGCTCTCCAGGTTGGCGAACTGGGCGGGTGTTAGCCTCAGCAACCCTGTATTGTTGTCAAAGACCGCGCCGGTCAAGGTTTGGTAAGTAGCGAGGGCGTCTAAAGTGCAGGTTCGATACGACTTCAAGGACGAAAGGGATAGAATGAGCTCACCGCTAGCCAGAAGGAGAAGCGTGGTGCCGGTGTCCGTAATTCCAGCAGTTGTGGACAAGATGGGAGTGCCTGCTGCGCCGTATGTGATCGACTGATCGATGCCCACGAACTCGTTTGCAGGGGCCGTAGATGTGATGGGCCTACCATGATGGGTCAGACGAGGTTGGAACAAGTGTACTCAAGGCTCTTACACGAAAGTCAACGGGCCAGTGAACTTGCTCGGGTCCACTCCGCCAAAGGTCAACTCGCCATTCGTTATTTCCAAGCTCTGGGTCGGTTCGAAAGAGATACCGACTTGGTGCTTGTCGATAAGACCCTGAGCAAACGCGTTGTCCGTCACGGTGGGGATGCAGGCCTCCGTGTCGGGGAATAAGGTGCCTGTAGATATGCCAATGAAGCGTTACACTCTGCCGTTTTGAGGTACCACATACCACACGTAAGCGCGACTGGCCCAATGCTGACACAATTTCAATAGACAGACAAGACGCGGGTCGAGAAGGTGCTTACCCAACAATACCATCAACGCCGTCGAAACCTGCGTCTTCGATAGCCACTCCGATGGATTGGTTCTCGATCACAAGGTCCGGGGCCAGAGTGACTGTATCGGTGAACTGCTCGCCTACAATCCCAGCCCAACTCAGGAAACGTGGAGTATCTCATAGGAGCAACTCATACCGATGACGAAACCGGACCCATAGACGACTTCCTGGAACATTATACGCTGATCAGGTACGGTAGTGGTGAGGGATCATATAGACGTACCACAAGGTCTCCGGTATTCACAGTCGTATTCGTCGCCACAAACGGTCGACCAGCACCCACCCAGGTGTTCGAGCTACCAGTGTCGATCAAGAGCGAGACTGTATAGCGCATACAATCAGTTGTGTGCCACCATATGAACATGGCTGCGACTGACATTGCGTTGGAGGGTTGCCCACCCCGATCTACCAAGGCATGTTAGCTCCGTCTGACTTCTGCGTCCGCACACAACATATGTTACTTACGACGGCAACGTGGTCCACCGCTTGATTGGTCGCAGGGACATTGATGATAGCAGACCCCTTGAACTTGCCGGGACTGGCCGCCGAGTGAGCCTTGAGCGCCTTCGCGCGAGCCTGGTCCAGCTGTAAGAGGTTCGCCGTGCCCGTAAAGTTGAGCCGCCGAGCAAACGGGATCGTCACTGGGGACGCGGTACGCTTCACGTGCGGGGTGACGAGAGCTTCGCTTGGGAGGGCGAGGGCGATTGTTGCGAAGAGTGCGGAGAGTTTGAACATGATCCCGTATGTGATGCTGAGGAGTTGTGAGAGGAGCGTATAGAGCACGCGCCGCGAGAGAGATGTCTTGGGGCGTCGTAGGAATGCCTAAGCGATGACAGAGATGCTCATATACTTCCCTACACTGAGTTCTTGTGGGAGGAAAGAGGTGAATCAGAAGCGACGCTGAAGCACTGCGAGGTGCTCAGGAGCTTGTCTCGCTTTGTTGCCGTACAAGGTTTGCACTGACCAGAATGGCGTCAGCCGTTTCCGACCCTGCATACTCACGACGGCATATGATTCTCTATACCGTCGACGAGGGCACTCCCATGTCTCGTGAGTAGGGCGAATCTGCTGAGATGCGACGAAACTCGGTAAGAGAAATTCAACGTTATCAGAAGCGAACCTTCCACATACCGTGGGGCAAGAGACGACGCCGGCGGTACGGTTGGTCGTGCTAGTTGAGAACGCCGGTCTCTTCGACGTTATCGCGTGGCAACGCGTGCATGAGGATAACTGTAGTAGCGGAGAAACTGTAGGCGTAATGGCGGGTCCGAAATGAATGAGAGGAGGACTTGAGCTATACATTCCCTGTGCTTTCCGCCTGTCGCACACTGAGTAGGGACTGAGAGCATCTCACGATCAACAAGGATGAAGAGACGCGTCTCGAGTTGTCGCATATAATCACGCTCGGCGGCATTCCCACGAGACGTACAGAGTTGCACCATAGCGTAACGATATGCGTCCGGTAGCGATAATCACGGTGCCTGTTGACCGGTGTGCATATATGCGTCGATAGAGCACATCCAGAGGCTTCAGTGCATACCATACGCGGGAACGGGCAACGGAAGGCCGCTTTTCCGTCATGAGGAAATGGGCTTGACGGCCCGAGGTGGTATATACGGCTCGACTGAACTACCCTGGAGCAACGAATCAGCACCCTCCTATGGCACAGTTCACAACGGACACTTACTATTGCTCCCCGTTCGGCAGTCTGCACTTGACTTCAATTGCTCCGGATCTGTCGCGTCCTCAGCACCCTTCCCCTGTCAAGTACAGCGTCCGCTTCAAGGTAACACCCCTTCAGCCAGCGGTTCGTCTGCTCTTCATTGCTTTCGGCCTCGCGCTCTGTGAACGCCGTCCGCGCGTGTAGCACCCGTCGATTGTCGAACAGCACAGCGTCACCCTCGCGTAGCAGGTACTCGAATCGTACCGCGGGGTCCTCCAGCATCCTGGCGAACTTCGCCAATGCGGGATAGAATGACGATGGGGTCTCGAGCGCGAGCGGCGCCTGGAAGGGCGGGGAATAATTGATGAACTCGACGGAGTGTTCCCCATTGAGAGACGGAAAACGCGAGAGCTGGATTGTGGGATGCGAGTGGTGGAGGTGGTGTCCATCGTTGACGTAGTGAAACGCGACTGGCGTCGTTGCTAGAATATCGAACGCGGCAGGATCCGATTGCCGCAGTCGAGACGCAACGTATGCGGCGTCGACAAAAACCGATGTTCCACCCTCAACTCTGTTGCGGAGACAATGCAGGATCTGGTATCTTGGAGGATGTTGGAAATATCTTCGAAATGCCGTCAGCGGCTGCCGTATGCACGAAGCGCGACACATGTCGGTACTCTGTAAGACAACACTCACAGAAGGTCCATATGCAACCCCAAGTCGACGTTGGTGTATGCGATGTTGCGGCTGTTCTTGATATTCTTCACGTCCCATGTCTCGCCATAGAAGGTCCGCCTGAGCTCCCCAAATCTCTCTCCCAGACTCCGCAGCTCGCACTCCTCGTTGGAAGTCTTCTCGTTGGGTACGGACGTCACGAATAGAAGACCATACCGCGTCAGCTGCGTGATGGCAGCGAGAAGCCCAGAGGACGTCTTGAGGGTCTCGTATGGCAAGAAGAGATCTCGTTCGGCCTTGACCCGCGCAACATCCCATTCTACTCTCTCCACCTCCTGATGGAACGCGTGCACCGCCTCTGGGGAGGCATATCGGTCCAGGAATTCGCGCGGATACCGAGACTGATGTCCGGAATCCCATGTCACACGTACACCGTCCGAGGAGATCTGGACGCCGTTCGCAGCAGGCTTGACCGTGGCAGCAATGTCAGAGGTCCTGTGCAGCTTTTGTTTGGTGGATGGGTGAAGACATGACGGGCATTGGCAAGAGTCGCGAAGCCAGACATATGGATATGAGCAACCGTTGTAGACCAAGGCATGGTGGGCGCTACTCCGTATCGCAGAGTGAGAGAACCGGCGTCTAGCGAGTCCGAGGTTGGTTGTCTTGAAACTAAAGGAGGATAAGAAAGACATCGGCTGTGAATGATTGAAGCAAGTTCACCAAGAAAATGAAACGGAGAAAGGGGTGGTTGTGCTTGGTGATATTCCGAATCAATGAATCACAAGCTTGCTTTGTGCAACGGTTCACTGGTGTATTATCCGGATCGAACCGATCGCTATCATACTAATATGTATTACGACCTCGATTCACGGAAAGCCAATCCTATACATTTGAACTTGCACATCTTGCCTGATTTTGACCACAACTACGTAGCAAATGTCGACGGATGCTCTCCAACTGCGTATTAGGTGCGCAGCTACTGTGCCGCCATTAGTAACCAGCCGCAGCCTTCAGTATTGCTCAAAAGAAAAGCCACAAAGCTTACCTCCGCAGCTAAACCGAGAAGCCAATCGTCCTCCACTGAGCAGCACTGCCCCGCGATGCACGAAGAGTATACCACCACAGCCGCACGCGTGCTGCTGTGATCATAGACTCTGGGACCCACTCCGCATCCTCCCCCTCAATCGACGCCCCTCTCTCAACTGCGATCGCCAGCAGCCCATCGATGTCCCGGACATCAACGTACTGCTTTGCCCGCACCACCGATCGGTCTGAGTCGCGATGGTCCGACCAGCCCTGCAGCTTCAGCAGAAGTTGCGGGATCAGCGGCATCACGGGCAGCCCAGATATCGTCTTGACAAGAGATAGGGGAACGTTGGGTATGTTCAAGATGCCCGGAACTAGGATGTCCACTTTGCAGTCGAGGTTTGAATTCGGATAGGCGTATGAACGGGTGGAGAGGCTGTACCAGACAATCTTATAGGTCGCAAACCTCTTTTTTGAGGAGAGAAGGTAGAACTTGGGATCGCCGCCGGCGAGCATGCGTTTGAGCGTTTCCTGGTCGTAGCTTGTTGTCAGAACGACGATGTCGACGTCCTTCAAATGTGGTTTTGAGACAAAGCAGGATGGATCTGAATGAAAGAGCGCACATTGGGTGGTCGGCGCACGCCGTATAGGTAGCTGGCAGCACTTCCTATCAAACAGCAATCCAATCCGTGTTTTGCGAAGACCTTGATCGCTGCCTGGGCTACCTGGAGGACCTGTTCCGTCGTAGGAGCCATGTAGGCGAGGCAGGCGTTTTGAGATCCGGGGGACTAATTCGTAGCAGGATGCTACTGGTATGGTCCAGAGGGAGATTCGTCTGGCGGGTAGCCTTAAGTTCAGAGGTATTGAGACCTGAGCACTGTGCTGCGGTAGTAGGCACCCACCATGCATGGAGACCAACCCATTGTGCTGCGGCAGCAGACGCGCCACGGTGCTTCCAGGAGCTTCGCGCACTATAACAAAGGCACATTCAACTCCGGAAGTGTAGAGAAGAGTTGTCTTGTGACATACTCCCATCGTGCCACGTTATACGTTTCCTGTAATGGCAGCATCTTAGCTCATAGCAGAGCTTTTGAGTCGGATCTAGATCAGTCTGAGGTTGTGTAAGTCCGCATTAGGGTCTTACCTCATATCACCAATAGGCCTTGCGCTCCGGGTTCCGTGTACGATTTAACCCCTCCTCCCCCGCGCGCTTTCTCTCTCTCTACGTCTCTTGCCCCTCGTACAATCGATCACGCCATGGCTGAAGACCCCAATCAGGATCGTGCTCGTAGTGAAGCTGTGAAAGCGGAGGATACTGAGGGTATGTATACTCGGGTCATGGGCAACGACGCTACTCACTGACAAGGGCAACACACTCGTCCATCAGCCCAAGCACGCACGGTGCAAAACGGTCCCTTCACGGAGGATATCCTGCCCGATCTCGCTCGCCTCTCCCTTGCGGGTGCGCCCGTCATTAACAACCGCCCGGACAGGCTTGGATCTGGAGAGGAGCCTACGGCGGACCTCCCCCCTGCTTCCGGCGGCATGAACCTTACGGTCAATGCGCTCTCCCGGGTCACCATCAATATCAGTACAGCAGCTACAGCTCCTGCTAAGGCTCCACCACGTCGCGTTGCGCCGCGCGGTGACATCAATCCCGTCCCGGCCTCTCCTAGCCTTGAGAGTGTACCCAGCACTCCTACGGACAGCTCAGACTCGGAAGTCGCCATCAGCAAGGAGTGGCCCCATGCTCGTAAGCCCACTCACCTCGATCTCTCAACGTTCTCCCGTTGATTTTTGTTTCAGGCGGTGAGGTTATTACTCCACGCAATGACCTGCACGTCGGGAAGTGGTACGTCGTAACTCAAGGGCGCCGGGTGGGCATATGGCCCACGTGACTCGACATGTGTACGTACATCAATGGGGTCTCGAATAACGCGCACAAGTCATTCGCCACTCGCGGGGAGGCGGAGCGGTGGTACTTTGCGGCCAAAGCGGCAGGCAAAGTCGCAGTCGTAAATTCGTGATTACGTACCTTGTACCGAAACGTATACTCTTCCGAAAGAGTTCCCAATATGTCTATATCGAAGGATCTAGAGATCCCGCGGGCGGCCTGCCGCATAGCGTTATGAAGAGAGACCTGGTCTTGATGTCCGTGGCGAAGCCTGTGCCGACTAGGTAGACCCGCGAGATCTTGCAATCATTGAGGTCAGCTCGGAGTGCGCAAACTACCTACGTCACCGTGGTCAAGATACGTACTCGAGCTTGGCCTAAGATCCAAGTGCGGGTTGCTCGAAGTGGTTAAATTCATTTGGGACACACTTGAGTAGAGGAGGGGTGATTGGGCATGATTCTGTCAAGCACACGACGGACGGCGACATGGCCCAACAATTGATTCCAGTGCTAGGCGCTAAGCGTGCGTGTGGGAAATCTTGAGCGCTCACCACTTTGTTGTTCCGCTGCCTGCGCTGTGACGTACGTAGCAACCGTTCATCTGAGACGTCTCTCGTCTCTTTTCGAATTCAGTTGAGCTTCGGGGCCGCTTCAGTCTCAGCTGTGATGTAGCACCGCATGCCTGTTCTGCTCACTTTGAGGCATCTCGCTTGAGACGTTCTTCCTGGCCGGGTCGCGAGCTACAGTATGTAAGCGAGACGATGAGGAGCACTTGAAAAGTGCAAGCGTGGCGGTGAGTATCGCCCATTATCCGGCAACTTCCGAGTCGACGACGTCGAAATTATAAGTTAGAAGTCCAAATGTACCGCACCTTTGTCGAGTCGCGGGACGCGGCGTATGGACATCAGTGACTTGTACAATGTATACAAGAGTAATGGAAGAAGAGCCCACTATTACTCATCCGAACCAGCGGCCCACACGCAATGATCATACAGAGAGTTCTCGTTCAATGACCTGCTGGCTCGCGAGCCACGGCAACTCCCCACCAGCCTCGTCGGAGCTTGTCGCCCCCTCCGGAAACTGCCACCGCCCCCAATCGATCCACCATTCCTCCGCAGCGTCACTCGCGTCGTACACGAAGATTTCCGCAATCAGCTCGAACCCGGCCTTCATCGCGCCTTCGTCCCACTCGTCCTGCTTGCGCGCCATGCTCGCATCGCGTGCGTCCGCCATAGGGCCTGGAGGCCATGACATCATCTGCGCGTTGCCGCAGTCGCCGAGGCCGACCGTATGCGATCGTCGCTGGCGGAGCTCTTGATATGCGCTCAGAAGGGACATGATTTGGTCTGTCGATTTCAGCCGTGAGAAGAGGGCTCCCAGCACCACAGCGTCTTCGACGGCCATGCTCGCGGTGTGTGTGCCCCCAGGCTATGAGAGAGTAGGTCAGGAAATGCCAACGCAAGAATTACGAGGGTGACAGACGCACTATTGATGGGTGGGCTGCGTCCCCAATGAGGACTATCCGACCACTCTCGTCTACCCATTCATGCTCGCCATCATTGCATACTAAGTACTCCGCCCGAATGTAATGAGGTGCCATCTTGATCAATCGCTGCACGCTGTTGGGCCGAAAGTGCGTGAATATTCGAAGCTATGACTGAGATGGGAACTTGCGTACAGTGGTGCATGTTGCTCCGAGATGACTGAATCGGGAGGCACGAGCACATGCCAGCTCTCTTGTCTCTCTTTGTCGACGTCTGACGACCCGTGCCAGTCATATACGCCGACGTGGTACTCCTTGTGACCACTCTGAGTAAACAACCGGTCGTGAATGGCTGATACAGACAACAGAGTTCGTTGACGCCACCTACAATAGTATGGGTACCTGAAAAAGTTTATCAGTCAGAGGATTGGCGAAAGCGACGATCTGGCAGGGAAGTGCATAGCACTCACTCATGAAGATATTATCGCCCATCCATATAGGCCACTGCACGAGACGAGATGAGCTTCTTGCAAATCGCAACCATAAAAGAACACATACTTCCTCAGTATGAACGAACTGAGCAAGCTCCTCATGTTCCAGCAGTTCCTCCGTACTCGCGGTTCCGATATATGCTGTAAGTCCGCCCGGGGCCACGCATGGCTCTTCTTCATCAAGCACGACTTCGCGTACCATACTATTGCAGCCGTCAGCCCCGATCAAAATGTCTGGGTTGATGGTCTCTCCGCTTGAGAGGACAACGGTTGGTTTTGGCGCGCCGGGCTGTACTGATGCGACCGCAGTGTTGAACTCGACACTGGCGCCGGCTGAGGTGGCGAGCTTGTGTAACATCAGCAGGAGGTCTTTGCGCTGTACGAGCACGTGAAATGGGGCATATACATCCAGGGAGGAATCGTTCAAACTTACGCTCATGAGCAGAAAGTCACCCCCTGTTTCCGCCATGATCGCAGGTCTCCAATGCAGATACCCGGCATGTTCTCCCGTGCGTACTGAGTGAATTTGACGGATTGAGGACACATTACGGCAAGGAAACCGCAGCACGACTCACATCGGATGAAGGGAGAACCGACGCACCGCGTTGAAACCTTCATAAGGGCCTCCTCGCCAACCCATCTTCGTAGGATCTTGCTCAGGTTCGGCGGTATGCGAAGGCCAGAGCTGGGTACATCCAGGTCGCGTTTCTCGAGCACTCGAACACGGTGCCCAGCACGGCTCAGCACATACGCCACAGCAAGGCCAGCGACTCCTGGAAGTCAAACAGTCAATCCGTGAGAACGATGACACATAGGTCAGTAGCCAAGAGGCACTCCTGCGGCGGCACTCACCTCCTCCAATGACTACAAAATCCAGAGCGAGGGGGGAATCGAGTCTGTTCATGGTAGCACCTTAGGGCAAGGGTCGGATAGTAGAGGGATGAAGTCAAGTTCGTAAGTGGTGGCAGTACAGGTTGGTGCGAACAGGTCGAAGCCCCATTTAGATCACCGCCCAAAACCGAACAGGGGGGACTTCACGCTGTCATGATTGAACATGGCGCCCCCGGCGCATCGAGAGAATAGCCTCCTGTCAAAAGAAGAGGAACACACCGATGAAGTCGGATATAGGAAAGAAGACGAAAAGTCGCACCGCCACGGTCCGGAGCTCGATGCTCTTGTCCATATCCATCTCGGCGCAGCACATGATGCAGAAGGAAGGGCTCCGTGGGTGTTCTTCCCATCGATGGCACCAGGAGAGCAAGAAGCAGGGATGACCTAAGAACCAACTCAATTCCCCTCACAATATGGTCAGTCTTGTCCTTGACACTCACTCTGGTCCCAATGTCACCTTCAAGACAACACAGATGTCCCCGGCATCGCCGCGGCGGCTCCCTGTGTCGTCTCATTTTCTATTGGCAAGTCCCTATTTTAGGATCGGAAGAGATGTAGAGATATACATGTGGATGTTGTGGGATGCACCTATTCGTGATAGTTAGGTTTTGCATATCCTGGAGTCCTGGAGGCCGTAACGACCGCGCTCGCTAATGCAGTCACATATCAGAGGAGTAAGAGTACCTAGGTGCATCATGGATATTGGCATGGGTACACTTACAGACGCGATGTACAGAGCGGCGAAGGTGCATGCCGCCCCGATAGAGATAGATCATCATACGGTTTGGTGGTGGGATGCCTTGCGGTGAATGTGGGCGTATGCGAACAGTCAGTGTTGTCAGCGGGTGACTTCCCGGGCGCGCGCTCAGGCCCAGTCTGGCTGCGCCGGAACAACAACGGGTGTAGAACTGCGAGGATACTCTGAGTTCCTGCACACCTGGGTAGAAGGACTTCGTGTAAGCAGCCTAAACACGATAATACGTGCGTGCTCACCTGGTATTGTCAAGAACGGGCAGTAGCGTCCTCGGAAGAACCGAAAGCAAAACCCAGATTGAACTCTACGCATACAAGCGCAATGAGGCTGCAAGACGTCAGTGCTGAAGTACTCGGTAATACAGTTACTGATAAGTAAACATAAGTGGACACTGGTCACTGATATCGTTCATTGCAACATAAGAGCGAGACGGCCCAACACATGGGATTGCACTCAGCGATATTCGAGGCAGATGCCGCACGGCAAGTCGCAATGTTTAGTCGGAGCTTAGACTGGACTCGAATTTGTCTGCAACCCGAACGGCGTCTACTGTGATCGTCCGCTACGAAACACCTGCGCACGCAGGATGTCAGAAAACATGCTTTGTGGCTTCAGGTACCTGTAAGGGTTCTGGCCACAGCCGCAGCACTTCCAGATTATGAGAACCCTAGTGCTCTGGCACTTGTTGTGGCTGCAGACTCGGATGCTTATCAGTAAGTCCCGTTGCTGCACCACACGCGTGCGTTGCATGACCAGGCTTCTCAATGCGCCGTTCTATTCCAGAACTTTGCACCATGCAGCGACGCTCGCTTCTTTCTTTCAGATAGGCCATTTTGGGATGGTCGCATGTCCGCAGAACGATACGGCATCCACCATGTCCGGCTCTCGATGCTGATGATGCATGCAGAGCATGGCGCAATTTTTCGCATCGTGAGTATACATAAGGACGAGAGAAACAATGAGTCCCCGGTACGGTTCGTCTAGGTCGTCATGCGTCTCTCTTCTCTCCTTTGTGGGGCTTTCGTCCAGGCCGTCCTCAGCAGTGCGGTTCCGCGAGCACACGACGGTGCAATTTCTAGTGCTCGTTTGAATCTCGGGACGGACTTTGTCACCTTCAAGTCCGAGATCATGCAAGATACGTCACTGCGCTTCGTGCGTAACTCGGGCGTGTGCGAGACAACTCCTGGGGTAAACCAACTCTCGGGATATCTCGACATCGGGACTAACATGTCCATGGTACGTCCTGACTTTCTGTTCACTAAAGTTCGCACTGATGCCTGGTACACCCCAGTGGTTCTGGTTCTTCGAAGCAAGGAAGAATCCGGAGACAGCACCGTTTACCCTATGGTGAGGAGCCAGGCTTTCTCTTTACTGCGGAACAGCGCCTTTATTCACGACGATGCTTTACTGGCAGGCTAAATGGCGGCCCGGGTTGCTCGTCCATGATTGGTTTGTTCCAAGGTGCGCAATGCCTCCATGTTCGAGCTCCTCTCGACTCAATACACAATGCTGGCGCAGAACATGGTCCTTGTCAGGTAAATCCAGATGGCAATACGACCGTCATCAACCCTTTTAGCTGGAACAACTTGAGCAATGGTGAGTGACCCTGCATCCAGAACTACTCTCTGCTCACTCGACGGTACACAGTGATATATATCGACCAGCCCATCGGAACCGGCTTTTCATTCGGGACAGTTAATGTGAACAGCACGTTTGCGGCCGCCCCGCCAATATGGACTGCGTTCCAGGTGTTGTTCGAGAGTGAAGAGTTTGCGAAGTTCCAGAGCCGAGAGTAAGCAATGCCTCCGATACACCTCGGCGTATCACTCATCAGCGACTATCCAGGTTCATCTTCGCTACGGAGAGCTACGGAGGCCACTACGGCCCCGAGTTCGTGACATTCTTCAACGAACAGAACGCGAAGATCACAGATGGTTCTCTTCAAGGCGAGATAATCAACGTCAGTGCGCTGATGATCAACAAGTACGTCGTAAACAGCGTGGACGACAGACATTGACAGCTCATACTGCCGAATCTTAGCGGGTGGTACGACCCTCTCATCCAGAATCAGGCATACGTCGACTTTGCCACATTCGCACCCGGATATGGACAGCTTCAGAGTGATACAGTACTCGCCGCGCTCAACCGATCGTACTTCGAGGAGGGCGGCTGCCGGGACCAAGAACTCGCATGCTACGCTGCCGGCGAGACTGCGGATAGCAACCAGATCTGTCGTCAGGCGGACAATTTCTGTGTACGTGGCTCTCATCTGGCAGTGGTGTATAGCCTAATCTGACTACACCACTTCGTGCAGGTCGAGAACGTATTCATCCCGGCAGTGGGTGACCGCGACTCGGACGATCTGCGTCAGAACGCTTCTTCTCCGAATCCGTTCCCCCCTGAGTTCTACGTCTCGTTCTTGCGGAACACGACGGTCATGCAGAAGATTGGAGCTCAGGTGCGATACTCGGAGTGCTCGAGCTCCCAGTTCGGACGGACTGGAGACGATGCCCGCACGCTGCTTCCGCAGTTGGCCGCACTGGCCAACTCGAGGATGAAGATTCTGATTTGGGTAGGTGACACTATGTTATAGGCGCCCTCTGCGGAAGCTCACGAGTCTCATAGGCTGGCGATGCTGACATCAAGTGCGCTCGTTTGCGAGGCACGCAGTGAGGCGAGGGACCTAACCTGTCTTTGTTCCTTATAGCTGCAACTGGCTGGGTGGCCATGCTTCCGTCCTTGCTATGGACTGGTATGGCAACGAGACACTGCACAACACACCCTTCACGAACATGTCGATCAACGGCACCCCGGTGGCTGCTATCCAGAACGTGGATAACTTCACGTTTGCGTATGTCTTCGATGTGACAATATTCGCCCACTGGTTTCTTGCTCATAAGCCCTATTTCGTCTAGGCGAGTGTTCCAAGCCGGACACGAAGTCGTGAGTAACTGTGTGACACTTCGCGCAATAGACTCTGACTATCTTCGCCAGCCTGCGTTCCAGCCCGAGGCATCATTGGAGATATTCCGCCAGATCATCGCCAAGGAACAGCTCCATTCTGTGCCCTGAAGCCCGTCCTGGTTACGACTTGGCCCTGTGGAACAGTGATATGTCCTTTAGTCTATGATTAAGTAGTTTCGAGAGGTGGAAAGCGAGCTTGTTAGTGTTCTTCCATAAACACATGTTCAGGAGGTCCAGAAGAGCGTGCGCACCGCGTGGCTTCCATGCACCACGGGCATTAGACGCCCATTGTGTTACTTCCGCGTCCCGACCGTCATCTTCGCCACCGCCGCGTCCGCCTTAAACACCTCTCGCCGCTGTCGTCCTCGATGGACAGCCCCACACCCCGACACGTCGATAAAGGGAAGGGTAGGGCCCAACCCGACCAGCCAACAGAGCATACACCTCTTCTTGCCTCTTCATCTGGCTCCCTCACATCGTTGAGAGAGGCCTCGGTTGAACACCCGAGCGTGGCTCGACGACGACTGTGCTCTCGACTCCTCTCTGTATTTCTGATATCACTGTCGTTCTGTGTCTTCTTGTTTGCTTTGCTTGCTGTCGTCGCTTATACATGGCGGTCGAAGGCGTCTACGACTCGCCCGGAGGAGATCATTCAACGCTCGCTCGTCGTCCGAGGTCCGGATAGGGTGGAGGTGCTGAATTCTACGTCAGAAGAGGGTGTGTGGCTCCTCCTGCACGGGAGGATGGGTTTGGATGCGGGAAGCGTGGTGGGAGTCAAGACGGACGAGGACGACGGCCCGCTGAGGGATTTGTGGAAGTCCATCGGCCGCTGGGGCATTCGTGAGCTCGACCGCGTCACCATCACTCTCTCTCCCATCCAGATATCTCCAAGAGCACACCCGAATGTGTCTCTCGCAACTGTCTCGACTCCTCCTCTCGAGATTCCCCTAACCGCCAATCCGCCGACCAGAGACTTGAGCTGGCTCACCCCTGTGCAGATCCCCGTACGCATACAACCAACAAAGGACGCCGACGCCGTCCTCCATTTTGTGCGGGAGAGTTGGAAGAACGGTTTCTTGAGTGTCCAGGGCTTGGTGGAGCAAGCTTTCGTGCGCGGGGGAGGGTTGGAGGACCATGGGTGGAGGAGCCTCTTGACCGTGTCTCATTCTAACGTGCGGCCGGTCATCAACGTGAAGAGTGTGTCCATTCAGATTGCCTTTGTCCTGTTCACAACTAACGTCGGTGACACAGTCCCCACAGTGCCTGGTCTCCCTCTGCCAGGTGCCAACAATCCTCTGCCGACTTTCTCGGACCTCGTAACACTACAGTCTTTCCGAATCACTTCTGCGAATTCTACCATACTACTTGAAGCCAACGCCTCAGTCATCAACCCCGCGCCTGTAGACATTCAGTTCGAGGTCCCAGCTTTGCCATTCTTCATCTCCTTACCGACGCCCGGAGTGGACGCTCCTAGCATTACCGTCGCATCCGTTCACTCAGATCCATTCACACTTACTCGTCCTAACATTTCCCTCACTATCAGTGGCTCTGTTGTTCCCCTACCACGAAACTCCACCGGAGCCTTATCCGCTTTCGTGAGCGAATACATCTCAGGCCGCGATGCGGACATACAGATCACGACACCGCTCATCCCGTCTTTGACGATTGAAACCACCTTCCCCGCGCCCCATCCAAAGCCGAACATCCTGCGGAACGTGACCATCACAGACATGAAGATTCGACCCGTCGGCTCTGCCATGCTGGCGAGCGGGGTCGTTCATGCGCTCGTCGTCCTTCCGCAAGGTATCGACGTTGGAGTCAACGCCAGCCGGGTCTTCCCGGACGTCCTCATCTTTGACGGTCCTGTCCCAAGCCCGACGGACAACTCAACGTCGTCGTTGCATGACCCTCCGCCTACGCAGCCCCTTCCAGACCCTTTGCCGCCCCGCGCGTTTGCCCATATAGTTCCGGAAGATTGGCTTCCGGCGGACTGTCAGCCTACGGAAGGACCCCGCGACAGTGGCTCGACGGTCGCGATCTCCGCGCAGATAGAGGATGTGCCACTGCAAGTGCTTCCGGGCCGTCAGAGGGAGTTCAGCAACTTCATGTCGAAGGTACGGGTTCCTGTCTCCGAGTACGCCTGCGCCGCATGCTCACGCTGTCTGTCTGTCTGTCCAGGTGATCTTCGGCTCACAGGGCGCCGTTGCGGGGGTGCAAGGTGTGGCCGCTGTCGCTGTCCGTATTGAAGGCCTCCCGTTTGCGAACGGACATGATGGCGAGATGGAACTCACGGGCTTGCCGTTCCAGGGCAGTGTGCCGGTAGGTAAGAAGGGCGTGTCCTAGTGGAGAGGTTGTGTAAGTTAGCGTTCTCGCGTCCGGACATCTTGGTGTATCATTGTAACATTACTCAGCGCTGTGTTTGTAGGATCCGAGTATATAGACAAACATGGATGGACATGACTTGAATTGAATGGAAAATGCGGTGGGGAAGCTATCCCTCGGAGAGGAGCAGTGGGGTGACCACTAACTTCGTGCGCAAACTGCGTTCGGCGAACGTGGTCAAATCCAATGGCGAGATGTCTTCCCACGGACCGATGGCGTGCGCATCGTGGGCGTGGCGGTACGCATTTTTCTGACAGTTGCCAGCCTGACTTGAACCTTGTGCTTGTGCTCGGAACCCCGTTGAAGTTCCGATCCCTGACCATCGCCGCCCAGCATGATCCTTGCGATGGTTTGTACCCTTACGCCCACAACGGACTTCCCTTCGCTGCGGCGCGCGCATCCAGTGGGGATGGTGCCCGACGCTGGCGTGCATGATGCGGAACGCGCTGCGACACCGCCGATGTATGTTCATATCACCACTTGCAAGTGCTGTTCATGCAGCGAAGAATGTCAGGAATTCTCCTGGGTTCGATGACGTAACATGAACAAGTGAGTGTTGTCCCTACAGAAGTGGTCATGAACACCACTGATGTTTCTCTGCGACAGCAAGCTGTCAGAGATTTGAAGACTCCTCAGTCTTTGATGAAGAGTATAAGACCGCCATTGATGCTCAGCGCTCAAGTCCTCAGCCGCGTTATGGGAATGCCCATTCGATCTGTCGCCGACTTCTATGCCTTTTATGAATGTGCGATCGGGCTGACGCTCTCGTGGGTCAGGACGAGTGGGACGCGTCAAGAAAATGCCTACCCGACCTCCCCCTGCAAGAATTGGAAGCGGCCAGCGAGGCTAGCGCCAAGGCCCGCCATGTCGTATCTGGATTTTCTCGATTGAATCCTATGTCGTTCTTTGATGAACATACTTATGTATCGATCCAGGTTCGTAGACAATCAAGAGGCAAGTCGATCGCGCACTGGAAAATCCATGGTAGCTTTGCGTACAATAGGTGTGTGAAGTATCATTGCAGCTAGTGGGAGGGCTGAAGCACGGTATCGGTTTTAGTGCTGTAGTTGTAAACGCGCGCAAACTTCTCTCACCAGTCAACGCGGTATTCTTGGCAAATCAACGTTGGCCAGTACTTGACGTCGCCCGCCTGCCACACGGCATTGGGGCATTTTCCTCAACGGCCCATTCAGCGTCAACCCTCCAAAAACCGCAGACTATGGCATTATGAGCGTAACGTTTCATGGATTTTTATCCACCTGGAACGCCGGCGACCGCAACGGACATACGACTAGTACGTTTCCCATGATGCACGGCCCGGGCACTTCCTATCATTCTTTCATCCTGTGGGCGCTGAAACTGAAGAAGTAATTCCGTCGTCGGCCGCTAGAAGAAGGGGTATGGTTCCGTAGGTCATGTGTCTTTAGTCTGATTGGACTCTTACAGGTGTGCTCTGCCTTCCAAAGCGCACAATTGCCAGCGGTTCATGAGCTGCTACCGCGTACGTTGTGATAGATGGGAGAAGAAGGACATAAGCGCCACCACAAGGGCGTTGGGCGCAGTGGGAACGTCACCAAGAGCGCACGCATATGGCAGAAAGAGAGCCTCTTCTGTGCGCTTCGCCATGCCTGGTGGTGCTCCCTCGATACCTTTAAAGCTCCGGGCGCATGAGATGAGAAGGTGGGCACAGCATGCGTCCCCTGGTTGCAAACCTCCAGCCTTTTCGACAGACTTCTCCTTTTGGTTCCTCTGCATCTGTCCTGTGGAACTGGAGAACGATCTTTAGGATACAGACGGAAGTATTGTACACTCCCGTCTGCCTCCTAAAGCACGCCTTCAGGTTCACTGCTGCTCAGCCATACGCACACATATCATGACGTTGAATTGGCCGTTTTGGACGTGCTCGGTCTTGTATGGCCTCTATGTAGCTGCTTCTCCTTCCTGATATATTGTATCAGTTCTGTGGTCTTGACGGACGACCTTTAGGATACAGACGGAAGTATTGTACTCCCGTCTGCGTCCTAAAGCACGACTTCGAGCCTACGCCTGTTCAGTCACCTTTGGCATCTTGTACCCGCACATACCTGATAATGTCGGAATGGTCAATAGAGGGCTACCTGTCACGGTGTTAGTCGTACTGTAGCTCCAATATATGTTTGGTTTCGAGCGATTCTGGTGTCCAATATTAGATCCCCACGGACCGCATCATATCAAGGGATTACCTCGCTACAGCGGGGTTGCTGGAGGGGCCCTCACACAGACGAGCATCGCTCATAACGAAAGGGGTGGCATCTGAATCACGAAGCTCCCGGTACCATCAACACAGTATACATAATATCAAGCCAGCTATACCGCCAGTTCAGAATACGCCTCCATGGCAATATCTCCTAGAACTAGGCTGCCGATCCGACCTTGTGGTCTATGCTGTCAGCGACGAGGGTTGACAGCTTCAATCCGAAGCTTCATCAGCTATGCTTTTGCGCGCTGACGCTTGAACACACACCCGTTCCTCCTTCGGGCTCCGTCTTCCTGTGTCCAGTGACGGGCACGAGCGGTTTGTGGTCTAGTGAATATGACATGAATTGTCACTGGTCAGCGATACATGAGGAGAGGACTCAAAGGTACTATGGAATGGCTTACTGTCTCGTACGCGTCCAATCTCTGATCCGAACCGCGGCGCTCTTCGATTGGGTGCGAGCGCAGGAATCGTGTATCAATTTCGATGTGAACGTCTTCCATCGCGGCGCGGCGAAGGGATTGGCGGACGTTGAGCCTGAGGGACGCGCAACACCCGCCAGAGGGCCGGTGAACGGTTTGATCAGCTGTAATTCTGTGGAAGGACGAAAATGCTCACGTTGCCATCAACGTGTTGCAGTACACTAGAAGGTAGCGACCCGGGTCAGTATGCGTAGCGGACCATCATCTGCTGAAGGTACCGTAGGACAAGAGGCGGAGACTCACGTTTGCCTTGCATGAATGCGAACGGCAGGAAAAGAAACCTCCTTGGAAAAGCTACGGCCTTGATTGTGCGCATGAGATGACGTACAAAATGTGAGAAATGGACATGGTGCAGCGTACGGTAATCATGTGTCCTGCTTGACATAGGCTGCGAGAGCGCGCGTTAGGCTAGTGCGACGAGGGGAGCAGGTGGACCATACGCAGTCAAGGCGCCACGGTTTATGGCGTAAAGCATCAAGCGATCAACAAGTGAGTTAGTACTGGTAGGTGACAGTCAGAAAGCATCAACGGGAGAGAGTATGATGGGGGCTGCGCACGCTTTCAGACCAGAACGTCCCGCCTGAAGATGGAAGCAGAGACCTATGGCAATTGTCACGTCGCAAATGACACTCAAACCGTTTGCAAATCCAGCGAGGAGGCGTATACGGAGCGATTCAAGCGAGAAGATGCTTCTATCTATGAAACTGATTCGTTTGTGAGCCCACATGTACACGACAAATAGCATATGGAGCCTGACAGATTTGCTGTAATGCCTGGCATGATCACGAGTCAGCACAGAGAGAATGTCCGTCGATGCAGCTGAGGTACGTACCGAGGCCTGGTCCTATGGCATTGCGTGCAGCCTTAGTACATGCAGGGGTTGAGCCCCATCTGTGGAATTGGACTTACCTAGAGCTCCTACGGACAATGCAACGATTCCTCCGGAAATAAACCTATTTCTCCCGACTGAATCAAGACGTACATCAGTAAGCTAAGTGTGTCCTTGATACAGACACTCACAGAGCCACAGCCGATGTGCGAAGAAACTGGTGACGTATCAGCGTCGATGCCTCATGGGCCTGCAGCCCGACGCGGAGGCCCTCTCACCATTGTGCGATTGTGGCAATGACGACCTGTACGAAGTCCAATTACTATAGGACATACGACACAGAGTGCAATGCGGACTCACCGTGGTCCCGTTCTCAAGCTGGAATAGCAACCCGTGAATCGAAGGCAACATCAGGAGATAGGTGGCGAACTTACTGCGAGACTTCTACGCAGGGAGGGTACGTCAGCGACAGAACGGGCATATGCTGGATATTGTGGCGCACCTCTGAATCACCAGGTAGTTCTCCGGTTTATTGAAGTTATTGACCATGTCATCATACAAAGCATATCCGATGAAAATGGACGTCAACGTATCCAGGATACTGTTGAGCTCCGGTTAGAGTTGAGCGTGCCACGGAAGGGAAGATTACACACAACAATAGAGCAACCTGAATCCACTCAGCGTCAGGCGTATTAGCTTGCAGGAAGTACTCACCAATCCCTTTAGAGAGAGTGAATCCAGGGGGTACTTCCGATAGTAGATGAAAGTCTGCAGGGCGGTGATGCCCCATAATCTTGGGGTACGTGAGTACTCAATGCCCAACGGATGAAGATAACCATATAGCGCACGCCGTGCCCAGCATGGATCCAATTGCGATGCATCCAAGCGTGTCCTTAATGCCAGTCTCCTCCGCTGTAGGGATATCCGATGGCATGATGGCAGAAGGAGTGTGTGGGTCTGAGGGAGAGTCGGAATTCTCTCACCCACCTAACGCCAGTTAAGTATCATGCGAGGTAGTTCTCGCTTGTAAGAAAAGCTTCCCGTCATTTCCTGAGCGCTGTAAGAGGCGGGTGGGACAGTCGGCTTCCCTGTGGGCGGCGCCGCTCACGAGGTGATTGAACCGCTCACTGCAAATTTCGACGACATCGATTCTGTCACCTGTGCTTGTCGATAGCCCAATGGTGCACGAGCTGGAAAATAACGCGCGTGTCGACGTCGGAAAGTCAAGAGGGGACACAAGCGCCAAAAGTGACGAACTCCGCCACGCGCGTCATGGCCTCCGAGTCGGTTAGTACCAGCACTACTATGGCGGGTTAAACCTGTCCTTCTTGAAAACATTACAATTGTGTGCCGCATGGCTCCTCCAGCTTCTCCTCGACATCGGCGGAGGAAGGCATCTCCGACTGCGTAATCTCTCAGTAGTGGGGGAAGTCTCGCATCGCTCGCCAAGCTTCTGCATCAGCTGATTGTGTCCGAAAATGACGGCGCTGCAGTAGCCAGAACCGCGTGGCTCTCGAGGTCCCACGAGACGCGTGCTAGTTGTGTATGGTTCTGCAGCCTTCGCATCGGTGATTGGCAGTGGTTGACGGTATTCATCCTGGTCATGACCCCGTATACAGCAGGCAATGCTCGAGAAAAGAGTTCAGGGCCTTGCAATGCTATACATCTCCAACACCACACATATGTCGCGCTACAACACGGGAAACTGCCAGTGGTAAGTCGGTCGCGTAACTGGTTCCAAGGTCAGTCCAGTCAAAATCGGCGCTGGATTATCCCCGAACTCTCCACAATACATACACGCACTTTTGTGCATAGTTGTTCTCACGAATTTGTGGGTGCGTGTATCCTGTTGATGTGGACCGTCTGAAAGGGGTGATGGTTCGGTGCTGTGATCACAGTCATCTATGGCACTTTTGCGGTGTCAGGTGCATGTCGATCCAGCCACCCTTTCAACCGGGACCGTTCTGCCCTTGTTGCTCTCGAACTCAGCCTGAGCTTCATACCTTCCTCAGCCACCTTCACCCGTCTGACTAGCGATAAGCCTTTCATACTCGCCTGTCCACCCTAATACCTTCCCAAACTTGGCCGACTCGATGCCATGCGCAGCTCCGGCGTGCAGTTGATAGTACCGCTTCTCGTGGCAATCCCGAGGCCTGCGCTGATGTTGTAGTACATACCTGTTCGACATGACCTTCTTCACGCGCCAATGGGGACCCTGCTTGAACGGCGGCGCGCTCTCTTCTGCCTGACCGTTGAGGTTGACCGCCTTGGCCGAGCGGTCCGAGTAGTCGCGGACAGAATTATACGCGTTTCCCGTCCTACCGAGCCTGGGATTCATCTTCACATGACGATCCCTGCATAATCGGCGGAACTATGGTCCATCATGGTCTGCTGCCAGCCCTTTGTTGACATTCCGGATTTACGGCTCTACCGGTCCGGAGTTGTGCACACAACCTTTGTATGGTCATGTTTACTTATGTTTAGATAGCGCTTACTATAGGCTGTGTTTTCTACTTACCATATACGGTTTTCTCTACGAAACTACTGTACATTCCCATGACCATATGGTTCCCTTGTCTTCCTGTGCGTTCTACAATGCACCGGAACATTCTAGACCTTATGTCTTACTCAGAATACTCTCGGCTCTTACTCATACGCCGAGTACGGACTCTTACTCATCGCTCTATGGTTAATATGTGACTGCTTCATTCGCTTACTCATGCACTCCTCTCTCCAGTATATAAGGCAGTCTGTTTGCCCCTCTGCTCTTCAGTCGTTCGCTCACTGACTGAAGAGTAAGTCTCACTCATTACTTATGCTCTACTACACTTTACTTACTAGTACTTGTAGTCTCTCTTTGTGTGACTTACAGGTACTAAACTATGCAATATAGTCGTTCGCTCACTGACTGAAGATCTCTCTTTGTGTGACTTACAGGTCGCTCCAAGCCTTCCAGGTTCAGAGTTCATCAGGTTATGAGCCCTGCGCTCTAATCGGTTGCTTCTCTGTCGACACCTCTGCGCGCAACTCTTTGTACGTCGACTCTCTGCCCGTGCATCCCACTTTCCTACTCTCTTGACTGTGCCCGCCGACACTGCTGCCAGGGGGACATTTCTGCGCTCGTGACGCAGCCCTGAGCGCTTCGTAGTCAGTCTCTAGTCTACTATCGTTGTAACACCTGTTGTGCTCTCGAGGCACCTGGGTGATTCAGGCATCCCTCAGCCAGGCCACGCACTTGCGCCCGCCAGCTGTTGTACCCGGGGTGGTTAGCACCTTTGGACCGGAGGACAACCGTTCGGACCCTCCTTACGATACCTTTTTGCCTCGGTAGTTACTATAGCGTTTCTTGGGCACAGTTGGCGACTTCTACCCGGATTGTCGGTAATTTTGGCTTACTGGCTCTCTGGTTCACCTCAAAAGGTGCCCCTGTCCACCTTCCTCGCACGTGGCACGTCAATCATCGCGTATACTTTGAACCACCGTTCTGGAGCCGACTCTTCCAGCATCTCCTCATTCCTCTGAGTCTGAAGTCGAGGACATCGTTGATACTTCGACAGAAGCATCCTCTGACAGCTCAGGCAACGAGGAATCCTGCGAGGATCTTCCACACGTTTGGGACTCTGACGAACAAGTCGACGCCCACCTTCAAAGCGACGGTTGGTACAATTGTGCCGTGAGCCCCTGTTCTCATCGGTACAACAACGTTGCTTTACCGGAAGATCCCACATCGTTCGCTTGGCAACCTATCTCTCCCTACCAAGCAGACGAGGAGTTTCTTGCTGGAGTCAACACAGCTCTTCCAGTCGCATCCGATACACCCTACGACACACCACTTGTCGTAGCGCTTCCTCTCGCCTCTAACACCCCATACGACACCCCTCTCGTCGCATCTCCGCATCTCTCTCCAATCGAAACTCTTCCTCCTCCTCTCGTCACTGCGCTTCCATCTGTTGCGCCTATATCCTTCACTCTAGACTTCGACGACGAGGATTATCTCCACTCTTCCCAGTACCTGCTTTTAATCATGGGAGACGTCAAGATCGACTCGATCCCTATCCTTTCTTCGGCGAACCAGTACAATGACTGGGCTGCAAAGCTCAAGGGGTACTTCATCTTCATGGGCTGTTGGGAGATTGTCGAAGGCACCAAGACTGAGCCCTCTCCTGCCGGTACTACTGCCACTGCGGCGGAGTTAGTCGCCATAGAGGCATGGCAGAAGCTCAATGGGCAGGCTCGCGGCATGATGTATATGCGGGTCTCACCGAACTTCCACTACGTCCTCGATGCGAAGGTTCTGGGTCAAGGTGGTGCTGCTCCTCGTACCATGACAGCCGCTGAGACCTGGGCCGCCATCAAGACGAAGTTTGGCACGCCCAACAGTGCTCACGTCTGGGGCATGTTCGAGTCGCTCGTTGCAGAGCCTCGCATGAACGATTCGAAGCCTCTCCAGGACCAGATGATGAAGATCATCAACCGCCTTCGCGACATCGATAGCAATGGCGTCAAGCTCAGCGAGACCATGCAGGCTCTCCTGTTGCTGTCGAAGGTCCCCGAGTCCTACCAGTCCATGGTTTCTGCGCTAATGACTATTACGGACATCGACAAGGTCACCCTCGACGACATCCAGTCGAAGACCTTGGCCGAGGAGTCATTGCGCAAGAACAGACAGTCCGCCAACAAGGTCTCCCAGACCAAGCCGAAGCCTAAGGGTCCTTGCTCCTTCTGTGGCGGTAGTTCTCACCACAAGTCCAACTGCTACAAGAAGCACCCAGACAAGCGTCCCAAGGGCAAGAAGAAGGAGAAGGAGAGGGATAAGGACAAGGACAAGGGGAAGAACAAGGACACTACTTCTCATAGCCATGCACATGTCGTCTCTGAGTCTGTATCTGCTGTAAACGTACTTTCGGGTCCCTCGAACATCGCTGCTTCTTTCTATGATGAGGCTATGGCCTCGGACAGCTCGAAGTGGACCATGTGGCTTATGGACTCAGGAGCCTCTCAACATATCACCGGCGACATGTCTGACTTTTCTACCTACCAGCCTTTCGAGACCACTGTTCCCTTTGGAACGGCTGCGTCAGGTGAAAGTAGTGTTATCCATGCGCTTGGATCGGGAACGGTTGAAGGGATCGCGTACATCGATAATCAGAGCGTCCCAGTCACCTTCAACAACGTCTACTACATCCCGCATGTGGAAGGTCGTCTTTTCTCGACGGGCTCCATCGAGCGCAATGGTTATTCCTTGTTCCAAGGCGAAGGTCGCATGTGTATCTTTGACAAGCTACCTGATGGTGCTGTCAAACATGGTTCGATGATTCGTATCATGGGTCGAAAGATCCTTGAGGCGAGGTACAACCCGAATAGCAACACGTACTGGACGCTCCTCGAACTCCGTAATGGTCAGCGTGTCCACCTCAATGTCCGTCGCTTCAAGACCTGGCATCGTCGCTTTGGTCATGCGGGCAAGGACGTGGTACGTCATCTTCCTAAGAACACCAAGGGAGTTGATGCCGTTGATCCTGCGGATGAAGAGCCATGTGACGGATGTGCCTTTGGCAAATCCACTCGCGCCCCCTTTCCACCTTCTGAGAAGCGTGCGACTGAAGTTCTCGAGCTCATCCATACAGATCTCGATGGACCGATGCGTACTCAGGCTATCGGAGGATGGAAGTATTTTGCCGGTTTCATTGACGATTACTCTGGTCTTGCTCGCGCCTACTACCTTAAGCACAAGTCGGACGCTGTTAAAGCATTCCTCGACTATAAGGCATGGGCTGAGACTCAGACCGGTAAAAAGATCAAGAAAGTCCGCTCTGATCGAGGGGGGGAATACACGTCTAGCGAGTTCAGCGAGCTTCTTCGTTCGCATGGCATCGAGCACCAGAAGACAGTTGCGGGTTCACCTCAACAGAATGGACGTGCTGAACGCTGGAACCGTACCATCACCGAGAAGGCTTTGTGTATGTTACATCAGGCTGGACTTAGTCACGGTTTCTGGCAACTTGCCATCGATGCAGCTGTTCATATCTACAATCGTCAACCTATGCGACGACACAAATGGCAATGCCCTATCACGTTGTGGGACGGCACCATACCGGACGTTTCCTACTTCCGCGTGTTTGGGTGCAAAGCCTTTGTGCATGTGCAGAAGGCGAAGCGCGAAGGGAAGCTCGACAAGAAGGCAGTCGAGATGATCTTCGTGGGGTATGAGCAGGGTTCCAAGGGGTATCGTTTTTGGAATCCGGCCACCCGCTCTATCGTCGTGTCCCGCGATGTGACATTCGATGAAGAGTCTTTCCCTGCACGAAAACTTCCTGGCAATCAACCTGTCGCCCCCAGTGATAATCCGTTTGTGAATGACCAGTTGGATGAGTCCTCGAACGACGACTCTGACTCGGTCGATCCCAACGACATCCTGGACATTCCCCTTCCCATTCCGCTTGATGTCCCACCACCGCTTGATCACTCTGTAGACGATGATGCGCCTGAAGCACCTGCTCCGGCTAATGCCCCTGATCGTCCTCCAACACCACCGCCTGTTCCTGCTCCTCATCCTCCTCACCGTCGTGGTCGTAACAGACCAGTGGGAGATAATCAGCCTAGCATTGCTCGTGACCGTCCTCGTCGTGACAAAGCAGGCATTCCCCACCCGAGTAGGACTCAGGACAACATCTATGGTGACGAGAACCCGGTTCATGTTGACGCTCGGACAGATCCGGATGGAGATCAGTGGGAGGCAGAGACTTTCCTCGCTTTTCTCGCTACTGCTCAGTCGAAAGCTGGTATTCCTCAATCCCACAAGGAGGCCATGCGATCGCCTGATGCTCCTAAGTGGCGCGAAGCTGAGAAGTCGGAGTATGACTCGCTCATCGAGAACAGAACCTGGTTACTTGTTCCTCGTCCTAAAGGTCGACATGTCGTCTCAAACCGCTGGGTTTATGACATTAAACATGATGGGCGGTATAAAGCTCGTCTTGTTGCTCGCGGTTTTACTCAAGTATGGGGTGAGGACTATCACGAGACGTTCTCTCCGGTTGCGCGGTTCGAGTCTATCCGGTATCTTCTTGCGCATGCTGCGCTTGAGGACTGGGACATCGAATCTATGGATGTCAAGACCGCGTTTCTGAATGGCGATCTCGAAGAGGAAATCTACATGGAACAGCCCGAAGGCTGGGTCGTTCCTGGGAAGGAAGATCACGTCTGTCTGCTCAAAAAGGCTATCTATGGTCTTAAACAGGCGTCGCGTCAATGGAATGCGAAGATTCATCAGTCGCTTCTTGACTTGGGATTCCAACGGACCTATTCTGATGCCGGGATCTACGTATATCGGCGACAAGGGGGGGAACACGTAACGATTGTCGTACTCTATGTCGACGATCTACTTCTCATCGGCGATCAGTCTAGTCACATCAAGCACGTCAAGCGCTCTCTCTCTAAGCAGTACAAGATGACGGACTTGGGACCAGTCAAGCGCTTCCTTGGTCTTCGCATCACTCGAGATCGTTCTACTCGAACACTCGACATCGACCAGGAAGAGTATATCCAGTCTGTCCTTGAGCGTTTCCAGATGGCTGACTGTAAACCGTCGCGTACTCCTCTCCCTGCTGGTGCTGTTTTGGTGAAAACCGATCAGCCCGCTTCCGATTCATTCAGGCAACGCTACCAGAGTCTTATTGGCAGTCTTTTGTACGCCATGCTCGGGACGCGCCCTGATATTGCTTTCGCTGTCACACGGTTATCCAAGTACAATGCCAATCCCTCTGAAGCGCACATGAACTATGCCAAGTATGTCCTGCGTTACCTTCAGGGAACAAAGGCGTACCGGCTGCGCTACAAGGGAGCGTCTAATGACGGTCTGATTTCGTACTCAGATTCGGACTGGGCGGAAGACCGTGATGATCGGCACTCAACCTCTGGCTTTGTCTTCTTGATGGCAGGTGGTGCTGTATCGTGGGCATCGAGGCGTCAGCCTACCATTTCGCTCTCCTCGACCGAGGCGGAATATAAAGCGGCCTCCGACACTTGTCGTCAGTTGGCATGGCTGAGGACCTTTGGTGATGAACTCGGAGATGACGTGACTGATCCGACGCCTTTGTGTCTCGACAACCAAGGCTCGATCTTCTTGTCTGTCAATCCAGTCATTGACCGTCGTACCAAGCACATAGAGATCCGTTATCACTTCATTCGTGAACAGGTCGAGATGGGATCTGTTGAGATCTACTATGTCGCTTCTGAAGACCAATTGGCCGACCCCCTCACGAAGAACGTGCCTTACTCCAATCAGGCCAAATTCGTTGAGGAGATAGGTCTTGTGTCCGTTGCATCTTGAACGAGTGGGAGTGTTGACATTCCGGATTTACGGCTCTACCAGTCCGGAGTTGTGCACACAACCTTTATATGGTCATGTTTACTTATGTTTAGATAGCGCTTACTATAGGCTGTGTTTTCTACTTACCATATACGGTTTTCTCTACGAAACTACTGTACATTCCCATGACCATATGGTTCCCTTGTCTTCCTGTGCGTTCTACAATGCACCGGAACATTCTAGACCTTATGTCTTACTCAGAATACTCTCGGCTCTTACTCATACGCCGAGTACGGACTCTTACTCATCGCTCTATGGTTAATATGTGACTGCTTCATTCGCTTACTCATGCACTCCTCTCTCCAGTATATAAGGCAGTCTGTTTGCCCCTCTGCTCTTCAGTCGTTCGCTCACTGACTGAAGAGTAAGTCTCACTCATTACTTATGCTCTACTACACTTTACTTACTAGTACTTGTAGTCTCTCTTTGTGTGACTTACAGGTACTAAACTATGCAATATAGTCGTTCGCTCACTGACTGAAGATCTCTCTTTGTGTGACTTACAGGTCGCTCCAAGCCTTCCAGGTTCAGAGTTCATCACCCTTTCCAGGCGGTCACGTCGATCTCGAGTGCGTTGGGGCCGCTTGCGAATTCCAAGGTCTTGCTTTAAGGCATCTATAAATAATTGCTCGTTATTCAGGAGCATATGGCCGACTCACGCAACTTTCTCTTTGCGAAACACACCCAATTCTATCCCTTAGCACAAAACAGCCTCACATGCGCGTGGATGCATCTCCGAGCAGCACACGTCCGAGTCAGCGGCGCAACCTTGCTCCACCTGACTTGTGTCATAACTTGTGACAAATTAACTATGAGCTCGTCGACTCGGAGGCAAGCGTAGTACGTCAACAAGGCCCTCGATGAGGCGGGAATGGACGGGGTGTTTCATGGATACCGGGCTTCACACTGTACGAATGGACTAGGGGTACGGGTGATGCATGCCCACTTCGTCAATTGGTCTACGCCCATCCGAAGAGGTGATTCCAGCCGTACAATAAATGCCAATCCGCCTACCGTGGTACAGACGATGCTTCTGCACGTATTTTGCTTGAATTGGACCGTGATGTTACTCATGAATATATCATATGATCAAGACCGCAGTGTGCTATTCAAGTTCGCCGCGTCCGATACCACGGCTGTGCACCTTCCATCCTGACAAGACCAGCACCCACAAGGACTTACAAAAATCGGATTGCACCCATCTTTAGTTGCTACCTGAGGTACCTGGCGCTGTTGATACGACTGGTTGAGAGCGAGAGGTACGTCTAGAAGTTGCGCGAGCTTCAAGCAGACAAGTTCGTGGGCGCTCAGTGGAACGGGACGCTTCGGACCGTACGCGCTAGTGTATGCCGCAGTCTGCCGCAGGCCCGCAGTGCGATGGCTCGGAGTCGCTCTTTCTTCTTGACTTCGACCGTCGTGCTCCTCGTCTTGCGTCTACACCCGACCATACGGCTAATTTCTCGCTCGTCTTCAGGCAGTCATACATTTTCTGCTCGGCCCACCGTGTCGACGCCTTCTCGCAAACATGTCCGAAAAGAAGCAGAGCGAGGCGGCGTAAACTCGCGGCATACAGCTATGGGAGAACAAAGAGGTACGTCTCCATCTTATTCATTCCCTCCATTCTCAGACCCCACGCGTGCCAAGAGCATCCGATCGCGCAAGTCCTCATTGCTCACCAGCTAGGCCCACCATGGGGTGGTGGTCACAGCTCGATGAGACGTGTGTTACGGAGACTAGTGTCAGCCTAGCAGTTGCGATGCGTGCACCACTGGGGTGCATGTCAAGTACGTCTGCTCCGAGGGGAGCAGAATGCTTGGCGCGCGCTGCGTCTACTACCATGCAGATAGGTCCACCGCGGGGTAGCAGTTGCAGTCCGCGAAGGCATGGACTTCAGAGGCTGGCGGCAACCTATCGAGGTACATGCGTGCACCGCTGGGGTGTATGCCGCGTACGTCTTTTCCATGGGGAGATGAACGCTCGGCGCGCGTTGTGCATGGCGTGAACGGAGAGCGGATGGTGCCTTCGCAAGAGGACATGCTCTGGTCTGCTTACTCAGATTAATACAGTGTTTTCATCTTTCATTTTATCCGGTGATGCCGCCAAGAGTGCGATGTGGTCCTGTCGCTGGGCCGGACCATGGCACTACGATCAGGACCTGCGTCAATTGCCATAGCAGTGCAGGGATGCTCGCTGGGTTGCACCATGGCCTTATGAGTGGACAATGATTGCACCACGCGGGTAGTTGCGGTGCGGACACGGCTCTTCGCGATATGTCTGTGTCCGATTGTCACAGGAGTGCACAGTCTCTCTGGGCCGTACCCTGTTCCTCTGAGGCAATCACTGTCGCGCCACGCTGGTGGTCGGAACGAGGACCCATGGGGTTTGAGTCGACGGGGGACATATAGACTCTGTACCTCCATTTCCCATTACCGTCTCTGTTGTACAACACTCTTCAATAATAGCATGCTATCACGCATGCACACGATCGCTATTCTAACATCCTCGGTCAACGCGTGAGGTGATGCATACATTCTGTCGAAGATCTGCGCCCGCGTGCTGACCAGATGGCCAGAAGAGGATAATATGCAGAGCAGTTGATGGCGGCTGGGTCTTGTGCGCGACGATTCTATGTTGTACAGGGTAATTCTTGTATCGCCGCCATCTGGTCCATTTTGCCCAATTTCCGCATGTTCGAACCGCACTCCAATGGTCGATATCGCCATTCTGCAGGGCATGCATTGTTACCCGCGAGCATGGATCACACTCACCGCACCGCCGCATTGTCTGCTCTCAATCTCTGGTCTCCTCGTCGGGTGCTCTGTGTCAATCCTTATAGTCTACCTTACCTGCCCGTTCTTAGTCATGGCAGTTACTCTCCACTTGATCGACTACGCTATGACCTGCCTACTCGCTTGCATCCACCTTCCATCCTGATGCATCGTCTGCGACCGGCGCAAAATGTCCCATTCCTTGTATATCATTTATAAAACCACTGCTTCCCCGAGGGCTTAGGCTTCGTCGTTGGATCTGGGTCTGCTGGTAGTCCTCCCTTCCGCGAGTGTGCCGCTGGCGCACTTCTGCATCGGCGCTCGGCGCTTGACAGTGTCAGGGACGTCGGAACTGCCGCCGACGCCCCTACGTTCACGAAAGGAGTACCATGCAAGAAGCCCGCAGCGACAGCTCGATAGCCAAGCCACAGTCCGTACTGAATGTTGAGCTCCTAGTTACTCATATATATGCACGACGACTGACGTCCCTCAGACTCAGACACTCTCAGCTCAAGACATCCTAAGGTCTCGATTAGCTTTGTTGGAATGCTTCGTGGAGGTGACGGACACGCTCTCACAGACATGTCCGCTGGCGCAGATGATCATGCGGTCTCACCGATATCCCTGAATTTCACCTGGAAATGTCAACGGGAGGAGTTCAGCCATGTCAGTGAGCGGATGCTCTCCTCACACGGCCGCCACTGTGATTGTTGGAGAGGGGAGCATACATAGTCAGGAAAGACTTGGAACGGCCCAGTAATACGTATCAGAATCGAACCTGCGGCTTCTATCAAGGCAGGCAACATGGGTAACACCGACCTCGATGTGAGTGGGGTGCCGTTCTCACCCACGGCTGGCCGCTCATGACTCAAGGAACCCTTGGTGATATACCCAGAGAGACAACCGTGACATGCTCGAATGCGTCCTTCATATAAATATGCTAACTCTTTGACGAACACTCCAGCAGACAACCCATCATGCGTATCCCGTCCATCGCTCGCTCCCTGCCTCACTTTCTATACACGATGTACTTGTTCACCGTGTCGGATATCATGACTATACTACTCCCTACCGTAATGTTCTTGATTTCTTTGCTTCCTCCCTGATCTCACCTTGTTCTGTTGGACAGAATGCGTTTGGGTCGGTCGCTGCCGGCACCCTGGAACCTAGGCGTTTCATGTACCGGGCACTGTGGGTGTGGCTGCACCTCCTACAATTCTGTGTCTCGAACCAATGCCACTCCGACCCCGTCGAAGATCAGAAGAACAAGCCATGGCGTCCCATCCCGTCCGGCCGTATCTCAACCAGCGCTGCGCGCCGCCTCCGATGGACACTGCTTGTTGTCTGTTTGATCTTCTCTGCCAACAAGGGAGCTCTTGCCGCTAGCGCAGCCCTCTCTATCGGAACGATCTCCCATAACGAGCTCGACCTCGGCGCTCACTGGATAACCCGAAACATGCTGAATGCTGCCGGATACGCTTCCTTCAACATCGGTTCCGGCATGGTCGGGTGTGAAGGTACGTGTCTCCCGCAGTTCTTGAGCTCTCCGAGGTCGGAACGCAACTGATATGAAGACAGGAACAAATTGCACGTCAGGGTCCGCACCTGTCATCTCTTCACAGCTGCTGATTGCGCTGGTCATCTGCACAACGATACAGACGCAGGACTTCAAGGACATGGAGGGCGATCGACTTGCGGGACGTGGGACGCTTCCTCTCGTTTACCCGGTGGGGAGCCGTGTGGTCACCGTGGGCCTCGTCCCACTCTGGTCTCTGCTGTTCGCATCGAGGTACTGGGACGGGAGCGCGTTCCTGTCCATCGGCTGTGTTGTCTTTGGCATACTGACGGCGGCGCGACTGTTTCTTGGGACTCGGACGCGCGGAGACGACACGCGGGCATATATGCTGTACAATGTACGCCTTCGTTCGACCATTTTCTTTGACACGATGCTGACAAGGAAAAGATCTGGCTTTGCTTCCTGCATGTTCTCCCGTTCATGGCCAAGACTTCGACTTGACTCGAGGATGTGATTCTCCAGCGTTCGTCGGCGTCATACACACGGAGGTTCGTGCGGCTATAATGGGTCCCATGTATATAGGTACCGATACGGTGAAAGGCTGGAAAGGGCTACTATTATGAGGAAGGCGCATATCAATCTAAATATCACAATTCTTGGCAACATCATGATCATGCTTATTGTCCCAGTGGAGTTTGCCCGTTTCATGCGAGGGACATGGCAGAGATCTGACTCATGACAGTCCGTCACAAAAAGTGTCTCGTCGGAACTGTCAATGTCGGAGACGTCGGAGCAGCGGTCCATCGGCCCCCGACTCGGACCAGTCTTACTGCGATGATGTCTCCGTCGGCCCCATGCATGCCTTCTCTGCGCCTTCTCTGCGCCTGTTACGGGCCAAGTCTTGGCATACCGACGTACAGAATTCAATACGTGGCATCAAACTCAATCGTAATCATGAGGGAGCTGCGGATGTGAACCACAAACAACAATGACAATGAGTTATCAACGTTTATTGTGTCATATTGTTAGCCAAAATACGTATCAAGTATAACCCCGCGATAACAAGATTGCAGCCCCAATTATAAGACAAATCGAACAGGTAGGGCTCTGAATCCCACAAGAAGAAACGGAATGACAATTGACCGGTCTGCGTAGTTTCAGTGTTGAACATTCATACAACGGGAACGCAACGACTGATCTGGCCCGATCATTCCAGCGGTTACTCCGTAGGAGCATCGGACATTGAGATATGCTATCGCTCAAGTAGATCAGCGATTGCAGAGCGACACCGACGAACACGACTGAAATGCACAAGGCTGACCTGTAAACCTAATATCCATTGGAGCTCTCGGACCTGTTCTTAGGGCGAGCAGGGAGGGACGGCAAAAGCATTTGCAGGGACTTGAGGGACTACACGTGCCAAGGCGTCAGATACAGGCGCGAATAAAGTTGAACGTAGAAGACTGGAAGGCCCCCTGAAACGTACCTTGTAAGGGGGATAACGGCATCCGAACCCGACCTTGTCGACCCTGCGCATAATCATCAGCACCGGCGCTGTGAAAAGCGGTTTGAACATTCAGCACGAGGCACATACCAGCCAGGATTGTCGATAGACGGGCGTTTGTGTGTGAACTGCTCGAACATGTCCTTTCCGGTGTAGTACCCATCTGTCCGAAAGCGATCAAAGTCAGCCCTTCATAATAAGTAGAATTCATCACACTCACACCCGCTCGGACCCACACCGCCCATTGGAAGCCCTGGGACTGGAGCAGGATGGCGTCAGCGTCAGTGTTAAGATGTCGCGTGGACTGATATCGGAACTGCGAACCGCCCAGATGAATCATCGTATCGTTTGCCACAGCGGCGCCGCTCTGTGTATTGTTGAATACTGGATATGAGAGCGAGCGATGTCAGGATATCCATGAGCGAGGAGCATGGGAAACGTACTCTTATCTTGGAATGCTTTATCCTGCGAGAATACATAGACCGCCAAAGGGTGGTCCCTGCAGCAATATTGTCACGGATGATCGAGAGCAGCAGTCGCTAGGAATGCAAACCTTGCGTTGATGAACTTGATGGCCGAATTGACATCTTTGACCGGAATGAGGAGAAGGATAGGCCCGAATATCTCCCTGTGAAGCCAAATGTTACTCGGACATATGGCGTGAGCACAAGAAAAGATATGCGTACTCGCTCATGAGAGAGTCGTCGCCAGACACGTCCTGGACAATCGTCGGGGCTACATAGCGTTGCTCGAGATCTACCTCTCCGCCCAGGACAATCGTACCATTGGTGTTGTCGAGAAGGCCCTTGATCCGCCGAGTGTGCGCGTCGCTGACGATACGAGCCAGAGACTCTGAATTTTTCGGACCCTCGGGATAGAAGCTATCATGACTGGAGCAATTGTGATGAATTAGAATGTCGTAGCGATCTCGAGGACTAGAACGTACACCTCCTTCAGGGCTTCGACGAAAGCGTCACGGATCTCAGGAAGGACTAGGACATATTCCGGACACACGCAGACCTGATGGCAATCGATTTCAAGACCGTCAGACCAGATAATGATGAAAGACGCACCTGTCCCGCATTGAGACAACGTCCCCAGAGTATACGCCTCGCTGCAAGCTTCAGGTCGCTCTTGGGGTCTACAATCACGGGGTTCTTGCCTACAAGGCGAGATCAATCAAAATCAGAAACGGCACATTACGGGACGTCTACCTCCGAGCTACAGAGAGGATTAGCGCTTGATAGTAAGACATGAGACAGACAAACGAACTTCGAGAGTGAGGGGTGTAAGGTGCTTGGCGGCTGCAGTCGCTACAATCTTGGCAACACGCTGACTCCCTGCGCAAGCTCTGGGAACAGCTTTTCACACCGAAACGCTCCAAAGACTGACCTGTGTATAGGACTGCAAATAGTATGTAAGTTGATATATGCAATGAGGACGCTGAGAATAAGTACTGACTATGATCCCATTGAAGCTCGAGGACCTGCGAAGTCGAATGCATGAGCGATGTCGCAGGGGAAGGCATTGAATTTACTTACCCGTGTCGTCTCAGGGATACCACCATTGATGACTTGAAACAACTCGGGGTCGAGGTACCTTGGAACCAGTTCGGAAAATAGAGCGGCAGTGAGAGGGGTTTGCTCTGAAGGCTTGAGGACGACAGCGTTCCCTCCTGCGATAGCCCCGATCTATGATACGAAGCTTCAAAAGGTATTGCTCCAGAACAGAGTCAGCCGAAACTCACCAATGGGGACATCAACATGATAACAGGTCCATTGAAAGGGGCCATGATCAGAATGACGCCTTTCGGTTCGTTCTTCAACCTCGGAGACATGGCCCAAAAGCTGAGGTTGAACTCGGGCTTCTGTGCGGCCGCCCATTTCTCGACGGAGTCGTAAGCTATGCGAACATCCTGGTACGTGGCGGAGAAGTCGAGGCTACAGGAGAATTGTCAGTGAGTGTGATAGGGGAGTAAATGGAGCACACGAACAACTCAGTCTCGAGCGTAGGACGTCCGAGGTCCACCTTGAGGGCATCACAGAAGCGCTGCTCGTTGTCCTTCAACATGTAGCCCACCTGGGCTATCTGTTCCTTGCGGTATGCAATGGACTTTAACTTGCCATCGAGGAAGGCGGCTCGAGCACGGGCATGTATCTGAGCAATAGCTACTCAGTAGGAGTCCCAAGACTAGTGTGGATGTGGCCTCACCTTGGGAATGTCTGCCAGGGATGTATACGCGAGTGCAGACATCGTCTCAGACAAAGTGTGAATCACGGAGATGAGAGCGAGCAAAGTGAAAGAAAAAGACGACTCGGATGTGGTCGATTGGTGGCCTCGGTTCGGTGAACAAGAGGACGTGACGCTTGGTTCGCATATTCGTATTTTGACCGAGTAGATGAGCAACACATGGCAACACAGAATCGCTGCCGGAAATGTTTACCTCCAGTTCCGAAATCCTTCTCTTCGGGGAGCTGGCAGGCCCGAACACGATGCCAAGGCACCGTAACGGCACAACTTCTTCTTCGGCGCCTTACTACCCCTCGAAATAGACGCTTTGTGCTCAGATTGCAGCGGGAGCACTCCGACGCCAGAAATGCCATCCCGACGGGCGGGAATCCGGGACCTGGTAACGGAGATGTTGTGTGAGACTGAAGCCAAGCCCGTGATATTTCGGGACTCCACGTCCAGGAACAACTATCTGCAAAACAGGAATGGGTGCGCATGAGCGGGTAGCGAGTAGTAGAACCTCCATCTTTCAGTGACAGTCTTCGAAACTGAACTTATCTCAGAACACCTCCGTGTATGGCAGAGGGCGCTACCGCCGACCTGTCAGGCCAATGTGACATTGAAGTACACGCATTCCTTTTAACCGATCACAGCGCGGAATTCAGAGCTACGGAATCTTTTGTATCTGACAGGAATAGCAGAGAATGGAAGTATGGCAAAGCCGAGCGTCCGGACCGGAGCCAAGGGCGCTGGAGAGAAGCAGAACACACGGACAACACCTGCTTCGATGCCACTCACACGCGAGGTCTGTGTGCGGAAGCATGCTGCTGAGAGCTGTCACAAGAGCGCTGATGGCTTCTGAGCGCGGTCGACCTGAGGGCAACTCGACAAGGCGGTCTAAATCGTCCCCTCAACGGTAGTATAACAGGCCCGTCGCTGCACAACCGTGTTTCCGGAGATGAGATCGCTTCGTGGGCAAAAACATCTTTTATCCGGCAGAGAACAGGATATGAGGTTACAACAGCCCGTTCCAAGCACTTTCGGTCCGTGCCAGTCGCATTGTCACCCCGGTCTCTACAGATCATGTGCGTAGTCCTCGTTGTCGCGTGCCTTAGACGCTCGCTGAGATCAGCTCTCTATAACGTCCGCCATAGGGAAGCGAAAGAACACTCACCTAGTACTCGGAACGTAATTCATGAGTGCCCCTTATGATATCTGCGGCATGCTCGGCGACAGCCAAAACAGCTCCGCATGGATGGCCAGATACCTGGTCGGGGAAGACGGATGCATCAACCACGCGAAGACCATGAATGCCGTGAACACACAAGTGGTTGTCCACGACGCTCTTCTCTGTGTCCACGCCCATTTTTGCCGAAGACGTCTGTAGAACAGATACAGGATCAGATCGTGATCATCTGGTTAGCTCCGAGTCTCACCGGATGGAAGGTAGTCCGTGCTTCGTTTCTGATGAAAGCCCTGAGTTCATCATCAGCCACCTGCGAGCAGAGATTAATGTGAGAAAGTTCTCTCGCATATCCATGGTGCTCACCTCGTCAGGGTCAGCGTCGCCGGGCCAGTAATGGTCGGAAGTGCTTGGCGCACTTCGCAGATTGGCCAATTTGAGGGCATGACAGAGGGGCGGTGTTCTTGCGAGACGTAGCAGGAATCGGACTCCCTTCACAAGCGCATCCATATCGTCTTCGTCCTTGAGGTAGCTGTGTGCGTGATTTTAACGACATCAGCGAGACAGCACACGCAAGCCGCACGATTACAGGAATACAAACTTGGGATCGATCAGAGGGTGGTCGTATACACTACCGGAGCGTAAAGTTACGCTTCCCGTACTGAACGGCTTCAGCAATATAGAGCTCTGGTACACAAAAAGTCAGCAATAGCTGGTCTCAACAATAATGGGAGACAAACTACCATCGTAATCCCATAGCTTCCTATGGGAAGCAGTCCACGGCCACCCTCGGTGATTCCTATCGGAAACATGACGGTCTCCAATACGGGAGCCCGCGGACCTGACGACGAATCTTTCGCTTTTGGTGGAGTAATGCCGGATAGTCTAGTTAAAGTAGTCAAGATGATGGTGGATCGCAAAGACTGACGACGATCACGTACTCGCTATCCTCGATTCTTGTGAATGCCCCGACTTGGGCACTCACTCCAGTGAGCGGACCTTTACCCCAAAACAGCCACTGCAAGAGTGCCATGGTTTTACGTAGTGGATCCTGCAAAACGCGGTCCCAGGTCCATCCAGGACGGGCTCTGAGGATGACACTTCCGCATGAGAGATGCTGTGTATGGATGTTACTACATATGAGCTCCATGATCAATGAAGCGTGGTACACACACAGTACTCACGTCAAGCAAGCCTTGACCTACAGCCGGCAATTCACGGACTTGGACAATGCCATGTTGCTCGAGTTGCGCAGAGGGTCCTACTCCTGAAATAAGTAGTAGCTGAGGAGTGCCTATAGCTCCGGCGCATAGGATCACTTCGCGGTCTGCTCGTACGGCAAACTTCGGATATGCGTGGCCTTGCGACACCTGTATTCCAATGGCTCTGGGATCATCTCCCGGCTGTTGAGAGAACAGGATCCTCTCCGTGTAGGCAGACAGAGCGACGGTGAGGTTGGGCCTAGAGAGCACGCTCTCTGTCAGATACGCAGTGGCCGACGAGCTCCCTACAGTACATACTGGCTGAGCATCGGAATTTGTCATGTGGATATTGAGCTTACGCGAATGGCCACTCTGGATAGTGGTTGGGAAAACGCCGGCTCCGCCCGTACTGTCGGAATCTTGAAACCACCTGCGAGTAGACTCAGATGAGCCGCAACATGCAGACCGCAACACCACATACTGCATAGGAGGTATACCCAGCTTTTGAGTTGCTTGGAGGAACTCATGTGAGATTGGCTGTATATACGCGTCAATTGTAAGAATATGTCATGAGACAACTCGCACAGGTTAGACTCACCGCAAGAGGGGAATTCAACTCGATGCAAGGGCCTTCTGCCTCAACCTTATGCAGGTATCTGACACGCTCCGTTGTAAAACATGGTAGCCTGTACGCCTGAAATCTCGCACTTTTTCATGACTGAGCATCCCCAGCCCGATGCCCCTTGTCTCTCCCAAGCGTCGTAATCTGCAACGGTATCAGATAGTGCCTCCAAATCACCGCATACAAGTCACCTGCGGGATCGCACCGCTGATAGAGAAGTGCATTGATCGAGCTGAAGGTTGTGTGAGCATCTGCGTTGTAATTCGCTACAACAGGTGCGAGGTACCTCGAGCCACCAAGGATCTTTCCTCGGGGCCAATTGAGAGCACGTCCATTCAGCGAACCCTGAGGGCTAATGCAATGTTAGTACATAAGGCTAGATGTAAGCCCGAGTGATACGCCTGCATACGTCGTCTGGTAATCCCAGTCAGCCGCGCTTCCGAGTAATTGCGCGAATGCGAAAGGAATGCGAGTCCAGAAATTTGCATCGTGGCTGGATGAAACAGCTTGAGATTGTTGAAACAATAAGGAATGAGTATACACGTACCTCTTCCCTGCTTCTATGACGAGGACGGTACTATTCCTATCTTCTGACAGTCTCGAGGCTAGGACGCATCCGGCAGTTCCTGTCGCGAACAGATGAGACATGGAGCAGTAGCAATCAAGCCACCACCACACACCTCCACCAATAACTACATAGTCGTACGTCTTCCAGTCAGATGCGTCGGCCACGGACACTACGTTCGAGCTGGGGGGCGCAATTTCGGTCGCATATCCGCGCGGATCCTCGACATATCTTGAAGGCGATTGTCCCATGATTAGAAGACGCTACAACGGGGGTCAGGGACTTGTTGTAATGTATCAACTGGCCCGTATTTATGACCTATAAATTTTGTCAGACGGCTAGGCCGAAACGAAGAAGCACTGCGGTGTCTCGCATCTCAGCGCTCTGACCGTGATAGAATCCTGTCGCTATCATGTGGTGATGAGATGGACGCTTGTGGCTCAGGAACACCGGAGTCCATACCGGTGGGTATACGATCTCCGATTGCCTGAAAATTGCGTGGTGGAGAGTGCTGTTTGAAAGGTTGAAGTCCGGGTGCCAGTGTGTGGGAGGACTGTACCTAAGGCGCCACTGCCCCTCCCCCTGTGCTCACCATAGAACTTGTGTACCTTTGATGACTGGTAACCCACTCGACGGAGCGTATCCATGATGGTCCTGTTGCATATCCCCTTTGAGAGGGTCACGCCTGTCATAGAGCGAGCGTGAGGCTGCCGGGACCTCGGGAACGGCTGCAGCGTCCATGGATCATATGGTAGTATATGATTGAGTGCATGATATTGCAATACGTAAGGGTTGCAGGAAAGAATAGGAACCTCGATACAGACAAGCACGACGGGCTCGACGACGACTCGAAGCAAATGAAATCTTCAGGTCGAGCAGGCGCTTGTACGGTCCGGCATTGCCGGGCAGAACGACGCGCGGACCACGCTCCAACCTCGACGGTCGATTCGCGGCCCGACTCAAACGCGACCATCTCACCATCCTACACCTCTCTCGACCGTCATGTCGCTAGCATCTGCTCTACTATTTGTCTCGCGCCGCCCTGCGCGGTCTTCCAAGTTGGTCTCTCTTGTTACCGACAGCGAATGCAATATCACTTCGCCCTTCACGCCGCACGCCGACATACGCTCGGTGAACACTTAACCGGCCTACGAGGGCCACATTCCGCTCAATTGGTGCCAGCACGGCACTTCAACTTTGGTTTTGGCTTGTCTGCATGCTAAGCATTGCAGGGGTGGTACGTCCAGAACAGTAATTTGGAAGAGAGAGGTCGAGCATAACACTTCAGTCCGCCAGATATACCGGTCGCTCCGCTCGGAGACCTTACCTTTGGACCGGTTATTCCCTGATTGTGCGATAGAATGCTGGATAGAACCGAAGGGCAACAGACTAAGAGAGAGGGAGACTACGAGCTCAGAGCGACACGGTTGACAAGAACAAGCTGGCTCTGCTTCCCCAGGGTACCTACGGCAATGCCTATGTCACCCGGTAACTGGTATGTCTCATTAACTCACCTCATGTCTGCGCTCTACTATAGCTGTGGTCCGACAGCCTTTCCCCCCCTTACAATTGTGCGCAGGGAGATGCTCTACTACTATGACGTATCTCTGCGCGCTCATTGCAGTCTATCAGTATTTGAAAGGTCCGTCGCGTTGCGGTCACGATAGCTCGATCCCATGGCACCCAGGTAGCGGCTGATCAGTGACTAGGTCTCCAGCTGCCCTGCGTCGATGATCCTGAGCTCGCGTACGCCATGCAGCGGTGTGACCGTGAATATTACGACTTCTACCATTACATACTCTGTGTGCCCATCAACGTGACCGCTGAGCTCGCAGTCAATTTCTTCGAGGCCGCGAATGTCGACATCCCTAAGACCGGCCTCGCCGCTGCGTTCGGCCACCTCCGTCTCGCTCACGCTAAGCGGCGCGAGCAAGTCTTCGCCGACTTTGTGCCCTGGGCAACCGAGTGCGCCAGCTCCACGTAAAGCCTTATCACTGTCTATTACGAGTTACGCTGGAAGAAGAGCATCGAGGACATGAAGAGGGAGTTCGGCATCTGGGACCCGCCCATCGGAGCACGTCCCGCAGCGGAGATGAGGGCCAAGGCAACGCGAGAACAGCAAGAGCAGCAGGCGTCGTAACATGCTTACTGCTCATCGTTTTCGAGTCGAGTCAAGAGATACATTGCATTCGGTACATCGTGAGACATCGCTCGTGTGATTACGTTTTTGCTCTCCGCTCACTCACCCTTTGCCTGAAGATAGTACCCGGAAGCGCGAGCACACCCTTCTCCAATGCTTTGGTCCGGATGAAGCTCTCAAAGTCCTGCTCTGCTGCGCGAACCTCCCTCCCCTGGAGCAGGAGCTCTAGCCTATGGGGCCACGGTCAAAAGTCAGACGGGCTGGCGGGAAGTGGGAGTCGAGACCGTACACGCGCGATAGGCAGAGTCGGTGTGGACCGGTCAGTTACGCGGCGTCTGTCAGAGCCAATTTGACTGGTGGACACCAGGACATCCATTCACGGCAGACGATGGAAGGTCAATAGAAGAGCATGAGCTAGGGAAAGGAAGGGATGTAGAGCGCACGACGAAAAAACGACGGCGGCATGCTCGAAGATGTTCGGCCTAGAGTAGGCTAGGCGACAAATAGAATACAGGAGCGGCCGCCGTGACTGTGGCAGGCTGGCCGGAACTTCCATGACAGATGTACTTCTCTAATTTCATTTTGCTGAGGGTGTTGTCTAAGTCTGCTGTCAAAATTGTGAGCAGTCTCTAGTCCGGATCCAATGTAAACCGTCGAGCATCTGTCCAGCGCGCCGCTCCTTCCGCAGCCGGAGGGCGCCGCATCGGCCGAGGGGGAGACGAATGTTCCTTCGTGGTCCAGCACCAGACCCATCACATTCCTACCATCTATCACAAGAAACAACGATACAAGATCTCATAGAAGCGATGCAGACCGATGGGGCTACAATATGGGCCCTGAGGTGAGTTAGGAGCTCACGCATTCTCTTTGCATTTTCTCGCTCCACTGGCAGGTTGCTTTGATTCCATCGCCGCCTCCCGTCACACTGTTCGTCTGTCGGGGATCTGTACCTATTATCCGATTGTACCTCGGCAGTACTCACGCCGTGCCACATGCGTTCTGTCATGCGATGTCGACTATGACAGGGTAATGAACACTACAATCGCCTCATACCTGGACTGTTCAAGTTCGCAAATTGCATCGCAGAAGATTCGGGTGGGTACACTGTTGATTCATGTCCCCCTACAGGCACCGTTGTAGTTGTTTGGTAGCTCTTCACTGGTACAAGACCACCCTCGTTTGATTCTTGTGCCCAGATTCCGACTGTAAGGGCCGCTCAGCCCCTAAATCTCCTACTGCGACTGGGATAACCGCCTTCAGGCTTCCAATCGGTATCTTCCATGGACATGGCGGACCTCTCCCTACTGAAATCTGGTATCAAGGAGACCTTGGCTTGCGTCGCTATTGGAGGCATCCTGGGGACAGCGTTTGTCTGACGATCGTATGATTCCGCGTATTGTACTCATTCTCTTTCAGAATTTGGGGTATCACTGTGCTGCAGACGTATATTTACTACAGACGGTATATCAATATCGATAGATGGCCTCTCAAAGTACTTGTGAGATACACGTTCATTTGCGATTTGACCCCGCTCTACGATAATTGACTCCTCTCTGTTAGGTTGGAATACTTTTGTGAGTGGTTAGTGACTTTACTACATGGTACGCACTGAGCGGCCATAGTGTGTTGGATACCGCAACGTCTGCACTCGTTGCGTATGCAATATACGAATACATGGTTGTATTCCTGGACGCACCTCTGGAGAGCTACTTGATCACGCCGATGTAAGTCCTTGTTACTCATCGGGCTCCTTGCCTTCACTCACGGCGACAACAGATCCCTTGGGGTGCGTACACATGTTATCGTATATGAACTGTATAAAGCTAACATACACTCCCGGAGTGAAGGTTGAGAACGGTGTAACTGTAAGTATATAGGGACGAAGAACCTCTCCATCCGAGTCTATGCTAACAGCAGTGTGTGGCAGGTCGTGATAGCCACTATTACACAATGGTATGTGCTCTCTCTCTCTCTCTCTCTCTCTCTCTCTCTCTCTCTCTCTCTCTCTTCGTTGTACTACAGCCCTCATCTTACGGAATTAGCTTCTTTGCTCACCGGCTGTGGATATGTGAGTGCATGTCACCGAAATCCTCGAAAGGTAGCATACTGACCTGCTACGCAGTGAGCAAGAATCGACTTCTCGTTGGTGCAATTGTACAGCGTCCGGAACGTACAACCGTTGAACTCGCACTTACTCGTTCATAGGTGTGCCTGTCCATATGTGCTCTTGGTACGTCATTCAACATTCGGCAGTTACGCAACCCGCTAACCCGTATATGCAGCTCCAGGATTAGGTATGTCGGTCTAGTGCATCACATAAAGCGCGACGCAAACAATCACGCTACTGCCAGGCATCACAGTAGATATGTGAGTGGCCCGCAATCTGCCATGTTGTGACCTGCGACCGTAGAGCTGATATAGGAGGTAGATTCACTGACCGGTCCATTTTGTCCTTCGGCACTGTCAAGACCCGTGTCCTAGCGGGACTCGCAAACGGACTAAGCTCCATTTGTGATGTAACTATTGCTGTTGGACTCTGGATACACCTCAGGGCCGAACGCCCCGAATATACTAGGTGCGGATGGTCTGCATAGAACCCACGTTTTAAACGAACCACTCCCACAGGACACGCAACATCGTAGATCGCCTCATGGTCTACACCGTCCAGCGCGGAGCCCTCACTACGTGGGTCGCTCTCGCTCTTTTATGTTACTACAGTCTGAAGCATCCAACTCCACAGTCTCTGTCAGCTCATGCATTTGATTGTGGTATGCCACGTTCCCCAATCTTGATCTATATCTCGTTCAAGACCCCACCTACTCTGCAGACCGTTGCTCTACCGACTCATGTCGTCTTTGTGCCTTTTGCTTTCATGCAGGGCAAGCGTGAGTCATATTTTCTCAGCCTGAAATGAGCGACCTGAGGTCAGCCGCTGACTTTGTCGCCCTATCTACCGGCATCCGAGCAGTATACTGCAATACCCTTCTCGCAACGTAAGTTACATTATTCAAATTCAAATGCATGGGCAATCTGGCTCACAGTACCGCGGATCCCTCACGTTAGGCTCAATGTTCGGGAGTCACTGAAGCGCACAGGTGGTTCGGATTACATTGAGCCCAACTCTCACGTTCTACGCAGGATGTCACACGAAGGCTGCAATAGCAGCCCTGGAGGGCATTTTGGAACTGTACGTGTTGCTCGGAGTCTCGAGTTCCCTACGGCTGCTCATGTGCTCCCTTGTCCGCATTGCCAGTCGACTGATCCCTCGGAGGCGACTATTCAAGTACATATCACGAAGGAACCTGTGAGTTCAGTCTCCTGCGCCGCCGACGGGGACTCAACTCATCAAGACGGATACTGATGCTTTTATTGTCGATTCTAGACTATCAGATTTGTTTCGGGCAACAGCGACATCGACCACAAGGCGCTTCATTCCACTACCTTCGACTCCGAAGTCCACATGTCCTCCGTTGTGTGAGCTATGAGTGCATGTTCCCAATGAGTACAAGAGGGAAATATTGGCGCGGTTCTCTTTTGCCTTTCACTCTCACAGGCCACTGCACACGATCCTACTGGAAACACGCTTGTGGATGTCTCATTATCTTTGTACTATCCATGCGTAACTTGTTCAGAAACTAAACATACTACAGGCTCATCTAGCCGACTGAGACAAATCTCATATATCCTCCGTTCGATGGTGGTACATAGAGGCAATTCCGACTCATGAGAGACTCAACGTTGAGGCTCCATACCACCGCTCGGTTCTCCTGACAACACTGCGAAAGCCGGATCGTCATATTCCATCGCCTTGATCTGCGAGGTACAAAGTGACAACCATCACAACCATCTATCTTATCTCATAGAACATAGCTCCTTCTGTCTATCTCAAAATTCAGCCTCACGATAGACAATATACCACGATTCGAAGTGCAGGAGGACTCGGACGTGTTCTCCGAGGCGATCCTCAGGCTGCGTCAGTTCCCCTCCTCGGACTCCCAAGCATGAATCTGAGCTCCGGTCTCTCTTGGCCGAGTATTGTTACAGCTGCCCATTCTGAGTTACATACTGTAATGCGGATTATTTGTATCCACCCGCACATGAAAGTGGGCGAGGAAGACAAGAGCTCCCGTTTTGAGTGGATTGCCAGAGCGCTTCATCCAGAACCCACCCTCGGCCAGTACGGGCCGATGCCCGGATATCAACACAAGCCCCTAGACGCGCGCTACGCCGGCATCAGCTCTCGAAACCTCCGAGTCGCTTTTATGTTCTGCTCTTATACTTATGCGAGCACGTCGAGGTATGGCGGACGTCTTTGCTTTCTGGTGGTCTTTGCTTTTTTGTCTTTGCTTTCTTACCTGTGGTTGTTCATTTATCCTCCGGACTACCACCCGCCGCATGGCAAAAAGGACACCTTCAAGCGCGAGGAAGGACGTCAACTGGCAGTCAGATAGGCTTCGATATGTCATACTGTAACGGCCTTCTTCTGAACCTATACCGATTTACTGACATTGTAGTGAGAAGAGCTTCGTTATTGTGACTCCCAGCCTTCCGGTGCTGCGGACGACACTGACGGGCTCAATAGACCTTCCCGATAGCGACTCTCAATGATCGACACACCCAGGTTAGTTTTATTGCTCCGTGAACCTAGCGTGATTGGGAATGCTCAACGCTCAACACGAGTGAGAGAGGATTTGTTGCTGTGACTCCGTCATCATTCTCGATGCCCTGCTCATGGGACGACGTCGACAGGCAGATCCGGACTTCTAGGCGTCTTCGGCCCAGAATCCACCCCTTGATACCGCGTCTTTCTTGCGTGGCTATCAAGCCCTCGTTGGCGCCTCTGGCACGTCGGACAACTATGTCAAGCCACGAGGTATAGTCCACACGTCCCTCTTAATACTTCAAAAGCACCATAACGGTCCCATTCGCTGACACAACCTACCTCGTTTCCAGTCCTCATGAGTCTCCTTTACCTCGCAAAAGTCCCGGCTTTTGTCTTCATCTTTGGTGCGTCGCAATGGGCCTTCCTCTCGCCCTCTGCGGGCCCGCCCAAAGAAAGCCGCGACAAGTTCGGCCGCCCCGACCTTATCACCCGCGTCGCAGGCTGGCTCCCCGCTCTTGGTGCAGTGCGTTCGCGCCCCATGTTCACCGTTCCACCGTGCAGTCGCTGATATTGCAGTTCACGACGCGCAGATTGTACGTGGCGGATGTTTCCTGGCCGAAGTGGCTGCAGTCATCGCGCGCGAATCCCCTTCCGACCTCTCCAACCGCGTCCTCTCTACACTCTTCAAGGACCCTTCGGCTGTCGATAGGCTTGCGGTCTCACCTGCCTTCGTGGTCGGTGCCGTTCTCCTCATTGTTGGAGGAATCGTACGCAAGATATGCTACGTGACGCTCGGGAAGTACTTCACGTACCAGCTCGCCGTCTTCAAGGACCACAAGCTCATCACGACGGGCCCGTACGCGATTGTGCGACACCCGGCGTATACCGGGTTTATCATGGCCATGACGGGACTCATCCTCGTGCAGCTCTTCCCCGGATCGTACGTGTGGGAGAGCGGCATGCTCGAGACGCTGTGGATGGCGCTGCTGTGGGGTGGGTGGGCCACAATGCTGGTCGCTGTCATGGCCTTGACCGTGCAGCGGGTCCCAAAGGAGGATGCGGTGATGCGGAAGGAGTTCGGAAAGCAGTGGGATGAGTGGGCGAAGAGGACGCCATACAGACTGATCCCGTACGTGTACTGAATCTGCGCGCGCACGCGAATCGTCCAGTTTCTCGACGTTCGTCTCGCGGTTCGTCCAGCTCCCGTTGATGTTTGTCACTGATTCGGTTCTATCACACACGGTACATGTGAATATAAGGAGAGGTAGTCCGTGGCACGACGTTCTGCTCGCGCTCAGGAATGGCGCACCGAAGTGAATGGCTTCGCGATGATGATGGGGGTCACTTGTGCGGCGCGTTGATTTCAACGCCCGTAGCGCGGCAAAGCGTGCTTCGAGCATGCTGGGAGGACGGCAACGCGCCCAAGGCACGAAGATACCCTTCCGTGGGCCAGAGCAACTACACCAGGTCCGACCTGCCCACTCGAGGCCGGCCGCGCGGTTTCGGCGGTGGTACGCACCCCTGAAACCATGTCATGCCATCCTCGGCGCGTGTAAACACGTTCTAACTTGAGCCCGTCATCTCACCGGCTATCTTTGTAGTCACCGTCGGCGTTCCTTGTGTCCTGATTTCAAACGGCGCAATATGTACTAGTACAGCCAGTGAAGAGAGGAGGAAGAGCTACAGTGACATGTGCGCGATCATGAGGACAGCGTTACATAGAGCAAGATCATCAGGTTATCGCTGTCACAAAATAGGAACCTGCCCGTCGTGTCGCGACCATTATACCCAATACAACAACCGCAGGAAAAAAAGACGAGTCACGCAGAGGGGGGACTGGGTTCTTGGCACGCCGTTGACGTTGCACTGTCAGCGTGGACTCAGGATGCGCGCATGATGCGGCTGTAGTGACGGGGGCCGGTTCACGTTCGAGGCAGCTGCGCTCCTGACTGGACGAAAGCGTCTTCGGCTTGCAAGAACCCGGCTTGCAGCAGCAGCGCGCCAAGGAGAATGTTCGAGCCGGTCGGGGTGATGCACGATGCCCCGTTGTGAGTGCAGGCGGTCGCCGCGCGGACCCTGCGCGACGCGGATATGAACCTACGAAGTGTTTCGCAAGCTGTCAGACGTACACGTACTACGGCACCTTTGTCCGGGATGGTTCTTGCTACGTTGACCGAGGTTGAGAGGCTCAGCAGCTGCGGAGCGGGGACAGGGCGCAGCTGAACGAATTCGACACTCTTCACGTCGTGCGCGCGCGCGCCAGAAGCTACTGAGACATACCTCCGAAGAACCTCGGACAGCCAGCATCCGCCGGGGACGCAATGGATCGCAATTAGGTCCGACTTCGACTTCGACTTCGAGCTTCAAGGCTGAGCGCTGATCAGAAATTTCTAAACCTACCATGCAGTCAGGACGGGCGGCGGCGGCCGAGGATAGTAGATTCCTCGGAACCCAGAACTCAAACCTCAGAACGTATACCTCGGGCTCCAATCTTGGCCATGGACGCAAAAGATGTCTGGCCGCGCGTGACAGATTGGATCGAGCCCTACACACCTGCCAGTGCGCCGAAGATGTCGATGTCGATTTCGGTGTCGATGTGCGTTTGGCGTCGACACTTCCACCGACTTCCACCGATAGTTTGTTGGGCGCGAGATCGGTGCCTCCGCCTTCGTGATGTTCACCACGAGGACCGGGACTAGCGAGACACAACGGCGACAGCTTCTATTAGAAGCCGCTCGTCTGCGCGCAGTCCCGCGAGACGTTTGACATGGGCGCAACCGGGGGGAAGTCAACTGTGCCGCGATCCCCGTCGTCGTTTCGAGGACACCCGCGCTCATTGTAGTCTCGCCGCTCTTCGGAACTCAGGGACTCGGAGAGTGAGGAACACGGGTATGAACATATTGCGAACACAGACACACCAAGCAGCCCGACAAAAGCAGAGACAACAAGAAAGACCCGTACAGGACAGATAGTAATAGATAGCATGACACAAGACAACAGATAGAAGAGAGCGAACAAGAGCAGGAGCAGCACATCAATGACCAGGGGGGCCTGCACAGAATCCGGGAGACGGAGTCCATGACCGTTGACATTCAGGCCCTACGCACAAGCAGGCGCATATTCGTGTATACGCAGAACTGCGACAAGTCTAGTACTAGAGCCAGTCTGCGCAGGACCATCGTGATACAAGAGGGTGAACTACATCAACTTGGGGAGCCCGAAGGCGGGGCGAGTCAGCAACAAGGAAGCGGTGCCCACGAGCAAGACCGAGAGCCACAACGCCCACCTCGGCGATCCACCTCCAGAACGCTTCTTGGGCCGGGGCGGGAGGGACGGCATGAGGGCCTGCAACGGCTTGAGGGACTGCGTGGTTCGGATATGTGCACGTACACGAGCAACCAGATGGGTCAGGGACGTGGAGTGACACGCGATGAGTCAAGGATATCATCATTTGACGCACCTTATAAGGGGGGTACCGGCATCCGAAACCCAGCTTGTCAACCCTGCGGCACAGACGGAGAGGGGCAACCGTCAGTTCTGGGATATGCGGAAGACAATGGGGGGAGGAGACGCACCAGCCGGGGTTGTCAATGGTGGGACGCTTGTGCGTGAATTGCTCGAACATGTCCTTCCCGGTGTAGTAGCCATCTGTCAAGTCAACGTTTCAGCCTCATCGCAAAGGCTCTGACCAAAATTGATAGAGCCTACATCCACTAGGGCCCACACCGCCCATGGGCAGACCGGGCACTGTCAAAAGAAACATGAGAACATGAGAAAGCGACAAGCTTGAGCCGGCTCGCATGACGTACCACCAAGATGGATCATGGTATCATTGGCAACCGCGGCACCGCTCTGCGTGTTGCTGAATACTGTCGGAGAAAGTGAAGTTGTCAAGCTTGCGAGTCAACAAATATCAACATGGAACATACTCTTCTCCTGAAAGGCCTTGTCCTGAGAGAATACGTATATAGCCAACGGGTGATCTCTTCATGAACCTTGTAAGTGTCTGACAACTGCAAGCGCAATCCTGGAGACACACAAACCTTGCGTTTATGAACCTGATGGCCGCATCAATATCCTTGACAGGAACAAGACAAAGAATAGGGCCAAAGATCTCCCTGTAAGACGGATGATTGAGTTCAAAGTATGCCAATGCATTGCATGGGCGTGCTCACTCGCTCATCAACGAGTCGTCGCCTTGCACATCCTTGACTATCGTCGGAGCGACGTAGCGCTTCTCAACGTCAACCTCTCCACCAAGCACAATCGTGCCCTTGGTATTGTCGAGCAGGCCTTTGATTCTCCGCGTGTGCGACTCGCCGACGATGCGAGATAGAGACTCCGAGTTTCTCGGACCCTCGGGGTAGAAGCTCTCATGTCTGGAAAAAACTCGTGAGCACACACGAACGCATCGCTTTTGGACGCGTCATCACTTACACCCCTTTCAAGGCCTCGATGAACTTGTCTTGTATGTCCGGGGTCACGAGCACGTACTCAGGGCACACACAGACCTAGGCGAGTGATGTTGAGACACGTATCGTGACGACAGTAGTGCTGCATACACACCTGACCAGCGTTGATGCAACGCCCCCACAGAGTGCGTCTGGCCGCGAGCGTGAGATCACTCTTGGGGTCGACGATGACCGGATTCTTGCCTACAAAATGACATCAGATGCGACATCGTAGCAGTCGTATGACGCGGCGTCTACCTCCGAGCTGTGAACGGAGTCAGCGCGTGTGTCTGCGCAGGGTAAGAGGAACGAGCGAACCTCGAGGGTCAAGGGGGTGAGATGCTTGGCAGCCGCGGCCGCAACAATCTTGGCGACGCGATTGCTTCCTAAACAAAGATAAGAAGACAATATGTGAGGTAGACACGACGGCACTAACCTGTATACAGAACTACGAGATGATCTCAGCATGGTCGGCGATATGACGCGACATGAATACACTCACTATGGTCCCACTGTAGCTCAAGAACCTGCGAAACAAAGTACGTGAGCGCTAGAAAGACCATGCAGGAGGAGTGCTGCATACACGTGTTGTCTCTGGAATAGCCCCGTTGATGACGTGGAAGAGATCGTTGTCGAGGTACTTGGGAAGGAGCTCGGCGAAGAGGGCGGATGTGACAGGAGTCTGCTCGGAAGGTTTGAGAACGACGGCGTTTCCTCCTGCAATAGCGCCGATCTGTGGACGGCAAAAATGAGCGATAGGTCGTATATGCGCAGCCAAAGATGCAAGCTGACCATCGGGGACATCATCATAATGACAGGGCCGTTAAAGGGCGCGATGATGAGGATGACACCCTTCGGTTCGTGTTTGAGTCTCGGGGACATGGCCCAGAAGCTGAGGTTGAAGTCGGGTTTCTGGACGCCAGCCCATTTGTCCACCTGGTCGTAAGCTATGCGAACGTCCTGATACGTTGCAGAGAAGTCCAAGCTACAGAACAGACAGATGAGAGCAGTTTCAAGTGTGAGAGGGAGGAGACGAACAACTCGGTCTCGAGAGTCGGGCGACCGAGGTCGGCCTTGAGGGCGTCGAAGAAGCGCTGCTCATTGTCCTTGAGCATGTAACCGACTTGAGCGATCTGCTCCTTGCGGTAGGCGATGGACTTGAGTTTGCCATCGAGAAAAGCCTCGCGGGCGCGGGCATGAATCTGGGACAATGCGCAGTGGTAAGTACGAGGTAGTGGGCGGAGTAATGACTGGGAGTGACCTTGGGAATGTCTTCGAGCGAGGTATACGCGAGGGTAGCCATGGTATGAGACAGAGCGCGGAGCGGGGGAGAAAAGGGAGAGGGAGAGAGCTAGCGACGAGCGAGACGGCGGAGGGGGATGTACTCGGCCCAGACAGGAATGGAGGCAGGACGCGGTCGGTCGCCTTCTCGATTACATATACGTGTCCGAACCGGCCGCGCGAAGAGTATTGCCCGGCTTCTGTGGCGTGCGATGGGCCCTCTTCGCCTCCTGTCCTCTCCTCGCAGACAGACACCTGTGCGGCGAATGCCTCGCTCATCTCTCACATCCAATCAAGGGTCTCGTGGGAGCGTGTCCTGCACCTGCATGCAGACGGGGCCAGGGATAATAGCCTATTAGTATCATAGAGTTCATACAGGGATGGATGCAGCCGAATCGGGATACCATTCCCACGGTCGGATCTGCCATTCCAAAAATCACACCGTGGGACTGTTATCCCGATATGGTGGCTGCATCATAACGGCCAGCTCGAACCGTCTCCTGTCTTTCTTTTCTGTTCTGTAGTATCATCTCAATGTATTGTGTTCAGTTGGAATACTCGCCCGAGCTTCACATCAAGCACACACACATCTCGCACGAGCCCTGCCATCGGCCGCGGTCTGTCAAGCAACAAGATTCGCCAAGCCTTCGATCTTGAGGTGCGTTCGCCGACTGGGCCTTCTCCATCGAGAACTTTGCCGGACCTTCATCCCATCGCCGCTGGTGTGGTTCGGCGGTCTCCCATGCGCCACGACAAACACAAGCTCCGGCTCGCCCAAGTCAGTGTTCCTCCCACTTCAGTGATCCAGCGGCGTCGGCCGTCTGACTACCTCGAGCTTCCCAGGCGTTTCTGATATCCCTCCCAACCATCGCGTGCACCAAGATGCTCGTCGGCACCTGTTGTGGTTGCATCGCCTGAGTACTGACAGCACGATGTCGATTTGGACGACGCAATTCGCGCGAGAGCCCCTCCCCATCGTGATTGCACCGCCCGCCCACGCTTTCGATCAAGCGAAGTCCCTCCTTTGTGGATGTCAGCTGCGATGCCGAGGCTCAGCGATACACGTCAAACGCGCGCCATTCCCTAATAACGCTCTCTCGCAATGGCCTTCCTGGACCGCTGAAAACCCTCGGACGTCGTCCCTCGACTTTTCGTCCGAGTCCCACGTCCCACCAGTGCACAGCAGCCACTGTCGCCCATAATTCCTCTTCCCTCACCTGACTCAATATGGCTGACCCTGTGGCTCTCGAGCTCGCACTAATCACTAGCATCAAGGAAACCCTGGCATGCATCGCCATTGGAGGCATCCTTGGGACGGCGTACGTTCTCGTATACTTTCTTGTCCACATTCTTCACGCTCACGTCCGTTTCAGCATCTGGGGGATCACTGTATTGCAGACTTACATCTACTACCGGCGGTACGGCAACTCAGACAGGTGGCCTCTCAAAGTACTTGTGAGTCGCACTCCTGTCCCTCTTGTGAGCCCACACATACTCACCACACTACCCATCAACGGCAGGTCGGAATTCTGTTGTGCGTATACGGCAGCGGGCGTTATCTGTCTAATGCTAACGATCCATCACAGCCTGCTCGATACGGTCACCTCCGCACTCGTAGCGGAGGGCATCTACAACTATATGGTACTCTACTTCAATGTCCCTCTAGATAAGTACTTGGAAATCCTGCCGTACGTAACAATACCTCTCACAATAATCCTCGAATTTGCTGAGTCTCTCGATAGAACCCTCGGGGTGAGTGTTCGCGCGCGATCCCGCTAGTTTCTATCTGACGGATACGGCGACAAAGGCTGAGAACGGCGTCACTGTAAGTCGTCAGTCATGATTGGCCTTCGAAGATAACTCTGACAATTCGTGAAGGTCGTAATTGCGACTATCTGTCAATGGTACGTGAGCTTGCGCATTCGCTGTTGCTACCATCTGACGGTACATGTCCCAGTTTCTTCGCTCAGCGGCTCTGGATGCGTGAGAGGCCTCACATATTTTGCACGCAAGCGACCATATGCTCATCCGAATCGCAGTCAGCAAGAATAAGGTCCTTGTCGGTGTTATTGTAAGTCTTTGGTAAAACTATACATTAATACGAACTGACAATCGATCAGGTGGGGCTTTCCATTGGTGCTCTCGGTGCGTCTCGCCCGGTATACCGTGCACTTGACTAGCATACTCACGCTTGCATACCACAACAACACAGCTCCGGGAATGGGTACGTCCCCTCCCCCTTCCCTTGTATTATCACACAACAGCATTCTGACGCCCTGTATACGGCAATTTCAGGCATCACTGTCGATCTGTGAGTGCACTTCCTACGCCATATCACTGTCTGGCTGCGGGTAGCGTCTGACTTGGACCCGTCCGACCAGATTCACAGAGAGGAGCATCTTCTCCCTCGGGACGATCAAGACGCGGATCCTTGCCGGATTCGCGAATGGGATGAGCGCACTGTGCGATGTGATCATCGCAGGGGGCCTCTGGTTTTACCTCAGGGCCGAGCGACCTGGTTTTGTGAAGTACGGTTTCTCTTGTCCTTGCGGATGATATCTTAGACTGACGTTGTATGTTAGGACGCGCAACGTCGTGGATCGCCTTATGCTCTACACGATCCAGCGCGGAGCTCTTACAGCGTGCGTTGCGCTCGAACTCGGAAGCTTGGCGGGGGAAGAGTACTGAAGTCTCGTTTATGCCGTCCAGGATCTGCCAGCTCATGCATATGATCATGGTATGTCCATGCTCCCCAATCAAGAGCCCTTTATGCGCTTGTGCTCACTCACAGCCTCTCAGACCGTCGCCCTTCCGGACCACTTCCTCTTCCTACCCTTTGCATTTATACAGGGCAAGCGTAAGTGTCACTGCATCACCCATCCGCATGTGTGTTTCTGACTACCTCACCCGCCGCCGTACAGTCTATTGCAACACGCTCCTCGCGACGTGAGTCTGCCCTCCTACAATATAATAGCCAGAAGTCACTATGCTGACTTGAAATGCGCTCAAACCAGGCTCAACGTCCGCAAGTCACTCAAGCACGGCGGAGGCTCCGACGCTCATGTACTGACCCCGATGTCGCACGACGGCCACCGGGACGACCGCAGGGGTGCGTTTGGGATGGTGAGTCCGCTCTTTGTCCCTTCAGCCTGAGCATCACAGGCGCAGGAGGAACGTGTGTGCTGACGACTTGGACGCGCGCCCGTCGTGTAGAGCACCGATCGCGAGCCGACCGTGGTGCACATCACGAGCGACACCGTGCGTGCCGTTTCCCCTTTCCCGAAATTTGGAAGAGCTGAGGACGCGCTCGTGCAGACGGTCAGCACCATCTCGGGACAGACCGATTTCGACCGAAAGGTCGCGGTGGCGTACGCCGCGGACATGCGCTCCGTCGTGTGATTGCTCAAGTGAGAGGGCTGACGACGTGTGCATGAACGGACCCGGGGGACGTTGTCCCGACGCTTAAACCAATTGTGGCTGATTTGTGTGACTATGCTCCAAGCATTTCTTGACGGTTGCTGGGCGTGCGTGCTCCATTTGTTTATTGTATTGGCAAAGCGGAACTTTCGATGTCACAAGATACCATGTACTTCATTTAGATTGCAAGGGGGTACAATGTCAGATGAGATTGCTTATCTTCCATTCTTGAGTGAGTATAGGTCCAGTGATGTAACTTGAAGGCGACCGACATTCAAGGGGAGAGTTTTTTTGTCTGGCTATGATAGCAGGGTCCCTAACATAAGAGGATAGCGCGCGCGAGATTTGGTCCCAACTCCTGTATACACACTGACACTTACCCTCGGAAAGCGATATTACCGCATTCTCTCACGTAGGAGAGCGCCATGATATAGCTCAACTGGGAGCTGTTCGAACACTTTCCGTAAGTACGCTGAGGGCTGAGGTACGACTGACTGCAAATTGACATCAACTGCCTCCGAGTCTACAAACGCACTTCTAGTCCTAGATGGTCCAGCGACAACGCTCGAGCCGGTGAGAGGTCCGGTGTGTTCATGAGGACTGCCAAATATCGCCATGAGGCTTCGACGAACCCTGCATAATTAGCTCAAGCTCCACAATGTGCCTCTCGGAGGGCGACATCATGATGGTCCCTTTCCCCTACATTGAACTCGAGATCGGATGCTCAAGCAGTGGCTGCCTGACTGACGGATCTGGCTGTGCGGCCGGGCTGTTCGACCCTGAGGCTTCCATCAAGCAGGCTTGCGCACATCGAGCCGTGTACTATCTGCCACGTACTGCCATGAGTCTGTGACGGCCTACACGGGATGTCCTTGGCTCCGATACATCGGGCTTGTAGGCATTCGACCGGGGAAGGTGCCTTGGACCAGAACCTACAGAGCCTTGAGCCTACTGACAGACCATGCCGACAGGCCCACGCGAACGTCCCCGATGAACGACTCCTCGCCGGACACCGGTCGGAGCTGCTCACTGACATCGCGAGCTTCTCCCAAGACCACATGGACACGATCTCATCGAATCCGTCGTCTCCTCGCTAGGCACGATCTGAGCGTTACCAGATGTCCCCTATTCGCACAACTCGTGGTCCAGACACATGAATGGCAGATTTGAGATAAGCGTTAACGTCGGCGGTGAACAAAGAGATGCCAGTGTATGCGAGACCTGCTCAGTCATTGGATCCCTTGTTGCAGGGACAGAGCGCGCCGCTGCTCTGCCATACATCACTGGTTGAAGCTCTATATTGAGACAAATGAGTATTCTCGTGCCATCATGATACGCTCACGAGGTACCATTCCTGTAATGAGACATTTTTGTGCGCTAATGGGGGGAGAGGTTCTGGAGCATTAGGTTTATGTCTCAAATCATCTTGCGTTGCCTTGTGGCTTATATGGCTTGGTTGAACTGTGTCTTTTTCCTCCCTCGCAGCATTTGTCGTAACTATCCGAGTCCTGACTGACCTACAAGGGATTAAGGATTATTGCGTGTCAAAACAAAGACGCATGGCACGAACCTGTCGAGTTGCGACTCGGGAATCTGACGATGCCTGATGTTGTGCGGCCGCTCGAGCGGCGGACTATGCTCCTAACACATTTTGAAAGATTCCAACACACAATATAATGGATTCTAGTCGATTTGCTTAAGCTGACTAAAAGGTAGCATATCTTACCTGTATTATGTTTGCTGCCCCGGGGTGGTAGAGTTTGTCTTCAAGATCCTTGTCCGCGATCAGGGACCTTCTTCATCGGTGTTTCCTCGCTGTCAACAGCACCCCGGTAGGCACTCGTATCAAACTGTATATATTGGGCAGAGCTCACAATTGCAAACATCTCTGCTCCGTCCAGCCTCTGTCAGAGCCGCGCAGCTCGGCGGATAACGTATGTGTGAACCCTACTCACCGATGGTACGCGACTGCCAATGCAGAAGCCTGTAGAGAAACGGAAGCGTTTCACGGGAGATCCCTCTTTCTGTATTTCGCACAGAACAACATTGGACGCGGATGTATGGGCGCGACTACTAGGACTAGTGGAAGGAGAGAGCGTAGTATGAGCGCCCAGTTTCCCCCCGGAAACGACCGCCAGATCGGCCCGAGCGATCCGACAGTTGCAAACATCGCACTCCACTAGCTTCACCCGATAACTCTGAGTCCTCAGGCCTCACCCATCATAGAAATGTCTAACTTTATGCGTGCGACTGGTATCCTAAGTTTCGATTTCTTTGGACGAACACAGTGCGCCGCTTTCAAGTTTCACGGGTTCAATCAGTCTGACTTAGCCAGCTGGCGAGCCGAATGTTTCAATTAGGGGATTGCGCATATGCTCTAGTCAGCCATGCACTACGTTGAAAGTAAAATGGTATGCCTGAACTAGATGCATTCCCCTTCCTGACCGCACCCTCACAAACAGCTATTTCATCGGCGGATTCCGGAGATACTCATCGGCGTTGTGCTCGACAGTCGCCTGGAAGGGTGACTATGCGGCCCAAATATCCTGCTGCACGGCGGTGATTCACACGGCTCCTGAAACGTAGGCCTTAATGGGTTTTACAGAGTCTGTGATGGTGCCTGCGATCATGTGGACGTTTGGGGGGCGTGGTCGCTCCGTGAGCGGTCGGTCTCCTGCTCCGAGTCTCACGCCCGTATTCGTAACGCCCACTTGGGCCTACACAGTCCTCATATAGCCTGGGGACATACAAGGGGCCACTAGGGCTATTGCGCTCGCCTCCACATCTTGTGTATCATCTCTATCACGATCATGGACATTGCCTCCCTTATAGGTCTTCCTTCAAAGGAGGAGGCTGCTATCAAAGAAACCCTCGGATGCTTCGCAGTAGGAGCAGTCCTTGGAATAACGTATGTTGTAGTTTTTGGACGACCCATCATAAACAGCACTGACGAATGGACCGCCACAGAATCTACGGTATCACAATCCTTCAGACCTTCATCTACTACAAAAAATACCCTCATGACTCGCAATTCCTCAAGACATTGGTGAGCTGAGCTCCGATTTGCTCTGTGGTCATCATTCTCTCAGGCGTCATGCTCGTTAAATGCAGGTTGCAGTTCTATTGTGCGTATCCTCCTACATCGGCGGCACTGTTTTTGGCCCTCATTGAGTACAGCATTCTGGACACTATCACCACAATTCTAATCGGATACTCCCTCTACGATGACTTGGTAAACAACTTCTTGAAACCTCAAAATTACCTTGTGATTGCAAGGTGCGTGTACGGTAGTAATACATACGGACATACCCGTCATGCTCATGTGGGCAAATATAGACCCCTTGCGGTCCGTCCTTTGCCACCATCATCACGTTCTCTCTCACATTTTTATCTCAAACATAGCTCGAGAATGGTGTAACTGTGAGCTGCTCCTCACTCTTGACTGTAATCGACGTTCCACTCAAGCGGCGCATAGGACATCATAGCGACCTTGACGCAATGGTGCGCGCCCAAGCCCCGCTGCACCCCTGATTTGACATGTTGATAATCTGCTAGCTTCTTCGCACATCGCTTATGGCTGCGTGAGTGGGATAAACTTACTCATCGACCCTTCGACTGATAGAGAATATCCCCCAGTCGGAAGGAATAAGACTCTTGTTATCTTCGTCACTGCAATGGCCGTCGGTGCCCTAGGTTCGTCTACACAACCGTTGGCTCAAGTATCCAATTGACATCTTCCGACTGTTCTCAGGTCCGGGTCTGGGTACGTACTGGCTTTCTCGTCAGCGTTAATGGTGAATTTGACACGTGTTGTATACAGCAATAACCGTTCGACTGTGAGATGCGTCCTCCCGATGGAGAACTTCCGATCGACTGACTGCCAACACATGCATAAGTTTCCAAGACCGAAGTGTCTTCTCCCTGGCAACTCCACTTATCAAGCTCCTCTCGGGATTTTCCAACGGTTTGAGCGTAATTTGCGACATCACAATTGCCCTAGGGCTATGCTTCTACCTACAAATCGGCCGGTCCGGTCTCAAGACGTGGGTGCAGACACATCTATCTCTGCGCACGCTCTGATCCAGACAGTCAGCACTGACTCGCTCGTCGACCGCCTCATCTTGTACGCAATCAACCGAGGAGCACTCACTTCGTAAGTCTCAGTGCCACTCATTGCTCTGTTCAATGATAACTCAGACCTTGCATACTCTCTCCCTGCAGCCTGTGCCAAGCGGGCCACCTGATTGCTGTTGGTTTGTTAGTATGTTATCAAGGCAGGATTTCACATCATATCCTCAGGTCGTCGCCTTTCCAACCCGCTTCGTATTCGTTCCATTCGCTTTTATGGAAGGCAAACGTGGGTAGTACTGACTATACCAAGAAGCTCCATTCACTCATTTGGCGAACGCTCTAGTGTACTGCAACACTCTACTCGCAACGTGAGCGCTGCAACCTCTCTGGCACGCTTGGTTCTCAACGATCGCTCGCCGCATGATCGTATTAACCTTTGCAGGCTCAACGTCCGCCAGTCGCTCCGGCGCACAGCCATGAAAGATGTGAATATTGAAATCGATTCGCACTTTATGCGCCGGTCACGCGAGCCAGACAGCACCGACCGGACAACGGAAACGTACGCAGCTGTGAGTGACTCTGCTGACCTCACTTCAGGACAAATAGAGAACTAATGTTCGACGGCCGTTATTCTCTAGACAACTGAGTCACTAGCGACCATCGAGTTTGGCATACCTGGCCACAAAGCCCAAGGACGTTCAACCGAGATTGAGCTTCACGCAATCTGACGACCCATTATGTTCAAGTCTGGCTCTTTGGTGTAGGTGGAAGAGCCTGCCTGTCACAATTCATTACGTTTGAGTATGTATGCCCGCCGAAAGCAAGTCAAAATCACACCGAATCTGTCGCAGCCTTCCCGGAGGCGCATATTCCCCTTACCTAATACTGTACACATGCAAGCTCATCCACCGCGCAGGATGCGAGAAGTCCGGAACCTGAGTCCTCCGTCGCTCGGGCAGAAGTTGAATGCGCGCCTGCAGCCATACCTCCGTGAAAATGGTGACCTTCGGCAGGAACTAGAGCGCTATATATGTACAGCTCTGGTACACTCCTGAGCTACACAGCAAAATGTTTTCCCGGACACTCGCCATCAGTCAAAGATGGGGTCTTGGTGTCCTTCCCTGCACCCTCCGAAGGGTTCCGCTCGCTGTCTCCGTCTCTAATGATAAGGGTATCGTCGCATGATATATGAACCTGGACTCCGGTCGTAGTTCTTTCGTTTTGAGTTCCCGGGATAGAAGTCGAATGGTGGTCTCGGAAGTTCAGCGAGAGAGTGTTCAACGGGATGTCTAAGGCAATGCCCGGGTTTGAAGCCCTGAGGAATGCTCGATTGTTCAGGCTAGCAAGGAGTGTATTCGGGTATAGCTTGACGAGTATAACAGCTCTAGTGTTGGCGGACGAAGTTCAGTTTCAGCCTATACAATCCAGATCGAGAGAGGACATACGCGCATTCGTGCAGCAACGTTTGCTACCACCAGTTGTGAGTACTAGTATTTAGTCGGTTCGATCACGTACCGGTAAGGCTGCAAAGCATACGAGATCAACTATGGCGACTGTGGCTGCAAGATAGGTGAGCGAATGATCGGATTCAAAACACAGAATTCGACGTGCCGGTCATTGCGCCCGTCTCCACAGAGAATATAACGAGACGATTCACCATGTCGTCAGACCGTCTGAATCCGCTTTTTGCTCTGAGGAGCTGTACCAAACTCTCATCATACATTCCGAATGTCGAAGGGAAGTACGTACTAGTATGGTCATGGCGACAGCAATTATTATGTCGACGCATGCGGCGCCGCCGAGCCGAGCCTATGATATATACGCAATCATTATTCGAGCACACCACAGCGTCATATTTGTCCTGGACTTACCGAGACTATTGGAGTAACCCTGGATGCCTCAGCGGCAGTGGGGTCCACAAGGTGCAGCTACACATTGTGTCGGTGGTGTGGAATTGAACGGTGCTGAGTTTCAATATGAACACGTACCATGACCCCTCCAGCAATACCAATGCTGGTCTGAAAGAGTGCCAGCTGTGACGCGGATTAACTCATAGACCTGAGAAACAACTATTTAGAGTCGTGCTTACCACAACAATTATCGCTGTGAGAGTGAAGGACCTCCCGAGGAGGTATATACGCCGTACGTAATACCCTTGAACTACTCCGGATATTATAGATGACATGATCGTCACACTGAACCAGGAATTGTGCAGTCCAACCAGAGCCTCGAGGTTCCCGAAGCCGTAGACGAAAGTAGTGAACGCAAAATCCGTAGCGAGTGCCATCTGGACACATTCGTATATGAAGATGCCATATACTGGGTTCGCGTCTACGTATGAGTCGCCCGAGGTAGCGCGCGATATGAGAGTGCTCACCTAGACACTTGTTGCCAATTGAGTCTCCCGGAAACCACCTGTAGTACAGGTCTACGAACACGAGTATCAGACTCCAGCTTGTAGTCAGCCAGGAACATGCTGCGCACAGACTTGGACGGTAAGGACCCCCTGTAGAGCCCAGGAAAGCCCATAGCCGATTATCTATTGGAATCGTTATATTTGCACTTCAACGGTAGGACGTGATGTGCGGCTCAGGTACACACTTGAGGTCCTGCACTTGAGATGGCGGGATAAACAAATGTCAGCGGAGCAATGGGGTCAGAGTCCAGACGGACGCTCTACACATACAGTAGGGAAATAGGAACGGGGCTTGGGGACGACATACTGTGAGCCGCCAGTCGTGCGTCTGTTCTCAATCTTACGATGACGCTATATACTCCTGCATGCCGCACAGTGTCAATGCGTTAGCTTCATGTATGCTATAATTGGGTGCTCACATTGTGTGATCCGATTAAGCGGAGGTGGGCCATCTCCGAAGCAAGGCAAGTCAGAACTTCCTGTGCTCTCAGACCCTCCTGGTATCCGTTTGAGTTGCAAGTATGACAGAGATCTCGCCGTTAGAAAGCGTCAACAATGATCATCCCAGTACTAGACTTCTCCTTTACTGTGACTTTGATGAGAGACTTACGCCGTGATACTGCAGAATGCACCGGCCAGACGCCTTTCAAACAAACGGATCACAGAGTGCAAGGTCCACCCACTCTTGAAATCAGGGTAGTAAGATTTTGCGATCGATTCGTAAGGTGAAGAAGCAGGAAGAGAACAACACACGCACGACCCCAAAGTTAGGGTTTGCTTTATCAGGAATTCTCGGCGCCAGTACCTACCAGTAAACACCCCCGTAGCGGCGACCGCGTTTACCACTACAACCGTGACAACCGCCACACAGCTACAAGGGATACACTCATAGCACTATATGCAAGGCCCCAGGCTCACATTCGGGGTTACGAAGTCGCTATCTTCACTTGGAGTCCGATACAGGGTCGTTGAAGCGGCGTCCTCGACGGCGTGTAGGCATCTGGCGCTGGTCTTCTGAGCCGTACGACATGGAACAAGTGCACAACCGCCCAAAAAAGGGGGAGATCATGAGTCCAGTCTTCGCAAACCGCACGGTCTGTCCGAGCCGACCCTTATGGCCGAGCGCCGCCTTGCATACTTCACGGAAGCCACTGGTGCATCAGCTTCTGCGGTATGGAAGACAAAAACACGAGAGAACAAGAACCTCAAGTAGGATGGGCGCGGTGGGAATGGGGAGAGCATTCCCTACGCATGGAATCCTGATACCTGTGCGCTTCACCATGCCTCGTGTTCGCACCCCATTTATACCTCGAGGTGCGCGAGAATGGCACTGCATGCGCCCCTGAACATCAATCATCCTTCGCCTGCAACGATTCTCTCCGATTTTTATGCCATTTGTGTGGTCTTGGCAGACGATCTTTAGGATACAGTCGGAAACATTTTTATTCCCGTCTGCGTCCTAAAGAGCGACTCTCGAGCCCATCATCCTTGGAGTAATGCTGCCGTTTGTCATCACACTATCTTATTCTATCTTAATAGCTCGCCGGTCACTATTGATCACGGATTCAAGTAGGCCTGTCATGTCTCTTGCGAAGCGCAGCGATAATAGGCAGGGCGAATGTGTCATATGCTTAATTAACACCAATCTATTTGCGTTGTGTCCAGACTAAGACACGAGCAACGAGCAACATGAGCACTGTATACAGGTCCCCCCATGACTAGGAAATGCTACTGAGGACAAGGGTCGAGGGCTATGGCCCCCATTCACATCAGCGCGTACCGAAAACATTCCAGCTCCCCCATCGAATTCCGATATTCCTGGATGCCAGGATGATGCCAGGACGTGATCCGCAAGTTTCATGGTGACAATCAGCGTCCAGGAGTGCAATGCTATGAAGCGTGATGATGCGAAGTAGGCGAGGTGGGCGACATATGCACAGGAGACGTGGGCAAGTACTTCATACCGCGGTGAAGCGCGTCTGAACGAGTCTCGTGAATGAACAACACGGCGAAGTCGTGCTGAACGACGGCGGCTAGGAGATTGTGACGGCCAGATGTTGGTGAGTATCGCGGACTTGTGGGCAAATAACCCAGCAATGCCGAGTCATAACAGAGGGTTGGCGAGTATTCCGAGCGCGGTCGTGAACTGCCACCGCATATGGAGACGTGGGGGAGTACACGTTGACAGCGTTCGGGCTATATCTAGCTGTGGCAGCGACATCCCTCTCCGGCCTCCAGCGCTGCACGCGACATGGTCGACAATAACATCCTCGAACATGTCGATGTCGAGCGCGACGTCGAACGCCCCTGTGCCCATAGGCGCTTCTCGCCAACGGCCGCAGCCTCCATGAGGATCGACAGTCTCCTCGAAGGAAGAGAGCATGAGCGCGCCTGTGTCGGCGTGATTGATATCATGACGTAGGATGGCCATGGGCGTAATCAATGTGGCATCAGATCACGGAGCAGGTTGAAAAGACGGTAGTCGACGTAGGAACCATAGACCTCGATGACACCGCTGAGCTCCTTCATGGTTGCAGCCGACGCGGCTTCGGTACCCGCATGGCGGCAAAGGTCTCCATGCAGCTGTTTGAGTACGGCCTATTGGAGTCCACACCGTCGATGCGCACGACGGTCTGACACCGTCCGTCTCGAGCACCCGATCCTTCTCTTCGTGGGCGCTGATGTTACGAGCGAGTGTGATGACGACCTTGTCGTACCACAAAAGGAAGACACGCTGAATGTCGGGGGTCTCACGGGTCTGCAGCGTCGAGCAAAGTGTTCACGAGTTGCATAAGGCCGACCTGGCCGAGATCCTCTTCGTCCTTGTCGGCACCACCGAGTACATGACAACGGATGACAAGCTTCTCCGAGTTTCTCCAGGTGATCTTCACTCCGTATGGCGAAGCCTGGTGTTGGAGCGCTGAGCTACCCAATACGCAAAAGGAGTTATGGTGAGTTTGTGGTCGATCATCCCAGCACGGTCGAGCTCCAGACGGAGGAGTTACGGCGACATGAGATGCAGTTTCTGCTCGACCTCGTCGTCAGCGATGGCAAAGAAGGCGTGAACAAGATCACCATATAAGATACCGAGGCGCGACAGGGAGAATGTCCTTTCCAGGCTGCGCGTCCACTCACACTTGAGTGAAGAAGATGGTGGTGATGATATGCGGCATAATAGGTGTCTACGTGCGCTACTTGCAACTGCGAGACGACGGATATCATCATAACACAACCGAACAGGACATATGTACGTTCTTCGCGACGTATCCCTCCTTCCAATAGTGTTGTTGGGGAAAGCCGGCTCGCAGGCATACCGCGACGTGCTCTGTCCTCGCCGCAACCATGGCCTACTCATAGGACCATGGTGCTACCCAGCGACAAAACGACGTCGCACTCAATAGCGCCACAATAGGCGTACAGACAGAATATAGGGGTGAAAAGAACGTAGGTATCCACGCAAACAACCAGAGCACCGCTCGTGCAGGTACCACCCGCTCTCTGTCCATGTACAACGCGCGCCGAGCGTTCCTCTCCCCGTGGAGACGTCCTCGACATGCACCCCCGCGGGGCACGCGTGTGATTCTACAGGTTGCCGCCAGCCTCTGAAGCCCATTCCTCAGCTGACTGCGACAGTCACCCCACGGTGGACCCATCTGCATGGTAGTCGCAACGCGCGTCGAGCACTCCGCTCCCCTCGAAGCAGATGTACTTGACATGTACCCCAGTGCGCATCGCGATTGCTGGGCTGCCACCAATCTCTGAGAACCACGTCTCAGCGAGCTGCGACCGCCACCCCATGGTGGGGACTTGCGCGATTGGATATGCTCGTGGATGCTCACGGCACGCATACGGTCTGAAATTGGGGGGGGAAAGAGAACGGCGGACGTACCTCTTTGCGCCTTGAATGCCAAGTCGATGCCGCCTGTCACTCCTGGTTGTCGGATATGTTCGCGAGTGCAACGAGAACACTGCAGAGACCGTAGGTAGAGCCAATTGTGTGGAGATACCTTGATCAAGAGCAGTACGGTCGAGAGTGAATGCAAGTGCAAGGAGGCAACCCAGACCGTGGAAGGCGAGTTTTGTTCCGGCGCAGTCTGTCCCTTCGAACGGTAGTTCAAAACGAGTATTCTGAACTTTGCGCGGTCCAGCACGAGTTCTCGGGTGGTAGGAGTCGACGCAAGAGTAACAATACGCGTCGCGGTCTCCTGAGTCGGAAGAATCGGATGATCGGAAAACTCCGGAGTGTGCGCTCTCCCTCGCTGCTCGACATGCTCTGCTGCTGCCATTTGTCTGAGGGAACTATCTCATAGCGTAGCCGATGAGACACAGTACTATATATGTCAACGCTCGAGCTGCTTCTATTGTGCACTGTTCGTATTACCCTGAACAGAACCGCGACGCAAGCCGCGACGATGTCGGAATGAATCCAGTATCAGAGCGTCCATGACAAAGTCGGCGGTGGTAGAAGATACAGCCAACAGGGCTTGAATGACATCCAGCCATGTTCCCTGCGCTCCTGTGCCTGTGTGCCAGCCACACCATTCGCACCATCGTCCGAGGATTTCTATGACGGAGAAGAATCAGTAACGATCCTGTTCGACTGTCGCTCAGCGCACGTACCAAACAGACGAGACACTACCGTCTCCGTTCAAGGACTGCTTGATGTTAAGCACGCCCACGCCCCCGGGGGTCATCAGCGTCTGCGGCATGACCTTCAGCTCCATGCCTCGGGGACCGTGGTCGCTGTCCCCGTGCGTCTCGACGTACTGGACCAAAGGGGGGTGAGATGAGAACACAGACGCCGGAGTGCTAGGACAGGACACACCTCCTCGACGCCGACCTCCACGCGCCGGTGGGCTGAACCGGTCGTCGCGCGCGGGCTGCGCTTCGCGATGGTGGACGAGAAAGGAGTCGTTGCGTCCTTGACCATGCCGCGGTTGATGAGAGACTGGCGGGTGTTCAGTCTGGTGCGGCAGGACGGTCAGATCGGGTATGCGTGGAGTGGGATGTAGGGCACGTACGAGACCAGGAACGTGATGGAGTACACTGTCAGGCATAGACAACGCGTGAGTCGATCACGGCTACGAGTTGAAGAGTACGGAAGGGGAGAAACGCACACTTGGTCAAGATGATGGATATTGCTGTGAAGATGAGGTTGTCCGGCCAGACGAGAGCCTGCGGGTCAGTGCAATCAGCGACCTAAGGGACGTAACACGCGTCGATGTGGTACTTACGAAAGTCACGTTCAAGATATTGAACACGCTGAGTTGTATCGTCAAGCGTGCTGGACAGGGCAAATTTAGGCGAGGCAAACGTACCAGATGATGAGACCTTGAAAGACAAGTCAGAGATGGGAAGCGAGTATCAGGCTCAGTAGGGCGCACTCACCACTGCTGATCGTATACGTAATGAGGATGTCGAGCATCGAGTCCGTGCTGAGGTGACAAGTAAGACGGTGCGACGGTGCAGTCAAGTATCACTGTAATGTAATACTCACCGACTAATCCCAGTATGGTTCGTTCGCAGAAAGAATAACAAGGCCGCGGTCATCATGAGATCGCTAGCCATAATCATGGAGGATCCCATTGAGGAAAGCCACTAACAGCAACACGATTGAGTGGTGTCGGGGATTAGCTGATGAACGAGACACTATACCGAGAACTTCAGGAAGTCATCGATCGTCTTTGACTGCCATCTGGGGGAACACGATTGCTTGTGAGCGTATGTTGTTGTGCCTAGCGCAAATCACGTACCCTAGACCTGTAAATGCTGGAAGGATGTCGAGTCGATGATCGTTTGCAAGCCCCATAGAAATGTCTTACCGATATAGCACCCTGATAGATGTAAGCGGGCGTTCGGAGACGATACCACATGGAGTACGCACCAGCGAATGCAAGAGTCAAGGCGCCCGCCACAACGGCCAGAATCCTGAATCTCTTGTCGACTGTCAAGCACTCAGTTGGCCCCGCATATGCGACAATGAACGAGCTGCCGTACCCTTGTAAACGCGACGAGCGAAGAACCTTGAGTTCGGTCGGGTTGGTCAGTTACTCGTACGTGTACGTGAAGCGAATACTCACATTTGAGTTATGACCGCCGTTATGCTCTGCAAAAATTGACGTTCGATCAGCGGACGCAACACGGACACGACGTGAGCGTGGGGCTAACGCACACCAGGAACGGGGAGGAGCTGAGCGACGACAGAGTCAGAAATAGTTAAGATGCAAATGAAGTCATATTGACCTTCAAGGACCTGCACGAACCGATCAGAAACTCGTCCAACGGCTACGACTCGAAGGGAATCTCACCAGGCAGGAGCGGATAGCAGCACCAGGGGATTAAAGTAGTTGGTAACGCACATATAGTAACTGTAACGAAGATTAGCTGCCGCTCGACACAACGTCAACAGCCCTTCGACGTACACATAATGCAGTGTGAGGGCTGAGTTGATCGTCTCAACGGCACTACACTCGGCAAGTCGTCCTGAGATTCGCGGCCATGTCAGATCGAGGACGGACTTACGCGAGGATTATGACCTGCAACAAAATGCATATGGTCAGGTCAGTGAAGCAGCAGGTAAATACGAGCAGATGACGTACCCAAGTCTTGAGCCACGCTGGATCTTTTGGAAAAAGACGAAAGTATTGAATCATTTGTAGGTAGACGATGCCTTGCAAGCTGCAATCTCCGTTCAGTATGAGGGTGCCAAGGACTACTCATCACTCTTACAGAAGTCCGACGGATGATCCCAGGAGATAGGCCCCTAGTGTGTTGTCCAGGGCCGGGATGGAAGGAGCGGCGGTTGCTGGGTCCATGGATGGCAAGTCCAGCAGAGTACGGATAAGAGCGGGAACACGGCAGATACTTATAGGGTCCCAGGATCTGCGTGGATGAAGGCAGAATATTGGCTGATATCTGAGGTGGAAGACGGCGACGGCGGGTGCAGAAGGTCGGCCTGAGGAAGGTTGCTAAGCCGTCGAGAGGACCCTCAGTAGCATATCTACCGATGGCCGCTGATGGTATTTTCATTGGAGGAAACACTCGTGTGACTGCATGCAGACGTTCACGAGGTCTGGACTGTCGGTGGTTGAACGTTGAGGCCTGAGGCAGTGCGGGCTGAGGTCACTGCGCCAGCGCTGCCAAATCAATTGGCGCGCACGGAGCTGGGCAGGCACACTAGCGGGTGCGCATCAACCCCCCATAATAAAAATTGACTCCATATGGATGGATCCTCCGTCCGTAGTTCCAGTCCGGATCAGAATATTCTGCGACTGTCGCTACAGATGTATCTTTATTCGGACACGTGACGTAGCAAGCCAATCCGACTGCCGCGGATGTCCCCATCGCCGCGCCTCCCTGTTGCTATACTACACGACCTCTTGCCTCCTCCTAGCTGCAGTCTCCTGCTACCGCTCTTCCGTATGCTTCAAGTGCTGTACTGGGGGAGGGGTCTGTAGGTATGTGGTTTGGCGGACTGCTTGCCGAATGCTTCAATGAATAATGGATATGATGGTGCACACCCCCTCGGATTGGCTGCAGCCAAATGAGGCATCATAGACGCCTTAACGGCAAGTTCTTCGCTACCGCGTCCACTTTCTGCCGCAATCTCAATTGGCTGCTCGCACTCTATTTCCTTCTATTCCTCGCTAAACTCAGTCTAACATCACCCCATATCTAATGCGCCACATTGCATAGGTACGGCATCTATTATGGGCTATTATGGGCCAATGGAGGGAGCCGACTCGGAGCGCAGGAGGGTCCCCGACGCAGGAGTCGTACCTGTGACTGCAGACGGGGATGTATCCATCTGGCATCGCGGGGTACACGTCTCCTCACATGTCCTCGATACGCTCTACTGCAAAGGCAACAGGCAGCATATTCTGTAGAAACTTCAAGATCTCGGGAAGAGGTCAAGAGGACGAGCACATCTTCCGGCGATGTTCGAAAGCTTCGAGCGCGGCTGGGCAGGGTCTGCGGTGCCGGCTGCAGTCGAACCCTCTTTTTTTCCCCATCCATCTGCCCCGCCAAGGATCCACTTGCACACATTTGGCACGTAGAATATATGATATACAGCGGAACGGGCCCTGCCCCGTATGGCTCCCCTCCCGACGCGCCGAGGCCTCGAGCTCTTCAAGCGGCTCGAACTATCATCCTTGTTGCCATGTCATTCGAATAGACCGGTCGGCCGCACGCTAGCTCTGCCCTCGAGGCGTGACTCTTGTTAAGAAACCTCCGCTAGTAGCTGAGCGGCGCATTTCCCCCAAGACCAACAGTGGCCTCAACACTTCACAATCCGTATACCTCCTCTCTTGACGAATGGGTCATACGTCATCCACGCTCCCCGCCAATCCAGCCACCTATGCCACTCCGTTCGTCCCAGCGGAGTCGAATATCGTAACCGAAGAAGAGTCCTCGAAATGGGCTTCATTTGACTATGTCATAGTGGGCGGAGGTGCGTTGCAAGGACAACTACCCCGCTGTAGACTTCCTGACAACATTCCTTAGGTGCTGCCGGGTGCGTTCTGGCGTCGAGACTATCGGAAGATCGCGATACCACAGTCTTGCTCCTCGAAGCTGGCAACAAGTGAGCCGTCCCTCCATGAGAGTCCCAGTCTCCGCATATCTTATACGATCGTTCCCTCAGTCAGAAAGGTGTTCTATTCAGTCGCATTCCTCTCGCATTTGCGGAGATGCTCAGGGGTCCGTATGATTGGCGTTACAGCTCGACGTAGGTCAATCACGAGTCTCTCTGGTACGATGGGCCCTCATTCCCACTCGTTTTAGCCCACAGAAGCATTTGCAGGGACGGACCATCGAGTTTCCGAGAGGGAAGATACTAGGGGGTACCAGGTGAGCCCATTCTACTCCGACTGTCAACGCGTACGAATGCGTTCTCATCACTCGTCCACTCTAGTTCAATAAACGCCATGATCTATCATCAATGCGACCCCGAAGGTGTGATCCAACCACGCCTATTGCTTGTCGATCGTTTGTTAATATGAGATCCAGACTACGACGCCTGGGAGAGCCGCGGCGCCAAGGGCTGGGGCTCGGAGACCATGAAGACGTGCGTGAAGCATCGCTCATCGTGACATTCTCCTGACTCCACGCCAGCTACTTCGAGAAGATGCAGAAAGGCGGACCGAAGGTATCAACTAATCTTCCCCTGGCGGTGAGTATCCCTCTTTCGGTGTGACGCATTGGATTCATTGTAGTCAACCAGCCTGTCTCCGAAGCCGTTCTGGATGCCGCCGAGAAGATGGGGATACCGCGCCGCACGTAAGCACACACCAGTCACAAGGTCGCTTCACCTCATCCGTTTTCTCTCAATACAGGAACTTCAACACGCGCGAGGGCACGACGGGTGCTGGCGCCTTCTACGGAGCAGTAGACGAGAAGCACGAGAGTACGCATGTTCCTCACCGGTTAACCTCCGACTGGCGAGACGTCCTCACTATCTCTCGTTCTCTATCCAGGAAGCTCTTCGGCAACTTCGTACCTGTCTCCAGAGGTCCGCCAGAGACCCAACCTGACAATCGCGGTCTGCGTGCACACAGAGCGTATCCTGTTCACTACCGGGGCCGATGGCTCGGTCCGCGCCGTCGGCGCGCAGATATCGTCCACTCGCGATGGACCGAAGTTCGCAGTGAGGGCCAAGCGCGAGGTGGTCATCAGCAGCGGAGTGTTCGGCTCCCCTCAGCTACTCCTCCTTTCCGGGCTCGGTCCTGCTGAAGACCTCAAGAAACTGAACATCCCTGTTGTGCGCGATCTCCCCGCAGTAGGAAGAGGGCTACTTGATGTACGTCGTCCTCACCCTCTCGGGCCCTCACACTGGTCACTTCGGCTGATACTACCCGTTGCAGCATGTGACGCCCGGAAGCATCGTATTTCGCGCAAAACCAGGCGTGACCTGGGACCACATCACCCAGAGCAAACCTTCCAGCGCGTTGGCACTCCTGCGGTGGTTACTGTTTGGGAGCGGGCCTATGAGTGCTCTGTGTGCGCAAATCGCCATATTTACTCGCTCTGACGACAAGAGGTAGTGTTGTTTTTGCACGAGGTCGTATCGCCGCTGACAGTGCTCTCCAGCCTGCCGTATGGTAAGGACTTGCCCGTCGTCGATACGTGCTCCGGCCCCACCGCTCCCGATTTGGAGTACTTGATTTTCCCTATGGCTATCATCAATTACGGTACAGATTTCCCACCCAAGGGGGATTACGGTATCTCGGTGGTACGTCCAGTTTTCCAGCCCGGTTCTGCCACCTTTCAACGATGATCGCAGGGCCCCATACTTCTCAAACCATTGAGTTCCGGAACGGTCTCCCTTCGCACGAATAGCGTGTACGACGCTCCCTTGATCGATCCGAAGTACGCGCTCCGTTTGTTGTGGCATTTTATCGGCGCTGACGGCCTCCCAACAGCTTCTTCGCAGAGCAGAGTGACGTGAACGTCGCCATCCGGTCTGTGCGTCTGATGCTGCATCTCGCGCGCACGCCTCCCCTGTCCAATGTGCTCGACCTCCGCAACTACGAGACCATGCCGAAGGACCCAGAGTATGCCGATTACTACTGGATCGGGGACGCCGACCCGGACAAGGTGCGCACATGCAATGTCTACACCTGCGCTTCATGCGTATGCTCACTTCCTGGCCGACATATCAGGTTTCGGACGAAGATATCGAGGCGTTCATTCGGAAGTACGCACAGTCGTCCACACACCCAGTGCGTCATGCTCGTCTCACTGATACCTGTGCTCGCTTACTGAACGGACCGTGTTGGTCTCCAGACGTCGTCCGCGCGCATGGGACAGGACCCTGCCACGAGCGTGGTCGACCCTCTGCTGCGTGTGCATGGCATAGAGGGGCTCCGGGTCGTCGACGCGTCCGTCTTCCCCGACCAAGTGTCCGGCCACCCGTGTGTTCCCGTTATGGCTGTCGCCGAGCGTGCGGCGGATCTCATCAAGGGCGTGTTGTCCTGAGGCATCTTTACGATTTCCAATTCTATGAAATAAACATCGAAACCCTCGAGTTTATCGTCTACGTCGATGGGCGAGGTATACTCCATGGCTCGGCTCTATGACTTGCCAACGACGCGTTTCCTTACGAGCGTAAACCCAAGTGGGACGCGGTTCAGCTGTGTTCAGGCCCAAGGAAGGGCATCCCTGTGTGATCGGTGCGTTATTGCTGCGGTACGAGCGTTGAAACGAACGCGCCGCTCAACACCGCCCATCATCGTCATGGTCGCAAAACCATTCACTTTGGTGCGCCGTGGCCGAGCGTGAGCAGAACGTCCTGCCTCGGACTACCTCACCTTATATCCACATCGGCGGTGTGTAGCAGAGTTGAGTCTGTGACGGCTTGAGCATCGACGCGGGGTGGCCACATTGCGAGACGAACGTGGAGAAAGTGGACAGTTTGCGTGCGCACGCAGATATTCAGTACACGTACGGGACCAGTCTGTACGGCGTCCTCTTCGCCCACTCATCCCAATGCTTGCCAAACTCCTTGCGCATCGCCGCGTCTTCCCTTGGGACGCGCTGGATGGCCATGACCATGATCGCGACCAACATGGCGACCCACCCACCCCACAGCAGCGCCACCAGACGTACGACCAGGGGAAGAACTGCACGAGGATGAGTCCCGTCAAGGCCATGATGAACCCGGTATAGGCCGGGTGGCGCACAATGGCGTACGGGCCTGCTGTGATGAGCGTGTGGTCCTTGAAGACGGCCAGGTGGAACGTGAAGAACTTCCCGAGCATCACGTAGCATATCTTACGCAAGATTCCTCCAATGATGAGGAGCACGGCGCCGACCACGAAGGGAGGTGAGAGCGCGAGCCGATCGACGGCGGAAGGGTCGTTGAAGAGTGTTGAGAGGACCCGGGAGGAGAATTCGGAAGGGTATTCGCGCGCGATGACTGCGGCCGCTTCGGCGAGGAATGAAGCGGCCCAGACTATCTGCGTGTCGTGGACTGCGATATGAGCGACTGCACGATGGACTTGGGGCGCGAACGTACTGCACTGAAAGCGGGGGGCCAGCCTGCGACGCGGGTGATAAGGTCGGGGCGGCCGAACCTGTCCCGACTGTCTTTGGGCGGGCCCGCAGAGGGCGAGATGAAGGCCAATTGCGACGCAGCAAAGATGAGGACGAGGGCTGGGACCTTTGCGAGGTTGGGGAGACTCATGATGAGGGCTGGAGACAAGGTGGATCGTGGGGTTGTGTCAGTGGATGTGTCAGTGGATGTGTATGCGTGCACGTGGCGGGCAGACTGGAGCCCGGGGTCGCAATGAAAATGCGCGCCTGGTTGTCAGTGACGTCTGCAGGAACAGGTCCCCTCGATCGAAGCCTACTATCTGACTGCCAGCGCTGGGACGTCTAGGACGATCGCCAGGATGTACATCCATCGGCCAGAACATAAGAGCGACTCCTCAGAGGTTGAACCGTTGATGTTGGCGTAGCCCGCCCGTCTCACTACGGCATCGGCAACAGCTCCGCCCCTAATGACTGGCCCTCAATGCGAACCTCGGTTCAGCACGAGTAGACGATATCTGCGCCGACAGCGTGCACCTGGCCGTTCTGTGCACGCAGACCGTGATCGTCGGGTGGGTCTCTGGCGGACCTCTGGAGACAGGTACAAAGTTGCGGACGAGCTTCCTCTGCATGATCGTGAGGACGTAGCGCGAGTCAGAGGTCAAACCGTTGGGAACATGCTCACTCTCGTGTTTCTCGTCCACAGCGTCGTCGAATGCGCCAACACCCTTCGTGCCCTTGCGCGCGCTGACAAAATTCTGTAATGAGAGTGAACGAGCTTGTGACCATGGTGTGTGCTCACGTGCGGCGCGGTATCCTCATCTTCTCGGCGGCATCCGGAAGGGCTTCGGAAACAGGCTGGATGTCTACAATGAATTCAAGGCCTCGCAACAAAAGGAGGAATGCTTACCGCCAGGGGGAGATAGGTTGATACCTTCGGTCCGCCTTTCTGCATCTTCTCGAAGTAGCAGTCAGGGGGATGTCACAATGAGCAATGTTCTCATGGTCTTCGAACCCCACCCCTACGCACCATGGCTCTCCCAGGTGTCATAGTCTGAATGTCACATTAACAGATGATCTACGAGAGATAAACGCGCCGGGATCACACCTTCGGGCTCGCATTAATGATAGATCACGTCGTTTCATTGAATTAGAGTAGACGGGTGATGAGAACACTCTCGTACGGCTGATATTCTGAATAGTTGGGTTTCCATTGGTATTCTCTCACAACATAGTGCGACGTCTGCCTATGGAGTTGACAAGTCCTACTCGTTGTCCCCGTTCCACCGGCGCAGTGAACGGTACGGAATTCCCGTGCTCCGAGCTATCCATACCGCACACTGCTCCCTTCCCACGAAGACACATCTTTGCGCGGCGCATAGAAGAGGGAACACGTACATATAGCAACCACAACCCCCAGAAGGAATATACACCATATTCTGTGATGTGTTCCTGCTCGAATATGGCAACGATTCTCGTTGTATATAGTGCAAGCTAGTACTCACTGGATACTCCGTCCCCTTCACGGATGTTGCCCTCAATTGGCCCAACAACAGCACTGGCGAACATCTCCGAAGCGTCATTTAGATTCGAGAAATTGGGGATCAGGGTTGCCTTAGCAGAACTGGCGAGCCGGCGAAGGTGGACGAGCGGTCGGATGAGCAGGAACAGAGATCCAGCAAGATCAAGCCGAGTGGTAGGTGCTAGCCGCGTCCAGGCAGCGGAATGGAGAGCTACAGACAGTTGTGCACGTTCGGTCAGTTTCTTGCGATGTGATGTAAGACGACGCTCACCAACGAGCGTAGAGAGACGAGATTGGTATGGCCAAAGCTCGAGCCCATCATTCCACTCCCAAACGCCTCCTTAGACGTTTTGTAGTCCATATCGCCCAGGCCGAAGGCTCAGGTTTGCATCGGGAGTCGGGACGAGGTTGCGGGTGATGGAGGAGGAATAGACAGAGTACCTAGACGCCCAGACACGTCGACGCTCACGGTCGGACAACGACCGGGACGGGCCATGCAGATCCGAACAGGGGGCTGAAGCTTGGACACTGGCAGCACCGTGCCATGGTCTGTCACCGTGCACCATGATGTCGACTCTCCTTCGATGCAAGTGTGATAGAGTTATCAAACTGTGACATACAAATCCGCCGTTCATAACCCGTGCAGTGAGTTGACACATAGAGTCACACTACGGCCTTTTGACGCTTTCAACTCAGAGCCACCACAGAGCTATTCTAGTATCTTGTAACGTCAAGAACACCCACGAAGGCAATGTCACATGTCTCGTGAGCTCACCCCGAGACTCGCTCAACAACCTGCTGGCTAGAAACCCAATGCAGATCCCACTCGGATTTTGTGGTAGCCTCCGGACACCGGACGATAACATGGCGGTCATTGTGATGCCAGAGCACGTAGTGTGAGACGGTTACGTCCACCCAAATGACGATTTCGAGGTGCCTATGAAGTTTTTAAGTTTTTAAGTGGTGATGATAGCCTCACGGCGAGCATCGGTTTGGTTCTCCAGTGTGGTATGATGTCTGACGGCTTGTACATCTTGTGACTTCTTAGAGGTGACTTCAATGCTCAATGATGCCGTCACTCGGAACGCGCGCTGATGATCTAAACGCCACCCAAGTAAGGACTTCGAATGTCACCCACCAAGAGCCGTGCCTGACGTAACAACTCTGGGAATGAAGCGTACCAGCATTGGCTAGGCCCACGTCTGCTTCCTGTATCATTATCCCCGTGCGGTAGAGAATGACGGACGCGAAATCGCTGTGATCTTCCACATTTTATGCATTCTGCGCTTGATTCTGACGTACACTCTCGACGATGCTCTCAGGCAGAGAGGGCCTGGTGGACGTCCTAGGCACACGCGCCCAATTTGATTTGGTGCTGAAGAAGAACGAGGTGAAGCACCCGCTCAAGTGAATGTGTTACGTTTTTCATCACTCAATCGCTCGCAGGTGCGGGACTGGCCCAGAACATGAGATACGTCTCTTCTCACTGAGCGCAGGTCTCGACTCTCGAGGCATCTAAACAACCCGTCCTGTTTCAGTTGTGACTCAATATCATTCGGGCATCCGGAGCCAGCGCTATTTGTACGTATATCACCGGAGGGCATCGATACACGACACCGCCTCATGTTATTTGAATCATGTGGCAGGGTGTGTTTCGATTCCGGTCGCCTCGCCGGTTTTCAGCTTGATCCGCCCAACATCCTAACTCCTCGCAAGTGATTTGTATCTAATGTGAGCCCAACACCTGCATCGCCTGGGGCTGCTCCTCTCTCCGTCAAACCTGCTCTACGTCGTCGCCCTACGAGTACTTCCCCTGCCATCATGAGTTTTCAATATCTCGCCAAAATTCCTGCCTTTGCAGTCATATATGTGGCAGCGGAATGGGCGTTCCATCCACCCGTTAACGCCCCCCCAAAGGAGGCAAACCGTGAGAGGTTCGGTCGTCCCGACTACATTGCCAAGCTCACCAGCTGGTTCCCCACACTGGGTGCTGTATGTGTCTCATGAAACTCGGCATGTGGCAACTGTATACTAACGTCCATAAAGGTGGTCTGTTATACCTGCTTCGCTGCGGAAAGCGTTGCCGTGATCGCAAGAGAGTTTCCGTCAGAGCTCTCCAGCCGCGTCCTGCACACCCTTTTTGAGGACCCCTCTGCAGTGGACCGACTTGCGATCTCTCCCGTCTTTGTCGCAGGGGCCACACTCCTTGTGGTCGGAGGGACGATGCGCAAGATATGCTACCTGACTCTAGGGAAATACTTCACCTTTCAACTCGCCATTTTCAAAGACCACAAGCTCATCACAACGGGCCCATACGCCATCGTACGCCATCCGGCCTACATCGCCTTCCTCATGGCAGACACAGGCCTCCTACTCGTGCAGCTCTTCCCCGGCTCGTACGTCTGGGAGAGCGGTATGCTCAAGACGCCGTGGAAAGCGGTGCTGTGGGGCGGGTGGGGATTCATAGTATTCTTGCTGCAGGTCATGACTGTAAGGCGGGTCCCAAGAGAGGACGCTGTCATGGAGGCGGAGTTCGGAAAGGAGTGGGAGGAATGGGCGAGGAGAACTCCATACAAGCTCATTCCGTACGTGTACTGATTTTATTGACCTGACCGTGACCTCTCCTCCATATGTTCGTCATCTTGTGGCAAGCGGAGACTGAGCGAATTCGTGTTGAATGTGCTAAGGCCATTAATCATAAATTATGCAGATGTAGAGCATACAGACGTGTGAGAAATCCATAGGTGCTAGCCGCATTTTGACAGTTTATGGATTGTTGGAACGACGACGACTCTGACCCGGACCGGCGGCCCTCGGAATGAGCGTGCGATATTTATGCTCTCCACAACGAAACCTGCCAGAGCAGCCGTTTTCTAGCGCCATCATCAGGCGACTGCGGCGGAGGCGACATGCCCAAAGGGCATCCATCGAGACGTACTCCGCGTTCGCGGGATTGCTTCTGGCGAAGACGCGTCCGCTGCTCGGTCTCTCGCGAACCTTTTGCCTCCGCACGTCCCTCCCCTTCAGCCGCAACTGGCGATGCGTCCGAGGAAGTCGCCGTAGAAGGCGCCATGGGTTGAGACAGCCTGTGAGAGAGAGAGAGAGACAATCTTTATATTTATACTGCGTAAGCAGGCGAGCGTGCGCCAAGACAGCCTGTGACCGCGCTGGAAATAGGCGGACGGAGGCGGCGTGCGCGGCAAGCCCGGACCCTGGACGCCTGGCAGTGGTAACAGGGGTGAGAGGGATAAGGGGCGGAACGGCGCGTGCGATAGGACTGCGGGAGGGTGGATGATGTCTTGAGCGAGATGCCATCATCATCGTAATGGTCGAGGGTCGATGGCGTGAATGAAGACGAGAACGCAGGAGGAGACGATCAGAGGGTCCTCTTCGTCTCGGGATCATTGACGACCGCCGATGCATGGAAATCCGCGTCCTTTCGTACGAGCAGGCTTGTATCGTCAAAGGGAGAGTGCACAGAGGCCGATGGCCAACTTCCACCACTGACACCTTATTCTCCGGCCACGTCAACGCCGCCTCGCTCTGCTAGCCGTCCTATGAGTTGGCGATCAGAGCGACAATTGAAGAGGAATAGACCTTGTGCAGGTTGATACGTGAATGAAGGAAAATCTGCTAGTCGAATCGCGTCGAGAATGCGTCCTGCCAAAGAGAGCTGCCCGTGAGATTAGCTTACACGGGGGGGCCCAGGCTAGCTACGCGAACAGGTCGTGTTCAGCGACAATGTTTGGCTCGAGCTCGCGCGCGCATCCACACGTACCGTCCGTTCTCGGCTAGCCAGAGAAGTAGGAGAGACCTCGAGCAATAAGTGCAAATAGGTTCAAGTTGATTATCGACAGCATGATTAGCGATGGTGATAGTGATGATACACGACAGCAGGTCAGTAGCACGTTACCGTCCTGCTTACAGAGCCATCAGTAACATCATAGCCCGAAACCACTGAAGTCACATACCGATACTATCCTCCATCACCTCCAGACTCTTCTACGGACGTCGCCTCACCACGGCGGATTGGCGTTGGTGGCCATGAATCGCCTGTCCGGGTGCGCGTTGACCCAATTGACGATGTCCGCCGCGGCCGACCTCGTGTTCTCGTTGTCCACGTAGTGCTTCACCATCCTCCCATAGATCAACCCGTCGATGCCCGCCTCGTCCAGCGCCTTGTTGACGTACCACGCCTGCCCCGCGGAGCTCGTCCACCCAAACACCTTCCCAAACCTGCCCGACTCGACGCCCATGCGGAGCTCCGTGCACGTCTTGTACCGCTTCTCGTGGCAGTCCCCGAAGCCCGCGCCGAAGTTGTAGTACCCGTACGACATGACCTTCTTCGCGCGCTCCTTGGGGCCCTGCTCGAACGGCCCCGCGACCTCATCCTCCTGGCCGTTCAGGTTGATCGCCTCGCCCGCTGAGAGGTTGTCCCGGATGGAGAAGTACGCGTTCCCCTTGGCCGCGTAGAACCCGTACATGACCCGCACCCCGGCCGGCTCGAGCCACTCGCGCGCCATGTCGCGAAGCGCGTCGATCGAGCAGTGCCGCCACTTTCCGTCCTTCGGGTCGCACCAGTCCGGGTTCTTGAGGTCGAGCCACACGAAGGTGACCGTCTGGCCGTCCCGACGAGCCTGGGCGATCGTCTTGAACATGTCGAGGGCGCTGTCGCCCTGGGAGCCGATGGTGCTGTCGTGGTCCGCCCACCAGCCGTCCTTCTTCGCAGTCATGTCGATCTCGAGCGCGTTGGCGCCGTTCTTCAGTGCGTCATGCACGCCTTGGATGACGAGCACTCGGTGAGCGATCATGTAGAACGGTTGGGCGGAGGTGTGGGCGGAGTTCACGTGCGAGGATGAGGACAGGAGGTCAGAGTCAGGAGATTGGATGACGAGCTGAGCGTCGTCTCCAATGGTAGTCTGGCTTGCGTCGGCGTGCAATGCGCCCCAGATAGTCGAGAGAAAGATGAGGAGTACGATACGAAGAAGCGTCATGACCGCCGGTAGACAGGTTTGCGAAGGCTGACTGTAAGGGTTGGGGAGAGCCGTGGCCCTTCTTAAATGCTGTCATGGACTCTAGGTCGTGTAAGTGTTTGTGAGTAGCCAGGCTCGTCGTGCAGCTGTAGCTAGGTCAGGGGGAGCGAGATGTACGCTCCTCGGGACGGTGCTCAGAAGCTGTCAAGTTGCGGACTACTGCTCCACGATTGGAATACTGCGGTACCGCGCGATTCGGTGCGGGACACCTCCGAGTTGGCGTCTGAGCTTGCATCTGTTGCGCCTGTTTGGCATATTCGCTAGTTTAGCGTGGTCCCGGGAGTAATGTCATAATGGACGACCAACTTAGTACCCTCGGCTATCCTATTCTCATGTCGAACTTGTACTGTGCCTGGGCATAAATCCAACACTGTTCGTGAAGAAGGCGCTGTGCCTGAAATTACTGTCAACGCATCGCAGTGTTCCTCACCGGGACAGGTTGTTAAACACGCTAAATTGTCGTACCGCAAGTGCTCTGTGCCGGTTCTGCGTGCCTCTCACCAGCGGTCTCTTTGCGTGTTGCCTGGCCTATTCTTCGCATTGCTATTCTTGCTCACCCCAGATGGGTTGCTCACCTAGTCAGCTGCCGTACACAAATCTGTACCTCAATATACTCGTCTGCGGAGCTCGACTCGCCATGCTATGAGTACAGCTGTCGGGTATGACCACCCCATCCATCCGGTGCACGACTTCACCTACGGTCAAGACAGCCGGTTTGACCAGTGTACACAAGACTCAGGAACGCCCGCCGGCGCAGGCGCACCAGCAGTGCATACATTCAAGACTAGGAGAGAGAAAGTCTTCACCAACGCAGAACGCGTTCTTGTACGCATATGGACGAGAGTACCAGCGTGAGATTGGTAAAGTCGGACACATACCGTGATGCGGTCGCAGCCTGGGACCACTAGTTCCCGGAGGGAGCTGATTAAGCTGGAGACTACGAGGGTGAGCATATGGTCGAACGAGGTTTTCATCGTCTCCTGACATAGACAACTACAACCAGAATGAGCCGTGGCGAGGCTAGGGTGCAGGAGGGCGAGGGACAGGGGAGCGTCCGCACCGCCAACACACGGTATTCGTGAATCCCGAGGATTCATGAGGACTGACTCTTGCATAAAAGACGGGCACTCACGTTGTAGAAAGATCCATCCGCTGTGACAGGGCACTCACCGAGACTGCGCATCTGGCTCACGACCGCCACGATACCGTACACACTCAACGCGCTGCACAATGTCCAACGAGCTTTGCGAATGCACGGAAGAACTGACGCTCTGCGAGAGTCGGCCCGACAGCAAAGAAGTGGTTGAAGATACTGATTATCATGAGCAGCTCGTCCGTCGGATCCACCTCTATAAGCGAGAGGAAGGCAGTGTGGAACGAGGAGGGGGATCTCGAGCTTGTACGCGTGTTCTGGCCAAAGAACAGCACAACGCCCGCTCTCATCCATGAGCCCCTGAGACCGCCCGTTACTGCATCCGTCATACTTGAAGCCTGTTGGCCCAGAAGCTCTATCCTGGCATAGTTCGCAAGCTGAGCGAACAGGAGAGGAAGTTGGAGGACAGCAACGCCAAACTTACGGTGTCCATGAAGGCCCGGCGCCAGGGCAGCGTCGTCCGAGTTCCTTGTAGACAGCAAGAGCGCATATGGCAAGAGTACAGAGTGCGCGCAGGGAGGCTAAGCACAGAAGGGGTATAAGAGCGAGGGTAAGCACGAGTGCGAGTGAGCATCGCAAGTCCAAGTGCGAGTGAGTATCAAAAGTCCAAGTGCGAGAAAGGATGCGAGCATAAGCGCCTTTTGGCCGCCCCTCAGGCTACTGGCGCTACGAAGATACCAAACAGCGCGAAGGGACCCACCTGACCCACCTGCGACTTTATTGACACAGATTCACGCAGGCCCTCATCCACCCGGAGGGAGCAGTTCCAGGGCAGAGAGAGCCTTGGGGTAGTAGCGTGGACTTTGCAGCCTATATATCTCACCGCGACCGGCGCTAAGGCGCCTCTTTGTTGAATGCATCACATGACTCTCGACGCGTCAACGCTTGCCCTAAACACAATCACATGCAACGGGGGAGGTCTCCGGCGCTTATATCCTTCTGGACAAGCATAAGTCGTCATGCATAGGTGAGTGGTCGCGCAATGGCTGGTTAAAAGGCTGGAAACGTTGGGGGCCATATCTGACCCGCATTAGCACGTCTCATGCGTTCTTGTACCACCATGACCATCGTATATCGCAATACGGACTCTATGGCGCAAATTGCAACCCATCACAGCGCGGACAAGGAGGGGTGAAGACGAGACGAATGATGATCCGGAAGTACCTTGCGAGAAAGACACCAACTACATCCGGCATATGTAGATCTGCGCGGTCAAGTCTCCAAGTGCTCGCCTTGGTGCGTATCGCTTTCTCTTCTCCCTCTCTCTTCTTCTCTCTCCTCTACAGACCAGACGCTAAAGATGCTCACCACTCACCACGTGCGCGCCTTAACTACAGACTATCCGTGGCTCGACATGGCGCAAGGATTTCAGCAGATCCTGATCCTGCACTGAGGAGTCGAAGCCATAGCGCTTGCACACGTTGCCCCGCCTGAGTCCCGCGCATTCTCGCCTCCCTGTGTCAACTTCTCGTCAATTCTCGTCTAGTCCTCCCTCCTCGTGTTCTTGCCCCGGCTTGTCTCGGACATCGGAGCTTGCATCAATGACGGACGACACCGCGGCCACGCGCTTTCTGGGCTACACATTCAAACCTCCATGCCGTCGCCTTCAGGCATCTGCACTACCATTCAAATCGGGCACGCACGACAGGCCGACCAGGTCCGGCAGTACTCATTTCTGATTTCTGGGTCCTTTTGGCAACGCATATACTCAGCTTGAGTCTGTCACAAGACGGGACGCAACCCTGCTCTGCGACGCTTGGACCTCCCAGGGAAGGTCTGGACGAAGACAGGCCCTGGACACAGACAACGCCATGGACGGTGCGAGCCCCGGGAATTAGCAGAGCATTGCCTGGGGCCTGGGAGCATAGGTGGCGGTTCCCAGTTCAGCATTCGTGCACGCAATTTGTATCTCTTCATTTGTCGGATGTTCGTTTGTATGTCTGCGCTTCCTACACTTGAATTTCTGCATTGCATCGCAAGGTTGATGGCGTTCTATGCGACGATGTCTGGCACGCCGGGTCGCGGTCCACGCGCGCGACCCGATTTCGGCATACGAAGCGCCCGAACATTGCCCTCTCCCTTTGTGATGAGTACTGAGAGATGAACAAGGCTGGTATGCTCCCAGATACTAAGTACAAGCAATCCCCGTCTTCATGCCACCAACTTGAATGCAGACATGAACTCAATACACGTACGGAATCAGTTTATACGGCGTCCTCCTGGCCCACTCCTTCCACTTCATCCCGAACTCCTTCTGCATCACCGCATCCTCCTTCGGGATTCGACGAATAGCTATCACCGGCGTCGCAGCGAGTACGATCCCCCACAAACCCCATAGGAAGGCCAACCCTGGCGTGTCGAGCATACCACTCTCCCACACGTACGATCCCGGGAGGAGCTGCACGAGCACGAGGCCCGTCATCGCCATCGTAAGACCGGTGTACGCCGGGTGGCGTACGACTGCGTACGGGCCTGTCGTGACGAGCTGGTGGTCCTTGAAGACGGCGAGCTGGAACGTGAAGTACTTCCCGAGCGTCATGTAGCAATACTTGCGGATAGCGCCGCCCAGGACGACCAGGAGGAACCCGACGACGAAAGTGGGCGTAATCGCGAGCGCGTCGACGGCGGACGGGTCTTTGAAGAGTGTCGATAGGATGCGGGTGGAGAGCGGGGAAGGGTACTGGCGCGCGACGACTGCGGCCGTTTCTGCCAGGAAGCACAGGGTGCGGATCACCTGCGAATCTGATCGTGAGCGACATGGGACGATGGAGTGAGACTCGAAACTCTCCAACGTACCCCACCCAGTGCGGGCAGCCAGCCTGCAGCTTTGGCGAGGAAATCGGGGCGGCCGTACGTGCCGCGATCTGCCTCCTTGGGTGCGTCGCGGCGAGGCGGGTGAAGGCCTGCTTCGGACGCGATGAGCATCAGGATACAAGCAGGGACCTTTGCCAGGTAGAGGAGACTCATGTCGTTTATGACTAGAGAGGAGTGAGGCGGATACAAAAGGGGGCAATCATGGATATAAATCCAAACGGTGACGCGTTATGATCAGGTGTCCGTTCATTCGTCTGCCGAGACCTCGGTCAATTCCCAGAGGTCTCTCATAATGAGGAGGAAGGTTGGTGCCGCAGATCAGCCGCTATGACAAGACTACGCCGATGAGGACATAGCAGTCTTCGTCAGCATAACGTATTCCACGCCGCATTCAGAGTTAGACTCACGTCTTGTGGCGGACCTTTAGTAATGGCTATGTATACCACGACACGCTCACGGGGCTCAGGCTACGCAGCGCAGATTGAGTGCGATAGCATAGGAGGTGTATGCCATGGGAGTGCTGCGACGGCCGCAGGGAGTCAAGGTTTCAGATGGCACTCCCTTCTCCAAGGTGGGGCGGCCGCGGGCAGATGCTGGTGAGAGTAGTCATCAGGACTGATCTTCTTCCAGTTGCACCTGCTGACGACACATCAAAGGGAGAAACTCACCAGCATGCAAGGTGCCTGCACGTCCCAGACGCGACTCCGCAAGTATGCAGAGACTTCTCACTTCTCACTTCTCACTTCTCACTTCTCACTTCTCACTTCTCACTTCTCACTTCTCGCCTTCCTACCCTATCCTGCGCATACATGCTGTCGAGAGGTTCCATGCTAGCGACCCATAACACGACTTGTGCTTTTGAGGAGCAGGAGAAGCCAAAGACGGTACAACTCGACGTGGAGTCGCCTCCGACGAGACCTAGGAACGAGCCAACTTAGTTCCACGCATCTGAGAGAAGCTCACCGTTTATGTGAGAGGGCGGTTTATTTCGGTGGTCTCTCAGCAGCATGGCAGGCATCTTGAGGGCTGATGGCCAATTCGTGGTAGGATGGACATGTCGACTCCGTGAGTACCTCCAACCTGTGCGCGATCAGCAGCAACCGCCAGGGTCAAATTGCGGCCTTGCATTTCTGTAAGCATGAGAGGTATGACAGCGAGATATGAGGGTCAGCCGAGGGCCAGGCAATGGTGAATGATGGTGAGGATCAGGAGCAGACCCGCAGGGGCAAGTCGTGTTAGGCGCCCTCGCGCGAGACACAGGTGAAACGCATCTGTGGCTATGACTGCCTACCAGCCCCGGGTCTGACTCTCGTCGGACGAGTGTGTGATCGCCCAATCGACGCATTCACGCTGCAGCGCCAATTGACATACCGATGCAGGTTTTGGAAACGCATGACACTGCGTTCTCTACAAATCTAGAGCGACTACGATATAGCGAAGGATCTCAGTCCCTTCGTATGGCCGATCTATCTCGGTCTTCGTATGTACAAGAGCAACCAGCAATGCACGACCTGTCATGTAATCACTGGGATGTGTAGATGGAGACGAGTCCTGGGAGGCACGGGGGCATTGAACAAATAGCATCGAGTTCAGACCGTCTGCACATCTTTCTCATCTTTCACCGGCGGCTTCAGTGGATGATTGCCTGTAGGCGCAAACTTGCTTCTCCTCCTCAGGCGATGCCCGTACGCCCTCAAGACGAAAGGAATGGGAGAGAGGACGATGGCTACACATCCGAGCAGCGTCGATGCCCAACGCGGGTTGAGCGCCTCGAACAATTGCGCCGCAAACAGAGGGAAGCCCGCGCCGAACAGCGAACGGGCGACGGTGTTCGCGGACAGCGCCGATGCAGCGACGAAGAGGTACGCGTCGATGATGTAGTTGAAGAGGCCCAGGAAGAGGAGGATGATGGAGCCGCCGAGGGGAACGCCAGCCATCATGGGCACCCAGTAGGAGATGGCCGGGTACGACGTCCACCCGAACCAGAAGAAGGATGCGGCGAACACCGGTGCTGCCCACATGCATACCTCCATGCGATATTCGGGAGGAACGGGGTGCGGAGCAAAGTCGCGGGTAGCGCGCTCGAAGCGTGGGTTGAAGACTAGAAGATAGATGACGACTGCAATGCATCCGCCGATGAAGATAGGCAGTAAGGCAAGGCCAGAGAATCCGAGATTGAAGTGGTGGCCTTCCGTGAAGACGATCGCGTATGCTTCAAAGAGCATATATACGCAACCATAAACGAACTGTCATGATGTGTCAGCGCCGGAAAGCGATGTAAGAGCTCTGGCGACTTACGCATGTGTAGATAGTAATAGCTATAAGCATCGGTTCGCGCGCCAGCACCACGAATGGACGGCCGAGAACATGGGTGACACGATGACCGAAGGACATGTCGTTGCGTTCCAGTGGGGCCCAATAGCGGTCATCTCCAGTTTGCTTGCGCAATCTCCTCGCACGCTTAACCAAAAGTACCGGTCTAAGGGCACGTCAGATGAGACCCTGCGCGACAGTATGGAGATGACTTACACATATGTTTCCGGAAGAGTGAACGCCGCGAGAAGGAGACACGTTCCAGCGAAGATGGTGAGCAGCCACAAAACCCATCGCCAAGACACCCCGGCGATTGCCATCCACCCACTAACAGTCGGACCTAGGGTTGGACCAGCGAATGGTGCAAGCGTGACAATGGCCAACGCTTTTCCTCGTGTGTCGGCATCCCATATGTCCGAGACCACGGCACTAGTAGAGACGATGACAATGAGCGAACGGAACGACGACTTGAATCAGGACGGCAATGACATACCCACTGTTCGCCATTGGAGCGGCGGCGAATGTCCCACTAAGGAAGCGGAACACGAGTACGGCTGCGGTATTGGGGGCTAGGGCGCTCCCTATTTGCATCCCGGTGTAAACTAGAAAGGTGCCCAAGAACACGGGTCTACGCCCGACAGACTCCGAGAGTGGACCCCATAGTAACGGTCCAACGCAGTAGCCCGCAACGAAGATGGAGATAGTGAGTGGCGCCACTTCTCTGCTGAACGAAAACTGCTCCATGAGAGCGGGAATGATACCCACCGGCGCAGACGACGCAAAGGTGCTGTTTCATAGATGAGATACGGTGGGAACTGAGAGAAGTCATGCCACATACGCGCTCAAAAGCAAGATCGCGGCGAGTGTCGTGACGTACCACCTATATGGACGCGACCACGTCATGGGGTTGTCAGCGTCGTTGTCGCCCATGATGACCTCGAAAGAATCTGCTGGTTTCTCAGGACCATATGCCTCGCGCCCAAACTCTGTGTTCACGTCCGACTCTTCTTCGCCTTGCCAACCGTCTCCCAGATCGCGGCGAAAGTCGCTCGGATCTACCACAGTAGAGGATCTTGCGCTGGATAACCCGGACGACGGATCGTGCGTCATGTACGGTGGTTGTGAGGCTGACAACGAATGTGAGGGATCAGCTAGCCCCATCTGATCCTGCGAGGGAGTAGTGACTGAAGAGACTGGGGAGGGAGACGGGCAGTGCGAGGAGAACGGTATGGAAGGATGCATAATGGGCGATCGCTGGGCCAATGTCAGCCTCCGTCAGCAGAAGGCTCGCGTAGGCGCGAGCACGGCATCGTCAGCCGTCACTGTATGAAGGACTTCTGAGAGCAAGTTCGTGCTCGGGGAGCCTAGGCGGCTGCCCGAATCTTCATGCTGCTCCACTACCATCTTAGTGTATCGTCGACAAGTCTGCCGTCGGAGGCCTTACTCATAACTCCATCAGATTACCATGGCTATCATTCAGGACAGGTTTCCTCACTCACCGTAGTGCACGTTAACCTCAACGTGCTTGTGCTCGCGCGGAGACGTCTTTGTCGATTCCGCGTCCAACGGAGTTTGGGCTTGAGCGGTGAAAAGGAGGCCACCGTAGAGACTGCGAAGAGACTTCTAGCGACTCCGACTTCAATAGCACAAAATGTAATTCCCACACGGCTAAAGAGTCTCTGAGATCGTCGGATTGCTCATGAATTTCCAGACTGGTTGACCAGGAGAAAGATGGCGCGACGCAGGTACCGTCGGGCTAGGTCCATACCCTTGATTGCTACCGACATTGTCTCAGCCTAAAGACCATCATTCATCCTTAGAAAACATACCTCTGCAGATACTGTGTACATAGCAAAAGCAGGCATGTCATGCTCAAAAGTAACTGGAACTTGGAGTTACTGGGAGGGAGGAAGTAAGGACGCTATGTGGAGCTTTTCGTGCGCGTCTGGCCTGACTTCAGGGCAGGGCGGGCGGATCGGACAACTCTGCACACACAGACGCTCAACGCCTCCAGGGAATGACAGCATACAATCAAGTCCGTGACCGCTGAAAGGTGATTGTGCACAGCGTGGTTGCTAGTATTGAGTCACGGAACAGTGTACAGAGGTAGTTGCTATACAAAGTCAGCCATACAAGATAGTCGTTCTACCGAGCGACACCCACTGCGACGCATCTCATACTATGCCATAGTAGTAGGCCGCGGTGAGGCTCAATGAACGAGAGGACGCAGAGGGACGTCAGCGCTCGAAGCCAATTCCGGGTGCAAAGCGGCCCCGCGCTCCTCGTCCATGGTGTCCTCCTCCGACTCCCAAGACATGCCGAGGTCTTTGGGGCTGAGCGACGAGGCGAGCGAGCCGACGACGCGCTCGAATCTGATCGACTCGGCCGCAGCTGGGTTCGTGAGGCTGTCGTCGAAGCCGCGTCGATCGCGGTCGGCAGCTTGGAGGTTGAGGAGGAAGCGCGAGACGAGAATTGAGGTCAAGCTAGGTCAAGGGAAGACGCGCAGGATGAGCGATCGTCGATGTGGAAGAGAGACAAGCACATACGGGCTGGTGAAAGCCGTCACGTAACTCACGCCCGAGAATCCTGGGTGGTACTGGTGTGGAGATAGTGAGCATCGTGGTTGCAACGTCTAAGAAAGACAGGACTCGCCGACAGGAGCGTGAGAGTGATGTGCAGCGCGTTCAGGATGAGCAGTATGCTAGGATGAATCGTTAGATCGCGTTCAGCCCATATTCCGAAGACCATTCGTACACGAAGTATAGGGTGCCTGGTGCAGGGTGGTCGCCGTGAGTAAAGACGATACAACAGTATGTGCAGATCGGCTCACCGTCCCAGAGCAGTACATACGAGAATGAACGCCTCTCGAGAGCAACACCTGGTCCATATCGCCGACGGAGTGTCTTCCATGTGACAAGAATCAAGATGACGTCGGCTGCCATTAGACAAGTACGAGACACAATGGTATCTGAAGTGATGTGTCGAGCACAGGGTCAGTAGACAAGACGGTTTGGATATGATGCAACCTACAGCTGTGAAGGAGACCTCGTTAGTGGTGGGCGATACTTGAAAGGGCAAGCTTAGACACTCACATCCTAGAGAGTGCAGGGTCCAAGGATATGTCGAGTTCGCACCCTAGTTTCGGGACGTTGACTCCGGTGACATTGAAGTGGTATTCGCTCTGAAGACGCGGGGGTAAGCATTGTCAACTCGATGTCAGAGCTGAATTGTCAGACACACCATGTCGAGAACCGGGGTGGTGATGGACAACAGCAATACGGCACCGCCGACATACCAGTTCGTAGTCAGGGCAAAGGCTCGCATGGCATTGAAAGCTCCGTGGGCATAGTAAGTTGGACACGGCATCAAAAACTGTGATAGATAGATAACCTACCTGCCCACGGAAAGTATGGGAAGAGCTTCAAAGCAATCTGAGACCTCGCGGCGGCGACGCAGCTGCGAAATCATGAGATGTAATGCAGGGCAATTGTCCATCCACGATCGCACCTCTGGCATGCGACGGTGAGCGATACTCATGTGGTGAATATAACGGGTTTGACTCGTACTTGGTCAGGCATAGGGATGCTGGTGCATGCACCGTAGATGCTATAGAGCAGGTAGAAATATCGGTTCGAGAAGAAGAGGATGGTAGCGCCATTGAGCTTGCGATTCCAGAAGAGCGTCGCCTCTTGATCCAGAGTAGTGAGATAATCGTACAGAATAAGCGCTGTTGTCTACAGTCAGCCGAGATTACAGGAGACAAAGTAGCTGAGTTGAATACCATAGGAAGCGGTGAAGAAAAGACCACCACGGAGACTATGCGGAAACAGTGAGCGACTCCGCCAAGCGATGGTGCAGAAAGTGTTCCGTACAGAGAGTCGTATAGCTTGATTGTCTCCGAGACTTCTGAATTGCTCATGAGTTCCCAAAGTGACCAGAAGACGTAGCTGGCATTACCGTCACGATGTCCTCGCAAGGTTATATAGATACACGACACGGCACCTTATCACTGAAACATTCCGATGCTCCTATAAGTAGGAGATATCATCGCGCCAATTAGTTGCACGAGCGATAGCCTGGCGCCATGGCCCTCTGGCGATGCGCTCGAAAATCAATTTTGAAAATCGGAAGGGCGTCGGAGGCGCCCGCAGTGAAACCGGTTCCGCATAGGTGTTGTGATCAAAAAAGAAAGGGAGTACGCAAGGAGTGTCTTGAGATTCGCGAGTTCGGGCGAGTTGTGAGTACCTGGAGCTTGGGGGAAAGAACTTCCGTACTACTAGTACGAACGCGATCGCGAGCTGGAAGCAGCGCTGTAGTGTGGGTCACTGGGTCTGGCCTTTGTTTAGGGCAGGGCGGCCGGGCCGCTCCCGCCGCGCTCAAAGTCGGTCACAGACTACAGTCGACCCGACCACGATCCCGTCCCCTCTCGCTTTTGCCTCTGTTTGCCAGTACGACTGTACGACGACGATTGGTTCGATGTCTATGGCTGATAGGGATTTTTCTGGGTAGCGAAAAGCTCTACTCATCTGGTCTTGGCTCAATATTCGTCGTCTTCGTCTAAGAGCACATATCCACATCGTGACCGCAGGCGACCTCCATTCAACTCCCTCTCAAGCGAGGCTATCTGCACGTCGCTCCATGTCACTTGTCTCCTTAGTTTTTTCCGGCACGACAAGAAGGCCATAGAAGCATTCACCTATAAGTCTGGTGGAGCGCTATCGCGCTCTCAACTCGCAGAAATGTTCGTCGCCTTTGACGTGAGTTTATCCATGTTAATCGATACTCGTTGATACTTATTGTATGCGACATAGCACGGGACCTGTGGAAGGACTGAAGATGCGAAGGTGACGGTCCTCTTCCTTCTACAGCCGTTGTGCTGCCAACTCGGAAGCAGGAAGACTGCCATGACGGGACGCTGTGGATGGAAGAGGTTGCGGTTGATGACAACGGAACGTCGAAACGGATGTGGTATGTTCATTACTCTCGTGTATTCTCTACTTCGTATCCATGTCCAATCTATACTTGCAAAACCTCGGCGCTGTGACGGATCTCTGCCTCTGGCTGAGTGCGACCAAGAGGGTCGACTTTACTGGTCAAATGTGGGGTCTGTTGCCTCGTTCCCATCTGTGATCTCAGAAGAGCGTCCTATACCATGGGCGTGCTCGAGTGAGAGCTGGGGAGGCGTTGCCCGTGCATTCCGAGAGCCTCCAACGGACCGCACGCGATACAGACCGTGTCCATACTGAGATCAAACTAAGATGCGGCACCTGGAGGCAAGACCCGTACGCGTACTACCTGCGTACTCTATCATTTTCACTCAAGGTTCATTCACAAAGAAACCTTCATTATACGGGTTCCTAGGGGCTTGCGAACCATTGCTCGACCAAAGTGAGGGCTACAGACAAATATAGGCGACCAGTAAGGTGAGTGCTTTGCACGCTCTATGACTGTGACAGTTTTCCCCTTACTTTGTGGCATAACGTACTACAGGGTCAGCTGTGAGAGTAGTTCTGCTTCGCGGCAATAAATACCCATCCGGCATGGCCCCTGCTCTCTCTAACACATTTCTCTGTTGCAATACGCCCTCTGCAGTACTCTCAAGATGCTCAAGTATCAATCTCACACACCCATAGTCGAGGATAGCGAGAAGATCCAGGACACAGTGATCGTTGAAGATGTCTCCATCGCGAGCGACCTGGTTTGTGTCAGCGAGGACACCGGTCCTTCCCCACCCGTGCTCACTGCGGAAGAGGAGAAGCGGCTCTGGCGCAAGATCGACTTGCGCTTGATCCCTATCGTGTCCGCGCTGTACTTATGTTCCTTCCTGGACCGGAGTAACATTGGTATGTTCTGCTTGATCACTCGTCTCGAACGTTCAATATTCACGTGCGTATAGGTAATGCTAAGCTGCAAGGCCTTGTCACGCAACTTGACCTCACCGGGAGGAAGTACAATATCGCACTGGTACGTTCCTGTACTTTCGCGTGCTGAGTCGCAGCTGACCCATCTCAGACAGTGTACTTTATCGTGAGTATTTAGATGTTCTGTTGTTTCTGATTTCTAACGGGTAACGATGCCATCGAAGGGTCATAACCTCTTCCCGATTCCAGCAAAGTATGTCACGCGCAGAGTGGCTAGTCGATCATGCTCACAGTCACCCTCTAGCTTGGTGATTAAGAAGTTCCGACCTTCTCGCTGGCTCTCGGGCATCACGGTGCGCGACGCAGGTCCCATATGCTAGAGATATGGTGTTTTTATTACTTGTCTCAATAGGTCGCCTCGGGAATAACAACGTGAGTGCCCTCCCTCCAGAGATATCCGTCACAACTCATGAGCTGGGGCTGTAGCACTCTCATGGGTCTAGTGAAGAGGTAGCCACCCCAGAGACGTTCGTATGATGTACGTGATTGACTCGGCGATCGTCTAGCTACCCTCAACTCGTGGGAGTACGTGTCCTCCTAGGAACCGCTGAGGCAGGCTTTGTCTGTGGCGTCTTCTACCTGTAAGCATCATGCAAACGCGTTCATGTCTATAACAGATAACCCCGCCTCGCAGGTTCAGCTTGTGGTATCCTAGACACATGCTGCAGGTGCGAATTGCCACATTCTGGGCTGGCGCTACATGTGCCGGGGCGTTCTCTGGCCTCATGGCGTATGCGATCTCATTCATGTCCGGTACTGGTGGCCTGCTCGGATGGTCATGGATCTTCGTGAGTGCAATACAAAGGCTGAACTAGGGAGTGTACCTTCATTCTCTCATTATTCATTGACAGATTATCGAAGGGCTAGCGACCGTCATTATCGGGATCATCGCATTCTTCGGTGAGTGTCGTCACCGCATCTCTGTCAGCGCCCGATACTCACTGTATGCCCAGTTCTTGTCGATCTTCCTGGTTCCGCGACCTTTCTGACTTCCGAAGAGCGAGCATATCTCGTACATCGAAAGAGTGAGCGTCCCATATGGCCTCAAATTGAGAGGCGAGCTCACCTCCTGGTCCTCTAATCAGAATTCGACAATTCTTCCGTAGGCGAGGAAGAGCATTTTGAGCTGCGGCATGTCAAGAATGCCTTCCTCGATTGGCAAGTCTGGGTGCTGAGTGTCATCAACATGACCGTACTCGTTGCTGGTAGGTCCTCGACAACATCCAAGATGATGCGACTGACTCTTCGATTTAGTTTACGGTATCGCGCTGTTTTTACCGTGAGCATCCCATCCGGCAGTTCGTCACTCATGCTCATGACCACGTTATTTTGTGTATTGTGATAGAACCATCATCAACGGGTATGTCGAAAGCTACTTGCCGATCACCCGCATGTCTAACGAGAGCTTGTAGATTTGGCTTCAGCACATCCATCTCGCAACTCCTTACTATCCCGCCCTATGTGGTAGCAGGTGAGTGTGCTCGAGCCCGCCAGGCTGCTGAGCTGATCACGATCTTATTTAGTGACCATGGTCATGGTCGGAGCTTCCTGGGCGGATCGCATCAAGATGCGGTCTCCCGTTCTCTTCATAAGTCTTTCCTTCTGTGCGGTCGGATACGGGATCAACATGTCCGGTGCGAGCGTTGGGGTCAAATATTTCGGAACGTTCCTCGTTGCTATTGGCGCATACAGCGCATTCCCCGCCACAAATACTTGGTATGCTCGCTCTCATGCGAGTCCACGGGCCTCCGACCCCTCACCGCGCTTATTATAGGCTCGCGAATAACACGTCGGGGCACTACAAGCGTGCTGTAGCTATTGGCATCGACGTTATTTTCGGCGACATCGGTGGCATCATCGCGAGCAATGCGTATCGCGCTCAGGACGGCCCCCGTTATATTCTAGGTCGTGAGTCTTTCGAAGGGTGCCCTGCGAGCTGCTTCGGATTCCATCCTGACACGTGGCCGTAGATGGCATCGAGCTCCTCTTCATCGGACTGGGTCTCGTCATCACCCCAATTCTTGCGCTCACGTACTGGCGTATCAATGCGAAACGGGAGGCGGCCTTGCGGGATGCGGTCGAAAAGGGTGTGAAGCTTTCGCCTGAGGAGATACGACGCCTTGGTGATAGGGCGCCGGACTTCAGATACACACTGTGAAGGATGTCGCTTGCTCACATACGTTTGTGGGTTCAGACGTAGGTGCTTGACTTGTATGTATTGTTCACTTCTCGAAGCTTCGTCACTCTCTGATGTGCGTCAAGCTAGGTACACACTTGTGATTCTGGTCATCTACATGGAATATACTATACGTTCTGTACACGAAGTACCTATTCGATGCGGGGTAAGGTAGCGGGGGTCATTGTGCCCTGAGACGTACCTACTCGTCATGAACATGCCGATGATGTGCTACTATGCGCTCTCGCTTCGCAGTGTGCTCAGATTCATTGGCAGGCTCAAAGGTTCTGTGGCTCGCTCAAGGGTTCTGTGGCTCGCAGTGGGGCGAGTAGTCGTCCACAATCAGAACTGAAATCAGGGCGAGTGCCTTCTTGAGAGCGACAACCAAGGCGGGTCCAATACCCCAGATGTGGGTTCCTTCACGGCGAAGGAGGTTGTTCGACATAACTCTCCCTTTCCTCTTCTCGCCCTCATGCAATATGCTCACACGAACTACACAGAGCGTCATTGATCAACGTCCATCAACTCTTGCATGCCGTGCTCAACCTCAACGCTTCCGCACCGATCCAACACAGGATGACAGAATGTCACTGCGGTCCTGATCTGAGTTCTCTACAACATGTTGGGAGCTTGCGGAACGGCTCGTCTTGATCACCAGTAAGATTTTTCACCTGGAGCAACAACTCAGACTTGTACATGGACTCCAATCTCGAAAGCTCGACTTGTAAGTATGCTTTGGGAGAGCGCGGTCACGTGCTCCAGAGGTCTCTCACGCCACAACGGATTGCCTCTGCGACCCCTTCCTCATCTCCATATCTCGCCAACTCTCGCGCTCGAATCGCAAGCATACGGGATTTCCGACACTTTCTGAGCAGAAGCCGCCTACTCTTATGATTTGTTGACTGATCCAGGTTCGGAATATCAGCGCCGAAAATGATGGTGGTACGATGCGAACTGGGTGGTGACGATGTGCTCACGATCACCCACAGAGAAGGTTGAATAGACTCTCTGGCAGAGGCTCCTCGCTGTATAGGACGCTCTTCCTCTATCTTACCTCTCATTTTGTGCCACTTTGCATCGACACTAACCTCTACACTTCTCATGTACTGAACTGACTACCCCCACTAATGGCTTCAACGTACCTTAAAGCACGCACTCGTCACTTGGAGCTATCAAATACGCTGTACAGGCTCTTGAATATCTTTCAAGAGATTGTCAGGAGGACTACGGATATCTGGGATCTCACCATGCGTACGTCTCATTTGACAGGCGATGTTTCTCGTTTCATAGAGTGATGACCTGGTCGTTCCAGAGGCCCTATCTCGCCACAAATGCTCTGTGCAGACTATCATTACTTGCTATTGCCTCATTCTTGTAGTAATTCCTCCAGCACACGGACAAAGTAACGACACTGGCGATCAGCTGCAGATCACCTGGACGGCTACCCAGCCTATACAATGCGAGCCCTATGAATTCTTCTGGACCGGCGGTACTCCTCCGTTTGCATTGACGATCAGGCCGGTTAACGATACTCATCTTATGACCTATTATGAGGTCTTCGGACTGCAAGATCGCTTCTACGTTTGGTCCGGGAGGTACCCTTCTGGTACAGCGGTGACATTGATCGTCGAGGACGACAAGAATGTCCAGACATTCAATGATGGTCCGTTTGTCATTCAATCGAGCAGCAATGATAGCTGCATAGTACCGCCAGACAGTCCTTTCACCATCATTGTAGAGGAACTTCCCACTGCCTCGTCTCCATCATTCACCTCGACTTCATCCAGCTTATCTACTTCGTCCTCGTCCTTGATTTTGACCACGCACCACGCAAGCACCGCTTCCAGGTCTCGTCATATGCCCTCATCATTGTCTACAACTCATCTGCTCGACTCAACTTCGTCGCATTCTCCCACTTCCACAACCATATCTACCGCCACGACATCCTCACATCATCCCACATCCACTGAAACATCTCCGTCATTATCTCCGGCCCCTGTCACCCCGGTAGCTCCCTCGACGCTTGTATCGTTCACAACACCACACATTCCACCGAGTTCCGAGGCCGGCAGTGGTGACCATCGCTCTCGCATCCATACGGCCGCCTATGCTGGTATCGCAACAGGCAGTGCAGTAGTTTTACTACTCACGACAGCCTCTTGGTTTATTTTCTGGCGCAAACGCGCACGCGCACGCCAGGCCAGTGCACTGTCGCCCGGAGGTATGTCTGCTCCCATGACAGTCTCCTCACCATGGGCTAATTCTGAATCTTGAATTAGGGGCATTCGTGAACGATCCCGACCCATTCTACGTCTCGCCACAGCTGCCAACGAACACACGCCCACCAGACGCAACCATCAAGGGCGTTTCGCCCATACGCGCGCACTGTGGCGAGGGACCACAAATGTTACCTACCAATGCTCTTCTAGCGCACGAGAACCGCACGCCTCCGACGATACCGAGATACGCGCGCGGATCCGATGCACCCTGGAGCGCACAGCCCTCGTCGGCGTCCTTCCCGGACTGGAGCTCGAGGGCGAGCCCTGCGCTGCGTAGCGTCTCTCCAGGTTCTGAGATGGCGATGCTGGCATCTGCGTCGAGCTTGAGCATCCCGCGACTGCGCTCGCGCGAAGATCTGGTGCACGCAGTGTCGTTCGTGCGCTCGGAACCGGAAGGACGCGGAAGCCCCGGACTGGCTCCGAGGGCGCAGTCTCCGAGGGTCGAGACGGACGGAGGTGTGCGGCTCGCGGGAGGTCCCCCGGAGGAGATTCGCGAAGATGGCGAAGACGAGATCCCGGATGGGGATGATGCTGCTACCCTGCCTCCTCCATATCATCGCTACTGAAATTGACGCTCTAATTGATTGATGTGGTTCAGCCTTGACGGCTGGATAACTAATGTATGTACTGGTTATCACAGCAGGTTGCTCGAGTGTGAATGTAGTCCACAGGTCGGTCTGCACAAGGCTCCGGTTCTCCGCGACGGAGAGAGAAGACGGACATTTGTTACGTGCGTCCTTAGCGTCCCGACGTGACCGTGGTCAACCCCTTCGCCTCTACCACTGTCAGTCCACCTGGCTGTACTAGAGCGGTTGCAAACGGAACGAACCGCTCCAGGACACCCGTGGACAGCAATCCTCCCATTGGTCAGAAGTCGAGTATCGTGTGCTTGTACGGGACAAGATTGACCCGCTTGCATTCCTGTGGGAATTGCCTATGTACCAACATGGCGTAGGCTGCCGACATGCGTCTATGGGGATGAAGTGCAACCTCGGGTGGAGATATCCCTCCACCATGGCTATAGTGTCGACGAAGTCAAGCTGCGTACCATTCAGATTCAATGGCGCGACTCCGATAGGACAACGTCTCAAAGCTGGACTCCGATTGATGCAGCGATCTTACGGCTCGTCATTGGAGTACGCTGCCCTTGGAAACATTGGGTACGTGAGACTCTGAACGGTGGCATGAACTTCACTGCCATACATGAATGTGCATCCGGGAAGGATCCGCCGTCGCCAACTGTGAGAAAATCATGTCAGACCCCCTGCTGCGCGTAGGTAACGCAAGGATGAAACATCACACAGTCTTGTGCGCATAGCCAGTTCGCGCTCTGGATCATCGCAGCTTTCGAAATCGATGTCCACGTCCGACAATGACGGCGGACTATAACACTGGAAGTCCTAGTGGAGACGGGCGCACGGAGACAAGACGTGCGGCCAGTGGGTTCCTTCGGAGTCCCGGTACGTTCGCATAGTGACAATGCTTTCATCGGATAGTGGGTGATCAGAATTCCTCAGGAGTGTCGGTGTAGTCAAGGTAGCTTCGCACTGCAAATCAATTGAGTAGGGCAATTGATCATGAAAGACCCACGCACAACCAATGTCGAGTCGGCCTACGAGCATGCTATTCCAGTCAATGCTACTGGAAAATCAAGAAAATCTACTCACTTTGCCATTCGAGTAGAGAATCCGAGATTTGTTGCGAGAGGGCGGTGTTCAGATAGTACTACCCGTACAGTTTGAGTTGACACCGGGTCGCACGGGCCGTCGGGACCGCCTGGAGCCGGTGACACGCACTCGATATTTTTGTTGCAGTCGCTGGTTGATCTCTCAAAGACTCAACTGCTCTTCCACTGGCATCCGGTCGACACTACACTAGCTTATATTTGCACTCGACACTCACATAATGTGCACGGATGCTGCAAGTTAGCGTCACTTCGGAATGCGGCTACGCTTGATAACCGGTCCAGCAGGAAGAATGACAGGGACCAGTCTAGGCTCGTCAACGGAAGCAATCTTACCGTACCCCCTGCGCTCCGCAACTTGAACGCGATGTTCCACAAGGAGGCACTACTGGAGGTGAGCTATGTGCTGTGCAATTTCTCCGAATGGATGGCAGGTAGTGCAGAGACCCTTGGGGAGTCAGCAGGTGATGATATGCAGAGTGTCCTTACATTCCGGTGTTTCACTCTCCAGTTATAAAGCGAGACCTATGGATGGTCTGAACTCCTACCCGATCCATCCACCATCAGGAGTATGGTGTTCGCCTCAAGCATATCTGCCAACCTCAATACCACGTTTGGCGTCCTTTTCCTTGCGGTATCACTATCCTCAATGTGAGTGTATAGACGAATAGAGCCTTGCCTCCGCTACTAATCATGCACGACTACAGCATTTACGGCGCAAATTGCCTCCACTATTTCATCTATTATAACTCTCAGCGTGCCAAGGCAGACGGCCTACTTGTACGCTGTTTGGTGCGTTTCCGAGTGTCTCGCGCAGTTATGTCATACACTGAGAGTTTTTGGTCTAGGTACTTGCGGTCATGTATGGCTCGCGGGCAGACACTGAGGCATTTCGCTGACATACACTCCAGGATCATGGACACGGTGCACGGAGTCACCATCATGCATTTTGGGTACTACTATCTGATCAATCATTTCGGGGACTACACTGCGATTGCCACGACCATCCCTTGGTGAGGTTGCTAGTTGCGAGCGTTCTGACATTTGCTCATCTCGCCTTGTAGGAGCGCACCTGTAAGTCCAACAAGGAGATCATTGTTCTTAGAACTGAAGTATATGGGACAGACCGCAGTGCTACTCCTGGTGAGCATTGTCAGACGGCGAGTAATGTACTTCACTGACCATACAAATCAGGCTCTTTCCGCCTTCGCATTCAACGGGTAAGTAGGGTCCTCCCATGCATGGTTGCTGGACTCACAGTGAACGCATGCTAGTTTCATGACGGTGCGCCTATGGCTATGTGCGTTCACATATCGTACTTGAATACTTCATTCTCATTTCTTTTTCAGTGAGTGAGAGTAAAGTACTCGCTTTGATATCGGTCAGTATCGACCCGCTCCGACAGTCTACTATTCTGATATTGGTCGCATCGCAGGCACTGCTCACACTTGCCACCTTGTGTGAGTCCATCAACTTTGCAATACCGTTTGAGTAGATACGTACGCGAGGCTAACGAAACGTCGTTTGATTCAGTGACCAACATATGTGCGTACTACCTTCCAAAGTGGAAATTCTGGTGTTGAAACTTCTCCCTCGAATATAGCATTTTCCATACGGGGGTGCGTAAAGTCAAACTCGTAGGCAGCGAGCTTGCTAACTGAGGATTCCAACCTCTGCAGGTATTCCTTCCAGAGCCTGAGCGGAGGCATCCACGGTATCGAGGTTCGGTGAAAAGATGGTGTTTCCATGATTCGCATACTTAACCTCGATATAGGACCATGGCGTCGCCGGAATAGGGCTTTATATTATCACTGAGGTGTACATATCGATCACCCTCTCCTACCAACTATACAAAGGGCGCACAGGGCGGAGGAAGTATGAGATGGGGCATTGGTGTCAGAACGCTCACTGACTGAGAGGATACAGGACCAACGATCTTATTACGAGGCTCATACTGTTCACCGTGGCGACTGGCATGCTCACAACGTGAGTTGCGACACTCATGGGATTGGAACACTATTGACTCACAGAACTAACCTGTTAAGCCCATTCAATGTCGCTGATCTTATCGCTGTACGTCCATCACGAGCATACCAGGCTTGCACGATGGCCGATCTTGTTTGCAGTACCTCACAGCGCGCTACAATCTCTACGTAGTGTTCTTTAACTTCCTTGTCGCCAAATGTGAGCCCCTCAGGCAACTTCGGATCGCGCTGTGCTCATGTCAAAATCTTTTCAGTGTATGCGAACGCGTTCTTCACAACGTGAGCTGTTCCTCGCAAGTCATGTGGTGCATTAGGTCCTCACGCTCGACTATTTCCGGAGGCTTAACATGCGGAAACACCTGGGCACTATCGCAGGAGAGGCGCACGACCTCGAATCCCTCGCGCGTACGCATATCATGCAATTCCGTAATCCTTCTGAGACGTCGACGTCTGTTCCGCCAGAATCGCCCCTCGCGATCACAAATGCTCCACTCCCGGATCGCGCAGAGCTTGTAAGTTCGCTCATACATCTGCTGTCTGAAATTCCGACGCAAGTTCATGTGTATAGAGCTTATCACTACCCATAGAAAGGGCCTGGTCACTGCCTGATCAACACGAGGTCGATATAGCCACTATGCGGCCGCTTTCCCATCCCTAGGAAGCGCCCGGTGTCCGCTCGGCCGGCTCATACACCGGTCGCTTTGTGGACTACTTCTCTGCTGTGCAGGTGGATACTGAGCAACGGACTCGGATCATGAGGCCTGGATGTCTCTTGCGGACTTATAGAAGACTTTGGACAATATGTACGTCTATGTATGTTGGTAGATTGCTACCGGTCACAGCCTAGGAATTAGTTCGGTAAGCACTGCCCTTCTTTCCGCTGGCTCTGTAGACTGAGGACCGCATTGCCAGATGTTCGTACTTCATGCGTCCGTACTTGCAGACATAATCGTCTCTGCTCGGAACAGACATCCCCCGTTGGTCTTGAATTGTGAAACCGGTTCGGTGGTGACCGTGAACTCGCTGAGCAAGATGTGTTGAGCACACGTCGACGTCGTACAGAAGTAAATTCGCAGAGCGTGCGTGCTCATGTGAGACTTCTGGGCGTATGCGACTTCTTCTCAGCTGACCATGGACCGCTTAGCCCTATCTCTCTCTCCTCAGGCCGTCCTATCTCTCCAAATGGAGCTATCGGCAGCTTCTCTACGTGAGCCTACTAAGCCTCAGCGAAGGGGTTCCTGACTACCGATTGCTTTCCACGCCCATATTTAAGACCTGGGAATCGCAGATAGAGACTCTCATGCGAATAACGAGGCCGGCTCAGGCCCCACAAAGCGCGCCTGCTGCGGCTTCTTCGAAGGTAAGGTTCAACGATTTCAGCTATATATACTTGACTGACACGATTGTCACGGTGCTGTCCAGCCCAAGGTCTTCATCGTTGCACTCGAAGATGCCTCACCATCACGAATTTACCATCATGCCTCACAGTCGATATCGCGCTGGAGGTGAATCCAAGGAGAAAGTCTCTGTGGAAATTGAGGAGTTGGCCGTGTCGTTACCTGAGACGGCCGTATCATGCGATAGAACAGGCGGGGATCCCGTTCCGATGCTGACTCCAGAGGAGGTCCGTCGGATGTGGCGCAAAGTCGACCTGAGGTTCATCCCGATGGTCACCGTCATGTACCTGTGTTCGTATCTCGATAGAGGTAACATTGGTACGTTCGCCCGTCTCCGAGTTATGCCTACGAAACGTGATACCAGTCTAACTTGAGTACAGGGAATGCAAGATTGCAGGGTCTCACCGAGCAGCTGCACTTGACCGGGAACAAGTACAACATTGCTTTGGTGCGTGATCCTGAGTCGCCTCTGTGTAGCAGAGAGACATTGAACGTTCCGAGTCTTGCAGACCATGTACTTCGTGGTGGGTAAAGCTTCCCAAAGCGGCACATAACGATCATTCACAGCAGCACAGTCATACTACTTCTCCGCGGTGCCATCAAAGTGAGGCTAGTAATTACCACCTTTCCGGCATCCTTACAGCCGGTACGCCAGCCTTGTAATCAAGAAGTTCCGGCCCTCAAGATGGCTTGGTGGGATCTGCGTGAGTGTCCCTTCTTGACGGTTGTATGAATCGTGAGCTAAGGACGAAGGCAGATGACATGGGGCTTTATCACGTATGCATGGCTGACCCGTACTGCACATACAACTAATGTGATATACTACAATCTCTACTAGGACTATGATGGGACTCGTAAAGAGGTAGTCGCAACGTGCATCTTCCATAGATATCATAACTCATCCTTCGTGCGTATCAGCTATCCACAACTTGTCGCAGTTCGCGCTTGCCTTGGGATTGCGGAGAGTGGACTGGCTTGTGGTGTATTCTACCAGTAAGCGCTTCGCAACGTGTCCTCGGGGTCGTATTGACGACCTGTGACAGCTTTACCCTATGGTATCCACGGCATATGCTGAACTCACGCATTGGCATATTCTACGGCGGTGCGAGCCTCGCTGGCGCGTTCTCCGGACTCCTCGCATTCGCCATCTCGTTCATGTCTGGAACAGCGGGTTTACTCGGGTGGTCGTGGATATTCGTGCATACGGAAAGTGTTGTCGTGCCCGTCCATGGGCTAATCTCGTCTCCTCACAGATCATTGAAGGTCTCTTCACTGTCGTTGTGGGATTCGTCGCGTTGCTAGGTATGGTTCAGTGGGGGTCTCTACTACTCGCCATTGTCACTCACGTCTACACTCTCAGTATTGGTGGACGTGCCGCGCAGCGCAAAGTTTCTAACGGTAAAAGAGAAGTTGTACCTGATACACCTCAAAAGTAATGTCGAACGCAGCGACCTCTCTAGCTCAAGTGCTGACCCCGGTGGTTCGCAGAGTATGACAACTCGTCGGTAGGAGAAGAGGAACACTTCGAGGTCCGCCACATCTGGGAAGCCGTGACGGACTGGCAGGTGTGGGTTCTCAGCATCTTGAATATGTTCATCGCTCTCCCAGGTGCGTCGTACTGGTCCTGTGCCTCACGTACACCACTTGTGTAGGGACCGACAGCTTACGGGATTACACTATTCCTCCCGTGCGTCATTTTCGTTTGCATGAGAGCACTCACAGGAGAGCGATGACCTGAACCCTTATCACAGGTCAATAATCAATGGGTAGTGACCTGGCGGCCGTCCTGGCCCACAGCAGATTCGATAACTGACCGCAACAAACCTTCTATGGCAGGTTCGGCTTCAATGCAACGATATCCCAGCTCCTGACCGTCCCCCCCTACGTGGTTGCAAGTGCGTCCATTCGAATAATTTCCTGCACCGACAAATCGGGCTCACTATTACTCTAATCTTACTTCGCAATGTTCAGCCATGACCGTCGTAGTGTGGAGCTTCTGGTCGGACAGTCTCCGCATACGCTCACCATTCGTAGCCGCCAGCTTCTCTCTCTGCATCGTCGGATATGCCATAAACATCTCCCCGGCACCCATTGGCGTGAAGTACTTCGGCACGTTCCTGATAGTCACAGGCGGATATGCCGGATTCCCACCCATCGCCGCCTGGTGTGCACCCCGTTCGCCCCACTAGTCCTCGTCGCCCGTGCTGACTCCCTCCAGGCTTCCGAACAACCTGGTCGGCCATTACAAGCGTGGCGTGGGCATCGGCATGCAGATTACCTTCTCGAACTTCGCCGGTGTGATTGTCAGCAACATGTATCGCACCCAGGACGCCCCGCGATACATTCTGGGCCGTAAGTAGTATCTACCTGTTCTCCTCCCGTCATGCTCTGGAGGCGCTTACTATCGCCCACATGTAGACTCTCTTGAGCTCGCCTTCATCGCTTTCGCTCTCTTCGTCATCCTCCCTGCCGCCGTCTTGAGCTATAGGCGCGAGAACAGACGCCGCGACGCCGTACAGCAGGAGGCCAACGAGAAAGGCATCACGTATTCGCCCGAAGAGCTGAGGCGGCTCGGAGACCGCGCCCCCGACTTCCGCTACATTCTCTGATTCTGACGCCGACGTGCGTTCCTAAGCTGAAGGGGGTCAGGACCATGAGCAAGGGAGCGAAGTCAAGAACAAACCTGTACTTGTACCGCGTATGAGTTCGTGTATATGATAGACGCCTTTCGGCTTGCGACAGACAACAGAAATGCATTAACGACAGCATTACTCTATGGATACATGAATACATCATCGGGATTATATACAATGACAGCGAAGAGGAATAAAAGAGAACGAGCGAACTCGTATGTGCGAAGGGTATTGGTACATACATATATACACACCGACGAGGGTGGTCCACAGTCATAACATAATCATGCACGATGCTCACATTTGCAGTGGCCTCTTGAAGGCCGAGAATTCGCTCTACGACCTGCAGAAACCACAGGTCCTGCAATCTCACGCAGCGCCCACACCCCCCGGCGCATACGTCTTCTCCCCAATCGCGCCCTCGTGCTCGTACAGCGGCGGCATGTCGCCCACCCGTCGCCGGAGCACATGCTTGTTGAAGTTGTGCCCGAGCGCGCGGATCTGGTACGCCGCGTGCGTGCGCGTCGGCACGCTGAACACCTGGTCGAGCTCCTCGAGCGAGAGCGCCTTCGTCTCGGGCACGAACAGCAGCGCGGCGAAGAACCCGAACACGCTGCAAAGCCGCGATGTGTACGTCAGTCACTGGCGAGACTACGAAAGGGAGATGCGAGTGCAGGGAGACCGTGGGGAAGATGGGGGATAGGAGGATAGATGACTTACTTCCATGCCGCGAACCAGCCGAACATCCCTTGCGGAGTCCAAGCACCAATGAGCGCGGGCACCGTCAGCGCGATAACGAAGTTACTGACAAACAAAGCGTTAAGCCAACTTCCTGAACAACGCGTTTGGATATACACTCACAAGAGCCATAACAGCGCTGTTGCGTAGGACATGCCTACGTCACGAACGTATAGCGGGAACGCCTCAGCCGAGTACTGCACGGTACGTAGGTCAGCCCGTCGGTACGCCATGTCGGAAGGAGAGTGGCACTCACAGTGAACGGTACGGGGCCTTCGCCAGGGGAGTACGCGACAGTGAACAAATACACGCCCAGTGCAATGACACCCACATGCGCAGGGCTCGACGACGGTATATAGCTAGAGACAGTCAGCATCCGACAATAGCTCGAGAAACCGAAAGGACACTTACAACGCAAACGCCGTCAAGAGCATCATCGCCGCCATAAGCGGGAACGACACCAACAACAAGAACCGTCTCCCAAACGTATCGATCGTCCACACCGCTGGGCCCGCGAACACAAAGTTGACCGCCCCGAACCCGAACGACGCAATGAGCGCCGACGTCTGGCTGAACCCGCCCTGGACGAAGATGTTGGACGAGTAGTACGCGATCGCGTTCACGCCGCAGAACTGCTGCATGAACATCACGATCCCCGACGCGAGCGTCGCGCGCCGGTTGCGCGGCACGGTGAAGAGCTCGAGGAGCTTGTTGCGCGTACTCCGGCTGATTTCTTGTTCGGCCTCGAGCAGGACGTGGATGTCTGTGGGCAGAGCGTACATTCAGTTTAGGAGGCGTATATGATCAGAGACAGGAGGGCACGTACAGTAAAGATCACGGGCAGCTTGGACTTCGGTGTGACGCAGACGCCGGAGAGAATGGAAAGCCTCGGGATATCGTCCCTTCGACATATACCAACGGGGAGACTCGGGGCAGAAGAAGACTTGAATTGCGATGAACAGTGCAGGGACACCAGCCTGTAAGAAGCATTCGGCGTTAGTCACACTCAAATAGTAACGTCGGTGGAAGATCTGCTCACACTACCGAGCATCAGTCGCCAGTTTAAACCGCGAATACCGCTGCTGTCGGGTACATGTTGGAAGGCAAGGTCCATAACATAGCCAATCATGATCCCAAACGCGGTCCAGGTCTGCCACATCATGACAAGAGCTCCTCGGATGAGTGGTGGTGCACATCTGAGGGAGAGTTCGGTCAGGTTATGCGCATGTAGGCGTGCATAGGGGTAGAAAACGCACTCTGCTGAGTATACTGGGACGGTGGCACTCTTGGGGCCGATTCCGAGCCCCAGCACGAAACGGGCGACGAACAGATGCTGCCATGAGTTGGTGACACCTTGCCAGATACAAGTGAGGAAGGAAAGCATCGCGGTGACGAAGATTGCGCCTCGACGTCCAAGCCATTGGTTGAGCTGTACACGACGCATCAGCCTCCATGCGATTGAGTACGATGGCGCATTCGCATAGGAACATACCGGGTCTGTTAGCCAGCAGCCAAGCACGGCACAACAAAGCTGTGGGATAAAGTCAGGATCGGCGCGGTGAGGTAGAACGAAGACTACGTACATACGGGGCCGAGTTAACGAGACCGACGAGCCATTGGTTCCTGCTCGCACCGTCGTTTGGTGCGGGCTGTATGCCGAACTGCTCGGGAAAGAAGAGATTGGCACCATTGATGACCGACTCGTCCATCTACAGAGAAATGGGTGAGGATAGACACGCATATAACCAGGCCAGGAAATGCTTACCCCTTGCACGGCGGCAGCCATAGAGCACATCACAACAAGATAGTACAGCGTCTTAGGCTGGTCCCACTTGTGCGTAAACTCTCTCCTCAGCACCCGACGGTCCTCCTCCGTGAGCATAGGGAGGGATTCGAAGGCGGCAGGGTCTTGGGCGAGCAACGCGCCTTTCTGGATGGTCTCGGTGTACTCGCTCAGGTTATGGGTCTTCGCAAACGCCTCCGCATCTGCCATGAGCTGCTCATGGGAGAGCCCGGCGAGTGGATTGGCGAGCCTGGCATTGAGTTCTCGTGCAGACTCCTCACGGGGAGTCTCGCGCTGCTCGATAAATGATTCCTGGCCCTTGAGCGACTCCTTGTCTGGCGTCGCTCGTTGTGGCTGAAGCTTCTCGTTTGTTTCGACCGCGGATGCAGACATGGCGGAGACGTGAGAGAAGGAGGGGAAGAGGGTGCCGGGAGAAAAATCCGCGCACGGAGAGATTTTAAGAGTACGCGCGCCATGCTGAGATGCCGACCGGGAGCGTCAAGTAGATCGAGCAGTGTTGGCCCATCGCACTGCGGGTGGGTTGGTGTGGAGGGAGAAGGTGGTGCCCCGTACGTCACGCTGTGTTTTCCTTTTCGTACGCGTGCGACTTCCGGTTCGAGCACCGGAGATTCCATCAGTCGACAACATGTCCGGACGCCGTACGCACCTGCGTTCAGCACACTCGATGGTCGCTCTCATTCTCGACCTAGTCGTCGAGCATCTATGGTACTCGACTGAATGACGACACACGGATACTGGACTTGGGAAGGAGAAGAGCGGTAGCATAGGATTGCGTCAGTCCGACAAAGAAGCACAAGAGGCAGTACGTGAGGGGAGTCGCTGGTGGAGCAAGAGTGTACGTTCAGCGCGACGCGGTCGGAAGTCTTCGGCGAGTACGTACTCATCATCCTCTACATTCCTGTTGCCCAATCGATGCCACCTGATATCCAGCCCTTATTCCACCCTCCGTTCCATGCCGAGACGCGAGTGTAGCACACTCACAGATCCGAGCTGTCCTTAGAATCGGAGAGGAGAGACACGGTAGACACGGCAGAGAGCAAGCAGACGCGATGGCGGTAACGGAATACGACGCGAGCATGGGCGTCTGAGTCCTTCTACCGCATGCATCACCAAATGAGGCAAGTCGCACATGTCAGCAATCCACAAACATAGACGCGGAGGAATATCGCAGGTCATACACGCGCCGTAACACCTCTCATCCGTGCTATACTGTACAGTATCCATCTGTATCCCTAGACTCTGACTGCTCACAACATATACTCAAAGTCAGGCGCGCGGTCTCCCATCCTCCTCAGCTCTTCCGGCGTGTACTTGATCCCGTTCTCCTCCACCTCCCGCAAAACCATCTCCTTGTGTTTGTTGATGCGCCAGTACGCACAAACCACGATGGGCAGAAGAAGAATCCCAATGCCCACAAACATCATCTCAATGCCATCTGCAACACGTCCGTACGTCAGCACTCGCACACTCCCGCGACAAACTGAAACAGTCGAGCGATACGCACGTCCCAGCACGTAGCGCGGCGCGTCTTGCACGCGGTACACATTACTCGCGATAGCGCCCCCCGAGTTCCCGAAGATGACCTGGATCGGGATCGCGACCCCGCGCTTGTACTGCCCCGCCACGTTATTGGAGATCCTGTCAAAGTCGCCCCCGCCCCAGTTCAGTCTCGAGCCAGCTCCACGAGCGCACGATCCCAAGAAAGCTTTGACTCACCACGCGACCATGGAGGGATACGCCGCATACCCGCCCGACACGATCAAGAACGTCCCAAAGTACTTTGCCCCGATCCCCGCTCCGGACAAGTTGATCGCAAATCCGACGAGACAGAGGAGCTGTCCGGCATGGACGAACGGCGACCGCATCTTCCTCCGGTCAGACCATATTCCAAAGGTGATCACGAGCGCCGCTGTTCAGTAACGCAAGTTAGCCGCATACACGAAAACGGGAGGGGACGCGCTCACTCGCGACGACGTAGGGCGGCACAGTCAGGAGCTGCGAGATGGCGGCGCTGAACCCAAACCTGCGCGGCCGCACCCGGCATCCCAGTCGGCGTAACGCCCCGTGTCAAACCTCAGATGAGTGCCCAAACCATAAGTCGCCCAGACACGAAACAAACTCGCACCCATTGATGATCGACCTGCCACCCCAATTACGCCACGGCGCCCATTGTTAGTGTATCGCACTCAATGGACGAGCAGAAGCGCCCGCAGCGGGAAGGGACTCACGGCAAAAACAAGGAGATGCCGTACACTGTATGGCACCACGCAGCCCACGGTGGACGCGTAAACCTTCAGCCTTTGGACCCTCGAAAACGTGGCGAGACGCTCTCGCACTCACCGGGAGTGATAACGGACATGTTGATCAAGCTGAGGAGCCACACCTGCCAGTCAAGCAGCGCATCGCGTATATGTCTTGGCGAGAAGTGCTCCTCTTCGCCTACGGACGAGTTCTCATATCCTGTGAGCCTTGACATCAGCGCGGTATACTGAAGAGCAGACGCGACGTACTCTTGCGGTGCACGATATATGCGCGCTCTTCTGCGGTCAGGAAGTGGGCAGTGGCAGGCAAGTCGACCATGACTGCGTGGCTTGTTAACCTTCTCTCTTCGCACCGCTCCTCACCAAGTACCCATTGCACTCACCGAAGAAAGCGACTATCCCGACAACGACTGTCGCCATCCCCTCCAGAACCTACTCCTCGTCTGAGCATGATACCCAACAATAATGGATGGATGCTCACGAAGATCCAGGACCACCCCTCGAGCCCCGCCGTACCGCCCATGAACGAGATCACGAATGCGAGCAGCCCCGAAAACGCGCCCGCGAACGTCGCGCCGCCCCAGAAGAGACCCATACGGGTCTGCAGCATATGCCGCGGGTACCACATTGACAAGCTACGACGCCCCAGTACTGGTCGTCAGCGAGCTAGTTTCCGGGCGTGGTGGAAACCGACTTACTAGAAGAATACACCAGGGGCAAGCCCTGCCTCCGCGATTCCGAGACACGTACGTGTCGCGACGAGCTGGGGGTAGCTGTACGGAACATGTCAGTGAGCTTTCATAGCGACCGCGCAGTGCGAATCTCCTCCTCGCTTACTTCTTCACTAGTCCCATGAGCGTCCTGTCAGTGCGTCCAGTTCGTCAACATAGGTGAGCGGGTAAAATGCATGCGCGCGTGACACTCACGTTACTATCCCCCATACCACCTGAAGCGGGTCAGCACGATTCGGTACTGTCGAGGGTGTATTGCTGGACACTCACGGTGATCCCGGGAAGCCATCTGGATGGCCTGAATTTCTTGAGGACAAGACTTGACCAACGTCAGTGAGCGATCCTTTCTCAAGAGGTAATCAAAGAGCTGACTTTGCAGGTATTGCGCAGACGTTATATGACTACACGAGAGGCGCGTCAGGCAGACTCGCGTCAGTCCTTTCCCCTATTGCCGTCGTGGCCTACTCACTATGAACCACATCGTCTATTGGCAGACACAGACCATCAGTATATAAACCGCGCTTGGGATCTAAAGCATGCATGGCACTCACCAGAGCGAGGTTATACCGGTTCCCGGTCAAATTTAGCTGGGTAAGCAGTCCCTGCAGTTTCGCGTTGCCTATACGCCCCATGGTGCCGCGAGTCGCCATCTTGTCAGCCACGGCACCCTCGACTGTACCACTGCGCACGCATACAAGGCGTGGACGCACCGATGTTGCTCCTGTCCACAAACGAAGACAAGTACATGATGGTGATGATCGGCATGATATGCCAATCGACCTTGCGCCACAGCTTTCGCTCCTCCTCCTCGCTCAGCGTGGGTGGCGACGCGCCCCCATATGCATCATCGGAGCCAGCCACGAGAGGACGCTTGCTCCTCGCACCTGGGAGGGGCGAGGACGATGCGGGCGAAGAGGACACAGTCTCCTCCATGGTCACCTCGATCCCCTCCAGCTTCTCGGGGTCCGTATCGGGACTGGGACGAGCATCTGGTGTACGATCCTTGGGCTTGGCCTCCATCGTGCTTCCGGGGGCGTGTCCGCGGTACAGTGATCGCGGTCGAGGTCGAAGGCCACTACGCTTGAGCTCTCGAAGCATTCATAGCCCACCCAGGGGAGAGCGTGAGCACCCCGCGTGCACCAACCCGTCGTGCATCCACTCTCTTCCTCGCTCGGAGCCATTGAGTCTAAATGCGTCGCGTACGGTGTGACCGATGGCGCGCCATATAGTCCAGGTGACCGGTCGCCCGACCTTCGATGAGAGGGAACGGAGAGTTACGTCGAGGAGCCTTCTTCGTCCATGGCAGGTACCCACGTCCGCCACTCCACTGGCTCTCCCGCCTTGTGGCCGCCTCGATCCCCGACCCTCGCTCTCAGGCGGAGAGGAAGGCGATAGTCTTCGCCGGCGCTAGTGCCAGGCACCTACGAAGCTGCCGAGGCGGTCCACTGAGCACACGGGCTCGAAAAAGGACAGAGCGTGGTACCGCCTTGAGCGTGCCCTCAAAGGAGATAGTACAGCGTACGGCGCGGCGGCCACTATGACCTGACGCTCTCGTGAACGGAGACCCGATGCAAGACGCGGATGAGGCATTCCCTCTGGATGGCACTCCGTGCGGCAGAGCGACGAGAATAGCGAGAGATTTAATAAGCGCGAGCTATTTAGCACCGTGTCGGAAGCGCGGTGTCTCGAGAGTCGGAGGCGTTCTTTGGGGAAGAGAGGGGCTTCAGAGCGTGTATGGGAAGGCCGGTACTGTCCGAGCTGCCAGATCCCCTGAAGCGAGTCCCTCACTCCCATCCTGTTCGCATCGGGCGTGGCCGCGTCTCGCCGCTCACGGATACGCCAGTACGTGAACGAGAGGGTTGGCGTCATGCTGAGGCCCAAGCCGATGAGTAGAAGCTCGATCCCGTCTTCGTCTAAGCAGACCAGTCAAAATGGGATTGAAGACGGCTTGTGGGAACTCACCTCCCAGGACATAGAGGCGATAAGCGTTGCCTGCAATACGGCGCTGATACTGCCCGATTTAACCTCATCCCCATCAGCAACGGCGGGGTGGTAGCGAATGCTCCATGTCCACCGATGGCGGCAAGGAAGGTTCCATCGCTTCGAAGTCAGTAATTGACCCCAGCGCTCGCGTTCGACACGTTGGTGCCGTATCCGAACCGCGCACAAGAGTAGCCCTAAGATGATGGCTTGAGAACGCGTCTTGGTTCGATCCGCCTACGCAGCCCAGACCATGACGACAACCACTGCGTCAGCAGCGTATATGAGGGGATAGCAACACCGAAAGAGGGTGTACGGGGATACGGTCAAAAGCTAGTTAAAATACTCACCAAGGACGGCCATGCTACTCAGACTCAGCATCTACACCCAGTACTCACGCCATTGGTCATTCCCATCTGCCCATTGCAGTCGGATCGTACCCATCAATGAGGAGGAGCTTCACTCCATGATCGTCCGGATTTCGTGTTGACGGGCTCGAGCCTTCCATTGCAGTAGCACCTGCCTGGCAATATGAGGCACAACATCACTACTCGCGAGCTTGAGAGTGAACATACACTGCATATCACAACCTCCTACATGACGTCCATCTAGATACTCGTATGGCCGCTAGATGGACCTTGACGGCTCCATGTAGATGATCTACATGGGAATAAATGTAGGGACTGTATGGCCGCTAGATTTGATTCGAAGACCAGTCATGAAGGTGACATACATCTCGCTCTACACACTTCCATGAAGGTCATATTGATGGACATACCTGGTATGAATCTATATGATGATGATAGCCGCTGCATCTGTACAAGAGATCATTCTACCAGACTCTAGAGACAGTACATTCAGGTACATAGTGACCATGCAGAATAGCTACAAAGGGGAATAGAGAGGTACCCGTAGTTCACCTTCATGGCGGTCGGTGGAGATACTTTTCGTGACCGGTACTCGCACTATGGCGCCGGAAACCCTTAATATCTCGCGGTTGTACCCCGAGAATTGTCGGTTCTCCGGTACCACCTTCGTTTTTTTGCAAACTGTTGATTGTGTGGTCACGTCTCTACCCTGCATTTACGCAGCAAATCCCTCCCCGGCTATTTCCGGGCCTTTGAAGCTCCGCTTCGTTGGACTTCACGTCGCAATTTGCGTCCTCTCTCCAACAGGCGTGCGCGTCGTCCCCCCCTGTAAACGTCCTCCTCCCTCGCGGCTTCAAGCTTCGTCGACGTCATCACTGGGCCGCAGCGGTGCCTCTGTATTGCGGCGGCATCGCCTCATTGCTTGGAGCTGGTTATATTCTCTGGGCATACTCTGGTACTTGCCCGGCTACAGATATCTGGGACTATATCTGGTGGCTCTGTGGTGTCCCCTCTTGTCATGCTTAGTCTTGGGCTGGGTTCTCTGCCGCTTCTAGTATCTTGGAACTTGTAGCTCTCTGCCTCTGCTGGGTCTCAGTTTGCATCCCGCCATTCTAGTCCCTAAGTCCCTGTGATGAGTTGGTCGCCATACCGATGTTAGTGCTGGCGGCGAACGGTACGCACACAAAGCCTGGTATGATATGTTCTTGATCCTGACCAGTGCCAACAGCGGGGGACACCGATGGGAGAGCGCTGTGGATGAACTCAGGGTGGCAGCGCTAGCGCATAGCAGGTTATACTTGGTAAGTCAGCATCTAACATGTGCATCATTGACTGTTGCGCAAGAGGGCAGGGGTCTCGATGATGAAGAAGATGTCAATGCTGAGAAGGATGAGGTCATAGTGTTGGGTACGGTTCACACTGACAATTGCAAGTAGTGAATGTCTCATTGTTACATGTACTGTACATATGCTCTGTTGTGTCCGATATGTTCCTTACGACGTTCACATACACCCTGTGTCTCTATCATATGATATATACTGCCATGTGTTGCCAAATGGTGTGTTAGAATACCTGATCTTGAGGTGGAACACTGAAATGCCCGCAGAAAGCAGTCATGGAATCACCTGTTCCGAGTGTCTCATTTCGCTGTGGATTTTGCAGGGTACACGAACATATGCTAACCTTCTATTTTCAGCGGTTTTCGGTGAATATCCTGGGTTACACAGGGGATATGTACAGTGGAAAATCACCGGTACTCACGTCCATAGTGTCGGTCTACCGGCAATTGGCGTCTATATCCATGAAGGTGACCTACGTAAGCTACCTGGATTCCCTGAAGATGGTCGTGATATGCAGTGATAGGTAGATAGCAGACCGCAACGACTTCAGAAGTGAAACGAAAGCGATGGGCGTCGCAACGTGGATAACTGGGGACGGGCAGCGCCCGCTAGCCGGCGTCCGTTTCGCACGGGTCCAAGCGCGCACAGATATCGCGACGAAAGCTGATAACTCTGCCCAGGTCATCTAACCGAGATTAGGCCACTCCAAGACCTCTCTCGAATTAAACTCCGACGGCTAACCGATCAATTTGGATGGTCTGTGGCTGAGAGCTGCATATCCGCATACGCTGAAAACAATGTCTCCGCATGTCGTGTGCATAGTCAAATTGTCCGTAGAGATGGAGATTACATGCACATAAGGTCCCAGGCCTTCAACGGTATTCTATGAGAGGAATTTCCATGTACACACACGAAACCAGCATTCGCCTACTTTGCAGCAATGTAGAGCGGGAAGCTGGACCATCCACATGTCTGAGATAGCTAGTAGAAGGACATAAAGTAAGGAATATTAGAAAATTCTGCTCTCACATAAACTTCTACACTGACTATATGTCTGAGCCCGAGAATTCGATGCAAGATACATGCATGCAGAGCTCGAGTTATGGGCGCCTAAATAGGGGCATTCTGGTATACTCAATATCTCTACGCTGAAGGGTTCCTGTCTGAATCGGCTCAAGAATGTTGTAGAGTACATACATATGTATCAAATAAACTCTTAGCATAGGAGATTAAGAGAGAAAAGACACGGGGATCTGGTTTACAAGGTATGTACCATCGCTCGTCTCGCTTACAGTGGCGCAATAGCGTGCCGAAGAATGCCGTGTGCTCGAGATAACTCACAGCAGTGACAGACGCTGAAAAGATTATCTCTGCTGTAGCCGAGGTCAGCCGAGGTCATAGACGCCTGGACGCCGGCTAGCTCGGTAAAGCGGGCGCTGCCCGTCCCCAGGATAACTTAGGACGACTGTGGGCTACGTGACGGAAACGCGTGACGTAACGCGTCAAGCAGGCAGCAAGCAGGTCACGCGAAAGTCTTCGCCTGTGCCAAGCCGCCACTTGGACCATACCGGCAATCTAGTAAGACGATCTATGACTACCTCACACAGTCAACAGGTGAGATCTATCGAATCCTTCGTTTTATTCTACTGCAAGCAACACAACATAGTCTGTGCAGTGTCTATCTGCTACTAGGAGCCTCGAGCTGTACCGGATGGTCCGGCGGGCGCAGGGCAAGGCTCTGCCAACGCGGACTCCGAAACTCACAGCATGTATCTGAAGTCTGGTGCGCGATCTCCCAGGCAACGTATGACCTCCGGTGCGTACTCGACGCTGGCCTGCTCGCTTGTACAACTACGCTGGCGAGCCTCACGCCGTGCATTGATGCGCCTATACGCAAGTACGACCCCTGGGGTGACAACGAGACCGAGACCAACCATAAGAATTTCGAGACCGTCTGTGTACGTAGCGTAAGTCAGAGTGGTTCTTCTTCATGTACAACAACCATCAAGAACTCACGCCCGAGACGATACTTAGGAGCGTCCTCGGCACGGTATATATTGCTCGCAATGATGCCTCCGAAGTTTCCGAACATGACGATTACTGATAGGGCCACTGCGCGTTTGTAGTGTCCTGCGGTGTTGTTTGGGAGCCTGAATTGGCGGTTACAAGGTGAGCAAATTCTCGTAGCAGCACACGAGACGACATCGCTCACCAGGCGTTCGCGGCCGGAAAGCTCGCATAGCCGCCGACGGCCACGAAGAAGGTCCCGAAGTACTTCACGCCTCTCCCGCCGTTCGACAGTTGTATTGTGTAGCCGATGATGCACAGTACAAGACCTAGCGCGATAGCAGGTGAGCGCATCTTCATCTTGTCGGACCATTTGGCCCATAACACGACCATGATCACTGTTGCTGAGCCGGAGAAAGCGTCCGTTAGGCACCACACATGGGCAGAACAGGTACGAGGCGTACTTGCAACTAGGTACGGAGGGACGCTGAGTAGCTGCGATACCGTCGTGTTGTAGCCAAAGCTACAACACGGATGAACCGTGTCAGCACAACCTTGTAAGAGATGAAAACTCAAACTTTACCCATTGATGATCGATCTATGCATTTCAGGTGAGACTTGGCGATCAACGAGCAAACGATGTGCTTACGGCAGGAAGAGGGAGATACCGTAGACTATAATCAAACGTGAGGACACGCCTTGGTAGGTTCTGGTTGTTACGCTCTCACCGGCTGCCGTGATGGTCATGTTCAGGAAACTAATTATCCAGACTTGCCAATCAAGTAACGCTTCCCGGATATGCCGCGCTTCGAAGTGCTCCTGCTCGCCTACGGACGAGTTGTCGTACTCTGTTCATAACTATGTGAGTATCTTCATAGCTGTGGCGAAGACCGTGGTACTCACTCTTTCGATGCACGACGTAAGCCCGTTCTTCCAAGGTGAGGAACGTTGCAGTAGCAGGTAGGTCTACGAGCACTGCGCCGGGACCGACAGGTCATCCTTAGGTCGAAGCACGGAGAATGCCTGATGCCAGGCTCACCAAAGAAAGCGATAATCCCAACCACAATCGTGATTAATCCCTCGATGATCTATACTCATATCAGTGATCAGTGTCTGTCAACGGTTTCAGGTGTACTCACGAATATCCATGACCACCCGAGGAGTCCGCCCGTCCCGGACATGAACGATATCCCGTAAGCCAGGAGTCCAGAGAATGCACCTGCAATAGTAGCTCCGGCCCAGAACATGCCGATGCGCGTCTGGAGCATGTCTCGCGGATACCAAAGACTAAGCCTGTGAAAAAGATACGAAACGGGTGAGGGTCCCCACGGATTGATATTACAGCTGCGCGGCCAGACTTACAAATAGAACACGCCGCAACCTAAACCAGCTTCTGCCACTCCGAGGCAAACACGTACGCCTACAAGTTGCGGGTACCTGAGAAGCACGTACGTTGAGGTATGAGCTGTCATGAAGGGAAGCACAACGTACGTCTTGACAAACCCCATGAGAGTACTGAAGTACTCCGACATGCGTTGGCATTCGGAAACGGTCGAGGGGAGACGTCTTAGACGTACCAGATGATACCCCAGGCGACCTCACATACACGTCAGCCAGTCGTACTTCTGAATGTCAACCTTGGTATTTACCGTGATACTTGGCAACCATCGAGAGGGCCGGAGTCTCTTGATGAGTAGGCTGACACGACGGATTATAGCAAGCGCCAGGCGGCCAACTAGAAGCGGAGCGTGCCCGCGTCTCTACATGATAACTCACTTTGCTGGGATCGCGAAGACGTTGAAAGCCTTCATCCCCCATGTGAACTATGATCAACGATACGTTTGTTCACACTGAAAGGAACGCACGACAAAGTACATGGTCTGGACATGAGAATACTCAGAGCAAAGACTAGTGAAGGATGGAACATACACTCACGAGCGCGATGTTGTAACGATTGCCGGTCAGCTCAAGCTGAGTGACAAGCCCTTGTAGCTTGGCATTGCCTGTAGATACGTTCGAGTATGGCTGGCCAGGTTGCAAGCCAAGCGTCGCTCACCAATATTGCCCCTGTCCAGAAAGGAGACAAGATATAGTGGCGGTCAAAAATAATGCTCGCCCCCATTTTTTCGCATTTTCTCCATAAGTATACCCTGTATAGCCAGATGGTGTGCTGTATCATATTACTAGTGCTGCACATTAGTTATGCATGTATTCATTAGCATTCCCTACCTGATAGGAGTCTGGCAATGCAGCTATGATGCACATTGGATGGGTGTAAAATTGAGCATGATCTAAATAATTTGACTGATCTCCTACTACCAGATTGAGACATATGATTGCATTTACTACAAAGGTTTACTACTCCTCACTATGCATACATCTGTAGCAAAAATTATGTACAATGTGGCCATATCAACTGGCAACTGCATGCATAATTGTGTCCATTTTGGGCAGTCACCCTCTGAAAACATAGACCTGTATCTTATCCCAGGATTCACATAGTCAAGTCCCAATGCATATACAAATACTATGGGGCCTATTGTATAGAACACTATATTATCCAGGCCACTTTCATGCAGTTCCAAAGTCTTGAGGGAGTTTGAATGTGGATAATACTGATTTTGAGTGACAAAATCGAGTATATCGCTATTCTGTATCTCCAATCATGGGGTGAAAATATTCTCTGCCAATATTAAATTATGTGTTGGCATGGATACTATATTGGTATATAGGAGACTAGTGAAAGATTCAACTCTACTTAGCTAGATCAGCAAAAAGTCGCAATACCAATTATGCTCCAGAGGATGCAATAATAGTAATTGTGGCCTGGCTCTCCTACAACACCTGATACTTCGATTCAGTGTCTAATCAATAGAACACTATGCCATGCAAATATTGCTATAATTCACAGCTTATGAATTCTTAGCATCAAGGATCAATAACATACTAAACTTTGCTATGCTCTGAAACCCTATGTCATGATAGTAATCACATTACTCTACTTGAAGCAAAAACTGAACTGACAGTTTGGATAGTGGATTATATACTTTGTACTTGAGTCTTCAAAACACCCAGCTTTCATGGATCAAAATCAACTGGGTCTTTATAGAGAGTAATAATAGTACAGGTAGCAAGACCACGTTCAATACTCAAACCAAATTATTGAATTATCAAGTTTGACAACAACCTGGCAAAGTGAGTAGTCAGAATGCATACAAGGAGGTATACTACTCTGTACCATAATCTTGTGACTTCTCAATTTATATAACAGTCTAGGAAGTAACATGTTATGGGAGCATTGTTGTCTCAATTATGAAGCTTCCTTAGCAGTTTGTACTACTCTCTCTGGTTCCATCAATACATAAATGGTGATTCATTCCTATTATCACATAAACAATAGTAGATTGTAATTTCAACTCCTTATAGAGGTCAAAGATGCCTTGTATGGTTCACCTTATAACACCTCTCAAAATAGGGTCATGAGATTGTTACTTGAAAATCTCTACCAATTCTGGGTCATTCAAACTCTCTCTTGTATATTTGGATAGAGCACATAGTAGGGTATTAATATGCACACAGATGTCCAGACATTGCTCAAGAATGCTGCCCCAGTACAACACTTTAGACGCCCAATGACCCCCGGGCATTATTTTTGACCGCCACTGTACAGTGCTGTCACAATAGGTATCAGTCAAATGTCGATCTTGCGCCAGAGGCGTCGCTCTTCTTGGACTGTCAGGGTGGGTGGTGGAGGTAGCTTTTCTTCTCCACCGTAGGCAAGAAAGTGAGCGTGATCAGCACTTTCGAGGAAGGTGGTGTCGCCGAGGGGCTTCTCCGGAGGATGCAATGGCGACGTGGCAGCATGCGTATCTTCCGGCATCTTTGCAGAGAATTGAAGAGGGATGAAGATACGAGGGACAAACTCGCCCGTGTGGGCAGAGTTTTGAGTCGCCAATATTGGTCGATGCACTTGGGGACCTAATCTTAGGACGTCTTCTCACCTGACAGTCTGGTAGCGCCTTCGAAGCAGTCCCTTGTCACAAGCAGCGGTGGATCACGTTGAACTGCTAGGAACAGCGACGCACCTTACCCCCGTCCTCTGAACGGCTCCTGACACGTTGCCGTCTGGGAACCAGCAATACAACTCGCCTGGCAACACTGATGATCAATACTGTGCACACTCTTGTGTGTCAGCAAGCAAATACTTGATCGGACCGAGTAATCGTCGACACTCACAGCGACTAAGCATCATGCTTTCCGTTCTGGAGGTCGAGCTTCGATGACATGTGTCATGTAATGTAAGGCGGCATGTGAGCATATACTCGCACCCGTGTCCGGTTGCGGTTTTAGGAAGAGAATGGGATTAATCTGCTTGTGATTCGCCGATTGACCACATGGAACCTGCTGGCGAGGCAAAAAGGGTGAACGCAGAATTGTGCACGATCGCATTAACGCATGCTTGTGACGTCAATTGAGCCAGTTTGTATGTATCTGTGACTATCTGAGGTGAGTACCCAGAATGCGTATACAATGTCACTCGCCAGTATGCACACAACTGTCAGCCCATGCAGACTCAAAACTGTCGCGCGCAACCGGCACCTTCTCGGTCGTCGTGTACGTTGCAGAGCTTCGATCATGCGTCAGCACTTGAATAGATATTCTCTAGGTAACAATGTGTTGATATGATCATGGAGATTCCAGGCGAGCATTTGAAGGTGAATCCAGCGCGAATTCAATGGGCAAGGCTTACAGCGCTAGCCTGAAAGGCAGAGTAGTGCGTGACGTAACGCGTGACTCACGCGACATACTATAACCCACTGTCACAAGTACAGGTCGGTCTTGCGAAGTGAGTACACGTATATTTATTCACAGTTACTCGCTCAACAGGCCTACTAGTTCAATACAACATGGAGTGTGTCCATATGATGAGTACCGGGCTCTAGTCCGGCAACTCTTGGCTCCACTTGAGCTCAACCTCGAAACTCACAACATATATCTGAAGTCTGGGGCGCGGTCTCCAAGGCGGCGTATAACCTCCGGCGCGTACTCAGCTCCGTCCTTCTCACCCGCGCAACTACGCTGGCGAGCATCTCGTTGAGCATTGATGCGCATATACGCAAGCACGATCCCGGGAGTGGTGACAAGGCCAAGGCCGATGACGAGTATCTCGAGACCGTCTGTGTACGTCGTCCCAGTCAAGAGGTCAGTCATCGCAGTATCACACCATAATTGACAACTTACGCCCGAGACGATAGCGCGGAGCTTCTTCGGCACGGTATATGTTGCTCGCGATGATGCCTCCCAAGTTCCCGAACATGACAATCACGGACAGTGCCACTGCGCGTTTGTAGTGCCCTGAGGTATTGTTGGGAAGCCTAACGCAATAGGTAGTCAGCAAATGAGACGGCACTATAATTATGATGTACTCACCATGCGTTCACGGCCGGATAGCTTGCATAGCCGCCGACGGCCACGAAGAAGGTGCCGAAGTACTTCATTCCTTTGCCGGCATTCGAGAGTTGGATGGCATATCCAATAATGCAGAGCCCAAGGCCAAGAACGACGGAGGGCGAGCGCATCTTGAACGTGTCGGACCAGTGGGCCCATACCACCACCATTATCACTGTCAGCGAGCCAGGCAGGAGTATGCGTTAAGTCGTACACGTCCGTAGGGCAGGGAGGAGGCGTACCCGCGACGAGGTACGGAGGGATACTGAGCAACTGTGATGTTGCAGTGCTATAGCCAAAGCTATGTATGGAGTAAGTACGACCTTACTCGCCCAAGGGAATCCAAGCCTGAAGCGTACCCATTGAGGATTGAGCTGCGGCACAAAGGTGAGACTTTGCCAATCACGAGCGACGACTATACTCACGGCAGGAACAAGGATATCCCATAGACTACGGTCGACAATGAGCACATCCTCGCGTAAGATCGGGTGGACATGCGCAGAACGGAGCTCTTACCAGCGGCCGTGATAGTCATGTTCACGAAGCTAATTGCCCAAACCTGCCAATCGAGCAACGCTTCCATGATATGCCTCGCTTCGAAATGCTCTTCCTCGCCTACTGACGAGTTATCGAACTCTGGCAACGGTCGGGTGAGGGTCTGGACGTGGCAGACTACTGAGGGGTTGCACTCACTCTTCCGGTGTACAACGAAGGCGCGTTCTTCCAAAGTCAGGAACGTTGCGGTATCAGGAAGGTCCACGAGTACTGCGTACGGATAGATATGTCATCTGCAGCTCGATGCACGGATTATGGTCAATCTCACCGAAGAAAGCAACGATGCCAACGGCCACGGTGAGCAGCCCTTCGATGATCTATACCTGCATAATCGTGTCGAACGGTGTCGAACGTTTCATCTGTACTCACAAATATCCACGACCACCCCAGGAGTCCTCCCCTCCCCGACATAAACGAAATGCCATATGCGAGGAGTCCAGAAAATGCACTCGCAATGGTAGCACCGCCCCAGAACATGCCGACACGTGTCTGAAGCATATGTCGTGGATACCAGAGACTGAGTCTGTAGAGGACCGGTGAGTACCTACACGCGTTCATGGAAGCCGAGTATTCGAACTTACAGATAGAACACGCCGCACCCCAGGCCGGCTTCTGCCACTCCAATGCATATTCGTGCGCCTACAAGCTGCGGGTACCTAAGAGCCACGGGCCTCAAGTTGAGGTATGAGCGTTCTCAACGCGTAGTGACACATACGTCTTCACGAATCCCATGAGCGTACTGCATAATGTCGACGCGAGTCAATATTGAGAGTCCTAGAGCAGATCATCAGGCGTACCAGACAATTCCCCAGGCGACCTGACATGCAGTGAGTGAATTGTGCTCCTCGGGATGGACGTGCTACTTACTGTGATCCCTGGAAGCCATCGCGAAGGTCGTAGTTTCTTGAGGAGTAGACTGGCACAACGAATTGAAGTGAGCGACAGACATCAAGCAGGGCGCAAGGACGTCTCCGCCCTGCAACTTACTTCGCTGGGATTGCGAACACACTATGAGACTTGCTCCCCCGACAAGAGCTGGAAATCAACTGGGCATCGCTACATGGAAAGATAGACTTACGACAAAGTACATCGTCTGGAGATGTTCAGGAACAAACACCGAATAACAGCCATGTAACGTCAACTCACGAGCGCAATGTTGTACCGGTTGCCCGTGAGTTCAAGCTGGGAGACGAGACCTTGCAACTTCGCATTCCCTGTAGGTGAATATAAGCATCGTCGATTCGCGCTGGGGCATTCTCGACTCACCGATGTTCCCTCTGTCTAGAAAGGAGACAAGATAAAGTGCTGTCACGACAGGTATGAGTCTGACGTCGATCTTGCGCCAGAGGCGTCGCTCCTCTTCGGCGGTCAGCATAGGGGGCGGAGGCAGCTTCTCCTCCCCGCCATAGGCAAGAGAGCGAAGTTGGCCGACGTTGTCTAGGGAGTTGGTACCGACAGACGTCTTGTCCTTGGAGAGTGGGGGAGAGACGTTGAGTGTATCTTGGAGCATATTCTGGGATAATTGCGGTGGGGATGAAGAGACCGAGCGGCGAGCTCTCCCTTTGAGAGGAGAAATTGGTGTGGTGATGTGTAGAGCGATGTAGTCTTCGGACGTCATCTAACTTCGCAGTCTAATAGCGACTGTGGAAGAGTCCATGCTGTGAGCGGAAGCAAGGTACGTTGTAGTGAAAGGGCCGGAAGTGCACCTAACTCAGGTTCTTCGAACCACTCCCCATGCAAAACAGGGTGCTAACCGCATACAGCCCGTCAATAGCCCTACGAGCACCTCGCTGATAACAAAAGGGACGTAAGTTGTACACACATTCTGCTTCAGGAAGCACTGTCTCTATCAAGAACTGAGACTCACAAGCACTCACCACAACGTAGGAGTAGGTCTTCCTTCCTGAAAGGTCGCCGAGCTTCGATGACGTGTGTCCTGTAGCGATAGGATGCAAGTGAGCCCACGAATTACCCCATCACATGCCACATACCATTCACAGTCTTGGCCAAGCAATCAGAGCATTCTGTTTGTACTCCGCCGACTGACGACCGACAAGATGAAACTTTTGTCGCCACATATAGAACGCAGAACCTTTTTCGAAGACGGCATTGACCGGCGCATACCGCACTCCTTGAATCGCCTTTGGGGAATCTATGATCACTGTTAGTGAGCGACGCAGTGCTCTCAGGCGATTGAACTGACGGGGGTGCATATAGACAGGGTATAGACGGAGAACAGTTGAATGTCAAGGAAGAGTAGGTTGGTACAGAAGCCGTAGCGCCTATGTGATATCGAACCGAGCCGTCCGGTTCGATTCGCGCATGTTTCAGACCCGAGTCCGAGTCGAGTCTGCGCCTAAGTCTGGCTCGGCACAACACCACCCATATGCAACATAGAGCTGGCAAGCTCCCCGTTCTACTACCTCAGACTTCTGGTTGTCGCGCTATCCTGGTTTGGAGGTTGAAGTCGCCCACGTTACCGATGGCCGTGAAGGCCCCCGTCGAAGCTTGCTTGCATAATTCATCCGAAACGCAACTCTTTACATGAGCGGAGGAGCCAGAGTCGGAAGCTTAGCAAGACACTCAGTGTCTGTGCCTTCAGAAAAAATACAGCAGCGTGGTACCGGACAAAACGCAGCTCAGTATCGCCGATACGGAGGAGGGAACAAGGTGTTCCCAGTAGTCGGCGGGTCATGAAGGTCGTCCAGAGGTCCACCGGCAAGTCGCACTCCGCCATCGACCTCATACAAGGCCTCTCCATCCATTCCGGGCCCGGTCATCGAAGGTCGCTCGTCCGGCCAGTGGTCGCCTCTGGAGACAGGTTCATCTCTCGCAGGCTGAGTAGCTTGTCTATGCGCAGAGTGAGGATCTGAGAAGGGATCGCGGCCTCGTGCCTGGGCTGCCTTGGATGCTTTTGCCCGCGACTCCTTCCCGTTGGGCTTTTTCGTGCTATTTGATGATACGCCCGGGGCGATTGTCGCAGAAGGCCTCTCAGGAGGAGGCAGAGACACGAGTGCATACGCGTTCGGATCCGCGTCATATTCTTGAGCTGACGTCAGGTTCCCTCGAGCACGTCTCGTCGAGCTTACGACACGATGAAATGCCGAAGGGGTGTGTGAGGCGTCCTCAGAAGTCGACGTCAACGCTGTAGCGCTTCCAAATGCTGCGAGTATGATCCCAGGGTACCCAATTGTCTCAGCGCCAAATATATCCCAGGAAACATGACTGCATGCGCACCGTCAATATGGGGATCTATCACGAATCCGACGCTCCTGCGATTCCGTAGCCTCAACTGCCGCTTGCGAACCACCACCACCACCGTCGCCAGTATGACTACTGCCATGCATCCCACAACAACGCCAACAATCATTCCGGTCCGAGGTTTCGTATGATTTGAGGAGTCAGTGTTGGGAGCAGTGGTCGTAGTCGTAGATGCAGTTACAGACGTAGATGTCATGGTGCTGGACGTCGAAGATGTGCCGTTGCCAACTGAAGGTGGGAGGGATTCTACCACTGAGAAGCTAAAAGTGAAATCAACCTGATGAAACGCGCGAGCCTCGACGTGGCATGCAACGCACTAGATCATATCCCCAAGAGCGCCATGAATCTCAATAGGTACTAGCACCGGTTGATGGTTCGACGCTGCAAAATTGGTCGCAATGCGGTATGTGCCAACAGGGAGGCCGCCCGAGACATTGGCGGACAGGATGCCGTTCACAGGTGGATCGATCAAACTCTTGAAGAAGGAGAACCTGGTAGGATCGGTAGGATTCGAGTCGTCGAGAGACTGTACCTCTTCCACAACGATCCTTGAGTAGCCGAGAATGAGACCTTGCGTATCAAGCATCTGGGGCGCGGCGAGGTAGTTGAGTTCTGAATTCGTGAATGATCCGGCACGTATGTTCTTGACAGCGACTTGGACAGTGAATGGCGTGTTAGCGAGGATAGTCGCGCCGAACGTGGGCTCTACAAACTTGCACGATGGCATGTTCGCAGTAGACGGAAGGATGCCCATCGGCGCTGGATTGCATGAGCCCTTTCCGTTCTGCTCGCCATTGGTGAGGTTCAGGTTTAGAACGGTGGCACAGAAGTTGATGAAGTTGTTCGACGACGTCAACGACGGATCCTGGCCGGCTGAAGGCTGGGCTTGGCCGTCGTTTTGGAATCCGGTAGCGATGACAGACTCAAGGAGTGTCAAAGATTCTTGCGGATCGTCGGAGTCTGCCCTTTTCTTGTCGTAGCTACCTGGATGTGGCGTTGTCATGGGCTGCACAGGGTATCAGCGACACTTATAGGACTTGCGATATGCAGTATTCTCACAGAGAACGACAACAGGTCCTCAAGAATACCATCAGAGCCATCGAGAGCGTCGTTCATCGAAGGTGGCAATAGATGCAGAGGAGGGCAGCAGCGTCCTGAAGCGTCAGGAGCATAGAATGCAGGGGCAGGTGGATGACTATTTCCTGTGGAGTAGCTGGAGTAGCTGGAAGTCAGAAAGAAGAATCAACGCTAAGTCGAAAAGGTCATACCCCCAAGGGCTATCAGACGCGGGACGTCCAAAGACTAGACATCATATCATTGATAGCAGTGCAGTTTCGTTGCGACAGTATAGCCATGATCGCCAATGGGCACAGCAGGGGTACTAAAACGGATAGGACTCTTCGAAGACAGTGACCTGTCAACACTCGCCTGCGAGTGACCATGGACAGAGAAGCGCGGCGTTACAAAGCGACAGCGTCGCCCATTTACGTACCGGTTCCAAGGATGAACGGATCATTTTCCCTCGTTGTGTTATGGAATAAGCCTTTGCATGATGGCGCCACAGACCACAGACCGTCGTGGAGCTTGACTTGAAGTTTTGCATCATCGAGTGCCGACCGCATGACCGATAGAATTCCCCTTGAGGTGGTGGAAAGACGAGTATACCTGCGGAAAACACAGCGGAAGAACGCCCACTGTCGACGTATGACAGCTGTATACAAACAAGGAGACAGCGGCGGTTCGTTATCTGAAATGTCGTAAGGGCTGCCACAAATGCTCCCCAGGTGGGACCGCCCCCATGTGACCGGCTGTAGCTAGTGGACAAGGACAGACGCCAGATGCCGACCGACCTGTTGAGGTGTCGACTCAGCATAATAACCATGAGCAATGCCAACGGACGTACCTTACACGAAACTGACCCTTCGTTGGGAGGGGCGCAATCCAGAGGTCCTTCATTTCGCAGCCGCTCGTAGCCCCGATTGAAGATGGAAAATAAATACAACGATCATACATAAATTTGCAAGGCAAAGTTCAAAGTACCGAATCGTGACCGTGCACGCCAGAACTCGGCAGCAACATGGTGTTCTGACTCTCTCTGTTCTGAGCATGCACCTCACCGCCGCGAGTAGCATCGCAATCAACACCAGAAGGCGCCGCCCTACTCTTCGCGCTGTCCTTGCTCGAGCGCTTGAAGCCTTGCACCTTCCACTGTACTCGCGGGGGACGAACGCTCTGCTTGAAGCGTGCGAGGAACATCGCGTCCGCAGGCCGCGTTGGCAGCGGTCCCGGAAGCGGCGGCGGTGGTGGGGGCGTCGGCGGCTCCGCATACTGGGAGCCTCTAAGACTTCCGATGATGTACAGCGTCGAGCCGGTCGCGCCGGACGTCCTGGGAGAGATGGGAGATGTGGGAACTTCGGCCACTCTACTGCCTACAGGCTGCCGAATGGTTCTGGCAGACGCCCCGAAGGGCCTGTACCTGCTCCCTGTGCCCCCATCTGTCTGAGAGAGCTTCTCCCGAAGAGGGGACGTGTGATACGCTTCGACTTCTGATGGTGTCGGGGACGGAAGCCTGAGCGGGAGGCCTGTGAACAGTTCCCTGCCATGTGAGCAGATCGTAGGCAAGGGTGGGGATGGGACATGTCAACTACGCACCGCCCGGTTCGACCTTACGCATGCGGGAGAAGAGTCTGGGGAACCGGAAGACGATGTGATGATCTGTGCTTGATGATGGACGACGGCGTTGCATGAATACGAGAAGAAGTGCGCAGAGGGCAGTTATGATCCCGAGCACTCCGACCACGAGCCCGGCAAGGGCGCTGGAATTGTTGCTAGGAGTTCGTGGAGATGTTGCTGGGTCAGACATAGACGAGTATTGCCAACGAATGCCATCAACCGATATGGTAGGTGCCGGTATGGATGTAGTATTCGATGGCGACGAGTTCGACGAAGGGGTGGATGATAGTGTCAGGTCCAGAGAGGGGCAATTGCTGTGCGCGAGGCTGACCAGGCTGACCGAAGTTATGGTTACTGGGCCATGAGACACTGTGACGGTCTCGGTGACGGTAGACGGTGGAAGTATTGTAATTCCTAGCGTACATTCGGACGTCTGGGTCGGTGGTGCAGTTAAGGCTCGAAGCGCACTCGAGGTCGAGGTCGATGTCGGTGTCGATGTCGGTGTCGTGGTCGGTGTCGGGGTCGATGTCGATGTCGATGTCGATGTCAGAGTGGAAGTAACAGTGTGGAATACGGTCAATGTGGTCGTCGTTCGGTGATGGGTACCAATCACTCCCTCGAAGTCGTCCACAGACCCAGTGATCCCTGTCATGCTCAGCCTGCGTGCCGTAGTCGGAGCGTCGCAGCTAAGAGAGCTCTCCTGCTGTGGCTCGTCAGGAGAATGTTGGAGGAGGCCCACGCTATACGAGACGATGATGCCCGAGGGCTGCAATCTCACGACAAAGGAAGTAAGGATTGCGCGAAACGACAAGACATGGCACGTACCTTGATTACTCCAGTCGAGAGTCCGACCCCAAGCCGTGACCACTACTCTGACCGAAGGGACCAGCGTACGACCTGCGTACAGTGTTCAAGCGCTACCCGAAATCTTGTGTCAAGGCGTTCGGTGCGCAAAGAGAGCAAACGCCTGTTTCGCGCTCTGCGAAGACTTCGCCGAAAGATTGCTAGATCGATCCAGCCGGTCCTGCTTGAAGGTTGTAGGTCAGTGGAGACGCGACAACGAAGGCAGAGACCCATACCTTTGCGAGGGTTGCGAGACAATCCCAATCGCATGCATCTGCGAATATAAGGTGGTGACAATGAACGAGACCAGCGCGAGAAGTATTCTTTAGGCGCTACACCGACATCTAGCCAGACCATAATGAAGGAACCGGAAGACCACGAGTCCTCGAACTATCAGAAAAGGAGCGCACCGGCGGTGCGATGTCAACTTGACTGATCAGCATACACTTATCCCACGAAAGACCGAGAAGATCGACCGCGGCCCTATCCAGATGTGATGCCACAAGTCATTCAAACCGCGGTGAAGATGTTCTGTCCAGGGCCTAGACGTCATTGCAACAACTGGTCGCATAGGAACAATACTGGTATATGGAAATGCGGAAGCCGCATACACCACTACCAGTTGCCAGCGTCTCTACAAGAACGAGCGAGCACCAAACACAATCCGATAGAGACTCAGAAGGGGATAGAAGCCGAACAAGCCTATGGGTGAGAACCTTCCGCGACCGATGCTGTTTGCCTTCAATACAGCCGGTAGGGAGGAGGGAGCGTCAGCGTCGCCCAGCTCCCAACAGCAGATGTATCCCGCTGGTGCCCATGCACGTATCCGGCTGGAGGGCCACCTGCGAGTCGCACACCGCCATCAATTTCGCACATAACGGGAATGTGTGCATCGAAGGGCGCCACCTCTTGCGTCAAGAGAGGGTCATGCGCAGACGTGATTGCGTTCCCTGGGGCGCCCATAACTCGAGCGCTTGTGGTAGTATGGGGAAGACACTCGGAGGTAGATATCGGCAATGTCCTCGTTCTGAGCTTCGTCATAGCGAACGCAAGGGGACGACGCTCGTCTGCATCCGCGTTACGGAGAGGACCAGGATCTGCAGCAGCAGAACGTGTCGGCTCAGGGATTACGGAGTCCAGATCGTGGGTGTCTAGGTCCGTGACTGGGTCTAACGATTCCGTTTCAGCCTCACGAATCCTTCTGGTGGTATTTCGAAATGTACGCTTGAGATCAGGAGGCTCGGATGCGTAGACTGCAGAGAAGGACACGCGTGGGGTGGAAGTTTCATGCTCTGCGAGAAAGTTCAGTTTGCGAAACGGCGCAGATCCACAATTTAGAGGTACTCACCGGCGCGCTGGTTGGCGACAGAATTCACGACCCTCGGTTTTGATTGCGCCTGCTTGGCTCTCCGAGCCGACACAAGCAGAATCACTACCACCACAAACACTCCGCCTACTACAGCGCCGATGATCAACGCAATATTAGGGGTGCTATGGTGTGGCGGCAGAGGCAGGTCGGTCGGCGAAAGAGTCTGCGTGACGACGCTAGTGGATGCCTCAGAACCAAAGCTCAGGTGGGTGACGGAAGCCGAGATGGGGACGATCGAGGTGCTGATTGTCCTACCGACCGAAGAAGAGGCATGCGTTGTAGACGCCTTCACTTTGCCCATGGATCCGGAGATGTTCATCACTGTACTGCTCAGAGTCGCCACCGTACTCGTCAACTGGCGTGGAAGCGTCAGGGCAGAGTTGACTGTATCGTCCGGAGGGCTGGACGGAGACTGCACCAGAGTACTCGACGCGACATCAATAGATGTCTGTGAAGACGTAGTCGGCAAGCTGATCGGGGCTGATAGAGCATGCGGGAAACCTGGTCCCTCGTGAATGCAGCTGTCGTCGTCGCTGCCTTCCACGGTGTAGGTGTCGGACTGGAATGTCGCACCATTTGCATCGGTAAGGGTGAACTGAACGACCGTCCCACCAGGGACGTCGGTGTGCCATTTGTATGAGGGGAAGTTCTGTAGGATCGAGTACTTTCCTGACACCGAGGAGCTTTCCCCGGCGGTGATCTGCAAATGAAACGGGCTCTGTCCGCTATCCCAGCTGACGAGTGTCGGCAGGCACTGTGTGGGAGGTAGTGGGGATATTTGAACACTGAGAGGAGAACCATCTCGTCTTGCTCGCGCCACCTGGTCGGGAGAGCGCAAGACCATCTGTGGCGGTCGACAGGAACGTAACCGAGCTGGAGGAGTATACGTGATCAGGACCAAACGAGCGCATGGCATAAGACCCGCAACGTACCTTGAACTCGAGAAGAATGGACCATGAAGCTCAGCGGTACGCATATACGCGAGGCCACAGCAAAGGACAGGAGAGCATCGTCAAGAGCCAGAGCGTAAATCGTCTATATTGCAACATAGCCAGAGGATGGAAGCACCAGGGGTGCACTTCATAGCATTCATTGATCAGTATTTCGAACATTAAACAGTGACATTGGGCAACATAAATCGACCTCAAAGTTCCATAGACATCGGAAGGCACCATTCAAGACCACAATCAGTCACCTGCAACTCTCGGAATGCAAGACGAGGCAGTGGATCCGCGGAGATCGCAGCCGATCTGCCCTCACCGACTCCATTTTCGACGATATGACCCCGGATACGCTGAAGACTCACCTGTGCGCATCCGTCCAAGATGCGACTGCGTAGAACACCAAGTGCTAACCAAGAGGGATGTCGATAAGCCATACCCACAGCTATGCTTGCAAGCCCATATCCGCCCGCCGAGGGAAGGTGGCCACATTGCCGCTAGCCATCCACAAACGGCTTCTTCAGAAGGCAAGTCTCGCAAGGTGTGGAGTTGTCGGAAACCAGGCCAGTGAAGACTCTTGAATGCAATGCTTGAATCTTGAGTTCCAACTAACATATCCAACGGAAGCCTCAGGGAATAGGCAGATGAAGAGAAGCAGATGGAGCACGGATACACCTGGAAGCGAGACGAAGAACACGGATGAGAGATCGCACATCGTCAATCGGTACGCCAGATTCACAGCCATGCGATGTACGAGCTTGTCGGAGAGCCAATGGACGGATACTCAACAGAGGGCGCGAGCGGGAAGGGAGAGGTACAAAACACTCGCGACGACTCGGAGCGACGACAAAACCTGCTTGAGCGCCCGATGTGCCACGTGCCCCCGTCCGGGTGGGCTCTTCGATACCTGGTCCACCCAACTCACTTCAGGTCGGACAGATACTTCTCACGGGGAGACGAAACGTAGTAAGTGAAAGTCGTTTGGTATTTAGCAGCAGCAGCACATAAGTAGCCCAGTTACAGCAAACACTCAGCAGGATGCTCGGCACCCGATAATTACACCCAATAATCTTAACGTCTTCTCATCCAGCTCATGCGACAGTGAAGCTGCGCCCATGTCAGAAACGTATACGATGTCTAGTGAAGAAAGCAGCACTCACTAGGACATGTCATCGAGGGACCCGTGCTGGGCAATAGCCACGAGCGCAGGCTGGTGGTTCGCCGCCGAGTTAATCGTCGCGATACGGTACACACCAGCCGGGAGACCGCCCGGAACCACCGACGAGAGGACACCGTTGACCGCCTGCTCGTTCAAGCCCTTGAAGAACGCGAACCCTTGGCTCGGGTCAAGCGGCGCCGTAGAGTCGAGCGACGGGAGCTTCTCGATGACGATGTGCGAGTGCCCGATGATCAGGCCCTGGTCGTCCACCGTCTGCGGCGCGGAGAAGTACGCCTCGTTCGGGTTCGTGAAGAAGCCCGTGTGCAGGTTCTTGATCGCGAGCTGGACCGTGAAGTCCTGGTTGGCAGGGATAGTCGCTCCGTTCTTGGGGTTCACGAACTTGCACGACGGCATGTGCGCTGTGGACGGGATGACACCCATCGGCGCCGGGTTACACGAGCCCTCCTTGATCTGCAGGCCGTTCGTGATCTTCAAGTTTGGCACTGTGGCACAAAAGTTGATGAAGTTGTTCGACGACGTGATCGATGGGACCTGTCCCGCCGTAGGCTGGTCCTGGCCGTCGTTCTGGAATCCCGTAGCGATGACAGATTGGAGGAGCGTCAACGACGACTGCGGGTCGTCAGACTTCGCTGCAGTGCCCTGGTTGCCAACATTGTTGCCCGCGGTAACGGATGCCTGTGATGAACGTCAGCGGACTCTACACAGGTAAAGAGCTCTGGATGTAAGGCATACAGGAGGAGCGGCCTGCGTGGCATTGGCAGCTTGCGTGGCATTGGACGCTTGCGTGGCATTGGCAGCTTGTGTCGCACTAGCAGCTTGTGTTCCACTTGCAGCTGTCGCGGAAGCAGCCTTTGCAGTTGCCGCGTCGGTACTCTGCGCCTGGTTCTTGCCGCCCTTCGACTGGTTTTTGCCGCCCTTTGAACCAGAGGAGTTGTTAGAAGAGCCGGCCGAAGTGGCACCGGTGGCGGCGATGCGCTGGTCGCGATCCTGAGCACTCGTGCAGGTGATGGTCGTCCCCGGCGAGTTCACGAGGGGCAGAGCAGCGCAGCTAAGGGTGCCTCTCGTAAGGCGCCATACCAAAACGTCACGGCGCGAGATGCACGCCCGAGCACTCACACCAAAGTAGCAGCGCACGACTGCACCACGAACTTGCCCCCCACGCACTGCGCAAACTTCTCATCCACGCACGCGATATCGCCCGCCTGACACGGAGAGGATGCGGTCAGGGTCTTGAACTTGTTGCTGAACAAAGAGTAAAGTGGCAAAGATGTCAGTCACTATTTATAGAACAAAGACGAACCATGACCGTGGCGGGAGAGACACTCACTTCAGCGCGATCGCGTCCTGCCCGTTTTGCTTGGTGAACCCAGCCCGCCTACCGAGAAAGCTCGGGCGCGCGGAGGCCGCGACCGCGAGCGAGAGAGCAACAAAAGCGGAGGTCTTCATGACGTCGAGCCGGAGAGGGAACGTGACAGGTAAAGGAGCGTACGGCGATCTACGTCGGGCGTGCAAAGGAGAGAGTGGACACCGGGTCGCTGCAGAATACCAAGTCGACAGACACTTGAAGAGACGATCACAGATCGTAAGAGGAGAAGGTGATACAGGAGTATGAAGGCACAGAGACCGCACGCAGGCACCTTATATACCAACCATCGCAATGGAAGCATGGTCTGTTTGTTGTCCATATGTGGCCATCGTCTTCTCCTATACGGAGCTTGTAACGCTGGATGCCGAAGCCGAGCGCTATCGGGAATTCAGCAGAGTGACGAACTGTCCGTGGTGGGATGTTGGGGGCATGCCGAGTGCGGTGTCAGAGCGGCCAGCGTTCTTCCATCCCATCCCCAGGAGAACGTACACAGATTCTATGTCGTGCGCGCTGTTGCGCTTCGCCCTCGGCGACAGTGCCCTGCAGCTCCGTACCCATCTATCTGGTAGATTGGGCCATGCCGAACAGAAATCAAGCCGTGTCGACACTGTTCGCAACGAATCTTGTTTGCAGTGCATCAGAGTGGCCGTCGAGACAACGCCTCGAATCGTACAGTCGGTCGCGCCGGCATACATAGCACATGCAATTCGAGATTATGGGCATACTCTAGACGTTCGTTCAAGAGGTAAGTCAATTGCAGAGATACGACATAAAAGATAGACGAACGTTCGGTTTTGATGAGGTGAAGGAATACTCTCACGCTGCATTACGGATAGGCCCAATCTGCGAGCAAGGATAGGCTGAGCGAACAAGGATAGGCTGAGCATCCGAAATGCAGTGGTATAGTCACGAGTACCTGCTGTGCCAGGGGAGAAACTCATCTTGCTGGTATTCGGAATACTGAATGTCGACCCGGGCGGCGGTGATGCTCGCTTTTCCTTAGCAACTGCGACGTCCCTGAACCCTAAGTATAGACGGAGAGTGAGTTGTCCGGGTGTAGGCTCCGAATCCGACGTCAACGATGTAACCGATCCTGTCCACGTACGCATTGCATGAACACACATCTCGGTATACTCATGGCAGATTGTGACCGATCTGATACCTGTCGAGCTCGAGACAGGCAGGGAAAGAGTCACATCTGCTGGACAGATAGATAGGGAAGGAGGCTGATGCGACCTGTTGCTGGTAAGCTGACCCCCGAACATACGCGCCAATCTTGACAGTTACGGTATACTGGTGCCCCCATCCCTAGTACGCGTGCGATCCGTGAGAAGAGTGGCTGAAATGACACTCCTCGTCTTCCTACTGGAGCGATTAGTTCGTCTAGTATGCATCCTAGGGTTCAGCTACTCAGTTTCCACCGCGCATAGGATTCACACTCACTCCGTTATGACGTTCGTCCGCTACCCTGTCTCTCAGCACAAGTCGCGACTCGAGGCGGCGAGAGTTCAAACCAGTGCTGCCGGAGAGGATCTCAGGCGGTGGGTACGCAGCGCATCACATCGGAGGTGCCACTCAGCGCCCCGCGCGAACGTAAAAAAAAACGAATGATTGAAACAGCAAAAACAGAGTATAGTTACAAACGCACCGGAGCACGCCCGCATGACAGACAGAAACCACGATCCGAGGCCACATCGTCAGTAGCGCTGGTATGGAGGGGGTAGAATCACCGTCTCGACCTCGCACATACCGTCCACGGCATTCGCCTCCTCTCCAGGAGGTCCTCCAGCCAGTCGGACTCCGCCGTCTACCTCGTAGGCGAAGCGGGACCCCGTACTCTCTTCCCCCCATTGCGAAGCTTCCAACGACACGCGGCCCTGTGAGAGCGACGATGATGGTGCGTGCGTATTGACGTCGCACGCCTGCGGAGTGAGCACGGACGGTGATAGATCCATCGCGCGTGTGCTGGGTATCGTATCCGCCTCCATGTGCTGCTTCTCATTGACAAGGTAGGTAGGCCGGGTATCCTGCACCGTGGAGAGAGGGGACGGGATATGGCTGCTAATGGACTCCACGACAGGCGTCAGCGAATGCCCAAGGTCTTCATAGGTGATTCCCAGTGTGTGGCCAAGTACGGTCTCATTGGAGAGCACTGCCTGTCGTGATGGGAGAAACAGCCTCGACGGGGGCTCGGTCGTGGAGGATATATCGGATATGAGGACGGAAGTCGTCCTCGACGGGCTGTGTCGTGCTGTAGGACTAGGCTCAGTACCCAAATACCACGGATTCGATTCACGGCGCGTGGAAGACCCACCTCGCTCTCCCGTGGCCTTCGAGCATCTGCGCTTACTTCTCCGATAGAAGACAGCGGACAGCGCCAGAACGATTGCCGCACATCCGACGACAAGGCCAAGTATCAGGCCTGTGTTCGGCCAATGGCTGGACGACCCGGGTTGTAACTCGGCGACCGCGGTGGGAGACGAGGCCGACAGCGTCGTACTGAGTATCCCTAGTTCAGAACTGCTTGAGCTAGAAGCTTCATAATGCAGGGAGGTAGTGATGCTTGTAGAGGTCGCGTCGTTGCTACGACCACTAGCAATGTTGGAGGATGGAAAACTCAGCGGTGGAGTAGGCGACGAGGCTGATGACTGGGACGACGATCTCGAGGATGATGGTTCCGTGGGACTCGATGTATAAGAATTTGTGGCTGAGTGTCCAGACGCTGTTGTAGACTCATCGGCCTCTGTGGTTGTCAAAGGCGTCTGGGGTACGGGTGGTCGCGGCGTGGGTGAAGTCGTTGATGTCTCAGAAGGGTGGGGTCCAGTCGGCGACGGGTCTATTCGTTCCACATTGAGACAGTTGTTGTCAGTGCTCAAGCCTACAATCCTGGTGCCGCCACCTGGTATCCCGCCCCGAGGGATGACCGAAATCCGAACAACAGTGCCTGCGAGAACATTCGTATCCCAAGTATAAGAGTTCGCCGCTATGTTCACCAAGAATGGACCCCCATTGCTGATGGAAAACACATACGGCGGAGCCCCACCACTCCACCGTATCGTGGTTGGGCGGCATTGCTGTATATCCGCAGGGACAACGATATCGACCTCGTCAAGGAGGCGGGCGGCTGCAGGGGGGCATATGGCTGACAAAAGCCAGGCATGACACCAGAGTAGGAGGAGATTGGCTGTTTGAAGTAATGGATTCATGAACTGCGTGCTATAGAAAAGGGGGAGGGTACATACGTATGAATTTCGCTTTAGGCAACATAATCGACTATATTGTGGTCACGTTTAGTGATTGAAGGTGATTCACTTTCCATCAAATAGTCATACCCGTTTCTCGCCGCGGCGAAGTCTCTCAACGCGGGTCTTGCCACCGAACGTACACACCCCTCCTTTCTGATGCGCTTCGAGATCCCAGTACAACACCACCGTGATTCTTGCGACGGTCTACTTGGTATATCGGACGTTCGTCACTGCAATCCTGCGATGTGGCACGTCTCATAAGCACGGGTTAAGAATGAAATTGAAGATGAGGAGACCGTACCGCGGTAATATCGACTCGCGAGGATGCGCAACTATCGCACTCTCTTGGCGCAAGGTCGGAAGTCTGCCTGGTGAGCAACCTTAAGAGTACTGGGAGTACATTTCGAACGTCAATCAATGAGAAAGAACCCCTGTGATCTGTTAACTCCGATCAGATAGCAGAGAGAAGAATTGGGTGGCGGAGCAGATGCTGGGTACTCTTTGATTGTTCGGCTCTTCTAGTTGGTTGAATATGGGCATTCGTCAGCTGGCTGGCCATTGCCACGCACATACATCATCACGAGAGTCTGCGCTACATAGAAGCCACGAGCATGTTTCTTGGCAGACTGCTGCGATTATATGAGTGGAATACGCGCGCGTTGCCTTAAGATGACGAGCAGTGGTCAACACTGTGACATATGTGAATTAAAACTACAAAGCGGCGCACGTCTGTCATGCCCCCGCCGCATGACACCGGCCATCCCGAACTTGAGGTTGACTGCGCCGCGAGCCACCCGAAGAGCCATCGGGAATGGAGGCGTATTTGATACGGAGAGCAAGACAGGCTACAGTGTCGCCATGTCGATACGCACTCACGATTAGCGGCCAAAAGCAAGCAGCAAGAGTTGATGTTCATTGAGTGGCTGTTTCTATGACCGGGCTTGGAGGGATACAATGGCGACAGCGAAACTCACTACCAAGACATCCAATCGTATCCACTTCCTCTTTCAGAGTCCCTCAGCGTATGATTAAACACTCGAACTGGTCATGGCGAAATGCATTTCATCGCGCTTCTGCATATCGAGATCATGAAGGCGAAGCCCGGCCGCACGCAGGTGCATGCAGCTGCTGAGGATGGTCGAGCGGAACGGCGTTGAAGAGTTTACAATCTTGTAGATGTGCCGCGGTGTCTGGGTCAACTAGTGCAGGGTTGCGACAGATAGATCGAGCTCGAGATGGACGAGTAACAGTCTGCTGAGAGAGGCGCAGTAGAATAGGCGCCTGAGAACGACGTATCACACACCCGGCACGCCCCGACGGAGGCGTCTAGTAAGCCCGGGCTGGCGCTCGAGTCTCCGAACGTTCGCGTCTGGGCCTACTATATACTGTTGACATGGGCAGTGAGTAGTTGAGTCACTAGTCGGTAATTGCCTTCACTGACGTCCGGTTTAGTTTTGGCAGGACGCAGTCCGGACTCGGGAGCCCGTCCTGCAGCATGCGGCATGCCGTCGCGCAAAGTGTCGCAGACGGTGCCTAATTCCCTTACTTAGCGTCAACACCCGCCCAGGCGATGCTCGACAACTGAGGGCCCCTAGTTCAGCGGTCGTCTTCTCCTCATACATATACAATTACAGCCTTACACTGACCTCGTCAAACTCTGAGTCAGATTTTAGATATCACCGCCGGCGTCACTCCCTGCATACGACTATGGTGAGTGAGAATACCTCGGAAGTACTCTTAGATGCCTCGAACCGTATCACAGCGCTCCTTCTAACTAAGGTATCTTTACGATCTGCAGCTTTGAGCCCTCGAGGGTGAAACGTCAAAGCCCCATTCTCCGAAGCAAGTATCCGCCAGACGACGTCGTGACTAGAGATGAACAGGAAGTATGAACAGAGGAACCATCATGATCAACGCCATACCGTATGTCAGAAGCTGATGGACCTCGATAGAACTCCCACACGATAGCCCAACTTGAATGGTCTCTCGAACCCAGGATACAACGTCAATTGTGTTCGTACGGAGGGGGTAAGGATAGAATAACCTCGTGCATGATTCCCTCGCCACTGACGAGTTCATCCAGAGGTCCTCCGGCCAGTCTAACTCCGCCATCCGTCGCATAGACCATGTGCCTCCCCATCCCAGCATCTTCTTCCAGCGGTGGTTCAGCCGGGACTTCATGCGTTTGTGTTTGCGGCGGCAAGGATTGTACGACGGTATCGGAGCCCCTCCTCCGCGGAGTGTGGAGAGAAGTCGACAGCTCGCCTTCGCATGCGCGGAGAGTCTTTTCCTCATCCGCCTGCTTGTCTTCATCACGAGAGGGATCTCGAGCGTAATTGTTTGTGAGAGCAGGAGCGTCGGCAGCGATGGTTGCCTGACTCGCGGCCGTGGACTGTGAAGGTTCTGGGCAGGTGCTACTCGTCTCCTCGTTCGCATCATGGCCGTCTCGTGCTGCCAACAGCTGAGATGACGGACGCAGAGAGGATGTCAGTCTGAGGGAGTGCGACTCGCTCGTGTGAGATAAGTGAGCTGTGGTGATAAACGCGTCTCTCGATGGACCGCGTGTTCCTGCGGGGCCGTGATGGTTAATTCCTATACGTAGATTGTCAGTTCATGGAGATGACGGGCTCACCTTGAACTCCTTTTACTCCTGAGCGCATGCGCTTGCGTCGCCTATATAGAATGGCCATCAGACACAACAAGACTGCCATGCATCCGACGACGAGGCCAACGATGAGACTAATGGGCGGCCTATGCCCAGCAGACCCAGACTGTAACGCGGAACTGACGGTGGGAGACGATGTTGATTCCGTGGAGCTGGTCATACTAGTGACAGTACCTGATCCCGAACGGGTTGGCGGTGATTGAGAGTTGGCGGACGACGGCATAGTCTGAGAAGTGGCTCCGCTTTCGTCATGGTTAGTAGATCCCGGAGAACTTGGCAAACTCGAGAGGGAGATCGTGGATGACAGGGACGGGCGTCCGAGTCCGCCGGTGGGCGTTGTCTGAGAACTCGACGCTGGGAGAGAAGTTGTGTCTTCCTGTTGAGTCGTTGGGGTCTGGATAGATACTGTGGATGACGAAGATATATGGGTTGTTTGCTGTGGCGGAGGGGCAACTGGACTAGTCGTAGAACTGGGCTGAGTGTTAGATTGTGTTGAAGATTCGGACGTTCCTTCATCCAGGCAGCTGTCGTCACTACTTGGATGCACCGTCGCGCCCAAGGTAGAACTATCCCCGACATTATCGAAGAGCTCAAAAAAGGCGTCCGTCCCTGCGGGAACATTCGTAGCCCAATTGAAGGATGTGTCAAACGTCCCCTCGAGGATTGGTCCAGTCTTGCCATTGAGAAGTATGGCAAACACGTACGGCGGTGTTCCGCCATCCCATCGAAAGGTGGTAATGTGGCATTGTTGAACGGCTGAAGTAAGAATAAGGCGGAAATCATCATTTTGGCGGGAGCTCAGCGCAGCCACACGGGAGTGTAGCGTTGACAGGAGGAGAGCTTGGCAGCAGAGCCGAGACAATTTAGCTGCTTGAATGTACCATATCTGTACCGCGTTGGGAAAGCCAACGGCACTCACATAGGACATAGACCTTAAGTGAGAACACCGATTGCCTCTGCACATAAGAGAGGTTAGCATACTCAGGCAGCAATACAGGACACAACAAACTCACTCCCTCGTTGCCCCAAGGTCCTCTGCGCACAATGAGCCCAAGGTCCTTGATAGCCACTTCGCCTGCAACCGTAACACATTTCCTAATTGCCGCAGCGGAGAGCACTGAGAAAGCCTGGCTTGGCAAATTGATGCTCATAATATCACTAATACTCCTGGTCATCTTTCAGCAGCGACGTGTCACAAAGCGGTTAGTCAAATCCACGAAAAACGTCAATGGACAGAACACACCAGGTGAAGGTGATGCAGAAGGACGTGCGCCCAATTCGCTCCGTGTGCGCCAAGAGTGGATGGGGGTCCGAAGGGCAGACCGTGTGGAGGTTAGCATGGATATAAAAGAACCAGACATGCGCGACCCTGGAGTACAGCAGGCAACTCGCCGGATCCCACACTTAAGCTGCTGGAGTGCTCCTGGCAACAACACCGAAGTATGGCGGGCATCACAGTCGCCGAATGCATTCTCTGATGATTCTGAACTTCTCGTACTTCTTCGGGTGCGTATTGGCTGCCTGACTATCTGTAGTAGACCGACATCAGGTTATATGAGAATCTTCCACTGTATATGGGTAAGATCAATAGATGTGCCCTTGTAATATCAGGGAACTCACGGGGCGTGACAGCGCAGAGTCATCGATGTCATATTGTCCAATTTAGAAGCTGATTGATGTACTTGAATGCACCGACCGCACACTCGCACAGTGTTCTGACAGGCCCAGGCTACACCATCAATAACGCTGATACGGAGGGGGAAGCACAAGCGAAAACTGTTGCCCAATCGTCTCCACACCATGAAGTTCGTCCGGAGGTCCTCCAGACAATCGGATTCCACCATCCAACTCGTACTGAATGTGCGCGTCCCTTCCCACAACGTCTTCCAACTGTGCGTCGCCTAGCGACTCTTGATGAATGGAATGGTGTGGTTGCGGGAATCGTACTAGGGTATCGGACCCTCGGACTCTTGAGGTAGGTGGAGAACGTGGCAGCTCATGATCACGCGCCGCAAGGGTGCTCGGTGTCGTTGTCCCCTCAGTCCGCTCTTCCCGCTTTCCAATATCAATTGCGCGGAAAGTATTGGTAGTTGTGTCACGGAGCGGGGTGGCGTCGGCACCAATCCTCGTTGTCTGACAGTTGGAGGACATCTCCTCTGTATTTTGTTCGATGCGCACAACTGAGGGCGCATGCGGAAATGAAGAGCACGGATATGGTATGCAGGAGGATGAGTCGGAGTCGCTTCTGGTAGAAGAGTGAGGTATACTGAACGGATGGATTCCCGAAGAACGGTGTGCACCTGAAGAGCCATGTTCAGAAGTCATTCTTCAAGCGGCAGTTTCACTGGAGCATCGGACAGGCTCACCTCGCACTCCTGGGTACTTGCGCTTATGTCTTCGTGACAGGAGAATCAACAGACTTATCAAGACGACCACACATGCGATGACGAGGCCTATGATGAGGACATTTGTTTGCCCCGTAATAGGAGACGTAGGCTGCACCTCACCGGTGGTGGAGGGTGTCGGGGATGCGTCTTGCAGACTACTAGTCTCAGTGCCTGGTGAGGTACGGGAGGGCGACGATAATGAGGTGACGGCGGACATGGTGTTATGAGAGGTGGCGCCATATACTGGAATTGTCGGGCTAGCCTCCGTACTTGGTGTGGTACGGGAGGGCGACGTCGACGATAGTGAGGCAGGGGAGGACACCGTATTCTGAGAAGTGGCGCCGTTGCCACCGTTGCCGCCATTGCCACCGTCACCGCCATCACCGCCGGCGCCACCATTGCCACCATTACCACCATTACCGCCAATACCGCCATTGCCACCGTCCCCACCGTCCCCGCCGTCCCCACCATCCCCACCGGCGCCACCATTTCCACCATTTCCACCAGAGACAACAGTTCTTGAAGATCCCGGAGCACCTGGAGCACCTGGAGCACCTGGAGACCCTGAGAGCTCGCTCGCTGACTTGAGTGACTGGGGTGTTGCCCTGATATTGAAGGTTGCCAGGACATTGGAGCGTTCCGGTGAAGTCATCGGGCTCTGTGAGGATGTCGTGGGTTTACGAAGACGTCTGGGATGGGGTCGGTCGAGGGTACTGGGGGGGCCGTCTCTTGACCTGTCTAAATACAAGTCCACGTCGCAGCTTCAGGTGTTCGTCCATCGTGGAACACAGCTCTCGTTGCTACTTGATCCCTCCGCAGCAGATCATCGACGACTACGAATTGGACGTTCGTATCGCAACCCCGGAAGGATGTGTCGAATGTCCCCGCTGGCAAATCATGTGCGGATTTTGAAGAGAACGCCATTCGGCATCGAGGGCCCTTCTCCGGATCACCGCGGGGATATACTCACAATATTCGCCGAATGGTCCTTTGAGCAGCACCATAGGCGTAACCCGGTCAGTATCAGAAAGGGAAGCCTGGAGAAAGAGAGAAGCTGCTGCGGGAGGACGCATATTCGCCTCACGTTGTTCGAAACCAATGGGGAGTCTCGGAAGCGGTTCTTGTCGGAATTAGCACCTAGAGGAGAACAGAAACAGATTGAGACGGTTGAGTATTCCAAACCAAACACGGGAAGGACCAGACACGTGCGATCCTGGATGATAGCAGCCTGGATTCCGTCTGCGGCGCATTGTCTTTATGACGGCAATGCCTGGCAGGCTATAACTCTTGTACTTGGACGGGTGCGTATACCCGTGACAGGCCGACATTGTATGACATGAGAATCTTGGGCTATATGTAGACGAAATGGACAGACGTACCCTCGAAACGTCAGGTAACTTCCTGGGCGAAGTGACTGCAGCTGTGGTCAATATAACTGCAGAAGTTAGTTGGGACTGCAAAGCCTCGCACCGCGTGCGCAGTTATCACAGCCCTTCGATTCTGCACAAGAAGGGTGACCCAGCATTTCGCACAGAAACGAATGAATCAATAAAGGAACGTACGGCTACAGCAGGATACAAGCAGGCTCACAAACTCGTACAACGCCACACCTTAGAAGCGCTGATACGGGGGCGGAAGCATGAGCGCCATCTCGCGCGCATCGCCAGTCTCGCCCGGCAGTTCTCCCGGGGGACCCCCGGCCAGCCGGACCCCACCATCGAACTCATATACGATTTGGCGATGCGCGGTAGTTTCTACGTCCGAAGGATCCGACAAAGAAGGCTCGCGAAACGCTCGTGCTCGCTGTTGCGACGGAGCATGGGCAGGAATAGCACGGTCGAGAGTAACCGACGTAGGAGGAGACGGTGGCGACACGTTCCCGAGCGTACTGGTAGTTGGCACTGCCTTCGCCTGCTTGTCCTGTTCCCGAGAGGGTCTCGGAGTTTTCTCCTGCTCGCTCGGCCTAGGAGGAGGATGAACATTGATGCCCGTCGGCTGAGCAATGACAGAATCCAGCGCGTGGGGGTAGATATCCACGACGCTCTCCGTTTCCTCATGGATTGTTTCGTCCACATGCACCGAGGATAGTTCCTGCCGCGACGATGCGAGCGACGACTTGAGCGGCAGTCTGTGCAATGGCACCTCAGTCGTGAAAGAGCTATCCGATTTCAGCATAGACACTGCCCTCGAAGAGCGACTCTTAGCTGTTGATAGCATTGAGCATACACACGACGGATTATGCCAAGCACGCGCACCTTCGGTATCTGTCGCTGAGTAACGGGATATCGTAGTCCATGGATGCCTCCGTTTGCGTCTTCGGTACAGGATGGCAAATAGCACAAGCACAATGGCCACACATCCACCAACAAGGCCGATGATGAGACCAATGTTCGGGCCATGCCCGTTAGAGCCAGGCTGCAACTCGGCAGGGCCCGTAGGTGTCGCTGAAGTTCGGCCAAGACTAGCCCCAAGGGATGCTTGCCCACTGGTTTCAGAAGAGGCTGTGTGCCCAGGAGGCAGTGTACTTGTATGTGAAGACGTCGCATTCGACAAAGCTGCGCTGTCACTGGTGCTGCCACTGTTGCTACCAGCGCCTAGTGACGACGAAGGATCGGAGAAGACTGGTGACGAATTAGATGGTTGTACGCTCTCCGTGGTCGGCGCACCTGCTGGACTGGTGGGCGCTGGAGAAGACTGTTCTTCGGGACTGGTCGTGGGGGCCTGCGCGGGTGTTGATGTCGCCGGAGGAGTCTGCGGGGGAGCCTGCGGTGACGAGGTCGTGATCTGCTGCGTTGTCGTGATAGGCGTTGTCGTTGTGGGACTACTCCCGCCTCCATTCGATATGCCTCCTCCATTGCCTCCGAGACAACTACTGTCGTCGCTTGGCTCCACGGTCATGCCGCCGCTCTGCACGAGAGCTCCATCGCGACCTCTCACCTGGAACTGAACTGGAGTACCCGCAGGGACGTTCGTATCCCACACAAAGGAAGTGTCTGGTGACCTCGGAATACGCGGAGCAGACTGCCCGTTGCCGAGGATGATAGTGAAATCGAAGGGAGACGCGCCCCCGCTCCAGGTTATCGTCGTCGGGATGCACTGCCTTGGCGGGGCAGAGACGCTGATGGTGAGGGTGCCGGCGCGACGGAGCTGTCGCGCGACAGCCTGCGAGCAAAGCACTGATAGGACGAGGACGTGACGCCATATGCGAGCACTCTTCACTGTGTTGCACATATTAGACAATGCGTAGATTATGAAGGAAAGATTGTTACACATACGTATGAGGACAGATAGCTCCCATCGACTTGACTGTCACCAATTCGGATCAGAATCTGTGAGTACAATTGCGCTGCGGGCAGAAGGGATGATGGACGTACCCATTGCTGGCCGCTCGATGTGATCCTATTTCTCTGTCCATCTCTCCTGTCGTCGGCATCCCAAACCACCTCCGTCCATGCTCCGGTGGCGCTTTCATCGCCTTCATGCAACAAACACCTGCTCACGACCATATGTTGTGACGGGGCGCAACTCCGCGACATGATGCAGGGGCGATCGTCCACGGTCACTCCTATCAAATAAGAAATCCACGAACAAGAAATCCACGAACAATCGTCAGTAAAACCCATGACCGAGCCATAATAAACATACCTAGAGACCAAAGGAGGGTAATGTACGATACTGTCTGTGCGCAAGAGTGGGAATGTGTGGGGGAACATGCTCGAGGGAACACGAGTATAAGTCATCCGGAGCATATGAGAAAAGAAGAGCAAGAAATAACCGAGCCGATTAGTGTCCATGCAACGACAAAACGGGCAATGACACTGTTGCTCCAACTTGACGTGCCGGCGAGATCCCGTCCACAAGTCCGGCGCTTGCGACACCTGTCAGATGCTATCCGTGATGTTTGTGTACTTCGCGGTCTTCGAAATGTGAGCATTATCCCGCTCACTAGATGATATCGACTGCCATAATCATAAGAAGGTTAAACCCTTCATGAAGCGCGTCGCTGGGCATCCCGGAAGGGGGAGTAGTGGCTACAACGACGAACACTGAGCAACAGCACGATACGGGAAGATCAGGATCAGGAAGCCTCTTACCTCTCGCATATGCCACACCACGACTTCGTGGCCCTCGGAGTAGTGCGATCGTTGGCAGCCCATTGTTCAGAGTACAACAGTTTGTTGACATGAAGCGCCAGGGCGTGGCGGATGCCATCACAAGCCCCGCGAAGCGTCGATCCTTGACAGGCAAGTGGGAGCATCCAGTTCCCATCGCTCACCGCAAGAAGGCGAGCCTCCGAACAGGAGGTGTGCGTGCGCACGATGCTAGATTTGACTTCCATTACTCAGATGTGTTGTACTGTAATCGCCAACGTAAATATCACAACTCACCTGTTCGCGCGATGCGTGCAGCTGAGCGAGATGGGAGCTCGAGACGCCATGACCTTTCCTTGCGACCCGTAAGACAGATGCCGAGGATTAGAGTCGTGCGTACTTATGGTGGCACAAAATTGATCAGACGGCTAACAGGATAGCATACGGAAATCGAAGATCGTACAAAACCTGAGTACATACCAGACGCAGCCGAGTCAACACCGCTGGTAGGAAGGCGGTAACGTCGACCGAAGATCGCTTCGAGCGGTGTAGAGTATCTTCCGACCATCGTCCGGAGCCCACCAGGAGGACCCTCCAGCCACGCGCACTCCTGCCTCCATCGACTTCCTGATCGGGACTATGCCAGGCGTCAGCTCGCATACCTCGCATCGACATATGTGCGATCACATCGTACCAAGTACGCTAAGCCTTGGAGTGGCGGCAAGCGTATCGTCGTAATGCTGTACCTGTAGAGCTCGTCAGCTCGTCCGAAAGGATTTGCACATCCTGATAGATGTGAACAAACCTTCCAATGTATACGAGGCGGTAGCACCTGTTGAGCGTACCAGTAAACGTCTGTTTTAATTGGCCAGGTTGTTGCCTATGTCGGTCTCACATTCCGCTATAGGCGATGGCGATGATCAGTGTCATTGACCTCCGGCGTCGACCTTCTCGTCTGCAGGGTGCGGTCCATTGGGCTGACCGCGAAGGCCGCTCGGAGACAAGACGAGGGGGAGCGAGCAAGAGCTCTCATAGCGCCACAGTTGCTCTAGTCGGCATAATGCAGGGTTCAGAATGTCGCATGATCACAGACGCATTAGACTTAGCGAGCGTAAGTCACATTCACTAGCTATTCCCTCCAGTCCTTCCGATATCGAGGCAATGATTGACGTACCTGTACACCACTAGTGCTGCTGTAGGACCCATGCCTCCGAAGAGTACACCATCGCAATCCACACAGAGCTCGTAGTCCTCTAAACTCTCTTTTAATCAGGTATGCCAGTGCGGCTAGGTCTTTCGGAGCCTAGGAGGCGCAGTCCGTCGGAGTCGTGCAACGCGTATGTCGTGCTCGCGTGTCCGAGCCAAGCAAGAAGCTGAGACGGAAGAGCACAAGATGTTGGGAGGCCACATCGAGGGAATGCCTAAGCCCAAGACTGACACAGTGCGCATATGTACATGTTCTGTCGGCGTCGTAGTCGACGGGAGACAAGTTTGGGGCTTTTGCTGTTGAGCGCTGGTGGTGTCACCCTTCACGTGATCGCGCCGTCATGCGCCCGTCCAAGGACGACCGTCACGGCGGGCAAATTAAGCCCCTTGAAAAGCACACGGAAACAGCGCATGGAATTAGGTAGAAATCTAAACAGTCCGGCAAAATCCATGTTTGTTTCCAGATTAGGACATGTTGCCTATCCTGCGGCGGCATTTCCTCGCCGGTGAAATGAGTACAAAGGAAGGTAAGCTGTCAATCACAATGTCGTGGAAGAGAAAGAGCTATGAAACTCAGGATTTTCTTGGAATTGTGACCTTTCATAGCTCTTTCTCTCCCATTTCATCGTGATTGACAGCTTACCCTCATTTCACCGGCGAGGAAATTCGTGAGGATGTCGCGGGATAAGTAACATGTCCTAACCTGGAAACGAGCGTGAATCTTGCCGGACCGTTTAGATTTCTACCTAATTCCATGCGTTGTTTCCGGGTGCTTTTCAGGGAGCTTTGCCCGCCGTGCGTGACGACTTTGCTGCGAGTTGCTCACTGGCAGCTGCAGTCTGGCACAACTTTACTGAAGCCTTGAACAACGGACGCGCCCGCGGAAATCTCAGGAGGAAGAAGCGCGGTCGAGGCAAGAAATCGCATCTTCGAGAGGCCAAGAGCAAAGTTCATTGAACTTCTCACAACCGCGACTCGGAGGTCAATAAGACGAGTTATCAAGTAGTACATGGGAGACTGGAGCAGGAGACCCGGGCAAACGGGTTTAGCCAAGGAGCATGGGAACATACAGGATTTCGGCGTTAATTAAGTACAAGTACAGAGTGCGCGACATTCAATCCGACAGGTTGGCCGTAACTTGCGCTAATAGACCAGGACCGTTGAGTACACACGTGAGACGGCCACAATCGCCTGACCCCGTCGACGGGTTGAAGAAGGCATCATATGAGGAATCTCTGACGAAGCTTGTCAGCGCCATGCCAGCAAAGTGTGCCATGCCAGGATACTGACGCACCGTTAGTTCCCCGTGGCTTCTTCACCATCTTCGACTTCCTCATCGGAGAACGGCGGCGGGGTGTCATAGTCCTCTTCGGCATCACTGAGTGTGGTCCTCGCTGTAGAAGGCCTGATGCTCGCGGTTCCGTCCCGATAGACGTGAGTGCGAGTTGGCCTTTGGGCGCCAAGAAACCGAACCGTAACGTGCTCTCTGCTATCGTCTCTACTGGTGTGCCACCATCTCACACCGCCAGCGCTTTCAGTGCAGAGTTTAGGAGTTGAGAGAGTATGAGTCTATGAGCAGCGGTAAGGAGGAGAGAATGACCAAAGACATACTTGTAGACGGTTGCATTCCGCGCCGCCCTGAGTGCTTGGACGTTGTTATGGGCGGTGGTCACGGCGGTAGTGATGGCTGGTTGCTCCTGTGGAAGAAGGGAGGGGAGATTGAAGTCCACACGCCAGGTACCCATGATGTGAGAGAGAAAATCCGGATTGAAGTCGGCGAGTTAATGCGGGGAGTGATTGCGGGCTATGGTGAGTGGCGACCAACCGCTTGCTAGGCATCGTATAAATACACTCACGAGGCTCGGCGGTTACGATAGTATTTGTCTTGCAAGTATGCGCCTGTCAATGAAGCATGGACGAGACCATCAAGCATTACACCTAATCACGTCAGTCATGTACTTATGCATGGAATCCCGTGTGATGTTCGCGCTTGTATGGGAGCCTGAATGTCACCGCAAGTGTGCTAGGTCGACCACGGGGAAGAAATAGAAGAAATAGTTGTACGTCGTAGTGCACATGCATCATGTATAGTATGTACTTGCCGTTGTCAGAGGTGCATTCAGGTGTCACCGGAAGCATGGAAGCGACGTGTGATGTGGTCAAGAGACTACACAGACCGTCGGCCCGTCTTCATGAGATTCTAAAGTACAAAAAGTGCATTCAGTGGTATTCTTAATAGTCCAAGAGCACGCAATACCTGTGGTAGTGAGGTGTGCTGTAGCTGTCCAATCTCGGAGTCGCCGGGATGTTGCAGAACAAGTGTCACAGAATGCTTGACAGTCCGACGAGCTGCTACATTAAAGCGGTGTTTGCCAACTTTGCTTGTCTGGACGGCTTGGTATTGGTGGAGACGGAAAAGAGTCGTAACTTCACGTTACATCTTACGATGACGGCAGGTCGCAGAGCAGACAGCCTCGCGCATGCTGAGTGACTCTTTGGTTAGACACATATGTGCACATTACCAAGCCTCACTACGCCTCAACTCGTTACTCGAGACGAATTGGACTAGTTCTTGTAAATATGCAGACTCAGAGTCTCATGATCCACCGTCCCAGGGACGGTATACGGATGTTCGAGCTGGTAAGCCAGCATTAGGGGTGCACTGTTGCCGTCATACGATGTACAAGTTGACTTACCTTCGTGGTAGGCTGGGGGTGGTGTGCTTACTCTCCGCGGAGGCGAGAGTGGACCGCTATACATTGTCGTCCTCTGCGACGAGCGGTTGTCCCCCACGTCGCTCCCATACGGCACCTGTGGCTCCCATCGACTATAGCCGTACGGCGGTAGCGTCGAGACGTCGCTGACTGAGAGCGGAGCTTTCGGTTGCTTTATTTTCGCTTCCAGCGCCTTCACTATGGGGGACGTTCTTGAGAACCTTGAGGGATACTTCCCGTGACGCCGAGGATACGAGATGATGTCTTTGTAATCTCGTAGAGCTGTGCAAGAAAAGACGTTCAGTATTGGCCACCACCTCGCCCAGCCCAAACATCATGCATGCCTGATGACGAACCTCGAGACGGAGGGATGGCTCGCCGTTGCCGGCGCTTTCTGAGGAACACGGCGAGAACGGCGCATAGTCCGCAGAGAATGGACACTCCAACAAGAGGCAACACCACTGAAATAGACGGGTCCACCTTTTTCCCTCGTTGTGAGCTCCCATTTGATGGCATTGCGTAAGGACCTGGAATCGAAGAGGACTCGGACGCATGCGGTTGACCCTCTGAAGTGGTATTGGGGCAATATCCGGAGTGCGTGTCGGGGTGGCAGTATGAATCGCGAATCTCTACAGAGGTTCCTTGGAATGTGCGATGCGGAAGATCCGTGAGAGTAGACCTATCTCCAAGCTTCATAGGAAGCGTACACGCGTCAGTACGTGCACGCGCAGTCTTCTGAGGGTACATACTTCAAGAAGGAGGATGGAAGTATCCTGCACCTCCATCGTCCCGACGCGGGAGGACGCATCGACGTTGCTGGCTACCCGGTCGCCTTGGTTTACGGCGTCCGGCTCAGTCACCAAAGAAGGTCTATAAGTTGGAAGAGGCATGATGAAAAGAGCTCGTGGGCGGGATCCAGCACACTTGGAGACTGGTAGGAGTTGTTAGTCGTGAGCCAGTCAGGGCTTCAAGAGGTAGTAAAAATCAGAGTTTGAGCTCGAGGCAGCCGCACCGCAGGATAGCTCTGGGCTTCTTCCAAGACTGATATCAGCGAGGGCTGTACATGTGCCATGGTAGATTCAAAGGCCGCCGCATCGAGGATGGAAGATGTGATGACTATACTGACATAAACTCCTAGGTCAGAGCTTTGGCATATAGGAATGCAAGACTGGTTAATGTCATCCTGGATTAGATAACTGTCATTTTGAAGTGGCTTACGGTCAAGCAGGAATAAGCTATATGTCTAGCGAAAATATATTCACGGAATTACTGGATGTATTATCAGTCCCGTTGTTCTGGCGCTTCTGTCCTAAGCGGAAGAGAATAGCGCCCTAAAGGGATTAGGATTCGGTCCCAACTTAAATCCACAGACCTACACGTCCCCCCCTGCATATACACAAGGTCATATTCGTACATGGTACATGCCTCAGAGCATAGCAAAAATACGATTGGAGAGAGAAAGGAGGAAAATGGACGTGAACACAGAGTACGAACAAACTGAGGGAATAGGTCGCATTACCATATCAGGAGTCGTAGCAGGAGGCGCGGGAAGGTGGGGATATGGAAGCGCCGTAAACCAAGGGGGAGAGAAAGCATACGAATGGGGGGGAATTCAGAAAGTGTTGGAGGAAACCAGTATTTTTCCCAGTGTACGTGCAGCACAATAGTGCTATATATCGAGTTTGAGAGAGAACGGTTGGGCGGGGAAGTCCCTGGATTTAAGTTGGGACAGATGCCTCATCGCACGAGAACGAGCAGCAAAAGCGCGGACAGTTTCCTTATCGCCGATGACATTATATAGTTTAGCTATAGGAATGGCCATGTCGTCCATATCTCTAGTAGTGAGATGATTGGGTATCACGGCAGAGAAGAAGCCAGAGCGAGGCACCCCAAGACGAGTTGCAATTGGCCTTGGGCAAACGCTACGTAGCCGCCCATGGGTGAGTCAGTAGCGTGACTTATCCGTCACAGGAGAACGAATCACGCTTTTGTCACTTTCTTTGAGCGCTTCGACCGGGCTCCCACAGTACTGTTTGCGACCACTGTCGACCGCTACTTCGAACGCGAGCAAGTTCACGCAGAACGACTTTACCCCAAGCATCATCTCAGGCCGGCTCGACTGAACAGTGCTATCTGTACTTGAATTCTGCACGAACCTACGAGGCACTGCAGGTTCTCGCGCGCATGCCAGTGCTGCCGCTACCTATCAGACACCCACCTTGACGTCTATGAGATGCTCCGCAGCAAGAAGCTTCGACTCGGCTATGCGATATCCAACCCCCAGTCTTTATAACTTGAATTCCGCGGACCCCTGCTCTGCAGCTGAGAGGTCGGCTGTAAGGCCGACGAGACATCCAGGTTCTTCGAAGCGTCAAACCAGGTACGTTCTCTTCGACATTAATAGTCTCGAAGATTGACTCATGACTCCAATCCCCTGAAACCTAGTATTTGTTGCAGTACGGTCAGCTGGACCTTTCTACCCACCCTCGTGGCTTTTGCTGCTAGTTATAGCACTATGGCGTCGCTGCCGGCCCTCCCATGACGTGGGCCATGTTGGTCGGTCTCTGGAGCACGGCTCACCATTGGATTCGGGTTCACATGCCGGTCCCATGAGTACGCGCGCGTACGTTTAAGGTTGCTCGTGCTAGTATCACTGGCTTTACTACCGCCGCGCATCCCACCAGAACATCACGATGCCGGGTACGACACTCCCCTACGCCCCTCACTACGTCCAGCCTCCCCCAACGAAGGAGAAACGTACGTCCCTGAACCCCTCTCAAAAACAGGATCACCTTACTGTCGAACCCTTTCAGTCGAATGGGCCGATCTACCGATCATTGACATCTCCAAGGCGCGCACGCCTGAGGGCCGCGCTGCTCTCGCTCCTCAGCTACACGATGCAATGCGGACCGTCGGCTTCGTGTACGTCGTCAACCACGGAATGACACAGGCACAGGTCAGTCTCCGGAAGTTGTACTGCGTCGAGAACGCAGAGGACCTGACCCCATAGATGAGCAGACAGACCGCATCTTTGATATCGGAGATGTGCCGTTTACTCAGGTGCCCGAGGAGGAGAGGAAGCCATACGAGGCGAAGATTGCAGAGGAGGGATCAAAGATCGGGTATAAGCCGCGTCAGCTCTGGGTGCGTGTCTCGCATGGTCTGTCCCAAGTCCGGATCCATGCTCACTAGGAGGCTGACAGACGATCGAGAACGGCGTTCGAGACAACCACGAGCAGTATGCTAGTGAGTCTCCGTTACTCCCTAGTTCCGACCGACTGCAATCTGACACTGTTGTTGTCCAGTCCATCGCTGTGTGTATGACCGACAGGAGCACCCAGACGCGATAAAGCCCTTCCTTCCCGAGCTGCGCGCCTTCGCGGAGCATAACCACTTCAATGTCCTCTTCCCCATCCTCCAGTACGGTGTCTCGATTGCATTCCATGCGCTCTGCTTAGGTATCTGTGCTGCATAGGATGCTCGCACTCGGTATGGAGCTCCCGGAAGACTCGTTCGTGAAGCTGCATGACTTCAACGCCGTGGGAGACACTCATGGTACGTCGTCCTGCCTTCCGCATAGTATCAGTACCGCTGAATGCCTGGCTCTCACAGCTCGATTCATCAAGTAGTGAGTCTGCGACAACGACTCCGGCGTGCATTAACTCAGTTTGGTCCAGTCATCCTTTGGCTCCCGAAGACGAGCTCAAAACGAAGAACGTCTGGCTCAAGGGCCACACCGGTAGGCACATTTATGAACATGTGCCTGTTCCTTGCGCTCATATTTTGCCTCGTTAGACACGGGAACCGTTACCATCCTCTGGAGCCAGCCCATCTCCGCGCTCCAAATCATGTCCCCCGACGGCAAGTGGCGCTGGGTCCAGCACATCGACAACGCACTCGTACGTCTCACCCTCCTTGACTCGCTTTCCCCTTCTTCATTCTATTCTGGCAGGTTGTCAACGTCGGAGACTCTATCGAGATGCTATCGGGAGGGTACTACAAGGGCACGATCCACCGCGTCGTGCAACCTCCCCCGGACCAGCGCGCGCAGCCGCGGCTCGGCGCATACTACTTCGCCTTGGCGAGCGACGACGTGAAGCTCGTCCCGTTTGCGGAGAGCCCGGTGCTGAAGAGAGTGGGGGTCGTGCGCAAGTGCGCGGATGAGGACGCGCCGACGATGCGAGAGTGGCGGAGGGGGAGATATATGGCGTACGGGCTCAGCAAGACGACGAAGAAGGACGACGTGGTCGAGGAGCAGATTATTCGGGGCATTGTGTTGAAGCACTACAATTGATGTATGTCTAGATTTTGCAAGCCTGTAACGCGTGCTCGCCAATATATTGTTGTGGAGCTAACGTCGTCCGTCCTAGTCTACTACCTTGTTCAGCCTCCGAAGCAGCCCGTCTCGGTGTCCGGGGTGTTCCGGATCTTGACCATGGCGTTCCCTCGAGCACAATTGAAGCTGAATCTCAAAGTTAGAATTCAATACAAATCCAGTCGCCTAACTGCAACTATGTAAGCCGGGCCATATTCCGAGCGAGGGTTCCTGCATCGATGTCAATCCTCCCTTCTACCCTCTTTCGCGGGCATGTCGCCGGACCCATTGTTCTCCAAAAGAAGCCTCGGGGCAGGCTTGAGCTCGATAGCAAGCGGCCTGCCGGGGAGCTCCTCCTCCTCCCGCTGTGTCCTACTTTGAGAGGTCTGGTCCGTGGCGCTCAAAATGGATTGCTGTTGGTTCCACACGATGCTGCTCATCCGGAACGATTGCTCCCTTCGGATCTCGTCGGGGGTCAGGAGATACCGGCGAGCGTTCAGGCTGGTAATGAGTCAGCTGTATGCCGCGGGGTCATAGGCTGCAGAGTATGCGTACGCGACAAGAAACGTGTTGCCATATACTGCAGGTGTCAAGGTTTCAGGTTCAGTTAGTATGGAAGTCGGGGAGGACACGACGGGTACCTTTCGTCAGGGCAATGCCAATCCCGACGTAGATTAGATTGCTCGGGTAAACGAGGGACTTTCGAAGGTTGAACATCAGCTGTTCCAGAGCGTCATTGAACGATTTAGACTCTTACCAGAGTGACGAAGATGGTGTTGAGGATACTATGGAGAAAATAGTCAAACCCCAGTATAGCTTCAGTCTCCGAATTGCGGCGTACCAAAGGAGCAGCCCTATGAAGGCTCGCGTAAGCAATGCAGCCAGTCTATAGACCACTTGTTAGCTTACCAGTGCTCACAGCGTAGAAGATAAGCATGTCGATCATCGAATTTGTGCTGCGAGGTGTCCAATGCTATGGTCAATTTGATCAATGCCAGAAAGAGCAGCCTACTGGTCGAGTCCCGTTCTGCTGGTATGGAGCACATGTATGAGCGCGGCCGTGACCATGATGTCGGCGATCAGATTGAGAATGGATGCTGCTGTAGATATATCCTGAAAAGCAGTTTGAGCGTGTCATGTTGTGGAGAAGAAACGACTACTTACGGAGTGGTCCAGAAATGAGGCAAAACTAAGAGACTCCAGTCTGCATACGCTCAGAGACCGACTGTCAGGTTCTGTTTGAATCAAAAATGGACATACCCAAAAGTCGAGAACGCTGATCGCGAATAAACGATGCTTCTCAGAATGCATGGCTTCGAGTGTATATTGCAGAAGACATACCCATCAAGTACCCTATGGAATCATTGAACGGGGTTAGATTACTGAGGACAAGTCCCGAGGATTGGGGAGATACTGACCGAACGACCCTATATTCATCGTTGCCTTCGAGGAAACATCAATCATCATACTTGTGAAGCAAGAGATAAACGTACAGCGACGACAGCGACGACTTTGTGAGCATACCCCTTCAATCCAACTGGAGGTCGTGAATGTCAGAGTAAGCTATCCATGGACGTAACAAGTAGTTCCATACTGATCCACAGACGTCGAGCAAAAAACCTGTATCAATTCGTTCAATCAGCGAGAAGATGTGTGTAGCACCATAGTTCGTACAGCTCAACGACGAGTATCATCAGGGTCTGTCCAATCCAGTCAGTACCATGTTTAGACACGAGAACACATCTTGCACTTACGCTTGGGATGGTCGTGGCCTTGTACGACGGTCATCCGACATGTGTATTGTAACGATTAATGACTTGGTACGCACAGTGAGAGTCCTATGGCGTACTTTAGAGCAGGACCAGCGTTGGATGCTATAATGACTCACCAGATCGGGGCTGCTTCTAAAACCGCACCGTTCAAGTAGTTTGTCACCAGATAGAAATAGCTGTAAAGCAATAATTGAGAAACGCAAATGATTCGGCCACTCACAGCGTACATACCAGACGTGCAAAGAGAAGACGGTGTTTACGAGCTCAATTGTACTAGAAGACAGTCAACTTCAATGCCCCCTCGAAATCAAAAGAGCTGCGTTTCTCCACACTCACGAGGCAATAATTACCTACCGTTGACAGAACAGAGCGGTGTCAGCTTACCCTGCACATTCCTGAGGAACCAATATGATAGGATCGACATACCCATGCTTTCAACAGCATTCGGTCTTGGGGATATAACCGAAAGTAATGGAAGATTTGATGGAAGTTCATCCCCTGGAGACTGCCATCTGTAGTTCAGGATGCTTGTGAATGCGGGAGACAACCGATGGCACTGACAGGAGGCTGACGAAGGTGCCGATAAGCAAGGCGCCAAGCGTGTTATCGACAGCAGGCATCTGGACGGGAATGTTTGAGGTGGGAGAGGGTGCCATCTTGACAGAGGGAGATGAGCCCGACATTCGTCTGATTTATATCTCCTTACATACTCAGCTCCGCATGTAATGCCCATTAGGCGTCCTGCAGGTGTTAGGCTTGCAGCCTCACAAACCTTATCTGGCAGGAACCTGTTTGGGTTCGTATTTGGAGACTTCTGACAGCACCTCACATCACCACAACGTTCATTCGTTGCGACTAGCAACGCCGGTTCATATTCGAGTATACCCCGATGGAAGTGGGTCCAGGCACATACGAAGCAAAGTAATAAGCTTGTCGAAGACAACATTTACGTACCATCAGCCCCACCTATGTCGCATGCTGGGGTGGTATGTCAGAGTGCTTGAAGCCGACCACTAAGTTTCGTGTGCGATTTTGGTAATGCGAGTCACGTGATCAACCAGTGTTTACGCTTGTTTGCTTCCCTCGCATTCACAGTCGTAGGCTTAGGCTAAGGTGACACGTCTGAGGTGGCACACTAGCAGTGGCAATGGCCCTTAAGCCCTCCTTTGTAACGTTTAACTCCTTGCCACGCTCGATTCTCCATCCCTTACGAAGTGATTCCCTGAGCGGGAGAAACAAGCCGTGGCAACACGCCCGGGATTTTGCCGAGACCTGCTAGTAAGTCAGGCTGGTACTTCTCGTTCTAATCGTTGAATGAAATGTAATGGCAGGTCAATTCTCGTCGAGGGGTCAACTCTTATTAGGTCGTGCGGAAGCCAGCTCATCTTGAGTTTCTAGAACTCTGTCACCCCATCTGAGCTTTCTCAGTAGCGTGCAACAGGGCTCACTCAGGAGGCTCTCACGACCACCTTCTGCCCTCCTGCCGACAACTATGACCTCCCTGTCTACGCTTATGCCGAGGATATAATGAGCACAAGCTTGGATGTCAGCCCTTGGTCTTCGATTCTAGGCCGTACGCTATATCGGAACGCTTCTCACATCACGAAGAGAACATCGCGGGAAAACAGAAGAGGAGCACCCCAGCTCGTGAGTTTGGTGGCTTCACTTTGTGCGGCCTCCCGCACTGCGCTAAGTTTGACCCCTCTTCACAGTAGCCCAAAGTGTTCCATCTGTTCGCAACCCTCGAAGTGTCGAAGTAGACATCCTGCGCTTATCGTGTGGAGTTATTGGACGGGTATATCAGATCGAATGTCCGCCACCACCGCCGCGTCAGACGCACATCTACAACATGCCTGGCATCACGGTCCCTCCTGTCCCGCACTATGAACCGGCGCCTGTGACAAAGGAGAACTGTACGTAGTTCACCAGTGATGACGTCTTTCTGAACTGACGTGCATTGCGAGCAGTGGACTGGGCTAACTTCCCCATCATCGACATCTCAAAGGCCAAAACGGTCCAAGGTCGCCAAGAGCTCGCGCCGATTGTTGCGGAAGCGATGCGGACGTATGGTTTTCTGTACGTCATCAACCATGGTCTGTCGCAAGAGCAGGTTAGCTGTCCTCTTCGAGAGCGCTCCCCTCCCTGTCCCACTCATCCATTACGCCAGAATAAACGCTTGATCGACATTGCGGACATACCGTTCACCCAAGTTCCCGAGGAGGAGCAGAAGCATTTCGCCTCAAAGATCAGAGAGGTTGGCTCGTACCGAGGGTACAAGCCCCGTCAGTACTGGGTAAGTCATGTCGCCAGATTTCGGGCTTCTACGTCTGCTCCTGCAATGTTGACGTTCGCCTCAAGACTATTGACAACAACGTCAAGGACCAGATCGAGCACTACAACAGTATGTATTGGCGTCTCTGTAACGTCGTCCCGGTGACGGCCACAGAGCTTACGGGTATACAGTGCACAGGGAGATTTTCCAGCAGCAGCACCCAAAGGCGCTCCAGCCATTCCTGCCGGAGATACGATCGTTCGTCGAGCACAATCACTACAACGTTCTGCATCCTATCCTCAGGTACGTGCTCGATCAAGGCACAATTCGACGTGTCATCACTGATACGCCGGTCCTCGCAGACTTCTCGCTCTCGGACTCGAGCTCCCGGAAGAGACGTTCGTGAAACAGCACGACTTCGAGGCCCAAGGCGAGACATACGGTGAGGAACATCCTCAGTACTCGAGCATATGAGGCGCTCACATTCCGAAACCTAGGTCGCTTCATGAAGTAGTGAGTGGTGCGCGGGATTTGCGCATGTATTCTCCCACTGACGGGCGCGTCCTCCAGTTTCCCTCGCACAGAGGAAGATGAAATAAAGACGAAGAACGTGTGGATGAAAGGCCACACCGGTATGTGCCTTCTGAGCCTGTCCAATACATGACAATAAACGATACGTTTGGTCAGACATCGGGACCCTCTCGATTCTGTGGAGCCAGCCGGTCACCGCTCTGCAGATCATGTCACCCGACGGTGTTTGGCGCTATGTCAAGCACATCCCTAACGGTCTTGTGCGTATTTGCGCTATGACGTCTCAGACAACACCCACTAAGCACGACAACGTAGATTGTCAACGCAGGTGACTCGCTGGAGATGCTCTCCGGCGGGTACTACAAGGCGACCATCCACCGTGTCTTCCAGCCGCCCGCCGACCAGCGTGGGTACACACGCCTCGGTCTCTTCTACTTCTGCTACGCCAACGACGACGTGAAGCTCGTGCCGTTTGCAGAGAGTCCTGTCCTTCAGCGCACCGGGATCAAGCGCAAGTGCGCGGACGAGGACGCGCCGACCGTGGGCGAGTGGCGCGTCGCTCGCACGAAGGTATACGGAGTCTCGGAGCTGAAGCGCAAGGATGCCGTGGTTGAGGAACAGATTGTCAGGGGCTTAGTTGTTCAGCACTTCAACTGAAGTCGCGGTGATTGGTCCAGCGCGTAGTGCTATCTGTTTGACGTCGCAGCGGCGTCGTACAACAGTTCATCGTTTCTGTCCGTGGGCTCGGCAAACGAGACCTGACCAGTTTTCCCATGTCTGCAGCGAACATGTAGACTCGTGATGGCGATAAGGACGAATGTGAAACCTATGCAATCTTCTCGAAGCAAACAGTCTACTAACAGCGCTAGCTTCCACCCAATGGACGTCCATCGGCTGCCCGCTCGATAGCGTACGTGCCGATAGTGCGACTCGAGTGCTCACGACCGTCTTCTCACAGATCATGCGGCTCACAAGCCGCCCCTCAACCTACCACGAAATCCCTGCCGTACGGGACAATAAATAGGCATGTCTCCCAGGCCCTATTGGGAAGATGCGGGTTGGTCGCCCGATTTCCCTACAGGAACTATCCTTATAAGAGCTCATTCCTATCGTGCGAGTATCGCTCAGAGCGCAGAGTCGGTTACCATGCCCGGCGTCACAGTACCACCAGTCCCTTGGCACTATGTGCCTCCGCCGGTGACCGAAGAGAAATGTAGGTATATCTCTGCCCAGTCCCTATGGTATCAAGTACTGATGCGAGCTTTGTTCGGGTCAGTGGACTGGGCAGACTTTCCGATCATTGATCTCTCGAAGGCCAAAACTCCCGAGGGTCGCGCGCAGCTTGCGCCTGAGGTCCGCGACGCAATGAGGACGTATGGATTCTTGTATGTCATCAACCACGGGCTCACACAGGAGCAGGTCTGTCCATCGCTATGGTTGGCTTATGGCGACGCTCACGGTCGGATTCTATAGAACGAGCGTCTGATGGACATTGCGGACATACCCTTTGCTCATGTTCCCGAGGAAGAGCAGAAATTGTGCACTGCTAAGATCAAGGAAGTCGGGTCGTACCGCGGCTTCAAGCCTCGTGAGCTCTGGGTATGCTGTCCCTTGTGTCGTACACCCGTCATAGGCTGCTGACTTCGAATCAACTCTCAGATTATCGACAACGGCGTAAAGGATCAAATTGAGCACTACAACAGTGTGTATGATCTATCTGGTGAAAAACAATTGATGCTGATTGCTCACGAACTCGTAGTACATCGTCCGGTATTCCAGCAACAGCACCCCAAAGCGCTGCAGCCCTTCCTCTCAGAGATACGGGCATTCACTGAGCACAACCACTTTAACGTCTTGCATCCCATTCTCAGGTACGCTATGTGCACGCACGTAGCTTTCCCGCTCTTATTGAGACAATCCTTCAGGCTGCTTGCTCTCGGGCTTGAACTTCCGGAGGACACCTTCGTCAATCAACACAACTTCGATGCTGAAGGAGAATCTTACCGTAAGTACTCGGCCCGAAATTTGATGTCGGACATGTTCCTCATACTCTGCACCGCAGTTCGCTTCATGAAATAGTCAGTACGAGTTCTATGTATCGCCGTGCGCTAGAGCTGAGGAGTATTATCCAGCTACCCCAGGACTGAGGAAGATGAGGCGAAAGCGAAGAATGTTTGGTTGAAGGGCCATACGGGTAAGCTCTCGTTCTCGCTGCATGCTGTACAGCTTGACAAATCCGCCTCAGATATCGGTACTATCACTATACTTTACAGTCAGCCGGTCACTGCGCTCCAGATCATGTCTCCAGACGGAGTATGGCGTTACGTGAAGCACATTCCCAACGGTATCGTGAGTCCATACTACTTTTCGCTCGTCTCATGGCCGCTCATACGCTCATACTGACTATCTCAGGTCGTGAACGCCGGCGACTCCATGGAGATGCTCTCCGGAGGTTACTACAAGGCGACCATCCACCGCGTCTTTCAGCCGCCCGCTGATCAACGAGGCTACACGCGCGTCGGAATGTTCTACTTTGCCCTCGCCGATGACGACGTAAAGCTCGTTCCACGCTCAGAGAGTCCGATTCTACAACGCGAGGGGATCAAGCGCAAATGTGCCGACGAGGATGCGCCAACACAGCGTGCTTATCGCGTTGGGCGTACGAGGGCGTATGGCTTGTCTGAGCTGAAGCGGAAAGACGATGTGGTCGAGGAGCAGGTGATCGAAGGAGTCGTGGTACGTCACTTCAACTAGAGCCGCAACGTTTGGCCTGGTGCGTGCCATCTGTGTGACGTTGCGGCTGGTCTAGCATAGCAGATATGTTCAACCCCACTTTTTCTATACGTGAGTACAGCGAAGGAGGCCTGACCGGCTTTTCATTTCTGTGGCGATCATGGAGACAATGACACAACTCAATTCCACTGCGATAAGGCCAAATGATGAATGTGAACTTAAGCATTCTTCTCGAATCCTACTAGTACGAATAGCTTCCACCCAGTGGATGTCCATCGGCTTTCCGCCCGATAGCGTGGCGTGCCGGAAGTGCGACTTCGAGTGCTCACGACGAGCTTCTCCACTGAGAACATGCACAGAGGTTTTCACAAGCACAACTCGCCGCCGTCGAACTCTCTTGCAATCTCCTATAAGAGCCAGGTTCGTCCAGGCGACCATCATCGAAAGCCAAAACTGACCGTCATGCCCGGCATCACCGTACCACCTCGGCACTATGTGCCTCCGCCGGTGACAGAAGAGAAGCGTATGTCTTCAGGCTGTCTAAACCCAGTTACTTGCGTTAGCAAGATACTGATGCGGGCTTTTTTTTGGGCCAGTGGACTGGGCAGACTTTCCTATCATTGACCTCTCGAAGGCGAAGACCCCCGAGGGACGCGCACGGCTTGCGCCCGAAGTGCGCGACGCAATGAGGACATGTGGATTCTTGTACGTCGTCAACCACGGGCTCTCACAAGAGCAGGTTGGTCCATTATACTGGATTATTGGTATATCTCTTCTGAATTGTTGAACGTCCTAGAACGAGCGTTTAATGGATATCGCGGACATACCCTTTGCTCATGTCACCGTGGAAGAGCAACAGCTATGTGCTGCCAAGATAAGGGAAGTTGGTTCATACCAAGGCTTCAAGCCTCGCAAGTTCTGGGTATGCTTTCGGTAGTTTTGCACGGTCTCGCACATGCGAACATATTGGCTGACATTGGATATGCACCCACTGCAGACCATCGACAACGGCGTGAAGGATCAAATTGAACATTATAACAGTGCGTACGAATTGTCCGGTAGAGAATGTTGGACGCTGATTGCTCGGAAACTGCTAGTGCATCCTACAGTATTCCAGCAACAGCACCCCAAAGCGCTGCAGCCCTTCCTTCCAGAGATACGGGCATTCACTGAGCATATCCACTTCAATGTGTTGCACCCCATTCTCAGGTGCACCATGTATGCATCATCCCTTTCGCTTTTTTGACGAAATATTTCAGGCTCCTCGCTCTCGGACTTGAGCTTCCGGAGGACACCTTCGTTAATATTCACAACTTCGACGCCGACGGAGATTCTTACTGTAAGTACTTCTCCCGACTTGATGTCGTTCATATCCCTTATGTACTACACGACAGTCCGCTTCATGAAATAGTCAGCATCACTTCTGTGTAGTACCGTGTGCTAGAGCTAAGAGGGATCGTCCAGCTACCCTAGGACAGAGGATGACGAGGCGAAAACCAAGAATGTCTGGTTGAAGGGTCACACGGGTACGCATGCGCTCGTCAATGGAGTCTCGTATAGTGCTTCTAATCGATCGCTCCTCAGACACGGGGACTCTCACCATACTCTACAGCCAGCAGGTCACTGCGCTCCAAATCATGTCCTCAGACGGAGTATGGCGTTACGTGAAGCATATCCCGAACGGCATTGTAAGCCCATAACAGTTGCTCTCCACCGCATAGCCACTCATGTTAGCGACATCAGGTGGTGAACGCGGGGGATTCCATGGAAATGCTCTCCGGGGGGTATTACACAGCGACCATCCACCGCGTCTTCCAGCCTCCAGCTGACCAGCGAGGCTGCACGCGTCTCGGAATGTTCTACTTTGCCCTCGCAGATGACGACGTCAAGCTTGTTCCGCGCTCCGAGAGCCCCGTTTTGCAACGCGAGGGAATCAAGCGCAAGTGTGCCGACAAAGATGCGCCGACCCAGCGTGCTTATCGCGTCGGCCGCACAAAGGCGTATGGGTCGTCTGAGCTGAAGCGCAAGGACGACGTGGTCGAGGAGCAGGTTATTGAAGGAGTGGTGGTGCGTCACTTCAACTAAGTAAAACGCATCGTCCATCTGCACATATGCTTGTATCGTAACTATGTCCATCATTTCGGGTATGCAGAGATTCGTCAATACCGAGAGAGTCGTTCACAATGTCTTACGTAGTCGATTTACATAGTACTATGCCTGGAGAATATCGCCAAACTACGGAATGATCAAGATTGGTAGTAGCGAGCATATGGGGGAGGCAGGGTCGTCGTCGTAGGAGCTTCGCTGAAAGTGTCAAGGTCATCGGCGACCTCTTCGTCCAAAGCGCCCCCGGCCAGACGCACACCACCATCCGTCTCGAACCGGGGAACTCGCGGCCGCAGGGGAACGGCATGGCGAGTGTTCGCGGTGCCTTCTGTGGGTGGAGCCGTGGCCATGCGATCAAGAGCGGTCGTAGTAGCGACGTCTATGGGTATCCTGTCTCGTACAGCCTTAGTTCTGCCGCCTGCCTGAGGCGTCGAGGTCGTAGGTACTGCCAAGTTCGGTGGATCAACACGGTCGCCGATTTCCGCACGTATGCTAGCGTCGATGGGCAAGATCGTTTCCTCATCCGCGTGAGATGTGTCTTTGGGCTTCTCTGGGTCGGTCTCTTCCTCCACGATAGAAGGCGACAGAATATGTGAGTGCCGCAGATGTTCGTCTTGACGTGTAACAAAGGGATCGGGATCTGTGATTCAAGACACGTAGATTAGTACAAGTCTACTATCATCCTTGCTGTGACGACATCGAGGACTAAGAAATACCTTGTAACAGGTTCTTCTTCCTTCCACGCAAAATACAACGCATCGAAACAAGCGCAGCAGTTGCGATGAGGAAGGTAACTCCGACCGCGATTCCTGCAATCGCTCCCTTGCTCAACTGATGACCAGGCGACGTGGCTTTGGCGGTTTGTGAAGCGTGCGGCATCGCCGTGGTGGCAGTAGAAGAAGATTCTCCCTCAGTACTACCAACAGTATGCGACCCTTTCAAAGACGTGATGAAGTGTGGTGTGGTGGGGGACGGAACTGATGTTGCGCCTGTACGATCCGGGAGAGCAGAACTCCCATCTGAAGTCCGACTATGCGTCTGGCTAGAGGGCGGCGTGATTTGGGTGGTTGGAACTGTAGTCTGTCCAGTTCGAACGGGGGTTGTTGTGTCCCTTGTTGTATCCGCTTGGGTAACGCTCGCCTGGGACACAGCTGTGGTAACAGGCAGGCAGCTGGTATCCGTCCCCAGTAGGACGACCTGCTCCCCATCAACGGGACTTCCCGCTCCACTATCAAGGAGATCGAAGTGTGCGACGAGTCCGGCTGGGAAGTTAGGGGTCCAAACATGCCATGTGTCAGGGATGTTTTTGATGTCTTGGGTTAGCTCAGACGCCCATGGATCAGTTACTGGGTCGCCAGCAGGGTGGGACGGTGTGATGTCCAGACGATATGGTGGAATACCGGCCGTCCATGTAAGGTTGATTGGAGTACAGGTGACCAAATCTCCACTGCTGGGAGTGTTGAACATGAAGGCATTGACTACAGGGAGAGTGCCGCAGATGGCGATAATTGAGACAGGCAAGAACACAGTGAGGCGGCGAAGACCACTCATGAAAATGCTCCATGAGTGCATTGGAACTTTCGTCCTCCCGGAGTGTATGACTAAAAGACGTGCTATATTATTCCAAGTTCGTCACTATCGCTATCGGGATTACAGTGACGAGAATGTGCGTACTTGTAGAACTCTGGACATTGTCACCACCGGTTTTCCCGCATCGAACCTCGGCATGTCTAGGTATCTGGTTCACTTGATCGCCACGAAGTTGTCCTCTAGGCCCAAACTTGGCTATTCAGAGTCGAGACTCGGATATATGGCGATACAAAAATCATCTGTGAGTTGCTTACCTTGAGCGCAATCTCATCACCGTACGTGGGGCGATGGCTTTATGAGAGGCGGTAGCAGTGGAGCAGTCTAGTAGCCGGACTACTGTGAGGGAGTTTGGAGAGGGGTGAGTCGTGAAGTAGAGGAAGTGCACGGCATTTTGCTGGAACGTGGAAAACCGTAGTAAGCGCATGCCGTATACGTCAACGTGAGTTCTTCAAGTAGCGCGTCAAACTGCTTCTGGCCGTGAGCGGACCGCGCAGATGAGCGGGTGTGGGAGAAGAAGGCCGTTGTTTTCATTGTTAAAAGGCTCAGAGGGACAGGCACTGAGCCTCTATACGCAACGAAAACTCACTCATTCCAGAGGATCACCCTACAAATGCGGTCAACCGGGCACCAGTTGCGGTTACGGATGAGGTGAAAGCCTTGCACTATCTATCATAACGTTGAGCGGTGTGCCGCAAACACAGCATTCTGGGGCGTCACCATCTGACGCTGACGATGGTTTTCCTTGACAGTTGAACAGATTGATGTATGGAGGCTGGGCGTGTACGAGAACTGGAGCGCTGTAACCAGCACCCCCGGAACAACCCTCCGTGACGCAGGTAATCGTACTTGTCCAGAGCGCGCTATACATCAGATCTTTGGCAATTGGCAAATAGCTTCATGTTGAGAAGCTTCCTGCGGAGGATGTACCAGGGTATATTCATCGTCGTATCCGAGTTGTGAGCGTAGTACATAGATCAGTCACATTATTGCCGAGCCATCTACGATGTCAGACCCAGCTGTGTCAGAGCGAAATGATAGCATCATTTTCAGAAGGTTATAACGAACCAGATTGATCATGATCGGTAGTAGCGAGAATAGGGGGGAGGAAGGGTCGTCGCGGTAGAGGCTTCGCTCAAAGCGTCTATGTCATCGGCTACTTCTTCGTCGAAAGCGCCCCCAGCGAGACGCACTCCGCCATCGGCCTCGACCCGAGGAGCTCGCCGCTGGGGTAGGCCATCGTGCCGAGTGCTCCTCAATTCCTCCGTCGATGCGACCCCGGCCGCATCCGCAAGAGCGGTCGTAGTCGCCATATCCACGGAGAGCCTGTCCCGCTCGAGTTTGCTACTGCCGTCTGCGCGAGGCATTGGGGTTGTCGTGGTTGTGTCTAGCGGAGGCACGTAGGCGTTGAGTTCAGTATGCGTGACAGGGTCGATAGTTGAGGTTATCACTTGATCCCCATGGGTCCGAGTCGCTTCCCTAGGGTTTTCTGAATTGGAGTTGCGGTCTGTCATGAACGGTAGCGCCGGCGCCTGCGGAGGTCGATCCTTATGAGTGACCAAGGGTCCGGGGTCTGTTGTCACGTACACGGAGTAAGGAGGAGTAAAGCTCAATACACCTCATGTTGGTGATTCGTGACACGCAACATACCTTCATTCGCCTGCATCTTCCTTCCGCGCAATACATAACGAGCGGCAAAGACTGCGGTCGCTACGACGAGGAAGCTGGTTCCCACCGCTATTCCTACAAATATTCCTTTGCTCGAGTGATGACTAGACGCAGGGGTGGATTGAGATGCAAGTGGCGTGAAGGAGGTGGCAGTGGAAGACGCTTCCAATGCGGTACTACTGTCGATATGCGACCCAGCCGACGAATTCGAACTTGAACCGGCGAATACTGTACGGAGGGTTGTGGGTGTTGAAATCGCAGGTCCGGCGGAGACAGATGATATTGCATCTGAAGTGCTGATCCAACCGGTACGTAACCGAGTCGGAGCAGGGGCGGACCCAATCGACGTCGGACTAGTGTTTGACTCTGTGTTGGTCAAAGCGGTTGGGGGAAGCGCCTTCATAGACGACAGGGTGGTACACTGAGAGAGCTGAATAGGATTCGCAGACCATATGACAGAGACCTGTTGAGGGGTGCAAATAATATTATAACTCCTCGGACGTCATCCGAGAGGCATTGATAGAATTCATCGCCTGTATGGCTCTGACAGTCGTCGTAGAATTGCTGGACGATGGCTTGCGATATGTCGCTCCTTGAAGGTTGATCGCATCCGCCTCCCTATAAGTGGGTCATTCAATGAGCCAGCTGCACTCAGCAATCATGCGAGCGAAGATAGACGCACCTGTGTCGGGGATGGTTGGCTGGATGAGTCGGGAGAGGAGTCCATGAGCGCCCCAGTTGTCCGACAGGCCAGGGATAAATGAAGGCGGAGGGAATAGTCGAAGACGCGGATGTAAGTGGTATTAGTGGCCTTGGAGAACTCACTGCAGGCAAGGAAGGCCGCAGGCAACAGAAGAACGGCATCAAGCTCGGGTGCCTTCGCGTTAAGAGAAAATGATGATCAGTCGATGTAAGACACCGTGCGCCCACCCACGCTCAGCCTAGGTCCCATCCGCCAAAGATGGAAGAAGTAGTAGATGTGGTCAATCAAGGTGTATGGGAAAGAGGCCTGGACAGAAATCGAGAACGCGGCGAAGGCCGCTCATGGCAACGCTCGACTTCATCCGCTCTGCGTTGCCCATGAGTACTTCAGCAGTCTAGGTCACTGCATACTACTGTCTGTCGAGAACATTTGAGCCTATCCTCTAGACGAACACTCACGTTCAGAGCCGAAGTGGGATGCAATACTTGGTAATTGCACGCGCTACCTGGCTATTACCGGGCAATCGGTGGACGTTGATACATTTGCGCCTTGATACGTCTTGACAGTGGGCAGTTGAGATTGAGTCAGGGACGTCAACGAGACTGATATTGGACCGCAGTCGTCTCGAGCATGTTGGAGTGAAGCTCTCGATCAGTCGTAACAGCCATCTACAGACGACCTTCTCCCGACAATGACGCGATACTGTCACTCCAATAAGCTCTGCGAAAAGTTGTCAAATCTCATTCGTCATCATTTCTTGAGCTTACACGGAATGATCAACCCAATAGTAGCGAAGCGTATAGTAGCCACTGCAAGAGAGGAGGGCATAAGCACATTCAACATCGAGAGACATCTGACGTGATCAATCCACATATTCGTATCATGAGCAAACGCCAACCTGAGCCTAAGACGGACCGAGATGTACTCCAATACTTTGGCTGTCTTCGTACAGCTGATACGGCGGCGGCGGGATCGTGTTGTTCGTGATGTGCGTGCCGGCGTCGCTGAGAACATCCACCTCGTGTGTTGCCATCCCAGGCTCTTCCTCCACTGGACCAACAGCCAGACGCACCCCAGCGTCCGTCTCGAACTGCACGACCCGCGGGGACCGCAGCGGACTAGAAGCGCTACCCGCCCACTCCGAGATCTGAGTGCTCGGGGTAGACGAGCGCACGTCCGTCGTCGAAACATTCGTGCTCGCTACCGTGTCCCGCGCGCTCTTCCTGCTCCTCCGCACGTCCGAGAGCGAGTTCGCAGGGCTCTCGCGCTCGCTGTGCGGGATGTACGGCGTCGGGTGGAAGCCGACTTCCGCCTCGATGCTGGCGGGACTCGCCGGCCCGGAGTAGGCGCCGAAGTGGGATTCTGTGGGCGAGACGCAGGCGTCGTTGACCGCGTTCACTTTCGCTTTGGGAGAGCGAATCGAGGCGAGGGTCGCAGAGATGCCCGAACGCCGTTGGTCCATGTATGCGGTCGAACTGTCGGAGAAGGTGGGACTCGCGGCGGCGGGGCGATCGACGTCAAAGTCTGCGTTGCGGAGCGAGCGGACGACTTCAATGTATGTGTCTGATTGGAGGCGGTGAATGAGACATACCTGCGTATCTACCGCGTCTCCTCCGGCGGAGCACCCACCATACGATGAGTGCAGTGGCCACAATTGCCACAGCGGCGACTCCTACGGCAATACCTGCGATCGCGCTCGCGCCAAGACCGCTATGTCCGCCGAATGCTTGTATGGGCCCCGGGTTCACGGATGGAGATGGGGCAACCACGACGGATTGCGAGGCAGTTTCAGAGGATGTCGAGGCCGTCGACTGCGACGCCGACGAAGACTGCAGACAGCTTCCGGTGTCCGTCCCTGGAGTAATGGTTTGATGCACTTCCGCCATCTGCTCGGGTAGCGAAAAATCCGATAGCGAAAATTGTATCGTCGTCCCGGTGGTGAAGTTCGGTGTCCACATGAGCCAGGACACGTTGATATTTCTGAAGCGCTGATTGAGAGATGGCATTGCCGCGTTGGTAGAGGGGTCGAACGGCTTGATGTTCATTATGTACGGCGGGGTACCGCCCGACCATGTCAGGTTTGTGGGAGTGCATATCGAGAGTTCGGAAGGAGTGTCAAACTTGAGTGTGGTGCCGGAATTCTGGGCGTTAACCTGGGGGAAGAGGAGTGCTAAACATATTGTCGACCAAAGTGCCCTGCTGGCGACGCGGCCAAGTCCATTCCTTGAGCTATCGCCCGTAGTGCGAACTGTGGGTGATGACATTGTGTGCCTGGCAAGGGGTCGAGTAGCTATTCCCACCAAACGACCGACGTCATTGAGTCGATGTCGAGGAATATCAAGAAGACAATGTACACACGCGTAGTGGAAGATCCTGTTGCGATGGCACCGACGACGGTAACCGTCGACAGGACATGACGGCTCTCGCCGTCAGCGAAAGCGAAGCGAACGTTGTTCTCTGCTAGATCGTCCTGATCGCGGTCCCATTGAGAGCACATGGCAGTAGTGGCGATTAAAAGAACGTGTACCGAGCAAGCAGAGCAGGTGAACACAAAGGAAGACGAAGAGAAGGCGAACGCAACGAGGCGGCGGCGAGCAGCGAGCAGCAGGCGGACTATGAACAACAGCCCAAGACGCCGCGGAACAGCCTACGGGGAGGCAGGGACGTCGGGGAGCATCGAAGATTTCAGCGTAGCTGCGCGGAGACTTGAAGCAGCCGAGCAGCCGACGAGGTGAGCACTGCGTGGGCAAAGCCATCCGAGACCATCGGCGGTTGTCAACTAGAGTTCCAAGGATGGAGGCACCCAAGGTCAGCTGTACTGCGCGCATACGGTGCGATGCGGCGGGTGAGAGGCGCAAACGGGTGCAGAATGTCCACCTTCTCACCTTTCAGCTCGTAGCGCGGAACGATCGCACGCAGTGGGCGCGATAGCGCGTTCTGGACCAGCTATCGTCCAGCACCGCAGCATCCAAAGGCAGAAGTTGGAACACCGGTACAGGGAGAATAGTCGCTCTCCTGCGACGACGTGGGTGCTGGAGTTGCCTGCAGACATACAAGGTGAGCATGGACCGTTCATTTGTGACGCACCATCACTCGTATGATGGAGCAAGTTTTATCAATAGCTCTGTGGAATCACTGTGGGCGACCCCAGAGTCTTCGCAACCACACGAGGAGATCTGTGTCTCAAAACGGGAGGGGGAGATCGTTGTGGAAGTCGTCGTGAAACAAACGAAAAACTGTGAGCGCTCAAATGGCCACCGCCCCAAGGTGTCGGATCGACTTAGCCGCGTGAACCTGAACCGAATCAATCCGCTTATATGGACAGCCAGCACGGGCGCTACTGCAATGGAGTGGAGGACGAGCATTCATACCGCGACATGTGGCAACTTAGAGCATAACCGGTACATGGAATCTGAACGCAGGCTATCGGTGCTATATCGCAACTACTGACCCCGACTCGTTACACCGTTCACTTCTTCACGTCGCCCCGGGACTCCGAGCGGTTATGGGTTGAGTAGGGCGGCGGAGGAAGCGTAGTCGAAGTCCCCGACTCGCTCGTGGCCCCACCCTGCGGGCCATGACCTTGCCCATTCTCGGGTTCAGCCTGACTACCCATCTCAAGCCTCACAGCCGGACTGCCAGGCGAAGGCAAGGGGCTCCCATATCCCGAAGTGAACGGGCTGACTGAGCGGAAGTCTGTCGTCGAAAGGTCGGCGCTCGTGGCACTGATATCGCGCTGGTGGATCTTCGTGCCCTTCCGCATGTCGGACCCGACCGGGCTCTCGCTGCGAGGCACCATGTATGGGGTAGGACGAAGGTCGGGATGAATGTCCACGGTCTCGGGGCTTGTGAAGTAGCCAGGTTCCGAGTACGGCAGGATCTGGGTGATCGTGGGAGCAGTGCTCGCCGTGTACGCCCTCGACTTCAACTTCGGCACAATGCTAGAGAACGTCGAGTATCGCTCCTTTGTGACGGCGGTAGATGTGTCAGAAAGCGCAGGGCTTGTAGCCAGAGCTCGATCGAAGTCTCCTTGAAGGGACGTTTGTCAGAATACTTCTGAGCGCCCATATATGTAGAGAACGCACCCGATGCTCTCCCCCGGCTTCTCCGGCGAAGGCACCACCACGTGATGACAGCCATCCCGAGGATAGCGAGGACGGCTACCGCGACCACAATCCCCGCAATGGCACCCCCGCTCAATCCATGATGAGTGGTGCTAGCGGTGACAGGTTGGACCGCTTCACTCGAGGACGGGGTGGGAGGTATAGTCGCGACATTGGATGGAGTCGCTGTAGACATTATAATCGAGCTGGAAGGAAGCTGGGACGAGGAAGAAGAAGGCGCGGATTTGTTCAATAAGCAGCTCGTGTCGGAGCTTCCCTCTACCACGCCCGACCCTCCCGATGGTCTTGCAGGTGTACTGTCGATGAGGAAGAACTGGATGAGGGTGCCTCCAGTATAGTTGGGAGTCCAGGTGTGCCATGGGACCATTATGTCGATGTACTGCGTGTCCATGCTCTTGTCCGCGATAGATGTAGTCCGATTTACTGGCGTTATATCCAGATTGTACGGCGGGACTCCGCCCGACCAAGTGATATTGGCGACCTCGCATTCGATGAGACTTGGAAGGGGGTTGAGGGTAGCGCGCGTTGCCTGTGCTTTTGCGTTGTCGATGATCAACAGTACGACACAGAGAGCGAAGACACCACAAGCCCTGTCTATGCATGCAATGAACGTTAAACGTCAAGGACTCCAGCATCGATTGGAAGGCAAGGACTCGCATGAGACTTACTCGTGCGTCCCATCGTCATATACTCGGGCTTTTACGCAATGAACGACTGTGCAGTAGGTCAACGAAGTGAGTCCCGCGGCTGCGGGGAAGCAAAGCAGTTTCATGAGAGGTTTTGTACCCGACAGCTTTCGCAATCCGCGACTCCCCGCGTTCTGTCTGACTGGGAAGCCGATAAGCAGCGGACGCTCGCTGCTCTCACATTCATTCAGCGCTACGATCGTGAAGATTGCACGGTACCAGACTCTATAGCTGTGAGAGCGGCATTTCCGGGGGTGTCAAGTAGGATTCCAAGCATCCGAGTCGAGAACCCAAGGGTCAGCTGAACCGAGACTTCGATGTGGGTGTGGCGGCAACTGTTGAACACGAGGCATGAGCGGCCCATAGCCTGGCAGGTCATCAATAAGCAATGGCCTCACCGCAAGCTTCAAGTCGAGGCGCGCACGCAGATTCATGAAAGCAGGCCGGAAGATCGCAAGGAGAAAGAGGAAAGAGGGGGAGGCGTTCTCTGGCCTTCTGGTGTTGAGAAGACAAAAGAGTGTGCATGTACTACGGTATCCGCCTACCAGGCTTCGGGGTCCTAGCTTTTGTGTCGGGGTCCCATGCCTTGGGGCATTTGAACCAGATCAACTCGAGTCCCAACATATCCATCATTACCAGACTCTACGAACAGAGCAGTCGAAACTCGTATGTTGCACGTATGGCTCTTGCAGGATGGCACAGAGATAGCGCGCCACATGCCGCGTTCACGTACCGCCATTATGATAGGATGTAGCGAGAGTTGCATGATATAGTGAACCGCTGCTTTCGCGCTATGCTCTCCCATTTTCTCGCGGGAGTAGCACATGCCCGATTGCCCGAGGGAGGCTAGTTGTAGTGCTTCACGACAACCCCATTGATGACTTCCTCTTCCACCCTCTCGTCCGCTTTCTTCAACTCCGACTGCCCATACGCGCTCGTCCTCCCCTTCCTCCACTGCTCCATCGTCGGCGCCTCCTCGTTCGAGAACCGCCTCACGACCCCCGCCCGCTGCAGCGCCGGACTCTCCTCTTGCGGCACGAGCTTCACATCGTCGTCCGTCATCGCAAAGTAGAACGCGCCCACGCGCGTGTAGCCCCGCTGGTCCGCCGGCGGCTGGACGACGCGGTGGATCGTCGCCTTGTAGAAGCCCCCGGAGAGGAACTCCATCGCGTCGCCTGCGTTCACGACGAGCGCGTTCGGGACGTGCTTCACCCACCGCCACTTGCCGTCTGGCGAGAGGATCTGGAGTGCGGAGACGGGCTGCGAGTAGAGGATGGTGATGGTGCCGAAGTCGGTGTGGCCCTTGAGCCATACGTTCTTCGTCAGGGACTCTTCCTCCTCCGTGCGCGGGTAGCTGTTAGGAAGTGCGTCTCAGCGACCGGCTTGCGTGTAATGCACTCGCATCAACACTCACTACTTCATGAAGCGAACTGCAGGTCGGAGTCAGAAGAGAGCGCAAATGTGTATGGGAGCGACTTACCGTATGTTTCCCCTTTCGCATCGAAACCATGGGTTTTGACGAAGGTGTCTTCAGGTAGTTCCATGCCCAGGGCGAGTAGTCTTTGCGCGCAAACGGGAGGTCAGTACAATGCAGCGGAATAGCTTTGAATACGATTTCGAACCTGAGAACGGGATGGAGGACGTTGTGATGGTTGTGCTCAGCAAATGCACGGATCTCTGGCAGCACAGAGCGCAGGGCTTTTGGATGCTCCTGTTGCTCGTATATCGAGCGATGCACTAATCTAATAGTCAATACCTTACCACCTAGTATAATCGGTACTCTCACGGTTATAGTGTTCAAGTTGATCCCGGACTCCGTTGTCGATGTGCTGAACGCTCGGCGGTCACTGGGACGTTCGCGATGGGGACAAACTAGAGTCACTTACCCAATATTGACGCAGCTTGTACCCCCTATACGACCCCGTCTTCTTGATATCGCCCGCATACTGTTTCTTCTCATCCTCCGGGACCTGCGCAAAAGGCACGTCGGCTATGTCAAAGATGCGCTCGGTCTAGGGAGCGTTATGGGGATCAGCAAGCCACCTCACATTCGACATGCGGAGACCATACCTGTGATTCTGTGTATCCATGGTTGATGATGTAGATGAATCCCTTGGTGCGCATCGCGTCGCGCACGCGAGGCGCGAGCTCAGCACGCCCCTCCGCTGTCGCAGCCTTCGAGATATCAATCAATGGCAAGTCGGCCCATTCCACTACAGGCCCAACGGATGTTAGACAAAGCCTATCGCAGCAAAACGCAAATAGTAGCTTACAGTTCTCGTTCGTGGGTGGGGCAGGGGCATAGTGTGGAATCGAAGGTATCGTTGTGGCAGGCATCTCGACTCGACAGAGTTGCTTGATGGTGCTGATCTGGCTTCAAGGTTTCGGATTCGGGTGTGGTGTGCGCGATCCCACAGTCAAGATAGATGAGAGCCAGCGGTGCTCGGAATAGCAGCGCAGACCCATAAATACCACCCGCGGAGACAGCTCTTGGTCTGTAGGACGAGCAAAGCACGCAATCGGGTGGAGGCATGGCGGGATTCGCTGAATGCGCGCGGAGCCCCGCATAGCTTGCTGTACATAGAAAGGATCGAGTCCCGTGCATACAGATGAGCTCATCAGGTACGCTTATGCCTAAGAGTGTGCCCATCATGAGCCATACAATCTCTGGGGAGGAGGAAATGGAGGACCCGACTCTCACCAGCTTCTGCCAAGTCCCTGAGAATATGCTCAGGATATTGCAGGGTACCCCTATAATTTCTTCTCTCCCTCAACAGTAGAGAGATCCTGATTCTTGAAGTACATCTCGGAGTCGTGGAAGACAAACGAGTGGAGGTTTGCAGGCCATTGCAGACGATCCCCGCTAAGTGTGTTGATTGGCTCGGCAATTAGCGAGACTCATGGGCGCTCCCGACGAACAGCTAGTCTCGAGCTTGGCTCAACGCAGCCGCAATAAGTCTGCGCGCCGACATAATGTACAACATTTACAGCTCGCTCTAGTTGTAGTGCTTCACCACAATGCCGCTGACGACCTCCTCTTCGTGCCCGTCCTCGCGCTTCTTCAGCTCGGTCTGCCCATACGACCGCGTCCGACCCTTCCGCATCTCCTCCATCGTCGGTGCGTCCTCGTCAGCGCAGCGCCTCTTTATGCCCACCCTCTTCAGAACCGGGCTGTGCGCGTACGGCACAAGCTTCACGCCGTCGTCCGCGAGCGCAAAGTAGAACGTGCCCAGGCGCTGGCGGTCGCGCTGGTCCGCGGGCGGCTGGACGACGCGGTGGATCGTGCCTTTGTAGAAGCCCCCGGATAGCATCTCCATGCTGTCGCCGATGTTGACGACGAGCGCGTTGTCCATGTGCCTCACCCAACGCCACTTGCCGTCGGGGGACATGATCTGCAGCGCGCTGATCGGCTGGCTCCAGAGGATGGTGATGGTGCCAAAGTCGGTGTGGCCCTTGAGCCAGACGTTGTTCGTGTTCTTCTCCTCTTCTTCTGAGCGTGGGTAGCTGACGTGCTTCTATCAGCTTCATGACATGGGATGAAACTGAACACGGTCGACTGACTATTTCATGAAGCGGGCTAGTGCAAGACCGTCAGCTGGGATCGGGGGGAAGGCAAGATGGACGGTTACGTACCCCAGGTCTCTCCAGGAGCATCGGGAGCGTTGAATTTATGCATCCTGACGAATGTCTCCTCGTCGATCTCCATGCCGCGAGCAAGGAGCCTAGACAAGACAAAATCAGTGTACGCTTATGTGATGAACAATTGGGGCCAGTACGGACCGCAGGAGAGGATGAAGGATATTGTAGTGATTGTGTTCAGTCCACGCACGAATTTCGGGCAGGAAAGGACGGAGGGCCTTCGGGTAATCCTGACGGTCGTAGATACCATGATGCACTTGGGAGACTTTCGTCAGCCCGCAGGAACGAAGGAAAGTACAGAGCCGCGCGCACTGTTGAAATGCTCGATCTGGTCCCGGACACCGTTGGAGATGTGCTAACAAACATCGGATGAGACACGAGCTATCCGAAGACAATCGGTCGATAAATGGATTCCTCACCCAGTACTGCCGCAGCTTGTAGCCGCTGTACAAGCCCGTCTCCTTGAAGTTTCCCGCGAACTGTTTCTTCTCCTCATCCGAGACCTGCGAAAAGGCGACGTCCGCAATGTCGAAGATGCGGTTGTTCTGGAGTCATCCACCATCAACCAATGCGGAGAAAAATTGACAACCGGAGGTGACCCCACCTGCGTCTGGGTGAGACCGTGGTTGACGATGTACAGGAAGCCGTGTGTGTGCATCGCATCGCGGACGATAGGTGCGAGTTCCGCTCGCCCTTCGGGCGTCTTGGCTTTGGAGATGTCGATTACGGCGAGGTCTGCCCATTCCACTAAACGAGCATATCAGTAGGATTCTCTGCAAGCAGCGGGCAGGAACTTACATTCCTCTTTCGTAGGGGGAGCGGGTACCCAGTGAGGGGCGGGAGGAATGATGGGAGCCGGCATACTGATGTGTGGGGCAAGGCGAAGAGAGTGTCTTGAGGCAGACGGCATCTTTGCGAAGTCCTTATATCATCTCTTGCACCTACCCTGGCTTCGCGAACGGACGACAGATGACGGTGACTCAGGGTGGATATGTACGTAGGCATGAGAGCAAATCTATATTCTCCACCTTCGCGGCAGGTCTGATGACCTACCATACGAACCTTACGAAGAGAAGGGTTCCAGAGAGAGATGGGAGGGCCGCTAAGCTAGATCTCGCAAAGTAAGAGTACTATCACACGTACCATATATACCCTGCGGGCCGACAAAGAGAGGGTGGTGAATCTAACGCATGTTTGCGAGCGGTCCCATGCTTGCCATTTTCTGTCCAGGACGCATATGAGAAACGGCTGAGGAGCAGGCAACGGTCATCAGCTTACCGCATCCCATTCAAGAACTTCTTGAAGATACGTATACACTGACTGGAGACTGAACGCGCTACCATCAGCCCCGGCGCTTCCGATCAGGCACTGCTTTTCCAAGCCACACCATATTGGGATATGTCGGGAACCAGGGAGGCTCTATTGGCTGCTAGCCCTCCCTCCCTCTCCCTCATTCTCAACCCTCCCGCATACACACTCCATCCATCCCAACGACTGGCAACATACGACAAACACCGTTCACAAGTCGCATTCTATCCACGGCGTGCTGCCGTCATGAGCGCCGCCTCCTCGACCGCCTTCTCCCTCTGGGCCATTCTCTCTATTCTCGTACGTTCAGGCAGTCAATGACCGCCTTGGATAATGCGAGCTGATATACAACACAACCTGCAGTTTCTCGTATTTCTTGTCCACCACTTATGGTGCTATGATCGCTTCAAGTGCCTCCGCTGGTCGGCAGGTCAGCAAGGTGCATTCAAGCGCGTCATGACAGTCCGTCTCCTCCCCATTTACCCCTCTGTCCACGTACGCTCATCTGCGAATGATCAAAGTATTCCTACTTGGGAGCTGTACCCTTGCTGGCCGTATACAGCGTAGGAATGACCGTTATCAAGTATCGCGAAGGTCTGCCGTTGCTGCTCCCTCCGCTTGCGCTCTCTTCCGACTCATCCCTCGCCTCCCTCCTTTCGCAGGTTTCGTCACCCTCCCAGACGGATCATGTTCGTACACTTTCGAATTCCGAGGATAACGACTTACAGCGTGCCTTTTGCAGTCCTCCCAAGACCAGTCGACCAATTCCGTGCCGAGAACCGAAGCTGGGTGCTACCCCTCCAATTCGTCTTCAGCTTTGCATGGGCACTTGAAATGTGAGTACTCTCTGTCTCTCTCTGTCTCTGGTTGTGTTGTGGGATCGTCCCCTCTGCTTCACCCGGCGACCACGGAGCTTCCCTCGTTCTCTTCCCCCTCGACACCGTGACATACCCTTAACCGTCTTATACGTGCGGCAATCCTTCGCAACGCTCCTTCCTATCGTGCCTGAGGTCTGGGGCAACTCTGAACTTCCCCAACCTTCCGCTTCTGACAACCGACGCTACCCCGCACCGCATATCACTCTCTTAGGCGTCTCATGTTTCCACACTCACTGCGCATTGACTTGCCGGGTTCTCGAGCGTTGCGCTTGATTGATGGGCCTTCAGTCATTGTGCGCGGCTTGAGAACAGCCAGTGGCCTTGCGATCATTTGTGCGTGTGCGGATATTTGCCTTCACGCATCTGCGTTATGGTCGCTTTGCGTGACCATACAGCGCAGCCTCATGCTCGCCCACTCACTGCTTGGTTGTCTTGTTGGATTCCACACTGAGCAGCAAAGTTGCATTGTCAACGGCTGTGTTTCACGAGACCAATTTCTTGGGTACGGCTATACTCTGCTCCTCACGCGCATGGCGGAGGCTATACTTGTCATTTCACCCTGTCTACATGGTAGTATTTACTCATGCATGCACATTTTGCTTTGTTGTAGGGTGACACATCTTGAAGGTGGGAATGTCATTGTTGTTGCTCTACTAGCAGTAGCGACTGACTTCTGCGAACAGAACTCGCATTTTGGCTGTATCTCCTGCATCAGAATCCGGAGAAAGAGGCTTGGTTCTCGAGTTGGGAGTACAGGCTCTGGTACCTGGGTACGCCCTTTCCCTCCGTCTATCATGTCCTTATTCTCAACTATACGATTCCAAATTCAGGTAGCTTGCTAGCTATCATCGGCATGCCTCTCACTGCACTAATCACAAGACGAAATCTTCAGACGGTCAGACGATTCACTTGTGATGCCATCGCGCTCTGACAATTGGGCTGACTCCCTGCTGACTTGTATAGTGTGACGCATACATCTTCCTCGTAGGCGCATCAGGGTCGACGATGACCACTCTTGCATTCCTCTACGTCTTGTGGTGCTTCCCACGATTCATCAAGCATGTCAAGGCCGAAGGGGCCGATCCCACTGTAGTGGTCCGGCTCGCGACGTTCTACCAGCTGAATGTAAGTGAATCCTTCTCATATTCGCGAGGTTCATGATCGCGTTGACGAGTCGTGCTTGTTACAGCAAGCGCGAGTGGTGTTCCGCTTCCTCTTCACCATCCCGCTTCTCCTTCTCTCACTTGACGGCATCATCGGTGTCAGCCATCCTATCAATCACGACTTGTAAGTTCATCTCACTTTGAACGTCTCTCTTTGCGACGGTAATCTCGTACACCGCATTGGATGCCATGGCATTGGATGGAGCCGTAATGCGTACTGACCTCACATCCACCATCGCAGATTCGCAACAGACTTCCTACAGATGATCGCAGGCATCGGGTGTTTCGTCTCCTCGATGATCACCCTCCTCATCTTCTTCCCGCGCTCCATCGTGCGCGAAGCCGGCTACAAGCCCAAAGTGTCGACCACGCCGCCGCGCTCGCCGAAAAGCCCATTGGGGTCTCCGCCGCCCCACGTCGTGGGGGCTGCGCCTGCTACTTACCCGTATCCCCATCACTATCCCCAGGCGACGGTGCAGCACTTTCCGCACCACATGGCGGGCTACGTCACCTCGAACGGGCATCGGATGAGCGTGACTGGCGGGACGGGATGGAAGACGTCAGGCGTGACCGGCACGGAGAGCGCGTACTCGTATGCGTACTCGCAGAGCATGTGCTCGCCACGCGGGTCGCTCTCGCTGTACGATTCACCGCAATACACGGCGACGGCGGAAGACGACGCCGGTGGAGGCGCGGGTGCGGGACGGAGAGGGAGCAAGGGCCGGATCCCGGGCATCAGCCGCCGGGGGAGCAAATTCAGCACATACAGCGGAAGGAGAATGGACGCGCACCCGGAGCAGGACTCGTACGACGAGGATGAGGAGGACGATGTGGGGGACGCGAGCGCAGAGGTGGATGTCGAGGACGAGGAACGCGTACCGCCGTACTCGTGCACACATCCACACCATCCACATCCGCCGCCGCCTAAGTCGCAGCTCCCGGCCCCTTCCCATGTGCACCTCCACCAGCGCCATACGTTCACGCAGTCGCATTCCAGTCCGCAGCTTGTCCCTCTTGCGTCGTCGAGCCAGGGCACCATCACTCCTCCACATGACCCGCCCCCGCCACCACCACAGCCGTCTGTCCCGCAGGCCATGTCGTCGACGTCCTCCCCGACACTGCAGCGACCATCACCTACGTCCTCTACGAAACGGCGCACGTGGGACTGGGAGGAGCGGAGACCGCGGCCTGCGGCTCCGGGCATGCTCGTGGATGCGGCGGAGGCAAGGAGGAGCTTGCATGTCATCACGACGACGCCCGGGGTGAATCTAGGGCTTGGGCTCGTTAGCACCGCCCTGGGGTCTGTCGGAACTGGGCGGAGTATGGGAGGGAGGGGAGGAGGAGGCACGGTCGTAGGAGGTACGAGGGCGGGGGCGGGATCGAGCCTGCATCCATACGTGAGTTGCCCATCTTATGTACATGCCTGATCTGCAAGGCGCGTGCAAAACTGACCGTTAACATGTGCTTTGCAGGTGGTGAACTTCACGTCGCCTATTGGTGAGTACCCGTTCGCGTTGATGCATCTTTTGGGTGTGCACGCGGAGTCGTCGCTGACGGCGGTACCGCTGTTTGTTCAAATAGATTTGGTTGATATGCCGCTGCACGAGGGCCTGCCGCGCGCGTGAAGCGCGCGTACTCCATGTGGACGCGGCAACAGTGGCCATGTGGATTGTGTGTTGAGCGTGCACTGCCACTTCCCTTCGTTCATCCCACATCCATTCGTTGTCGTCTTGACTCCCGCCGGCTGGTCTTCCGGTCTCAAAAACGCGGTTGCGCGCCCCCCCTTCTACGCTCCGCCTTTTGTTGTCCCCAAGCAAAATGCGGCTGTCTGTCGCAGATTCGTCCCGAGCCTCGGTCATCTTCATGCAAGAAATCACACTCCCTTTGCGAACGCCAGTCAAGACTGGAGGCTGCGCGATGCGTGCCGTAGGGGTCCTAGGCCATGCGTCAACTCCGCTGCACTCGTCCGACACCTAACGAACAACTCGCTCTCAGGTCCTCGTTCATCCGTCTCAACACCCATCCTCTTGGTAACTGCCTTCGCTGTTGCCTTCCGTACTGTGGCCCCAGAGCCATCATTCACGACCTGCCACGACCTGTCATGACCAACATCACGTCTGTATCACTACTCTTACTGGCCAATTTTCGCCGGTCGTTCCGAACTTCTCATTCGCCTATCCTCATTCATCCTACAAGTCTCGATGGACGCGCATGCGCAGGGCGGTATGCCTGCCTTTGTACATCCTGGATATCCACCGCCTGACTTGAGGGCAACAACATCTTCAGCGCATTCTCTCGTCCTCGTTCCATGACACCAACACTTCACCTCTCCGCTTCGTCATTGTGCGTCCTTCCGCCCCCGCGCAGATGCGGGAGCTGTTCCTGTTCCATCATCGGTTTTGTTGTCTATTTATCGTGAGCGCTGCCTCGCCCCCTTCTTCCCGTTTCCTTCAACAAGCACAGATTCGGACCTATTCCCCCTCCCTCCGCCGTCCGCCGTCCGTAATCCGTGCGTTTTGTGTATGTGCGTCGTGTACTATATCGATCGGTCGCTTGTTTCGGTCGGTTCTTCGCTTGGTTTTTCGATTGGGTTCGGTCTGGTTTGTTGTAAGATAGAGCACAGGCTAATATACCTTACTGTACAACACGTGTCTCATGTCTGCCATGTCAAGGAACAACGCTCTTCTGCAGTACCCAACTTAAGCAAGCTCGCCCCGGGCTAGCATGCGCCTGTGGGGCAGTTGATATTGAGGTATTGAGAACCTCTCAGGCTGACCAGAGCTCCGTACGTGACCGCCCCTCCTAGCTCGACGAACAGCGATATTATAGCAATACACAATACAACACGAGACAGCAGAACAATGCGACGAGCCACATGATAACGATATATAGCAAGGTACGAAGCGGCTGTATACTTAGATGAGACTGACGGTGGTCCGGATAAGCCCCCCGCGGAAGTTGCGCATCCCGGCGGAGCGGCGCTGCGCCCAGTCGCCCTGCATGCGCGCGAACGCGTCCTGGATATGCTCCGGACGGAGCGCAGTGCGCGCCTCGGGCGGAGGGAGGAAGAGCGAGCAGACGGGCAGCGGCTGGTCGCCGTCGTCGTCCGGGCTCTCGTCTCTGCGCATGCGCTTCGCGTCACCGCTGAGGCCCTGCGCCTTGCGCTTCCCGAGGACGGGGGACGCCCCAGGGTGGTGGGGGGCTTGGTACGCCTCCTCGAGGGATTTTTTAACCTCGAGGCCGGCGATCGTGAGCGAGCGGACCATTTCGAAGGCGAGGAAGCCCACGATGTCGACCGTGTCGTCTCCGGTCTTGAAGTCGAGGGAAGGGGGGAGGTTGAGGAACTCCTTGAAGCGCTTTGCTGCGATCAAAATATAGGCGTCAGTATGTGGGCTGGAGGAGACGCGCTCGCAAGCCATCTTTGCGGCGGAGTGCCTCGATCGCGGGATGCTCAGGAATGTATAACGACAAGCGCCCGCTCGCGGCTGTATCTCCCCAAGGCAGGCAGCGAAGATGCCCAGGCCAACACTCGAGGGGAAATTAAAATGTTCGACTTGGAGTAGCAGAAAAACCGCCATGGGAGGAAGGAAGTACCGCTTACCTTTGCGCCATGTGAAGGAGGCTTGTCGACATTCCGCGTAGTGCTGGTATTCCTCCCGGGTCATGTATTTCGTGGCATCGTCGGCTTCCTGCGCAGGGTGTAAACGTTCACTTTACGTGCTATGAGTTTCGCGCGACAAACCTTGAGGCGTTGGATGGACGCTTCGTGTGCCTCGATGTCGTCGTCGTCCTCTTCGTCGTCGGTCGGGAGCACGTCCGAGAACATGGTCATGATCTCCCAAGGGAGTTTGATGGTGATCTTCTGCGCTTTCGCACCAACCTTGTCTGCGAATAGGAGAGGAGGGAGGGAGTTCAAGACAAGGGTTCCCGAGGGGAGTATGACTACGCACCGCCATCTGTGCCGTCCTCGACTGGCAAGTTCTCGACCTCTACGCCTGCCCCTCCGCCATCCGAGTCCTTCGCATGTTTCCGCACGTCCTTCCACGAGAGATACGTCCGAAGACGATTCACCTTCGCTCGGTCATGACGAATGAGGAATATCAGGTCGTCGGCGTTTACGTTACGAGCACCCCGCCGGTTTGCCAATGCACGGGCTTGCAAGATCTGCGACATGGCTCAGCAATGCCGCATATAACATAAATGCATCGTTGTCACTTACAAGTTCGATGAGTTGACTGCGAACAATGTCTTCGACGAGGTTGACGGTCTCCGGATTGGGGTCCTGGACCTCGCCGAAGACGAACATCATCTGGGATATCTCCTGGGAGTACTTATACTCCTTATTTGCGGCATTTTCGGCCACATAGGCCTTCTTCGTTGAGGTCGCCATGCGTTCGTGGCCAGTGCTCGAAAAGGTAGTGCAGAGGAGGAGGGAGAGTCATGAGTACTATGAGTCTGTAAGGTGCATGCACCTGTCGGACTCGCCGGACCGGCAGCACAAGCGCTCGGCCTCTGGCCGCATATCTCTGCTACGCCGCCTGTATATGTTGTGTACATGAGTGGTCGAATTAACCGTCCTTCTCCTCCTCTGCTGCTGTCCCAATTCTGGACGACGCTATTCGCCCACTAGAACCTTCCTCGCCACCAAGACGCGTCGAGATTGGCATCATGGAGGGCGCGGGGGAGTGTGCTTGGTCGTGGTCGAGGGGCCGGGAGAGGTACGAGTTTTCGTCGGAGGGCCGTGCACATTTATACCATGTTGTTGTGGTGTTGGATCTACGAAGCGCAATCAAGGACAGCGCTCGGGGCTTCTCAATCGCTTGATCTCGTACGCGGACTTGTACGACTAGTTGTACACGGTCGCAAACACACCCTGCATCACCTCCTCGTCCTCGTCGCCATCTTCCTTCTTTTGCAGAGCGACGCTCCCGTACGTCGCCAGTCGCGCTTTCTGCCATTGTGCCATCGTCGGTGCGTCCGCGTCTGCCCATTTACGCACCACACCAACGCGCTGAAGAACGGGGCTCTCCACAAGCGGCGCGAGTCGACAGTCGTCGTCGGTATTCACCAGGTAGAACAGGCAGAGGCGGGGAACGCCCCTCTGATCTGCTGGAGGCTGGACGACGCGATGGACGACGGCCTTGTAGAAGCCTCCGGAGAGGACCTCCATTGCATCTCCGATATTCACAATCTACGCGGACGGGGACACTTTCAGTTATGAGCTGTTTCATGCACACGTGCCAAAGTACTCGCCACAGCATTTGGTATGTGGCGAACCCACAGCCACTCCCCATCTGACGACTTGACCTGTAGCCCGCCTACGGGCTGGCTCCAGAATACAGAGATGCTGGTCGAATCTGAAAGTGAAGATGAAGACCGAGTGTTTTCCCTACTTGCGGCGTGCATACCTGTATGCCCCTTGATCCATACATCTTTCGTTTTCTTCTCTTCCTCCTCGGTATAAGGGAAGCTTCAAAGGTCAGTACACAGGTATCGAGTGGCATGTATGCAGTGACGCTCACTACTTCTGGAATCGTGCTATATAGCTTAAGTCAGACGAACGGGCAGCTCTGTCTTGGGACTACGCACCCCAGGTCTTCCCGGAGGTGCCGTCGAACTTGTGTACATCAACGAACACTTCTTCATATAACTCGAGACCCTGTGCGAGAGCCCTTTCATGCCAAAGGTTAGGGTAGACCCATTACTAAGGCGCAGAACGGACACGTACCGTAAGACAGGGAACAGAATTTGACGATGGTTGAACTCATTGAACGCCCCGACCTCTGGCAGGAAGGGCCCCATCGCCTCAGGATGCTCCTGCAAGTCAACCGCATGATGTGCTACAGGGATCCGAACATGAAGCCACGGCGCTGGTACCGGTCAGTGCAATGGGCAGACGACCTACCACTGTAATGTTCTACTTGGTCGTGAACACCGTTCTCTACGTGCTGTCATCCCCAAGCGTGCGCAGGTGAGCATAATCTCGTTCTGAAGTACGGAAACGTCTCACAAAGAACTGACGCATCTTGTAGCCCCACCAGAACCCATCTTCTCTCGGATTGGCAAGGTATCGCTTCTTCTCCGCCTCAGGCACTTGAGAGAAGGGTACGTCCGCAATGTCGAGCATACGCTCATTCTCAAACGACGATTATCAGGAACATGCTGTTTTCCACCATAACCATACTTACCTGTGCAGGAGTGAGTCCATGGTTGACGACATACATGCACCCGGTGGTGTGCATCGCGTTCTTGATGGGCGCTACGAGGTCCCTGAGGCCATCGGCAGTGCTGGCTCGCGAAAAGTCAATGACGGGGAGTTCCGCCCATGGCACTGCCAAGTGGTGAGTTCGAACGATACAAAGTGTGGTTCCTCACCATTACTCACGGTTCTCTCTTGTCGCAGGCGAGGGGACGAATCGAGGAACCGGAGGCAGAGCTGGCACTGGCACCGGCATGGTGGTCGAAGAGGACGAGGATGAGACCAAGGTTCAGCGTACGCTCACATACCTATAAGATTGGACTCCAGCTATCTGCGCCACACCACATGACGATCCGACCCACATCGAGGCAACCGGATTCAAATGCGACCCACAATCGCAGTAAGCACACCGCCTTCCTCGCGAGCTATCTAATTGTAATGCTTCACCACGATCCCGTTCACAATCTCCTCCTCGATGACCGCATCCCGTCTTTTCAGCTGCGTAAATCCATACGACCGGATGATGCCCTTCCGCCACTCGCCCATCGTCGGCGCGTCCTCGTCCTCAATCCGGCGCTTCACACCCTCCTTCTGGAGGAGCTCGCTGTTCGTGAACGGCACGAGCTTCGTGTCGTCCTTGGCCATCGTGAAGTAGAAAATTCCCAGACGGGGGATGTTGCGCTGGTCGACGGGCGGCTGGATGACGCGGTGGATCGTCGCTTTGTAGAACCCCCCGGAGAGCATCTCCATCGAGTCCCCGATGTTGATCACCTGCGACGCAGAGCGTACTCCAGCTGTTCGATACGGACAGGAAATGGGGAGGAAACCTACCAGGGCATTATCCAGGTGCCGAACCCAGCGCCACTTGCCGTCAGGCGACATCACTTGGAGGCCAGAAACGGGCTGGCTCCAGAGCACAGTGATAGTTCCAATATCTAGCATACAGGTCAAACATCCGTCCCTGCTCTCGAATCATATGCCTACCGGTATGTCCTTTGAGCCAGACAGCTTTGCATTTAAGCTCTTCTTCCACAGAACGGGGGTGGCTGTCCAAGTAGATTCCAAATAATGAGCGCCCAAGAATCGCCAGCGGAATATCAACGCACTATTTCATGAAACGCACTGGAAGAATAGAGGAATCAGGCAAGCATATAATACTCCATGGAAACGATGATGCATACCGTATCCGTACGTGTTGAACCCATGCACATCGACAAACGTGTCCTCGGGCATTTCCATGCCGCGAGCCAGGAGTCTACCCGATAGGGTCATAAGTGCATAGGCCGCCGCACGAAGGCTTCAAACGAGACCTGAGGATGGGAACCACGACGTTGTTGTGGTTGAGTCCCGCAAAGTCGTTGATTTCGGGCAGGTAGGGCTGCAGAGCCTCGGGGTGCTGCTCCTGCTCAAAGACTGGAGGAGAGTTCAATACGTTCGTCAGTGTGTGGACTAGGAAATTCACGGACATTGATAGTGCTCGAGCTGGTCTCGGACTCCGTTGTCGACATCCTACGAGGGGAATGCATGTTGATCAGGGACTCTCCGCGCTTCGCAGGCGAAAACACCCACCCAGAGCTCTCGGAACTTGTACCCACGATAAGACCCAGAGTACCGGATGTCGCTCGTGAACTTCGCCTTCTCCTCGTCGGGCACCAGAGAGAAGGGCGTCTCCGCAATGTCAAACATGCGGTCGTTCTTGACCCTTCTGTCAGTTCGGACAGCAGCCTATGCACGCTCAGAGCACACACCTGAGCCTGAGTCAAACCGTGGTTGACAATGTAGAGAAAACCGTAAGTGCGCATGGCATCCCGCATTTGTGGTGCGAGCGCAGCGCGGCCCTCTGGCGTAGCAGCCTGCGAGATGTCTATGATAGGCAGATCTGCCCATACCACTGGGGCATCCAAATGTCAGCCAGACGGCTGAATGGAGGGAATGTGTTGAGAAGACGCACAATCCTCTTTGGTGGTAGGTGGTCGGACATGGTGAGGGACAGAGGGGTAAGTCGTTCCAGGCATAACGGGTAATACGGTTGCAGGGGAGATGCAAGCGATGAAGGACGACTCCGATCGGGAAGAGCGAGAGCCTCATAAAGGCACTCCGACGTACTCTTCGGGCTCTGTCCACGGTCGCAGCTTCGCTAGATTAGCAAGAAGCAGGCTTGTTGCAGCCCACGTCGGGCACAGTATCGAGAATATCTCACACAGGGTCATGCGATAACACGGAGAATACCCAGCGCTGAGAGAGTGTGCTGCTCACGCAGAGGGTCTTTCACGACTCCGCCAGCAACCTATTGGCCACACGTAACTGTCAGCCTTCGCTAAGGTGACATTCTGAGAGGTGATTTTCTTAGCGTGCGAGCTGGAGCTTGGATGGGTAAGGTCTCTCCATATGTGGACGCCGGTCTGCCCTGGTTTCATGCTGAAAAGTTCCGTCAGTGTCCTAGTGCTCAAAATCGGCGGCTACCGCGCAGACATCCGGAGAAATCACCATGGCTTGATGGACATTGGCGAGGAGTCTTCGGTTCGACGTAGAACTAGAAGTGATAGCCTGGGAAACGATGAGAACCGATAGAGCATGGAGAGATATTGCATCCGCGATAGATAGGCAAACAGCGACCGCAGACGACTCCAGACGACTCGCGACTGTTCTTCTCATTCCTTCGATCTCACAAGCGATAAACATGCCAGGGCCACTCCGGCATTCCCCGCGCGACCGAGTTAATTGAAGTGCTTGACGACGACCCCGTTGATGACCTGCTCCTCCACGACGTGATCTTTTCGCTTCATCTCCGATAATCCGTATGCCTTCGTGCGGCTCGTGCGCCACTCGCCCATCGTAGGCGCCTCGATATCGTCGACCTTGCGAAGGATGCCTTCCCTTTGCAGGACTGGGCTCTCGACGTGCGGCACCAGCTTGACATCGTCGTCGCATAAGGCAAAGTAGAAGGCGCCAAGACGGGTGTATCCACGCTGATCAGCCGGGGGTTGGACCACACAATGGATCGTAGCTCTATAGAAGCCCCCTGAGAGCATCTCCATGGAGTCACCGATGTTGACGACCTGCGAAAGCGTCATGAACCATGAATCGGAGGATTTCAGATAAGGATCGCGTATCAGTGCGTTCTCGATGTGTCGCACCCAGCGCCACTTTCCATCCGGTAACAATCTGCAGGGCAGAAACAGGCTGGCTCCATAGGATAGTGATGGTTCCGATGTCTGAGAGTCTGCGTGAGCAACTACATTATGAGGGTGCTTCGAGTATCAAACCTGTGTGTCCCTTGAGCCAGACGTTGTTTGTTTTCACCTCGTCCTCTTCCGTGCGGGGATGGCTGGACAACCATAAGCGCCTTCATGCCATTTGTACGTGGTGCAGACTTACTATTTCAAGAACCGCACTGCACACAGAGCGCAAGTCAGTTCTCCACTAGAAAAAGTCAGAATCTGAGGAACGCACAGAACTTCACAGCCTGATCGTTGAAACCGTGCGTTTCCACGAAAGTCTCTTCAGGCAATTCCAGCCCGAGCGCCAGCAGCCTGCGAAGACATGATCAAGTCATGCCACATATGAACCGTCGTAGAGCATGCCTAAGGACCGGGTGAAGCACATTGTAGTGATTGCGGCGTGTAAACTCGTGGAACTCGGGGAGGAAGGCCTGCAATGCCTCGGGATGCTTGGTCTGTCCGAAAACTATGGAACACTGTTTAGCTGCACTTAGGTAAAAACGACGTGTACATACAATTATAATAGTCCATCTGATCACGGACGCCATTGTCAATAGTCTAGAGGCGAAGGGACGAGAAGACGTAAGTAGAGCTGAGTTACGGCAGCAATACAACTTGAACAGCACTCACCCAGAGCTGACGAGGCTTGTACCCTTCATACATGCCGGTCGCCCCTATACCCGAGAATTGCTTCCTCTCGTCCTCGGGCACCTGAGAGAACGGCACGTCACCCAGGTCGAAGATGCGCTCATTCTGACAAGTCATGTCCGCAATGAGCTAAGTTGTGCTTGACGCAGTGATGTCGCACGCACTTGGGCTTGGGTCAAGCCATGGTTGACAATGACGAGGAAACCATAAGTGCGCATCGCATCGCGTACTTCTGGCGTAAGCTCCGCGCGGCCCTCGGCTGTCTGTGCCTTCGAAATGTCTATGCTGGGGAGGTCCGCCCAATCCACTTGATACCGACAGGGACGATGCTGATCAGCAAGTACAATTGTGACAGAATAGAACTCACGATCCTCTTTGGAGGGTGCAGGTACGTAGTGAGGTACTGGAGGCAGGGTTGTACCGGGCATGCTGAATACGCTGGACGGAGGGCAAAGGTCAGCGATAAGTGAGCCAGAATATGAAGCGACGGGTGTCAATTTGTAGGACCTGACAATTCCCCCACGAGCTCAGAGGCTACCACGTCAGAGCTGACCATAGAGATATTGATGTTTGAAACAGGTAATCGGCTTTACTCGTTCGATCATGGAGAATGCGCATGCGCTCACGATGGCCTCGGATCTTTAACTTTCCGAAACCGTATGTGAGTGAACCATACGGCGAAGACAAAGGAGAGGAATGTAATCACTGCTCTAGGAGACAACCTGCGCGTTCCTGCTTGGAAGACCACTCTGGCTAGCGTCTTGAAGCCACGAGGACGCATTGCAGCCGCCACTTAGGCAGACTTACAGACGTCAAGTGTCTCCACCTGCTCCAGTGCGAGATGTTCAGATAAGCTGAAATGACCGGCACAAGCCATGCATACCCGCGTCTAGCAAGTCCCACGCGCAGAATCGAAGGCGAGAAGATACGCGAAAGCAGGTCGAAGACAAGCTGAACACCACTGCAGCACAGAGCACACGCCCGCTGAACGTCGCTGGAGTTGAAGGCAGGTTTCGGCAGCGGATCCACGCCCACTTGCACGGGGTGAAGCGTCCCAGGGGTATTGTTGCTTTGTGAGAAGAGTAAGCGTCCGGTGGGCCTCGTCGTACGTCCACCGGTCGTGTATGGCATGGTTCCGCGGGCAACCTACGAGAGCAAGAATACCTCCGTCCTGTTGGTTGTGAGAGGCGGCATCCCGGTTCGAGGCGGAATGGAGACGCTTGCCACCGATGCAGGGGTCTTCTCCACCCAGTGCAGCCACGTTCAAGGATGGCCAATTTGAATGTGTACATAGTCACGTCGAAGAGGAGACACACTCCGGTCGTCCTATACAGTAGCGTCGTGGTAGTACGAGGACAAACGGCCGGGTTGATTGGGGAGTCGGAGCTCGAAAATCACAGCACGCGCGTCTGCCGGTGGGCAAGGGTAGGGGGGCGCAGGTACCTGGTGAGGCACTGGAGGCAGAGTTGTACCGGGCATGCTGAATTCGCTCGACAACGAACAAATGCTAGCGAATCCTGTGTCGTTATATGCAGCAAAGGATGCCGATTTTGACCACCCGAAGATCCCCGCATGAGCTCAGAACCACGTCAGAGCTGGCCCTAAAGCCATCATGTTTGAACAAGGCTATCAGCTTGACTCAGCCGATCCTCTTGAGTGCGTATACCGTATGCTCACGAGAGCACCGGATCCTGTCCCCTGGCTTGAACTCTATGCAAGTCAATCGTACGAGGAGGTGAAGGGAGATTAATAACTCGCTGCTCTAGTAGACGGCTTGCTGGTTCTGGCTTGGAAGCCCACTCCAGCAATTTCTTGAAGACTCACCAACGTCTCACAATCGCCACCAAGCCAACCTGACCAACGTCACTTTGACCGTCCCAATACATACCAACACCGAGTGCTCGGACCGGCTGAGATTAATGATAGGGAAACGAACAGCACAAAAGCGATGTCTACGAAGTCCCAAGCCCAGAACGGTCTCTATGAGAACAGATGTGAGAGCAAGAAGACGAGAAGGGAGCTGAACACGGCCGCAGCAAAGAACACATGCCCGCTGAAGTCGCTCCAAAAGTCGTTCAGGTCGAAGGCAGGCTTCGGCAGCGGATCCACGCCCACCGTCACGCGGTGCACCGTTCCAGGGGCATTGTTGCTTGTGAGAATGGTGAGCGTCTGGCGTGCCTCGTCATACGACCAGTGGTCGTCCTTGGCAAGGCCCTGCACGACGATCTTCCTCCCGTGGGCAACCTGCGAGGGCAAAAAGATCTCCGTCCTGTTGGTAGTGAGAGGCGGCATCCCGGCCCGGGGTGGATGAAAGACGCTCGTAGATGCAGGGACAGACGCAGAAGCGTCTCCGCCTTCAGGAATGGCCCATTCGAATGTGAATTCGCTCGCGTTCATCTCGTAATTGAAGCGGAGAGGCACCCCTGCGGTCTTCGCTGGGTACGGCCGGACGACGGCGCGGAGTATGCGGCCGCCGTTGTCGAGCGTGGGCGAGGTCTGATTATAGTCTAGCCAAGACGTGGGCAAGGCGCGTTTCTGGCTGAACCAGGAGAAGTTCTCTCCGTTCCAATCGTCGCCCGTTGTATCGTCGTTATCTGGGTTGTAGTTCCACAGCCTGAGAGGGGAAGCGTAGCATGTGAGCACTTGCGCGTCGACGTGGAGTAAACGATTCGGCAGAAGAAACGCACGTGAAGCCGACGAGGGCGCGCTCAAGCGCTGTGATCATTGCGTCCATCATCTTCAGTTGCCAGTGCCATCGGTCGGTTTCAAACGCCTCGCCCTTGCTATGACGCACAGTCAGAACGACAGCATCACGAAGCGAAGCAAGTGATAATCTCACTTCATGTCCATCGGGATACCGCATTCACCAATGATGACCGGTGTCTCCCCGAGGGAGCGATAGCCGTGCTCCACAATGTTACGAATCTGCAGCGAGAAGTTGTCCCTCGCGCCCTTGTGACCCCAGTAGAACGCCTTCAGGGGGAACATGCCCTACAGGAGCACTCTCAGGTCTAGTGGAGAAAACGTAGGGCTTGGCACAGAACCTACCCGAGACAACCCTTGAACGTTGACCGTAAAGTCGCCGAAAGCCTTCAGGAACAGCGCGTTCAAGTCGTACCTGAAGGTCCCGTTGGCGAATCTCTACAAAGTGCGATTGTGTTAAGTGTGCTCACCAATGGGGAGCGAAGACCATGTTCGAAGGGCGACGCTCCTTGGTCCATGACTTGGGGCAGAACTGTGAACTTGGTTCAGAACGCAGCTACACAGGAATGGATGAGGAAGCACCCACCTCGTTCGGTATAGGTTCGCAAAGTATAATCTTGTCCGGCTTAGACACGGCGCGAACACGCTCCGCCCACTTATTCAAGAAGGGGTAGTAGAAGTCGGTATACCAGTCTATCTGCGGCAGGGATCAGATCTGGGGTCCAGATAACACGTCACCGGCCTGCGCACCTCTCTACAAGAGTGAGGGTCTCGTTTGAAGTAGTTCTCGCGAAGCACGACCCCTTCGTTCTTCTTCTGGTCCCAGCCCCATACACCATGGAGCTCCCATAGACACTTGCCTTGTGTGGGGCCATCATCGCGCCATGCCTTCTGGCCAGAGGTGTTGATGATGCGTGAAGAAGTGAGACGCGTCGGCATAGGGAAGGAGCGCGTCCAGTGACCGACTGCTGTCGGGTGTCCAGCGCCGAGCATGAAGGACTGAAACGCCGTCGCTGTGTTGAAGCTCTCGATTTTAGCAACAATACCTACAGTGAGGATGCGGAAGAACCTTACGGACGTGACCAAGATGAAGGTCGGTGTTGTAGTCAAAAGCATGCATCGACTGAAGTTCAATGTATCCTCGATGTGGCTCGTTCATAATTTCAAAGCCCAGTACGGCGTCCAAATGGCCTAGAGTCTTGGCGAGAACCTCCCACATGTTCAAGAACGAGTCTTGTAAGAACTGCTGGATAGAGACTTCGTGCCCATCAGGGGCTTTGACTTTCAGCTTGGGTGCAAACATATCTCCAGCCCAGAAACACGTCCTAGTCAAGGCGTCAACGAGATGAGCGAGCTTCGAATGCGAGAGAATACAACGTACGCCATGGTAGCTGCTGCGAGCTTTTGGTAACCGCACGGCCACAGACCACGCTCATCCTCTGTATGTCCTCCACCCTTAACACCTTTCAACCACGCAGCGCCGGGTTCTTCAAGCCCGTGTAGATCGAATCCCACTGCCTCAAGCGTCCACGCTGGCGCACCAGACCCGCCCGTATACCTGGACCAGACGTCTTGGTGCAGGGCGACGAAGGCGACAAGGCCATACTCGGGCATCATGGACAGCAGTTTACGCACGTAGTCGAGATACTCCGTGTCGTAAACACCACTAGAATGTAGAATAAGCGAGTTGTCCAGGGGAGAGCGACATCACTTACGGTGCAGTGTGTTCAACAGCTTCCCAAGTGATCAGAAAGCGAACTGTCGGCTGCGTTCACATCAGGGTGAACCACACAAGTCCCAAACTGTGACTTACTGAATGTCAAGCCCCATCTTCGCAGCCGGGCGAAATGGTCCGGAGCGTCCTCAAGAGGGAAAGGTCTCCCGACAAATGTTACATCGGCATGGTTCGCAGGAAATGAGTCGTGGTCATGATTGACTGGACTTCGAAGCCGCTCAGCAACGTGGAACGAGACATACGGCTTGTGAAGCAACGAGGAGTGATACGCACGTTTTGCAGTTCCCCGACAAATTCACGCCACGGAGATTACATACGCGTCCATAACCATCGACGAAGTGCCTGCCATGCAGGTATATCTTTCCTCCTGTCCCCGCAGAGGACCAGTCGTGGGCAAATGAGTTATGCGCCTTCGGCGTGTCCTGCACGCTCTCCGACCCGACGAGGATGAATGAGGCCTCGGAGGCAGTAGGAGATACCATACGTCGAGCTCAGGATGTAACACGGCAGTGCGTATGTCGACGAGGTAGCAGACGACGGCGATGGGGGTAGCGTAGTGGATGGGAAACAACAAGTGTTGTCGTTGTTTCGCGCCGCTTCACCGCCAGCGCTAAACGTCTGCTTGCACGTCCCCACTCATCGCGGGGAACGACGAGAGCTTCAGCTGCGACTACGACCACGACTCGACTCAACATGGTGACACGGCCGCCACTGCCGTTGTCTCTGTCTCTCTCCGCCCTGTTTTGATGCTTCCTCTCGCAGATAGCTGGAGCGAGGATAAGTTTCCGGATGGGATCAACCATGGCCTCCTGACTCCGATTGTGATGCCCACACGTCTCGCCCGACCATCGTCTATCACCACTGGTCCTCTTTATCTGGGACCGCGGTGGGAAGAAAATACTCCGCTGCGATTTGATACGCTTCGCTCCCTTCTCGTCCGACCGCCATCATGGAGAAGACAGCCTCAGCGGACATCGCAAGCGTTGACCGGGAAGTGGGGGTCCTCCACAAGAGCGACAATGCAGCCGCGGAGCAATCGGACCAACGACTGCGCGAGCTCGGATACAAGAGCGAGTTCAGGCGCGATATGTCGCTCTTCGGTGTTCTAGGCATATCCTTCTGCGCAATTGGGATCTTGACCGGCATGAGCAGCGCATTCCAGACGGGTTTGTTCTCGGGAGGGCCGTTGGGATTGTTCTGGGGCTGGAACGTACGTCGGCGATCTGGTCTGCTTGTGTGCGCCTTCCAACATCGCCCCAGATATGCAGTTTCTTCATGCTGCTCATTGCGCTATCACTGGCCGAAATCTGCAGTGCTTAGTGAGTGTATCCGCTGTTGCTGCTTTATTGCCCTCGTTTAGCGGTGCGGAAGCCCAACCATGGGAGGTCTCTACTTTTGGGTGTGCAAGATGAAGCCCGACACACCGATGCTTGGTTGTGAGTCTATCATACGATCTCTCCATTGATACTGAGCTCATGACGGGATAGTCTGCGTAGGTATCCCTCGCTATATGCGTGCGATTGTCTCACCCAAACCTCATTCTAGACGGGTTGGATTTACAGCATCGCTATGACGTTCACCGGCACGTCCGGAAACCTCAGTGTTGCTCTGTACCTTGCATCCCTAGCTGAAGTCGGCCAGGGCAGAACGCTCACCCGTGTCGAGATCACTGCCATCGCCTGGGGAGTAAACATCGCGTCGGGAGTAATCAACACGGTCGGAACGAAGGCCATTGGTCATATGAGCTCATTCAACTTGTGGTGGACATTGGGCGGTACATTCGTTCTTGTCATCACTCTCCTTGTTAAGGCTCCTGTGAAGGTAGGTACGACGAGTCCCTTACATTGAATCACTAGTTTACAATATGCAATAGAACACGGCCGGCTTCGTCTTCACGGATTACGAAAAGTGTGTATTCAGACCAGGTGTATGCGCATGCGTGTACTGATAACAGTATAGCTTCACAGGCTGGTCCAGTCGTGGCTTTGTGGTCCTGCTTGGGTTCTTACAGGCTGTCTACACTCTTGAGGGATGTGAAACTGCAGCGCAAGTCGCCGAGGAGGCCCAGCGCGCCGAGTTCCTCGCACCACTCGCCGTCGTGGGCAGCATCGTGGGGTCTTGGTTTATCGGGCTCGCATATATGCTGGCGTTGCTCTTTTCCGTACAGAGTATCGCATCGGTGCAGGGCACATCCTTCGCCATCCCTATCGCGCAGCTCTACTACGACGCAGTCGGACAGCGCCTAACCCTCATGTGCCTGACGGTGGTCGCACTCGCCCAGTTCATGGCTGCGGTCACTGCCTTCACTGCGAGCTCTCGTCTTTTCTATGCGCTCGCTCGTGATAATGCATTCCCCATGAAGAAGCACTATATGTCCCTGAACAGATACCAAGCGCCATATGTTGGTGTATGGACCTCGGTGCTCGTCGGATGCATCATTTCGTGCGCATATATCGGCTCTACGGTCGCTGTACGTAACTTCGCATCCGATCTTCGAGTGGCACGATGCTGACCTTTCGGGCCTTCGATTAGTTCAATGCCATTCTGTCCTCTGCCGCTATCGCTGTCATGTTGAGCTACCTGCAACCCATCATCATTCGCGTATTCTGGCCGAAAACGTCGTACGTTCACTCTCGCATTATTCTAAGCCGCACTTGCAATGTAAGCTCAATACCATGCGGCAGCCTTCCGGATCGTGGACCATTCTCACTTGGCGGATGGTCCTGGTCGATAAATGTCGCCAGCTTCTTGGTCAGTAAATGCGCCTCTAGTCTGCGCCTCGTAGCTGATGGTTCGCAGTTCACGGTTTTCATATGCGTACTCTTCATCCTACCCACTGCCCATCCTACGAATGCGCTGAACATGAACTATGCCGTCGTTGCTATAGGCGGCGTCATCTTGCTGGTTGGCGCGTGTTGGATGCTATGGGGCAGGTTTCACTTTACAGGTCCTGTGAAGACTGTTGCTGAGGAGAACGTTGATGGAAAAGTCGAGTAAGATAGCTTGGTATGCGTCACTTGCTTACCTACAATCTCTTGTTTATCCGACGTTCATCTATGCGACGTTCCCTCTTTACTAGACGTTTGCTGTGTCGGATAGATTATGATCGTCACGACCCAATTTCCTACTATTGAATACAATGAGATTCCTCGTTTAACGTGGTCGTGATGAGTACATAAAACGAAGGATAGCTGTCCGCCCTACTATGCCCCGGGGTTGCTCAATTCCTTCCGATCGCCGCAAACTCTGCCGTGAATTCCTCCATTGCGTCCAGGGTATCCGTCAAATGCTGGAAGCTGAGCGGCACCCCTCTGCTCATGGCCAGCGAACTCGCTGTCCGCACCGCGTTCTTGATCTGCCGCCCGTTCACTTCCCGTTCTGCGAGCCTGTCAACCAGGCCCTCGCCAAAGTCGGACATGTTGATCCCAACCCTCTTCAAGAAGGAGGTCCAAACTTGCTTACGCGCGTCCTTCGGGAGCTCGTGGAAGTGGAGGGCTACGTGGATGCGCGAGAGGAAGGCCTCGTCAAACGCCTTGACGCGGTTTGTGGTCAGGAAGAGGATACCGTGGTAGTACTCGACGTGGCGGAGGCTAACCAGAGCGGTTGTAAGTCCTTGTCATCAACATATGCGAAAGCATGACTCACAAGACTGCTACCATCGCGTTGCGCTCCATGTCATGCAGTGAACGCTGCTCGAGGAAGACGTCGGCCTATGTTTACGAAGGCCAGTGTCAGTAAATCCATCGCATAGAATACTGTAGCTCGCGCACCTCATCGATCAGAACGATCGCCTTCCAGCTGGCCGCAAGGTCGAACACGTTGTTGAGCGCAGCGTCGAGCGTCGCCGCGTTCGTGCCCAGATCGCCCGCGCCTATAACATACAGCGGCCTGCGGACGTGTTCGCTCGTCGCCTCCGCGGACAGCGTCTTGCCTACCCCGGGAGGGCCGAAGAGGTTGACGACGAGCCCGCGGCCTTTGCCCTGGATGAAGTCGTCGAACTCGAAGTCGGAGTCGTGCGCGTCGACCAGGGACTGGAGCAGGACCTTGCGGTCCTCGGGGACGACGAGGCTCGCGAACGCTTCGTCGTTCCAGACGATCGGCTCGATGTGCTCGATGTTGAACTCCACTGTGACCACGTCAGCTCGATCGAAGTGGGATGCGGATCAGGGCGGGACTCACGCCATGTCTTGTCTGTCAAGCTGAAGCCGTAGACGATAGGGGAGGTTAGCATCAGCTCGTCGTCGGTGAGAGTGGTGTTCTCCCGAGGTATCTTGGCGCGCGTCTGGAAGGTGGGGACCAAAACGTCTGTTGAAAGGTGAGACCCATGCGGCTAAAGCGGAAACCGTCGGGCTTACTGGGGTTGTAAGGTACCGGAGGAGGCGTTGGTGGACAGTTCCCATACGAAACTGGTCCATGATAAAAGGTAGGAATCTCGGACTTCACGCTCGGCATCTGGTAGTTGGGGTTGAGACGACGGAAGCTGCTGCGGTCGACCATGACACGAGAGTTGACCTATGTCCAGCACAGATGTTGAGAAGAATGACAAACAGACGGATGCGCAGGAGCAGAATCACGTACGCTGTACTTGATCTTTGACGAAACCCCGCCAACCGACATCATCGTGAACGTCGCAGGCCCATTGTACTGCATGTGGTGGATGCCCTTGAGAGAGAGCCATTTCCGCCCGCGCGCGATGAGCGCCGCCTCGAGCCTCCCCGCGTCCCGATGATACTGGATGGGATAAACCTCGAGCGAGTCGATCTTGACAGTGCCCTTGAAGCTGGGGACGAATATCCTGCTCTGCACGCGGCCGTACAGCTTGCCTGTCGCCTGCTTGATCCCGACGTCCACGTTCCCGGGAATCGTCATCGGCGGAGGCATCATGTACGCGTTATCCGGGAAGGCCGGCACGGCGGGGTTGAACGTGCCGCGACCGACGCGCGAGGCGTCGTCGGCGCCGTCGACCGCGTCGACGCTCTCGCAGATGAGGTCGTACACGCCTCCGTGCGCCGTCTGCATCTTCGTCGCGGAGATGAGCTGGAAGGCGCGCGGCTCGCCCGTGACAGGGCACTCGGTCACGACCGTCGTGCGCGGCACGAAGAGGGCGAAGAGCGTGTCGTACGAGATCTCGCCGTGGGCGGTGAGGTTAGCGACCTTGGCGAGCGTGGCGCTGTAGTCCTTGCGCAGGTAGTCGATCAGGACGTTGACGGTCTTGAGGACGTAGCTCTCTTCGGGGGTCGCGTCGCGCTTTGCTTGCAGGTCGTCGCGGTACCTCTCGAAGCGTGGCAGGAACGCAAGAAGCAGATACGGGTCCAGCTATCGCGTACGCGCTGTGAGTACAGGGATGCCAGCGTAGTCGCAGGAGAGATGCGCACCTCGAGGGGTTCAGCATGCCATGATATCCCGCGCACAGTCTGGATGACCTCCTTGCAGGCCATCAGCAGATACGGACTCTTCACGACAAGCTGGAACGTCGGCTCTCCCTGCTCGCCGTCTGTCGGCTGCGGCAGCTTCCGCACCACGACGAAACAAAAGTCCTGCCAGACGTCGGGCACATTGGCGTCCCCGGTGCCGATCGTCTGAAGCGCGTCGGCTTTGACCTTCGACGACGTGTTGCGGTACTTCCAGGCCTTCGACCAGGTGCTGTAGAAGTAGTCGACGCGCTTCACTCTCAGTTTGGGCGGAGGAGGAGGCGCAGAGGACGCGACGAGTGCGGTGGTCGATTGCTCGTCGTCGTCCGCGGTGTCCTCGTGGATGACGAGTTGGCCTTGGTGGTTGTACCTCTGGGGGTGAGAAGGGGCCCACGGCTTCTGCGGCTTCTCGGAGGGTGTCGGGGAGGAGGACCGACGACGCCGAGGGAGCGACATGAAGTGACGCATGGTCAAATGTGGTAAGACAGAGGATGGAATAGAGAAGGAAGGCTTGCGGGAACACTATGGGTATGTGGATTGAACATCGGTCCTTATATACCCCCACACAGAGCGTTCCACAGGTCGGGTGCGCATTTGTGGGGCACTGGGAGTAATCTGATTCCAATCTACAGTCCATCAGCGTTCCGTAGGCCATACCCTTAGTGTGCGAGGCTTGAAGGACGTACGAGGATCCGCTGTCGCCCCTTTAGGCATCAAGCGAGTCACCGTAGCGGGATGCGCTGCGGGAAGAAGCAGCCAACCGGTCATGAGGTAGGAGGCGAGACACTTGGGCGCTGTGTGTGGTCGGATGCGGCTTATCGCAGTCTCTGAGTCAAACCGAGATTCCACGATGATATGACATGGACCCTCCGTGTCCGTGAAATATACCTCAGGGTGACTGACGAGCAGCATAGTCCGCGGCCATGCTCCCAATAAGGAGAGACGAGATCCACACAGGTTACGACATTGCGTTCTTAGGGCGGGTGTATCTAGAACAATACTGAACGCCTCCTACATCTTCGAAAGAGTGAATATCAAATGGGCATCGACCCAAAAGGCAACTCACAAATCCCATGCGGCGTCACCCTGCGAACCATACTCCCACTAGCCACACGAGCGACCCCAACGATGCATACGCGCATGGAGATTCGAGCCTCGAGGCCTTGTTCTGATGCGTCGTATCTCCCCCGCTGTCTGTGGTGGATGCCGAGGATGCTGAGAGGGAACCTGATGATGATAGTGGCGCAGTGGTCGGATGGCCTGCGGTCGCGTTTGATGGAGCAGACGAACCCAGTGCGACAGGGGAGGTCGCAGCAGGGAGACTCGTGACGGCTGATCCGTTCGTGGTGGACGCGGATGCTGTATTGGCCACCACAACAGACCTGCCAGAGTCGTAGTTATGCGTCATTTTCTCTAGGAATATGGAGGAGAGTAGTACGCACGGGCAGAATGTGAGCGTATAATCGGCGTTCAATCCGGAATCGCACGTCCAGAGAGCAGTGTTGCTCGACTCATCGTAAGCGTAAGCGTACGCATTCGGGCAGTTACCCTCTGACGAAACGAACAGGTAAGTGTACTGGCACATCAATGAGGATGACGCACATACTGAAATAGTCATAGTATTGCACTCCGGAGGGTGGGCACGTCGCCGCTGTGTTGTGACTTCCGGAGCAGCAGTTGGCCGAGTCATCTGGACAAAGGGTCGTTGATACGTCGGGCAGCACGTTAACGCATAAACGTACTCGGATTGCCATCAAGGTTAGCGAAACATGCGCTCTTGCATCCTACGGGGAAACCGGAAGCATCGAATGGACCCTGAATAGGGGCTGGGCCTGAAGCCCCGGTCAGATAGCGTCTCGGCGATTGGACGGATGCACTTACAACTTGGACCTAGGTCGACGGGGCAATCTGCAACAGGACAGTTTGCTGAGTTCGTGATCGCCATGGGGAGATTATATCCATCAACGAGGGATACTATGATCGAGATCAGGATCAGTGGATACGCCTACACTGCGAGCATTCACGAGGCGCAGTGAGTCCTCACCATCGTAGAAGTCTCTGTTACCATCGCCCTGAAGCGTCCACTCGGCAACTGTGGCAGGAGGTACACCCTACAGCAGAGTAAATGAGATCAGGAGAACGCGATACGAAGACATACGTACGGTCCCAGTATGTGGGTCGCAGAGGAGCCCTCCATTGCACCACCCATCGAGACACGTGGGACCGGTGGTGATTGTGAAATCGCAGTCGCGTCTGCCCTGAGGGAACGTGAGTATTCCATAGACGTCCGTGAATGCGGACTACGAACCCAAATCCGCCCGGCTTTCCAGTTGTCGGGAACGGTGAATGTGACCGAGTTGGACGGCGGTGCCTCCCAGCTGAAGGTACGTCAATGCCAAGGGTTGCGCGTTTGACACCTATGTGGGTGCTCACCCTGTCGGGAAGTCGGGCACGGCGGTTCCAGCGGTCAAGTCTGTATACATCTGGAAGACAATGTCTCAGCCGTACGCAGTGTAGGAAGTCAGTGAGCGATCCTACTGCAGGCCTGCAAAGAAGGTCAAGTTGCAGTCTGACACGATGCGGAGATAAGCGGCGTACCAGATCGTAAAAGGGCACCCATTGGTGACAGTGAATGTTCGTCCGTAGACCAAGAGAGGAGAAAATGCGAGAAAGAGAGAGGAGCTGTATGATACAAAGAGCATGCCTGTCCGTGAGTGGTCGTGAACAATGAGAGAGGGCTCAAGACCGTCGACATGTATAGCGAAGAAAATTGCGTGAAGTGGAGACAGAGGATAGTTTCTTGCGCAGCCTTGGCTGCCTTGCCCCTGGAGCGTGGACTCGGACCAAGTCGTGCGCAGTCGGCTGGAGCAGCCAAAAATGGTGCGCCACGAGGAGGCACAGCTTATAGTAATAACGCCGAGCACCATCTTCCCCGGTTGCTTGACCCCACTGGAGGGTGAGCTTGGTGAGCTTGCAACTTGGCTATGGCTGGTTGCGGCTCCAGTCATCATGTAACAGCTCTATCATCACGATCGCATGAGGTGGATAAGAAGGACACGATGTCCGTGTTCGAATGTGGTCCGTTATTGTTCTTGGGCGTGATCTCGCGCATCCTGTGTCGCAGCGACATGTAATACTGGCGGGAGATACGTAGTACGAGCTGAAGTTGCTGAACGTTCACTGGCACTTGCTGGCATCTTTAGATCTTGTAACAGTGTGTGCTCCTACTCCGAGTTCCTCCGAGGCAAGGCCACGTGACTTTGGGCGCTTGAACAGTTGCAGACTTTAAGTTTCTCGTCGCCTTGCCTGATGCCTTCTTACTCTGCGTGCTTTTCTCTCTACCTTGTCTTTTCGACCTGCGCTGTATCGACGGATCTCCTGGATCTACTCTACTGCGTGTCCAGTATTCTATCTTGAAGCGTCCTACTTTGAAGCGTTCCTATTTGAAGCGTACAATGTTCGACCCACGGCGTTCAACTGGCCCCTCTTTCCGGTAACTCACCGCCTAGAGAACTGATCTATCGAGGTCGGTGACGCGCGCGGATCATAGACCAGGTTGATACCAGCTTGTGGAGGCGAAGGAGGCGGTGTTTCAGCTCTTCCTCGGTGCACACACTCCGAGAGCGGTGCGGGCATAACTGGCGCTGGATATCCTCGCTGAAATATGGGACAGTACGTTCGCATTCCTCTGAAACGTTCTCAATGACTCCGTCTCCGACAACTGCATAAATTGTACGACTTGCCTCCTGGAACACACACTCGGCCGACCACATGGTCGCGTGGACGAGTCACCCGTGCTCATCCATCATGCTTTGAGGGACAAGCAGAACGGAGGGGACGTACGTGAAATCACTCAGGTCTGTGCCTACACGCCCGTATCCGCTCGTAGAGTGCAAGAAAAACAAAGTTGTCGACTGTCACCGAGAATGGGCTGGGTGATGGCAGGTCGTCTACTTCGGCTGCGCCATTGGAAGTACTCATTCCTGGATTTTTGGGTATTGTAGAAGGCGAGCGTATGTGGACGCAAGCGATGCTCTCTCGCTTCTTTGGAACGTTCAGATCAATCCGTGTAGGACAAGGTATCAACTCAAAGACCTCGTTGTGGCTCGACGTTATAAAAGCAAATCCTCCGCCTTGGGCTTGGTGACAAGCTCATCTTCTTGTTATCCTTGCGTATCTACTGCGAGGAGCATCGTGGGTCCTCCTCTCTACCCCAAGGTATTTCGTGAAATACTGCATCATACATTCGTCCCTCTTCTCACGCAGGATCGGGCTCGCAGCTCAGTCGTATTCCCTTGACCGTCAGCAACGCGTTCCCGCTCTCTTCCTGGCATGTCGGCACAAGCCCGGCACTTCGGGTCTCGTCTCTGTGTTCAGATTTTCCCCAGTTCTCTTACGCAGTGCCAACCGGCTCTCATCACCTGGGAAGGCGGGCAGAGTCCTTTTTACCTGAGAGTCGACGCCCAAGAGCGCGCGTCAGATCCTGGGAAGTACTCGATCATTCAGGATTCATCCTCATATAAATGGCACACCGACGTACCTGGCGGCACGTTTGTCCAGTTCACACTGACCGACGCCGATGGTGCGACATTCCAGTCCGACATCTATATCGTAGATTTCAGTGACGACGACAGCTGCATTCACGAAGGGCGAGGTATCACGCATGCTCATCCTTCGTCGATTAGCTCCCCGAGTGCTACCCCTACTTCCTCATCGCCAGATTCCGCCTCGAACACCTTGATGGAGTCTCCATCGATATCTCCTGATGACCCACATAGCCCTGCCATGACGCTCCTATCCTCGTCTACAACTCCAGTGGCGACGACGAGCGGCACGGTGGGGATGGTCACCCGATCCATACCCAAGGCTTCTACGCTAGCGGCGTCCTCTTCGCTCGCAACAGCAGAAAATACCTCAGGAGCTTCTACCTCGACCTCCGATGCGCACAGTAGCTCCGAGATATACACTACCGTCGTTCCGCAATCTCCTGTCTCCACTCCCGTGCCTCCTCTGCCGCACCACAGCACTGCCAACATTGGACTGATCATCGGCGCGGCCTTGGGCGGAGCGATAGTCGTAGCAGTCTTCGTTGTGTCAATCCGGAGGGCCAGGCGAGCCAAACCCGTGTTCGTAGCAAACCAACGTGAGTACTGACGCATGCACGCGACGCAGTCTAACCGTCTTTGCAGAACCTGCGAACGTCCGCCCTCGCATATCACTCTCTATCGCATCGGCATACGAGGCTCCGCCTTGCAAGTGTGTCCAGCGGACTGGCACCAGACGAGTCCGTAACGAGGAGGGCGTCCTGCCAGACGCAGCCACGGACCTGGATACGCATGCTTTGGACTCTGTCATCGCCGAGCCGACAGGATCTGCTATGACTCCTCCTCCCTCGCCCGATGACACAGGTGTAGATGGGCCTCATCCTCGTACTTCCTCTAGAGCAAAGCCTAGCACTGGCGATCCACAGCGATCTGATCAGAGCGTCGAGCGGGACGGCGACTGCCTGCTTTCCGATATCGCTTCTCGTGCCCGAGAAAGAGCCGTCCGCGCCAACGAAAACACGCCCATGCGGACGGAGATGCCGGTCGGTGCCCCAGGCGAGGTCGTGTACGAGCTCGATGGCGGCGTGCGGCTTGCAGGCGGGCCGCCGGGACACTCGCCAGATGCGTCAGCGTCTGGCAGCTGGGCGACGCTGACGCTTCCTCCTCCCTATTGCCTCTATTAACGTGGGGAAGGATCGGTTGAAGATGGCATCCGTTCTCGAGGGCAGGCCTTGGGCTTCTATCTATCGTTTTCGGGTGTTGTCTGTCCGGATGACGTTCCAGTGCGTTTACTTCCTCGTACTGTACTCGTACCTGCATGCATAGACATTCGTCTCAACTATGATACGGAGTGTTCCGCCGACCAGATTCCGGATGTGACCGCGCCAGTTGAGGCTCAGCGACCGTATAGCTCTACGTCAGTGCGAACTCGATGTCCTCCCGGGCTGTCCGTGGCTAGCCTTGAGTTCGTGGCTTGTGATGAATAGCCGCGCTGGTGGTCACGAGGCACATGGTCCGACTGGAAGGAGTTCGGGGATGCGCTCGGCGTGTGTTCGTTGCGGCGAACTCGCCAGTGGCACAGTACTTTGTGAGGTTCTTCATTGCCTCATGGGCGCACAATATTCTTTCCTGAGGCCACTCTACGACAGGAGTTGCGGTCTTTAGCGTCAAGCGTCAAGCGTCAGTTGTTGTGTTTCACTGAATCGCCGCCTCCCATTGTTCTCTTTTTGCCGCGTGTGGTTGGTCTCTCTCTTCCATGCGTCTGCTTTACAAATTCTGCGAATCTGCAGTGTCTATACAGCACCGCCGGGTCCTCGTCAGCTTGGGTCATTGGGCATAACTCTCGTGGTCCGGCGCGCAAAGGACGGTGGAGAGACGACTAGATGTAAAGTGCCTCGATTGGAAACAGGAATGAGGAGCACGCTTGATGAGCTCCTGCGCTTGCTTTAGGATGGCAGAGAATTTGCTACATTGGTTGTCGCAACATGTCAATGAGCAATGCTTACCCCTTCAGAATATCCATATTCTCAAAATCCTGCGACCCTGCAATTTGATCGTCTCAGCCGACGTTCACATATTCATTTCATTGTCCTGCGAAGTCCGTACATATCCAGTATCAGTCGCTGCATTGTGCGCGTCACTCCGCCGGTACAGCATACCAACTTGAGCACATATTGTACCATATCCTACTGTCCACAGAACTATCTTCGGTACACATGTGTTGCAGTAACTATGCAGACATTGTCTCAACGAACTTCATGCCCCCAGTCAACATGTCTTCCACGTGTCGAAGCAGTGAGTATGAGAGGCCAAGCTTGGCGTAAAGAAATGGGAGCGGACTATTATCCGCCTTGCTGGCCTTGACTGCTTCTAGCATAACACGTAACGACTGCAAGTACTCGTAGTCAAAGGACATGCCACCACTCCGAAGAGTTGTCCAAACGAGGCCATGCGGTTGGTTTTGCAATGCTTGATAGAGTGCCTGTAGCGGACGCTTCCCGATAGCGCTGAATCGCTGCTCGAAATTCGGATCGTTCTCCGGCTGTGCGAGTCGGTGCGTGCAGTGCGCGACTAGCTCTCCGGTGAATATGATGTCACGAATCGTTTCAGAGCTCCGGACTCCGCCACTCGTGGAACCTGATGAATTGTGCAAATGATTAGTGCTAGAGTCGGAGGCAAATGAACTAGGTCATACATACCGCCTGCTAATTCTTCTGGGGCGAACCTTTGTAACAGAGCAGTCACTGTGGTGCAAGCAGACAAAAAATCAGCCATGCGGCGCAGCGCTGACTGTCCACATAGCGAGTCACGCACATCGACTGGTCATTGATGCCTCCTGGACTAGGATTTGGGAATTGCGAAGGACACGTAGCACTTGGGCCGTTATAGGCCTCAGAAGCTTGTCTTCTTTTTCAGCCTCAGCGAGGCTCAGAAGTGTATCCAGCAGGGGCAGATAGTGAATGTTCGGAGTTGTGGGGGGTTTAATGATGCTCAAGATGGAGAGCACGCTGCTAGGCCAAGTGGAAGACCTTGTGGCTGGCTCGACACGAAGCATGAAGTGCAAGGCATGCACAGGCATAACGTGTAGGAGGGCAGTGATGGAGCCCGGGGTCTCGTCCCCGAGTGTCTCCTCCAGTACGCGGCCAATGTCAATGACATAGCGCGGTAAATACTCGGCTCCGAGTGCGGGGAACAGCGTGGGTGCGCGGAAAAGGTACCTTGAGTCGAAGGTTGTGGAGTATGCTAGGACGGCCATGTCGCAGTCAAGTCCTTTTGATATCAATGAGCTGGCAACCGCTCGCTGTTCACCGCCACGCCAGCCATGTAGCCTGGGAAAGAGCCTGGTGAAGAGGACTTTGGTGAAAGAATGGTATGCCGTGTAGGTGGTCTTGACTAACTTTCCAAGGATGATAGCAAGACCAAGTAGAAGACATACAAGGACAAAGAGGAAACTTAAGACTGGGAAAGGTAGTGAAAAAGCGGCAAGAAGGGAATCAAACGAGCGGCGAAGATCAGGATTGAAGAGCATCCTCGAGACCATAGACACCAACGGAATGAAGGGTCGATACAACGCCTGGAGGACAATGACAGGGATGGCCAGACCGACACGCACGATCCATCGGATGGAGTTATATGTGGGACCTATCATCCAGTAGGCAAACAAGGCCTGTGGCGACCGGTACGGGCAGTTCGAGCTGAACACCGGCGAAAGAGTGACGACGACCGAGAATAGGAAGAGGGCTCCAACGAGCGATGAGACGATGATAGCGACAGTCTCGTGCAGAGTCCACAAAAGGACGATGAGACCGGCCAGGAAAAGTATGAGCGCAACTTGGAGGAGGAGAGGTAGTAGGACGACGATGGTTCCGACATGCCACTGCCGGAGGCCGTTAAGGCGGTATTGTCGTAGCCGCGCCGTCTCGGGTGACGTGCCCGAGAGTCCGATGCTGATCTCGTGGAGCCATTGCTTGACCATAAGTGCAATGGAGGCTGCCGCAAGACTGCATACCAGACTAGAGAACCATAGGGCATTGATGACGACTGCTGAACCTGGTGCCTTGAATGTCATAGTAATCTCCTTAAGTGGACGACCGGGACGTGTAGAGTTGGAATAAGGAGGATGGATAGCGTAGCTGTTCAGCTGATTTGAGATCTGCTCTAGAAGAGCGTTGGTTGCGTCGGTGGGCGGGGCCTGCAACATTTGATATGACTGCACGTTGAATGCGGTTAACACCGCTGAGAAAAGGCCCGCCTATATTTTTGCTGCCTGAGGGTGTGAAGCACTCTATATGAGCATCTGGACTCACATATAGAAGCAGATTGTCCATGTCTTCTTTCCACCCTGCGATGAGCTCATCGTTATATTCCTTTACAGCGGCCGCAGCCTCGGACCAAGCCTTATTCTGTTCTTCTTCCGAGTACTGTCGCAGATCATCAGTACGATCATCGCTTCCTACAGTGATGGTCTATAACCCACCTGTGTATGCAAAAACGCAGTCAGCTTTTCCTCGCATGGAGGGTTCATGACTCCGGGTACGTCTGCCATCTTGTCATGAAGTGTGTTCAGTGGGATAATTGAGGCGATCTGGTGAAGAGGCGTACGATATCACAGTGCTTCTCCGACTGGCTGTAGTAGGGGATGTGGACGGGTGGGTCGCACTTGAGCCTGAGAACGCGTCTTAGACACCTTTATGCGTATACACGCGAGGCTACCTCGTGTCTGCACCTTCCATGACCCGTCAGCCAGCGGCGGCTCACCAGACCTGTCACGTCCACACTGTAACCGCTCTAACAGCGAAGCATTGACTCATTCAAGCCAAGAAACGACATATACGATGCATTTCATATTAGACCTCGACACAACGAGCTAGTACCTCCTCAGTATAGTCTGCCATCAATCGCATGCCCTCCTTCGACGGATGCCTATTGGGCACACTTCATCAGCCAAATTATCGACCCGTCCATGACCCCGGCACACACTCACCCAGGGATATAGTAGAAGAAATGGTCCGGGTCATCGCACATCCCATCCGTCCCACAAAACTCGACCGAACAATCTACAATGCACGCATCCGTGCTCACATACCCAGACGCCTCGAATCCGGGGTCCGGCCCGAGCACCCCATCCCAGATCCGGCTAAACTCAGCGAACGCCACGTTCAGCAGCGGGCCCTCGCCCGCCGGCTCGCCCTTGCCCGTCGAGTTGATGCCTTGGTGGAGGTCGCTGAGGCCGGAGAAGAGCGTCTGGACCATCGCGTCGCCGACGGGCGTGTGCGTGCCGCGCCCGTAGACGTCGGTGATGAGGAAGGCGCGAGCGTTGGTGGGTGAGGAAGCGAGGATGCGGATCTGGGAGAGGATTACTTGCGCGGCGGCTTGCAGGTTCGCTTCGCCGTCGGCTGTGGGGCGCGTTGAGAGTGGGATGGGGACCAGAGCGTAGAGACGTACTTTTCGAGTTCTCGTAGTCGCTGTATGCGTGTAGTCGGTGCGGTGCGACTTGAATCATGAGAGGATGAAGACTCACTTTATGCCGAAGAATATAGCATACAATGTGGTCCCCGGGTCCAGGTCGTTAGACTGGTTCAGGAAAGTCGCCACTTGGTCCAGAATAACAGAGAGACATATGCATGGGCACCATTCGAAGCGAAGTTAACATCACACGGGTCCACGTACTCGGTATAATCCATAATCCACTCACTCTGACCAACAAAGTCGACCTTTTTGATAGCACTTGGCCAGAGACTGAGATCCGTCACAGCGCCAGATTGCTGGGCGTACAGATAGGATATGGGCACGTAGTACATGACATACGAGAGTAGCGAACATACCGCGTAGTCCATGATCGTAGCCCCAATGTCATCGGCAATGTCCTCCACCCATACCTTGCCGTCGGTTGACCGTCCTCCTGCTCCGGCGTCGGGCGGCACGACGACTGGTGGTGGAAGAGGGCCACCATCTTGACGACCTCCGTCGGTGTACGAGTCCTATAGCAGATCGGGCACGATGAGCTCATGCGTCTGTGAACAAACATAGAGGGGCCTACGCCAAACGCGACGATAGTCTTGATCTTGGAGAGATCGATGCCCGCATTCACGTCTGAGACGTTGCCCGAGAGAGGACCGCAAATCGGAGAGACTGCCAGGTGGATGCCGTTGTTGCCATCTTGTCGTGCGGCCAAGCTGGGGAGGCGTAGAGCATTCACGGACAGCATAAAGGAGGCGAGAACGAGACTGGCTACCGAAAGCTTCATGTTGGACCTAGGTAAGAAAACAGAGTAGTTCCACAGGGCTTCAAATTGGCGCAGGTCCTAGGAAGGCGAGGCAGATCGTAGCGGCCTATAAAACGTTCTGCACCCGCTGACAGATGTTCAAAATAGACCATGTTCTGAAGAAATGAGAGTCGCGGAGCGCGATGCATGTGGTCTGGTCTGATGAAGAACTTGAGGAAGAGCAGTGGTGAGGTCACTGGTGGTCACCAGATGAAAGAACCGTGCTGAAGACGAGACACGTAGAGCCAATCCAGATATAAGCAGGGCTTGTGACCGCCTGTATGTACTTCCTGGGCGCGATTGACGTCGCGCGAATAGCATCGTGCGACGTGGTGGATGAAGAAAGCAAGCATTGAGACATTGGCATTTGGCGGTCGTTGTTGCCTCAAGCGCAGCTGGGCGGGCAAGCGGTCCGCGACTCCGAGCCCTCCCTTAAACTCACAAAGAGCGCCCGGCTCTGTCGCGGATGCATGCTGTGGTTTACTCCATACCACGCACATGGGCTATCGTCCTCTCTGCTATAGACCACTCCACGGTAAGTTCCTAGTCCGTCTCATATCTTGATCTTGGACCAACTTCAGATATAGATATGCATGCGTCATGGCCCATATGACTCATTAAATACTTGAAAATTATGACCCGTTGAGTCTCGCCGTCAAGGTCACCGTCACTCAGAATACGGGGGAGGACACGTTTCAGAACACCCGCCGTGGCTCGCGAACTCTGCACCTCCTCTTCCATCTTCATCTCCATCTCCATCTTGGCCGCTATCTCCGTCGCCATCTTCATATTCAAGTCTGCTCTCATGCTCGCCCGCTCGCCCTCCTGCGAGGCACACTCCCGCATCAACCTCGTATCTTTGCCTTCCCCCTCCACCAACTCGCTCGCCTCCGCGGCCTTTTCCGTCAACATGCTTCGTCACCTCCCCGCTCTCCCCCGCTGACGACTGCAGTGCGAAGCGCGAGTGCGCTACGGGGAGTGGGGTGGCAGTTTCATCAGGTGAGCCATATTCCTCAGCCAGCCTCATATCTTCCATTTTCACAAGGAAGTCTGACGTGATCAGAGTGCTGGTACTCGTCGAGACCAGTTGGCGTGCGGCGTGCGGCACTCCCTCGAGCTGTGCGGACGAGCAGGCGTTCGCATCTGTACCAACGGATGCGATCGACAATGGTCTGTTCACAGCGTCTGCTGCAGTTGTCAATCAGACAGTTCATTGGCCCGGCCCAGATGGGAGTACTCACCAGGCGCGCTGGGTGGTGCTCCATAACATCTCTTGCGGCTGACTCGAATCAGTGCTGTGATCGCGAGGAGAATGGCTATACCGGCTGCGACTGTTACGCCCGCCACCAGCCCTGGGTAGGTGCCGCTGTGTACCCCCGCGGCTAGTTGCGTGGATGATGTCAGAGGTTGAGTCGAGCCCGCGGTAGTGTAGTATGTTGAGACGACGGTGGTCGTTCTCATGGAAGTACTACCGAGTGGTTCGTAAACGACAGTGGAATAGGTGGATTCTACGTTTGCTGAGATAGGGGCAGGGCGGACGGCGGAGACTGGCGGTGGTATGTCCTTGAGAGTAGTGATGACGGTGGTCGTCAGCGTTGCTGTAGTGCTGTTTACTGGCGGAATAACCACTGTAGTGTTTTGTGCGACTCCTGTGGATAGTGAGGAGTTGGAGGTAGTAAGGAAGGATATGGAAGTCGACAAGGTGCCCTGTTGGTCTCCAGTCGGAGAACTCGATATTATCGGCACGAGGGCTGTGCTATGATGCCTTTTTCTCGATGCTTTCTCCAATGGCTGCGTTGTCAATATCTGAGCGTTTACGTCTAGCAGCATCGCGGTTGGCTCCAAATGCGGGGCAGGCGTGGCTTCGAGGTCTATGAGGACGAAACTGGCTTGTTCTTGTTGTCGACCTCGGAGTCCCTGGGCACACGGGAGTTGCTGAGACCGGCGGGCACTGCCTAGGAGGGAAGAGGGTGGAGAACAAACCCCGGATTGGGTATGGCGGCCGCAGTCACCTTATATGCGACGTCCCACGGCGACTTGCGATGTACTATCTGCAACAGATATACTAACGTTTCTTGACCGAGAAATCATGATTGAAAAGAGCGATGATGGATCAGTTCAACCTTCACCGAGCACTTCTACCTCTTTGTCAACAAACTTGCTCGCGGCCATGGCCACCAATAGCAACAAATGACCCCGGTCGCATATGGTACGCACTGTTCGATCTTAAGTGCTGCTACCGTTACACAGAGGACCATGTGGGCTCTAGAACGAAGGTAGACGCATTGCACTGCATGAGAGCCGTTTGCGGCGGCGGCGGGAGATCATCTCGGAGGCCGGAATCGATCATCGCAGGGCCTGATAATGACTATCGTACTCAGATGATGCAGGGAAGTGAATTATATTGTGTTATTCTTGGTCTGTACCTGTGCGTGATCGTCTATTTCTTCTATACGCTGACCGGCCTTTCTGTCAACACGCTTCTCTGAGATGACTTGTTCAGGACCTACGTCTCGAGGACAACACCAGAGCATCTCCTACCTGCCAAAAGTAGCTTTCAACAGAGAGACGTAGTGTCTTTCGCAGGCCACTCACATCCAGAATTCACCGGATTCTTGTGCTGGTCAAACTGCTGGATCGGTGATCTGAGACGAACGGCCAAGGCGGCCCGCGCTCCCGTTACGACACACACGACAATCCGGACAGCCGCCTGCTCCCGGCCCCTCCTCCTGGACCTCCATCTTGGCGCCGCCGCATTCGACCTCGTTCGGATTGTTCAGGTAACCACCTGTTGGTTCAGGCCTGCGCACTTAGGGAAGACGGTGACTCTTGCCATGTTTCCTACGGCTTAGAGGTGATTTGGCCGTATCCAAGTTCACACGTGTCTCCGCTGGTTGCTCTTCTCATGTTCACCTCGACATCGCGCGCGCGTTGTTATTCTTATCCCCCATGCTCTCCCGCACGCTCAAAACCGGCTGGCACTACGGCTTCCGCTGCGATCTGCGGGTCATCATTCCCTGGTTTCTATCGCTGTGCGACACCAAACATGAACCCGAAGATGAAGGAAAAGCTATTCCTGGAGCTTATCTACGACTTCAAAGGGCGCGGATGGTTAATGATACCTACTGAGGACGAAGAGAAGACAGACGCACAAATCAGGGCTGACTCTGAGTCCCAGATAAAGCTATAGTATAGGGTGGCGTGGAGGTACCTCGAATACCTGGGTTACCGTATCCTGGGAGAGAAGCGTGTGGAAGTGGTAGAATTCCCCATCAAACCGCCTTCTACAATCACGAGTATGTTCTACTCGCCCAAGGCCAGAGAAGGACATCTACCCCTCGAGATGGAGTTAGATGATCTCCCGAAGAGGTTCTTGGACGTCGCAGAGAAGGTGGTTTTGGTTGGTTTATGGCGGTGGAGAGCAAAGGAAGTTTTACGAGGTATGCTGTGGAATGAGCTGATGTATGTTGACTTACACTAACGAGACAAATCTGGTTACTCCGCAGGCTCAGGCGAAGAGGGAGAAACACGCGTACGGTCGATCGGAACGACGATTGACATGGCGTGCCTACGACAGTTGGTTCTTATAGCGCACGACGTTGACCTGTTCCATTGCCCATGTATCGCGTCCCCTTGCTTCCATGCTGATATTGTGAAAAGTATTGTGGCTCGCCAAAGGGCAACGTGGAATTGCCGCGATGTGATATCTGAGCGCTTGACATGCATTATAGGCGCCTGAATGGGCACTCATCGACATCGCTCTGCCAGTGCCAGTGCCTCTACAAGCCATCACTGCAGTTCGGAATACGGTGGAGGATATGTTTCGGAACACGCTTCCTCGTTCACGCGCACGCTTACTCTGTCTCCACCACCATCTTCATCCCATGAATGTCGCTCGCCTGGCCGTCCTCCCGCAAGACGCACCCCCGCGTCGGTCTCGTACCTCCGACTTCTCTGACCGGATCGCTCTCCTTCTCTGTTCTGGCTACTCTGGTTGTCCCTCGACATTCCTTCATCCTCCTCTGGGAAGCGATCTGCGATATCCATGGATCCTTGTGGAGGATGTAGTGCGAGAGTTGGATACGAAATGCGGGTTGGTATAGGGGCGTTATGAGGTGTGTCTCCTTCATGTTCAAGCAGCGACTCTCCGCCCTTTCCCAACGATGCCGGCGAGACTAGCGTGCTTGTGCTCACCGCTGTGATGCGTCGCTCCGAGACCGATGTCCTGTAAGACATGGCGGGCGACACATCGCTGTCCGTCGTTCTTTCTGGCGCAACGGTCGAAGCGGGATCGCCTTCAGCTTCTACCGCAAGCCCGTCAGTGGTAGTCGACGTATGAAATGGCAGTAGGCACCCACGAGAGCTGCTCCCAGGCTTCCGAACACGCTTGCGGAGGAGGATGCGATGCAGACATATGAACATGCCGATGAGTGCAACGGCGGCTGCTATGGCTATTCCGGCGGCGAGTCCCGGACTTATGCCCTTGTGTGTTGTGGATAAGGAGTGTTGACCCTGGACCGGGGTCGGTCGCGAAGTCACCGCAGATGAAACTGTCTGCGATGACTGCGCGGAGGTATATATCGTGGATACGATTGTGGTTGGGATGTCGACTGTGGAGACGAGTGGTATGGGTATAGACGAGCGACTCGGGCTTCCCCCAGTTGACTGAGTCACGGGGGTAGAATGGATGGATGAGGAGATTGGGGACGCGCGTTGTGTTGGCCCCTCGTCCGGTGACGTCGTGGTCGGCTTGCTGGAGCTTGTCGTACTGCTCTGCGTCGGAATCGGCGGGGACGTGAGGAAAAATGTTGTTGGCATGTCCAACACGGGAACTGTGCTAACGAGCAGAGGGTTTGTGAATCCGCTGTTAGTGGGCGCATCTGTCTCGCCGTTGTCGTTCGGTCCGGGGCGACGTCCCCCTCTCCACTGTCCTCGACGCCTAGCCTCGAGCTCGAGTACTGGAAAGGCGGATTCAGTGGCCATAGTGGCGATTATAGCATGGAAGGCTGGACGACCGAGGAGGGGGATGATGAGAGTACTGGGAGGGGATTTGACCACATATACGATACCCTCCGTCATCTCGTATTTTGTGAATCAGACTCTGATATATGTATCAGACAAGACTCGTCCCTGAGCTGTCATGTATGTATTGGATCTGTCGTCTGCGGTTGCAGTTGAACATCGTCCTCTCGGAATCATGATCTCTTGCCTTCTATGACGACTACTATACGCGAGGCACATGTCTTATAGAGGCCATATACTGGTATCGTCTTGCCCATGGCGACACGAGATGCACACCGTCTGATTGCTTTCAAGGATGCTGTTGACGGATGCAATATCGAGTGTCGGAGGGAAGGTGCATACTCTTCCTCGACTCGGAGGCCTAACCCCCTGTGGTATCATCTACGCTTCTATTCTTGATTATCTCGAGAGGGGCATGGATGTTGACGTGCACCGTAGGCGTCTCGAACCGCATGTCCTCCGATGTTCCTTGTTACCCATTGCACGGAGACCTACATCTCGATGCCTCTCCCATGCACTGTCCTGCGCACTGACTGGATTTGCTTTGTGCGACGAACATGGGTATAGATACAAGTGCGTACAGAAACGAATAGGTCAATGCGAGAACCGCACTTCGCGGTAGGGCGGCGGGAGTGTACTCGAAGTGTCGTCCTCGACGTCGTCTTCCTCCTCATCTTGTATGGGCAACTCAACTCCGGGCCGTCCTCCGGCGAGTCGAACGCCCGCGTCCGTCGCGTGCCTCGGGGTCCTTCCGACGACGCGCTCACCATCGTCTCCTCCACCGATGTGTTCATATTCTCTGTCGCTATTCACGCGGTCGGGCTGTCCCGAGCTGTTAACCCGCCTGCTTGATACGTCCGCCGGGCCTCCCCTCCCGAGTTCTCTGGACTTCGGCAGACTGTCGTTGGCCTGTGGCACTTGAGTTAGAGGTGAACGTGCGTTCGCCGTGTTGGAGGAATGGTATGTGGCACGGTTTGTGTTGCTGTCTGCTGAGTAGCGCTGCGGGCTTGCCTCGGTTGTCACGGGCAGATAGCTGTCGTCCGGGCCACCTTTCATCTCAGCAGATGGCTCGGGCGAGTCGTCCGCCTTCGGATCTGGTCCAAGAATCGGCGCAGCTAGTATGTTGCTGGTTCCAGTCTCGGGAGCTGCGCGTACCACACACATCAATGATTTGACGTTTAGGTTACTTATGTCTTCGGTGATACGCACTGCATAGATTCTTGGCACTCAACGTCGATGTTGCGATGTGGCCCCGCGTCCTCCGTCGTCTCAGGTGTAGTATTACGAGGAGTGTCCCGACTACCATGACTGTTACCGTACAGGCGATGGCGATGGCCACCGCTGAACTCGTCTTGAGGTCCGAGTGAGAAGGTATTGTCTTGCGGCACCTGACTGACGGCTGCTGGCTGTCAGATTGCTGCTGACTACTGAACGACATGAATGTGAGTATCTCACTTTCAGTAACTATGCTATATGAAGATGCGCTGTAGGGAACGTTTGCGAAGGCACTATTGGTTGAAGCCGTGTGAAGAAGGGAGTGTGAAGTGGGGAATTGAATGGTGCTCAGATGCTGTACGACGGACGGTCGCATGAGATACGGGCCTATGGGTCCCATGTGCCGTGTCGCTTCAGAAGGCTGGTTCGAGCTTTGTAGGTCGCGTACACCTAAGAGAGCAGCCACATGATTCTGTAATGTTCTTGTTGACTTGGAATCACCATGAGACACGATGAAGAATCCACTAGGTTGTGACGAAGGCGTCGTTGAGAGTGAGGTGGTAGTCATTTAGATAGTGAGGGGTACAGTTCTCGAGACAATATACTATCGTCTCTTTGAGCGATCCCGACGACTCGATGTGATCTGTCCTTAACGGTCTCGTGTTGCGAGGACAACGCAGATGCAGTATGGCGGGGATCAGATATCAAACCGGAGGGAAGTTATCTCTAGAGCTACGAGTAGTGACAGCGTGGACATACATTATCCATATTTCGGGCACTCCGTGTGACTGCCGGTGCTTCTGTTCTTGTTCATCGCAAGAATCATGCCGAAGTCAAGTTGGCCCAAACCTTCCTTATTCCATATGTAAGTAGTGCCGCCAGATTTTCTCCTCCTATTTCTATCGCGTAATCGAAGCCTGTGGATATCCATACAACGTGGTAGATCAATGCGAGAAACGTATCTCACTGTATGGCGGTGGAAGTGTAGAAGCGTCTCCCTCAGTCCACTGAGTCTCCTCATCTTCTCCATAGTGAGCCGCGCTTCCCACTCGTCCTCCTGTCAAACAAACACCTGCGTCTATTGCATGCTGGCAACCCCTTCGAAGACTGTTCAGCTCCCCGCCTGTGCTGCTATGATTAGCAGCCGATTTGGGATCATATATTGCCCCGGCAGTGTTTTGTCCAGGTCCAGAGAGAGAAGCTCGGCCATGCTCCGGCGGCGCTTCCTCACCCAGGGACGCATCATGGATGTGACCGGCAAAATCTGGAGGTGCGGCAGACTCTGTACTATCAGCTACGGAAACAGGTAAGCCAGCTATTAGAACTCGAGATGTGATGAATATCACGCACCTCGCGAGCCAGCACTTGCACTATCCACCCGACTCGGCTTCCTCCTTCGCCTCGAGCCACACACAAGCAGCATCCCTATCCCAATGACGCCTACCACAATACCTACTGCTATGCCCGTTATAGCTCCCGTACTCAGTCCATCATGAATTACGGGAGGATTGCCTGCAGAGATAATGCCTGTAGCGGAAACGTGAGAAATACAAATGGATGAGTAGAGGGTCAAACATGTAACTTGTCTCCGTGATAGTATTGAATGTGTCGGTCGTGCTCAGGCTCCGATTTGAGGTAGACACAGTGAGGGATTGCTTCTGTGACGCGAGGGTAAGAATTGAGCTTGATATCCCATCTGTATTTGCTGTGCTCGTCGTAAGTGTTTCTATCGCTCCAGACTCTGAGTACGGCGCGGATGTGAGATTGCAATGCACCGGGGTACAAAGAAGATCACTTCACCTAGAGGTGATTTTAGAGACTCTGAGCCAAAAGCACTGATTGAGGTGGGCGCGGTATGGCTCGCGACACTACTGAAACTACTGTCGGAGGATGTGTCCGAGACCGAGGCCGCCTCCGATATGATGGCGCTGATACCTCTAGTCGGCCCCGTAGTTGGTAGTGACATAGAACTTGGGGTTGTTACGCTATCGGTAGGAACATTGAGAATTTTCGATAGCCAGGCGGAGAAAGAATTAACAGAGGGGTGCTGGGTGGGCTCCGGCTTGGTGGCACTACTAGTACCGGTGATACTCGCCAAAGCCGTCATGACGTACTCGTAGTAACTGCCAGTAGGTGGTCGATGACCTGAAGAATGACGGGGGAGGGACAGCGGAGACCATGATACCTACGATACATCGTCGAGTCTTTAAATGCCAGGTGGGACGTGATCAGTGGAGTGGATGGTATGAGGCCTCAGCATGTCTGACACGTAACCGACAATGTGGAACAGGGAAGATAGATAAGTACGCCGCGTACACTTGAAATTCTCAACATCTGAATGTTATGGAAGATAGAATACCAAAGAGTACCGGGTCTTTCCGGTAGACTTCTACTAGTAGGTGTGATCCCCAGGTTAGTACAATCGGAAATTCTCAGGCAAGGTCTGGCAGCAATCTGTCTACTTACCGTCTCTATCAAGGCTCGCCTGGTGCCATCTATCCAAAGATGCCTCTTCCGCCACTTCTCGATGATGTATGTCCGTGGACATTCTTTCCTTCCGTGAATCGCCGATATCATGTCCCAGTGGCTGCCGCAGACAGGTAAGTCGTCACTCGCATGTGGGCTCTCGTTGATCAAAATGAGTCGCTTAAAAATAACAGACAGCGGCCTGGAAGTGTAGAGGCTCGTCCTCCTCTCGAAGTGCTAAGCCCCGACGCCACTGGACTGGGGGTTCGTGACGTGCCTTCAAATTCCGGCTCCAACGACATGATCACTACCGCGTCCGTCTTAGCGAGAGATATCGTGGGTGTTGGGGTTTAATCAGTCAACTCGAGAACCGCACTTCACTGTAGGGCGGAGGGAGTGTACTCGATGAATCATCCTCAAGTTCCTCGTTACATATGTCTGCACCTGGCCGCCCTCCAGCGAGACGAAGGCCTGCATCTGTTGCGTGCCTCACAGTCCTTTCACCGACGGGTTCCTCATATTCCTCTCCAGGAAGGCCTGCGGGTCCTACTTCGCAACTTGTATTGCTTGGCCGTTCATGTAGACCCGTTTTCGCCCTTGGTAGCTGAGGTCGAGGGGAATGCACGTATGGCGAGATACTAGGCGCATTGTATGTGGCGTTGTCTGAGTCCATGTCGATAGCTGACCGACGTTGCTCGATTGCAGAAAGATGTTTCTCGTCGAAGGCAGGCATCATCGTGTGCAGATCCGTGCCACCGCCTGAGAGTACGGCGACCTCATGTGGTGGCTCGAGGGAAATTGGCGAATAGGTTCCAGGGCGGCAGAAGGACGAAACAGATTGACGTAAGCTGTACTACAGCCACTGTGTTTGCTAGATAATTACAATGAGCGAACCCCAATGTCAATATCGTTGCCGCGTTCGTGCAAAGTCTGGCGGCAAACTGTCTACTCACCATCTCTATCAGCTTCCGTCTAGTGCGAGTGCCATCTGTCCAAGCGCCTCACGTTGTCTCTCCCGCCGCTTCGGTTCCATATGTTGATGCAGTTTCTTCTTCTCGACTCCTCGATGAATCGGAGAGACGACCCAATCACTGACGGCGATAGCCTCAGAAACCAAGGATAGCATCGCATGTGGCCCCTTATCCGTGATCGCCATGACATTGCCCGCACGGCCGAGTTACTGAGAATACCGTATCTCACTATATGACGGCGGAAGCGTGCAAGTCTCGTCCTCGTCCGACTCTTCGTCTCGAATCGCCGAGCCCGGACGTCCTCCCGCGAGACGGACACCCGCATCCGTGGCATACCTCTGAACTCCGGCCTCCATGACGTGCTCTCCGTGAACGCGTCCGGTTTCGTGTGGAGGATCGCCCTGCTGAGCGCCGTCCATGAGCGTGGATGTACTTGACGATGCCGGGTCGTGTCTCCGCTCTCCTTTCTCGCTGAGCGGATTGGATAGTGGAGGACAAGCTGCTACGCCTTCGTCGTCGTCGCGCATAGAGGCTGTCGAGTTACTTCCTCTCAGTAGACCGTAGTGAGCACAGACTCCGTAGTAGTCCACGTACCACGCCTGGGGTCGTCATCCTCCCGCGGTGTGTTTTCCCGACTCCGCCTTCGCCGTCGCCTAAAGGCTAGGAAGAAGAGAACGCCGATTCCCACTATCGTCACAACCGCACCGCCAGATATCCCGGCTATGGTGCCCGCTGCGAGGCCGTGTGGTGCAGGAGGGTACGCTGTCGAGACGACGTCTGTCGGAATCTGCATATCAGAGTGTGCCTCAAGGACAGTGAATGCGTGAACGTTACTCGTCACTGTGATGGTATCGGTACCGTTGCTTGCGCTCTGCGTCTGAACAGAGAACACCGTCGTAGGTGACTCGTCCGCGGCCGTGGAGAGAATGACCGCGGTAGGAAGGCGATCGATCGTCCTCGAGCTGGACGCGACATCTTGTCGGAGCGTCGTCACACTCGCTCTTACGACCGCTGTACGAATGTACAGTCACAACGTGTACGATGTACGAACTCGTAAGGCTCACTGGTGGACGATGGATCGGCGCGACTCGCGACAGGTGTCTGTTCGACAAAGGAAGAGGTTTCACGGGCCTCAGAGAGGCTGCGGGTACTTGACACGGGCTCTGGGTCGGCGAGAGGGAACGTGGGGGCTGGTGTCGATGCTGCACCTTCCGTGGAAGAGATCGGTGGTGGTAATGTCGACGTCGAGCCGTCCCCAACGACAAAATGTGTAGAAAAATGAGCCTTGAAGGTGAAATCGGTGCTGAACTCGACGTGCTCCCTTGCCAGGACATCCATCTGCGGACCGCATCGCGCGATAGATTGCGGAGAGACGGGGGTCAGAGGCGAGGATACGGGCACCATAGTGAGAAAGTCAGAGCCAGAGCCAGAGCCAGAGGCAGGGGTCCGAGTCTGCGCCCCTATATACATAACGCACCCGTACGAAGTTGATGTGCCAGTGGCGCGACATCATCGTACGGATGGTTTCATGGCGACATCGTCTAGGCAGAAGAACATCAGTAGGGTCCCACTTCTCGTTGACAGCTAGGTTCGGTGCCTATGTAGGCGACTTGTATCCTCTACGAAAGCACAAAACTTGTATAGGCTCCCCCGACCCGTTGCACAACGGATCCTGCAATCTGCCAAAACATCGAGTCCGTGTACTTGACCGAGACGTCGTAGTGCGATCCAGGTACCCATCTCAAACGCAGACTCGCAGCCCGAGGATCCCGCGTCCCCCAGTCAAAAAAGCTCACCGGCCAAATCACTCGTCCGGACGACTCCAGCTCAAACCAAGCACTCACCCCTGGGCCGCCGACGGTCACTCTCCCAGCCATGACATCTTCATCAAGGTTCACGATCGCTCTGATCACCATCTGTCCGCGTGGCAGGCCTTCTCGGTCGCAGAGGCTCGCACCCGCCGTGATCTATGACGCGCTTCCAACAGCGGATCGAACGGTTCACCTGGAAGAACGTGGTCGTGAACAGAACAAGAACGTACCTGCGCATGCCACAGAGCGCGGACGCGATCGAGCATGTACTCCGGCCCGGCACCGGCCCTAAACCTGTAAAGAGTGCACGCCCTTTCGCCATGAAAAGAAGACTGGGTGCTGGGTGTGTTAATTGAATTCACGCAGTCGTGACCGACAGAGAAGCAGACAGAGGATGTGGATTCATTAGATCGTACAGTATGTGCATGAAAGCCTACTTGGGTCGGACGCGACGTTAGCGACTCGGCGCCACGAGACATGAGACCAGACGAAAGCAAAGCAAAGAGAAATCCTGAACGGATCGATATCCGGAGGGCCCGGGATAGCATGAGGATGGTCGCGAGAAGACATGTGGGACGGGACGTACGGAAACGACGATAGCAAAGCGCACAGAGTGAAACAGAGTGAGGTGGAGAGATGTGCAGAGAGATAACAAGGGGGAAGGGGCAGATAGGAATCGGTAGGATGGGGGCCCGGAACCGGGATGCGCGACAGCGACGGCGACGGCGAATAGCGGAGAGAGGAAGCGGGAATAAAAACATATGTACAGTCAGTAACACTAGGTGCGCGATAGCAGAACAAGCCAGCTCAGCAGATCAAAGCAGAGGGAGGGCGAGAGAGAGAGAGAGGGCGAGAGACGGAAGAGATCTGACGAGAGAGAAGAGAGACGAAAGAGACCGAAAACCCACACGCGCACACGCGCACACGCGCTCATCGTCTCGCCCCGCCCGCGACCATCTGCAGCCCGACCATCGCGAGCTCCGAGTCCTGCCCATGGCCGAGTCCATGACTCTGGCTCTGGCTTTGGCTCGGACTCGGGCTCTGGCTCAAGCTCGGACTCTGACCCTGGCCGGCACCCAAACCCATCCTGACCCCCGCCACCCTCGCCTGCCCCTGCCTCAGCATCACCCTCTTCGCCGTCTCGCCGAACCCCATCCCTCCCATCCCTCCCAATCCCAAACCCAACCCCTCCTTCCCATGCCCGCCCAACCCCACTCCAGTCCCAGACCCAACCCCGCCCACACCCCCGACACACCCAACCCCAGCCCGCGAGCGCGACCGCTCCCGGCCCCTCCCCCCCTCGCGCGCAATCTCGACCTTCTCCGACCGGCTCTTCCGTTCCGTCACCGCATGCCCATGCCCGTGCCCGTGGGCTCTCGCCTTGCCCCCCTCTGTCGTCTGCATCTGGCTCGGAGCCGGAGTGTCCGGAAGCCCTCCGGACGCAGCCGAGCCGACGGGCGACGGAGGGACAGGCGTGAGCGGCGACGACGGCTGAGCCTGGGACTGACTCGTATTCGTGCTGGTGCTGGTGCTCGCAGGCGCGAGCGCCGCGCTCGGCCGCGGCACGTTCGTGATCACCTTCGGTTTCCCCTTCGTCCCCTTCGCCGTCGTCGCCGTACTCGAAGACGCGGACGGGGGCGAACCCGCCGTGGCAGCAGTAGCAGCGAGCGCCTCGACGCGCGCCGCCCGCGCCCCGCGTTTATGCTGGCCCCTCCTCGACTCCTTCGGGTACTCGCACGTCAAGCCCCTCCTCGTACACTGGCTGCAAACGACCAAACGCAGTCAGCCCTCCCCGTCTTCTCCACTCCACCCCACCCCGCCCCCGGAAAGAAGAAAACAGACACTCACTTGCACCGCTGCGGCCCCCCCGGCGGCGGAGGCCCACACGCGATCTTGCGCTCCCGACAGAACAAACACGCCATGATCGGCTTCTTCTTCTCCACCTCCTTCCCCCCCTGCCCTCCCGCCCCCGCCCCCGCGCCCTCCTCGCCCTCCCCGCCCCCTCCGATCGCCATGTTGAGCTTGAACATCGCCTGCCCCGCCATCGGGCCCTCCGTCGCCGGCAGCACCTGCGGGATCAGCTGCCCCGCGCAGCCCGGGCCCGGCGGGAACTGGGGGAACGGGTAGTCCACGGCCGGCGGCGGCGAGGTGGACAGCGGCTGCGGGTTCTTCCTGGGCCGGCCCCGCGGCCGTTTTTGCGTTGGGACTGGGGGGGCCGGGGCCGGAGCGGGAGCGGGAGCGTCTGGGGAGACGGACGCGGGTGCCGAACTGGTCGCCGGTGAAGGCGCGGACGCGGACGCGGACGCTTGAGCTTGGGCTGGTGCGGCGACGGGGGGAGGGGTGGGCGGACGCAAGAAGTCCATCGGCGGAGGGGACTCGCTCTTCCTCTTCGCTGACACGGATACGGACACGGACGCGGCGGGCGAGGCGGTATACGCGCGAGGGAGCGTGGGAGAGATGGGCGTGATCGCGCCTTCGAGGGTGTAGCTGCGCGTCGGTCCTTGAGGAAGTGGCCGGACTGAATGGAGAGAGCGCGGGGGCGCGTAGCCAGTGTGACTTGGCGAGTGTACCGATACGGAAAGGGGAGAGTCGAGGAAGGGGCCGGGGGCGAAGGGGGCGGGGAAGCCGGAGGCGAGGGAGGTGTCGACGAAGAGGTCTGGCGGCTGCGGGGGATAGAACTTGGGATTCGGGAGGCGTGAGAGGTTAGCATGCGCGCGGGGGGGTATGTATTGGCCAAGAGAGGGACTCACGCCGGCGGCGTTATCCCAGCGATAGCCGGGGACTTGGTCAGGGTAGTGGAGAGGTTGTTGGAAGGCGTTGCCGTCCAGGTGTTCTTGTTTGCAATCCAGCATGCGGGAGTCGGGCGAGTCCATCGGCTCGTCGAGGGGGTCTGGGGATGGGTGGTACATGTCGTGTTCGTCGCTGGACCACATGTGGGCGTCGGTGTCGGTGTCGTCTTCATGCTTGATGGCTATGTGCGCCTCGAAGGGGGACTGGGACGAGTGAGGGGATTGTGTCGGGGGTGGGGCCCAGTGTGTGTGAGACGGATGATGGATGCGGGGGTAGAGCTAAGCGGAGAGATCGGGTCAGGACTGAAGGAGAAGAGAGCGGGGAAGCGAAGTAAGCGTACAGAGTCGGTGTGTACGTATGGCTGCGTGTGCGTAGGATCACCGTACGGGGACGTAAGGGATGACGGTGGTGAGAACGTGTGTGAGCGCAGATCGGGCGCTACGTGCTGGGGTGCGGAGGACGTCGCTGTGTGGACGCGGTTGAGGACGAGTAGAGAAGACGAGTGAGAGGAGAGAGAGAGAGAGAGGGACGGACCGTGCATGAACGGATAGCGATCGGTGTGGCGAACGTGAGATGATGGGATTGAGTGCGGGTGGAGATCGGGGGGTGGGTGAGGGTACATGGTGCTCTCTGGCGGGGGCTGATCGTCAAAGTGGGCGAGGTGAGACTCGAGAGAGGGGGGGAACTGGAAGAGCGGGATGTTTGTGCGCGCGAGGACGTGCATGGGCGGTGGGCAAGAGGGAGCTGGTGCGAGAGCGAGAGTGAGAGCGGTGAGACGCGAGGACGAGCGTTGATGGGGACGATCGAGGATCGGGACGCCGCGTGGGGGTTGCGATCGCGGAGGAAAGCAGGAGGAGAGAGAGAGGGAGAGGGAGAGGAGGAGGGGATTACTTATGTGGTGCTTATGTGTCTGAATGGGGGCTAGCACTGGGCTAGCGAGCAAGACACACGTGTGGATGCTCGCCACGGTCTCGCTTACCTCGCGGTTAGTCCCTTGCTAGAGCTGCAAGTAACAGAGAGAGCAGTCCTGGACTAGTCCCCTTTCAGCCCTCCAATCGCATCCTTATCGCCCCCCTGCTCAGCCAGTGCTCAGCCAGAGAAGCACGTCCCGCGTCCAGTCTCCCCTCCCCGTCCCTGCCCCAGCGACCGACATTTCCACGCCCCGTCCCTGCTCGCTGGCCCCCACCGCCCTCTTCGTCCGCCCATCGACTGCCCAGTCCGTGCTCGCACCCCAACGCACCACACGTCTTCGCACTCCCTTCGCGAACGCATTCGACTCTCGGCAGCGCCTCCGCATATGAACTTCCCTAGACGTAACACCCCGCGTAATGCGTCCGCTGCCTCGCCTCCTCACACAACACCCCCCGCCATCCCACAATCCGCCACGAGCCCTCTTTGTCTTTCATTCACCCACACCCCATCCAATCATCCGCCGCCCCCCTCGTGGCCTCCCCACCCGCCTCCGCAAACACGGCCCGACCTCCTGCCCCTCCAGCAACATAGCCCGCGCTCCTCCCCATCCAGCATCCCATGTAGCCCACCGACCTGCCATCCTATGTAGTCCTATGTACACCCCACATCGGCGCCATGTCCTCCCGATCCGACTCCCCCGTACACGTCCCCCGTGCACGGACAAAGCCTTCCGGTCCACTCGCCCTCGACGCTTCTATCCTCCCCCAGGCGTTCAGTATTCAATAGACCACAGCGCCCGCAACCTTGAGCCTCTCCCGGGCTATTCCTGCCTTCCAGCCCCAGGACGTGAGCTCATCATGACCTATTCCCATCGCCCCTGTGACTCGCCCTCCCCACGCGTGCCCTCTCCCGGATCTAATCGTCCCCCCCACATACAGACTCTGACCAGGTCATCTTCGACCACGTTTGAGACATGTTCGCACGTCGCGTCCTCGCATCGTGCATGTCATCGCTCAATCACAGTCCACACAGCTCGCAATTGTACACCCGATCCGAGACGATCGCACACGAAGAAGGACACGAATCCCCAGCGATCTGCCATCCATCCATCCATCTTGCGCTAATCCTCGATAGTCGCATCGCATCCCAAGCTCTCTTCTACGCCCGTACGCAGCTGACGCGATGATGGCCGGACATGTGACGTGCGCAACGCAACTGGGGCACGCACCACTGCGCACGCCACGATCCGTCGTCCGACGACTTGGACCAGTGCTCTACTCGCTGCGGTCGACGAAAACACAAGTCTTAGTCTGCAGACTGTACGGCTGTGCGGCTGCACGCCAATCAGCCCGACCACCTCTTCCCTTCTCGCGTACGGCATACGGCATGCGACGTGCGACGTGCACGTCCCAGTGATCCCACGCACGCGACCGACCCTGACACTCATCATCCTCGTCCTCAGCTCCCAGGCCTCTCCTCATCCTCTGTGGCGCGTACGCGCTGTCATCCCTCGTTCGCCTCCGATGCGTCGTCCGGATGCCACGGCGCGCCTCGAGCTCCTGAACAATACTCGTACTTGATTAACACCGCACACCGCACCCGCCTCAGCGACCATTACGTCCCGCCATATACACGGTACCGGCGTGCGAGTGCGAGTGCGAGTGCGAGCGCGAGTACGAGTTCGCGCTCAGGAACGGCCGAGCTCATACTTTCCTCATCCGCCGTCGGGGAGCACCACCGGTATGGTATGGTATGGTACGCACCGCGCACACGTTCGGTATTTCTCATTTGTGGCGGGGCGGCGTTGACTGACGATGACAGGGACCCGAACAACGAACAACGGATGTCGGATGTCGGATGTCGATGAGCAGCGGCAGGGACAGGCGATCGCGAGACGTCGACCGTCGTCGGACGCTTCCAAGTCCCCCAAGAGACCGGCTGCTGCGTACGACCGCAAGCATGGGGCGAGGCGGCCCTGGCTGCTCGTGCTTGTGCGAGACACTCGACGCTCGACTGCTCGACCGCTACACGAGCATCGAATGGGTACCGCCCCCCCCCCCCCCCCCCCCCCGGCGGCTCTGCTTCCAAACGCACCCGTTCTGTGAGTGAGATAGGTTACTTGTACGTAGGAAACCTATCAATCCGAGGAGAACGGACGGACGGGTACGTCGACCGCACCGCACGGCCCTCGCCCGCGAGGCTTGCGCTTGGGTTGCTGGGGTTCACGCGTTGACGTTCCTGCACCTCTGGGCTCTGGCTGGGGACGACGGTCCGACTGAGGAACCTGGGTGTATGATGGTACGACTAGGAGATGAACGGTCGGAGAGGTGTGTGGTCAGTATGTGTGGGCGTTCGATGCCCGAGAAACTCAAGGACTCTGCCTCGACCTTCAACGTTCAACTCTCTAGACCTCTTGTATAGTCAGACACCAAGGCCAGCATGACCGCTCCTCGCAACTTACTACTATCCCAACCACTCCCACTCCTACTTCCACTCCCACTCCCACTCCCACCCTCCGATCTCTCAGTCTCTGCACCGTTCGGGCGACCACGAACCGTGCCGCTCGACGTTCGAGGCGGCGTCCTCTGGACTCGCCCCGCGCGGTTTCCTCCGACCCCCATTCACGGACCCCGTGAACACGACAGACGACGGTCGACGGTCGACGGACCCGACTCTCTCTCGAGCGTGCGCGTGCGCGTGAGCACCCGGGACCGGTTCGACTCTGCGACTCGCTTCGAGGATGTCGTCCGGGGCTCCCCTCTCCCCCTCCTCTCCCCTCTCCTCCCACTGCGCTCCATCCGTCCCTCCGTCCATCCGTTTCTGTCGGGGCTCGTTCTGGTGTGAACTTGTGTCTCGCATCTGCATCATCGGCAGGGGCGTCGGCAGGGGCCATGGCTGTCCATTGATCTGTACCCGACGCACGCCCGACGGATGAATTCGATGCTCGCCTCCCAGACACCCAGGACTCAGGATCCAAGACCGAGGACTCAGGACTCAGGACTCAGGACTCAGGACTCAGGACTCGGGATCCAGGATCCAGGACAGGACGCTCGGCCTCTAGCGCTCACCCAGCTGCTTCCTCGACCTCTGGAGTCTGGCCCAAGTTCAGGTCAACGGTCGTCGTCGTCATCATCGCCCGTCGCCGTTGGGACGCTCGGCGTATCCCACCGCCGCCGCCGACTCGACCCGCTCTCGCTCTCGTTTGTGCCCCGTTCGAGCGCAAAGGAAGAAGGCGACGGCCGACGGCCGACGGGCTCACAGTCGCGGACGGGGGTGAATGGGTGTTGCCAGCCGCTGGTCGGCAGCCTCGCCGAACTTCTTCTCTCAGCGGCCTTCGCCTTCGCCTTCGTCTTCGTCTTCGTGCGCATCGTGCATCGTGCATCGTGCATCGTGCATCGTTCGGGGTGGCTGACGGTCACCACCTGTCGGTAGATCCAGCGAGTGCGAGTGCGCGGGGGATGGACCGGTCACCCCCCACTTGGAGGTTGGGTGTGTACAATGTGGACGTCCGAGTCCCCGATGGGTTCGTTTCACGATCGGCATCGGGCATCGGGCATCGAGCTTCGTCATCGCCCCCGTCCCCCCCCCCTCCCTCTCGAGTATCGAGCAGGCCTGCCGCCTCAGGCTTCCACACCCAATCTGCCTGCAGGCTTTATTCTCGCGCGCGCGCGCAACGTCACAGCACGTCCGTATCGGCCCAAAGCCCAAAGCCCAAGCTCGAACGAGCGTTCACGTTGGTGTTGCACAAGCCCAAGAGGGGAGCCGTTGCGGTGAGGCTTCCCCCGGTGCGATGTGCGGTGTGAATGCGTATGTGATCCAATCTCAGATCGAGTCGGGCTGCCGCTGAGCGCTGAGGGCTGGGCGCGCGTTGCCCATCGAACGCGCCGGCATCGCGCGAGGACGGGACGGCAGCTCTCAGTCAGGACCGCTGCTGCTGCTGCTGCTAATCTATGCTTGTTTGACAGCTGTCGACTGCAGGTCGTCTCCATCAATTGATGCGCCCCCCTCCCTCGCCCTTTTCTCCTCCGCCGACGGGGCGTCTGTGAGAGCGAACCGAGACGTGGTGGGATTTTCGCGTTGTGGGATCACAAATCAGAGAAGGACGCGCGTGGCTTGGCTGCGTTTCTGTAAGTCGAATCGCAAATCGCAAATCGCCAGTCGCCAAGAGGCGCGTTTGAATCCCTCCGCCTTGGGTCTTGGGCACTCGGTTTCTCGGTACGTTCGGTGCGCCATCTTTCCGCTCTTGGCGTGGCGTGGCGTGGCGTGGCGTCGCGTTGTGTCTGACCGGACGAGGTCGAATGTGAATGGGTACACGGGCAAGCGCAGGCGGTGTGCCCGACATGGCGTGACCTTGGCCTTTGAGAAGGGGTCTTGTATCACGTATCACAGCGGGTTCACGATGGGCACGCGAGCGACTCGCGTGCACGCGCACAGTTCTGCTCTCGACTCGTGCGCCTCTGCCCCTTCCCCTCTTTTATCTTTATTCCGGGGGGAGGGAGGGGGGGGCATGTGGAGCTTGGGTAGCCGAGTGTCTTCGGGAACGGCAGGTGTCAGGCCTCGGGATCGTCTTTGGCACGAGAAGGACGGGTGCGAGCGCGAGTGCTTTAATGCCTGCGCCGGCTCGGGATGCCTTCACGCTGAGCACCGGGCTGTATGTACGTCGTCGCCGTACGCTAATGCTTCGCGGCGTTCGCCACCGTCCGTCTACGCTCGCTTGGAGATCTCGATGGCGCTTCTGCGTATGCGGTCATCGTTCATCTCACTTCATTCGAGCTTGGGCATGGGCAGAGGCGGAGGCGGAGGCGGAGGCGCAGCGGACGGTGCGGTGCGTTAAATGCGTACCCCAATTCGTGGCTTCGTCGCGGGTGTCCGTGCGCGCCCATCGATGCGTGTCGGCGCGTCAAGCTCTAAACACCGTGTGCGCACGCGCCGATCGCCAACACGGCTCCGCTTCTCTTCTTCGTGGCCCGCCAGCCTCTGCCGACGGACGCGAGTGCGCAAAGGTGCGTCATCGCCCTCGCCCTCGCGTCCTCTCGCGCGTGATTGTGGTGGTCGTGATCAGGGGAGGAAGGGGCAGACGACTTCTTGGACGGCTTCCAGCTTCGCGTGGGCGGCACGCTGAGCGTTCATAAGCTTATGGGGTGGGCGGCAGATCGGCCGCGGCTCGCGCAGGGGGGTCAGCCCGGTGCGAACCGTCCGTTCTCTCGCTCTCTTCCCTCTTCTCTCTTTCCCTCTCTCGTACTCATCCTACTCACCGGCCACGCACCACGCGCCACGTGCCGCTCGCCACTCGCCCTCGGCCAGCACGTCGTCCGGATGAGATTAGGGCGAGGAACCCTAGTCAGGGCCCCGCCGGGCTGCCTTTGTTCCCTGTTCCCTCGCGTCGACTTCCCGCCCCAATCCTACCCGTCCACATCCTGTTGCGGCTCAGTGCTCAGCGCTCAGGCCTGAGGGTGGTGCCCCGGTTTAGGCAGCGCGATGGACGAGTCGAGGAGGGACTCGATGCGCCGCGCGTCTCATCTCCGCTCGGTGCCCTCTCCGGATCGTGGCGCCTGTTCGGGTCCGTGGTGCGGGGTAGAGGGGGTAGGTAGGGGGGGATCGGGCTGCGAAGATGGCCGGGTATGGGAGGAGTGGTGTGCCGGGCTGACACGCTCGCTGGCAGTGGCAGGCTCGTGCCTCGGTTCTGGTCCCTGCGATGGCCGTTTCCCCTGGTCCGTGTGCCTGTTACTCTGAGTGCGTGCGATCCGTGCGCGGTGCTGTTGACGGGGTCATGGTCGGGATCAGGGCATGGATGGTCCCAGACGGCCCTGCTGGAAAAGGAGCGACGTCATCAGCTCTCGGTTGGGCTGCTTGTGTACGTACAGAGTGCTGTCTTCCAGTGCGTACATGGCTGGATCTATGCATGACGCAGGCCAGCGCTGTGACGTGATGGCGTTTAGGGTTGGGATCGACGGCCGCACTGTTGGGATCTCTGCGCCAGGAGTTGACGTGGAGACGCGGGCGTATCTGTACGGACCTGGGTTCACGTCTTGGATTCTGGACGGCCGAGGAGACCGACGGACACGTGCACTCCAAGTCGATTCCAAACTCCTCTCTCGACTTTGGGATATACGTATACAAGTGCACGAACCCCCTTCTTTCGTCTTTCGTCTTCCGCTTCCTCCTTTTCCTTCCATCCATCCATGCGTCTTCCATCGTGTCCTCTCCGCACGACAGACATAACGTACACTCACATCCCCGAAACCACAGGTCGACTGGCCTTTTCCATCTGCCCAAGCTCCCAACCCCGACAGACGCCCTGACCGCCTAGTCGTACCCGCCCGTAGACAGCGACGGCGGCAGCGCACCCGCCCCGCGCCCACAGCTCACCCCGATATCGTCCGTCAGCTCGAGCTCGACGAGCGACCCCCGCTCGAACACGTCCCACTCGACGAAGCAGTTCGACTTCCACCGCTCCCCGTCGATCTTCACGCTCTGCGCGCGTGTCGTGGCATATCAGTCCCGCGCACAAACATGCAGGAGACGGAGGAGCCAAGAGAGGACAGAGACGGGGACGGACCTTGACAAAGACGTGCCCGCCCGTGCCGTCCGGGGGGTTCCCCCTGAACCCGCTCGCGCGGACGGTCGTCGTCGTGCCCAGCACCGGGTTCCGGAACGAGACCTCCCGGAAGAAGGGCGAGGAGAGCAGCAGCTGGCGCGTCCCCGGCAGCGGGTACAGCCCCGCCAGGTAGAACCCGACGTAGCTCCCCATCGCGCCCGAGTCTGCTCGCGTGCGTCCGCGTGCGGGGGTGCGAGTGCGTCGGCGCGCGGGTGAGTGAGGGTGTGAGCGCGTGAGGGTGTGAGCGCGTGAGTGAGTGAGGGAGAGAGAGGGAGAGGGGGAGAGAGAGAGGAGAGGGGCGCACCGTCGTTGCCCGGGAGGCCGTTCGTGGAGGTGTTGTAGAACTGGGCGATGACCTGCCGCGCGCGCTGCGTGCTCAGCCCCGGCCTGTCCGCGTAGTGGTACATGAACGGGATCTGCTGCGACGGCTCGTCCGTCGAGTCAAAGTAGCCCTGCGCGTGCGTGCGTGCGTACGTGCGTACGTGTGCGTGTGGGGACGGATGCGTGTGCGTCAGCAAAGGGCGCGTCGTGGAAGGCGCATTGACGCACCTGGTCAAAGATAAAGTCGAGCCTGTCGACGAACTTCTTGCGCCCGCCCTGGAGCGCGATGAGCTGCGCGGTGTCGTGCGGGACGTACTGCGTGTACTGCGACGAGTCCGTCAACGCAGAGCAGACGACGAATTCGGCAGGGAGGACGCACGACGATGGGCGAGCCTTCGTAGAACCCGTCGTGGTTCTGCGCGTTCAGGAAACACGTCGCCTGCAGCGGGTCGTGGATGCTGCAGTGCCGGGGGTCCGTAACGTTGAACGTCCCGTTCGCGAACCGAGGCTGCGTGGATTCGGGTTTCGGTCAGGAGCCGCTCGTGGTCTCCCCGGGAAGGCGGCGGGTGCGCTTCTCACCTGCATGAACCCCGCGATGGACTCCTCGCCGGGGAAGGTCGTGTTTGGGTTGAAGACGTTGACGAAGTTCTGTGAGCGCCGCGCGTACTGGAGAACGTCGCCGGCGCATATGTGAGGATGAAGTGAACGCGCCTGGCTACCGACTCTCTCACCTTCTTCCCATCCGCGACCTTGCCCAACGCCTTGGCCGCCTGCGAGATCGCAAAGTCGTCGAACGCGTACTAAAAGTGCGAATGCCCGCGCGTCGGATCAACGCTCCTTCGATCACAGACACAAGAAGACGAGCGAGCGTCGATACCTCGAGCGTGCGCGAGACCTGCTTCGAGTTCGTCCCGCCCCGCTCGAACACGTCCTGGGGGACGTACCCGAGCGTCTTCCACACGTTCGCCTGGCGCCCCTGCAGGTCAAAGTTGGGCGGCTGCTGCTCCGCGTCGGCCAGGAGCGCGGCGTAGAGCGCGTCGACGGGCACGCTCAGCGCGGCCGCGTGGTCTTTGAACCTGTCGCGTGTCCGTCAGATCTGGCGGATCGGTGGGGGCGAGAGGAGCGGCGTACTTTACGAGGAACTCGGCCAGGATGGGGTCGCCGTCTGGGATTGCTGTGAGCAGGGACGCTGTGAAGGTCAGATTATAGATCGCTCACTGCTTCCGCCCTGGATGAAGTGTTTGACCGTCGCGCCTCGGCACTCGGGCAGCCACCCTGTTGAGCGTCCTCTGCTAAGCAACAGCGCACACGGAGAATTTTGGATATGGGCGAGGGGGGCGGCACACCTTCGTGTTGTTGGATGTTGATCATCCCCCGCACGATCCGCGCGAACGTCGCCGGGTCGTGGAGGGACATGAACGGGTACAGCGTCCGGTACGTGTCCCACTTGCAGCGTTGTCCGACATCAGCCCTCCCTCCCTATCCTCACAGGCCGGCACGACGCGGAGCACTCACGTTGCAGTAGAAGGAGTCGTAGTACGGCTCCGTCGACTCCCACAGCGGGTTCTCCCCCGTATCTGCACAATCACGCAAAACGCCCGTCAGCGTTCAGCTCTGCGTACGCAGCCACGCGCGCGCCGCAGGGCAGGGATCACGCACAGTCCGCGGGCGCGAGGTGCGTCCGGTACATGGAGCTGTAGAACAGGTCGACGACCGCCGGGTCCACGCCGCTCGTGTCGACCTGCACGCGCCCGAGCAGCTCGCTCCACTGCGCGCGCGCCCCCGCGCGGACCCGGTCAAAGTCGAACTCGGGGACCTCCTCTTCGGCGTTCGCGCACGCCTGCGCGGTCGAGATGAAGGACACGCCGACGCGCGCGAGGATCGCGGTGGGGCCTGTGTCGAGCGCAAAACGGCGGGGTCAGGAGTCAGGACTCGGACGGGGAAGAGAGAAGAGGGAAGGAGGGGGTACCGTGCGGGTTGGGCGTGAAGGTGAGGAGCGCGCCGAGCTCGTCGACGAAGCTCGTGTAGAGCTGGGTGAGCGTCACCGTGTTCTGCACGGGGAAGTTGGCGAGCCACGCTCCATACTCGGCCGGTGCGCCCTGCCCGCCGAACGTTAGCAGATATCATTCCGGGCCACACGTAGGGCGGACTCACGAGCTCGTACCCGTCCCCTTTGAAGTCTACGCAGGTGAAGGCGCGGTAGCGTCCTGGCCCGAACGATCCTGCAAACGTTGCGCCTCCTGATGGAAAAGGGTGAGGTGAGGACCAAGGCTGAGCATCTTGAAGTGCAGCGGAACCCACCAACGACGCGCGCGGTCGTCTCGTTCAGGTCCATGATCGGGTCGGTGCTGCTCCGCTGGCCGTCGTTGGTGATGTCCACCACCAGCCGGGGGTTCTTCGTGTCGCGCGGAAACGTATACCTGTGTACACCACATCAATCTCATCCTTTCACTGCCTTCGTTTCCAGAGAACAACAGCGCTCGTTTTTCGTAGCGTACCGGTGCAGCGCCGTTCGACGCGTCGATGTCAACTCGACCCGGATCCCAGTGGACTAGGCGCCTACATCAGCAGGGCGCACGGTACATGCAGGAGCGGCAGCGAAGAGGGACCGTACGAGATTGGACGCAAAGTATCCCGGCTCGGCAGCGTCGTCCGGAGTCCCTACTCCCAAACCAGCATTAGATCGGGCGGCCCTAGCGCAATGAACGGTTCAGTGTCTACCATCTGGGAGAACCTTTCGGAGGGTCTTGCGCCCAGCGAGCGAAGTCTGACACTCCTCGAAGGTGTTCCCCTTCCCGCACGACGCGAAAGCCCACAACTTGAAGAGCGACAGAGGAACGGCCTGTGCGATATCAGTCTTTTTTATGAATTCGAAGAGGAAGTGGGAGGTATACGCACACCGCCCGTGCCGTCGTCATGCAGCTGCGAGAATCCGGTCACGTTGAAAATGGGGTTCGCATCGTATCCAGCATGCTGCTCAAACGAGATACGATGAGCATTGTTGCTCGAAGAATTCTAGGATTACGGTGACACACGTTCCCCGGCGAGTCGGTGTCCATCCCGACCTTCACCATGCCATGTGGCACATTCGCCCCTGTAGACCACGCCTGTGTCAATTGGTACTTGGAAAGGAGCAAGATAGTGTTACGCACCCGGGAAGACATGTCCCCCATTCGTCGTCCCCACAAACAGATTCACCCGACTAGCCGCGTCAGGAATGAAAACAGCAGAAGCAGCAGGAGCAGCGGCGCTCGGAGTCGTCGCTCCCGGACTCGCGAACGCGACCGAAGTCTGGACGCAAGCCACCAGAGGACCCAGCACAGAAAAGACGACAACCGGCGACAACGAGAGCACCATGGCGCGGGCAGGCAGCGTGTCCAGATATGAGCTCGTCGTTCACGGTCTCGCGAGCTGTCCCTTCTTAAGTGGGAGCGCATAACGGCAACCTGAAGGGATCAGACGTGCGGGAAGGTCAACGCATTCGTCTCCGCGCACCATTCCAGCCCCTGCGAGCCATCCCAGCTGACCCGCCTCCATGCACGTCGTCCGTAAGACGACCGGGATGCGCGGGCACGAGGCGGGTGCCCGCCGAGCATGTGAGGCGTCCGTGCGGGCATAGTGGGGGCCGGGCGCGGACGATTTTGCGACGAGCAGGTTCGGCTTCTCTCGTATCTGTCTACACGTGACCGCGCGTCCATGAGGAAAGAGACAATAAGATGGACGGAATGAGAGAGCGAGAATGCGTCTGCGAAGGAATTGCAACGAGAAGATGTCAGTGCTGCTCATACGGTCCATCAGAGTCCCGTCGGACGAGAAGTTACGTACCATGAGTTCTGAGGGAAACTGTATATCCTCTACGTCAGTCAGTCAGCATCCGTTACGTCCGGCAACCCACCTTCGCGAAGACTGCAGCGGCAGTCGTGTGAACCTCGGAAGACACGGGACGCATACAGCCGCATAGGAGGAGGCAATCTATACACGTTCCGGCCTCCGATATGTTAGAGTACAACAATATCTGCGATACAGTGAGTCTACGAGAACACATTCTTCTATTGGTACATGATATGCCTGCGTCGACGAGCTCGCGTATCAGCATACTCGGAAGCACACATAAAGCGCAAGGAAAGACGTACGCGGTGTCGAATTGCTCCATCAAGTCCAGCACCTGCTCGAGATGCTTGAACCCAAGCGGCTCGTTCCGGCCCTGCGCGAGCGCACCTGCAGTCTTGACGATATTCTTGATCTGCCTCCCGTTCACCTTCTTCTCTGCGAGCGTGTGCAGCTCGTCGTACGACAGACCGCCGTACGGGACGTCGCCGTTGACACGCTTCAGGAACGCGAGCCAGATCTGGCGTTTCGCGTCCGAGGACAGGTCGGCGTAGCGGAGCGAGACGTGGATCCGGGACTGGAACGCCTCGTCAAAGACGCGCACCCGGTTCGTCGTCAGAAAGAGGATGCCGCGGAAGTATCTGTTCACCCGGAACCGGTGAGCACTCCATCTGCGGGGCATGCGTCCAGCATGACACGGGATGGGTTCGACTCACTCGAGCTGCCGCAGGAAGACGGCGACCATGGCGTTCCGCTCAATGTGTGCGAGCGTCCGCTCTTCGAGGAACACGTCCGCCTCATCAATCAAGACTACCGCGCCCCAGGTTGCGGCCACCTTGAGGATATTCGTTAGGTTTGCGTCCAGGAGGTCGGCGTGCGTGCCGAGATCGGCGGCTCCCACGACGTAGAGAGGCTCTACAGGTAAGTGCATTGCCGGTCAGTTCCATGAGAGATCGAGGCGATCGCGGGGGATGTGTTCCCTGTCTACAACACTCACTTCGCACGTCTATAACAAGACGAGGTGAGCTCTGTGACGTAGGAACTTGGGACGGGAAAGGACATACATTCGCTCATCGCTTCCGCAGTCAAGCTCTTGCCCGTCCCTGGGTTTCCGTAGAGGTTGATGACGAGACCGTGGCCCTTGCCAGGGACGAAGTCATCAAACTTGTTGGACGAGCCGGCAACATGGGACTCCACAAGGGTCTTGAGGACCTGCTTGTGCTTGGGTGGGATGACGAGCTGCTCGAACGCCTCGTCGTTCCACTCGAAGCTCTCGACGCGCTCGACCATAAACTCCACTTTGAACGTTCGTGAGCCAGATCAGCGTCTCGAAACTGCCAGATGGCGAAGGGACCCCAATTCAGGGACTGCACTCACGCCACTGCTTGTCTGCGAAGCTAAAGCCGTAAACGATGGGAGAGGTGAGAAGCAGTTCTTCCTCTGTGAGGTCGCGCGAGTCTTCTGCAGACACGGTGCCTCGGGTACGCTGTGCATGTCTATCTATATCCTGTCCATTGATGTTCTTCACAACACGAGGCAGAGGCAAGTAGTTGGGCACCGTGTCCGCGAACGTCTCTGCAGAAAATGAGCAGACGCTACACCAGAACAAAGAGAGGGCACCAACTCCGGTCGATCATAATCCTTGAGTTCACCTGTAGCTGCGGTAAGCAACATGAGGGCCGCTGAAATAGAGCAGCACATACACTGGTCTTGATGTGACCGTGATCCTTGAAGCGGAATGCGAGCCCGCGATATGCGACATGGTGCATGCCCCCTGCGAGCTCCGCCCACTTCCTTCCGCGTGCGATGAGACGCTCCTTGAGACCCCCTACGCCGTCCGGTCCCGAGTAGTACTGGATGGGGTATGCGACCAGCGACGAGATCTTCTTCGTGCCCTTGAAGCGCGCCACGTCGACCACCCTCCCCAGGCCTGCAAACCCAAACGTCGACTTTGGCCTGTTGGCGTTCGCGCCGGTGCCCAGATCTCCCAGATTCTCGGCTGGGCCTCCAATATCGGCCTCGACGTACTCGACGACGAGACGCCAGAAATACTGCATCTGCTGCTCCTGCGAGTTCTTCGACGTCAGCAGTCCCGTAGGATCGTATGCTGCAGACACGGGCGCCTGATTATCGGCCTTTTGGCACAGCTCCGCGTGCAAGAGACGGACACAGCGGGGCTCGGAGGTGGTGGGGCAGAGCATATACAGAGTCGTCTTGCCGGGGACGAAGAGTGACCATAGCAGATCAAAGTTGACCTCGTCGTGCTTGAGTAGAGAGGCGAGTGTGTCGAGGGTGTTCGAATACGTATCTTTGAGCCAACCGAGCAGATGTGAGAGGTGACTGTGTGCGCGGCGGATAGACGAGTCTTCGGCCTCATTGGGCAGCTTTGTAGCAAGCTCGTCCGCATGCGCTTGCAGCTCGGGGAACCAGGCCAGGAGTGTTTGCGGATCAATCTGAGGAGAGAGATAGAGTTAGGCATTCAATGTCGCGGACTAGACCTTCTACGGAGACGAAGAGACGTCAACGTACCCGAAGGGGCTTGGCCGTCCATGAAATCCCCGACACGTGCCCAATGACATCTTGACCAGCTTTGATCAGCTCGGGGCTATTGATTTGCAAAACGGTCGTCACGTTGTAGCGGTTGGCCTTTCCATCTTGACTATGGTTGAACCTGCGAATGACGGCAAACGCGTAGACGTTGTACTTCTGCGCGTCGTTCTTCCCCGCCGCCGGGTCTTCCGTAGATGGTGGCGCAGGACGAATGACCCATGTGTTCTTGAAGGTGTCATGGATCTCGTGCAGGTACTTGATCTCCAAGACGCTACCCGGACTTCCTTCGGGAACTACCTCCTCGACTGCAGGGCCTGGCTGCGACGGGTCGAACTCGACCATCTCTCCCGCGAGCGCGGGCATGGCAAAACCAGGTGCTCCTTCATCGCCTCCGACGTTGCCAGCTGGCATACCCAACATGTTAATGATATGTGGCGGCGCTGCTGAATGCCGAGGAGGCATGGGAAGGAGCACTAGGCGAATGGCAGTAGCACTCACCATGCGCAGCAAGCCTCTGAGCAATACGGTGATGTCGGTTCCCTCGCATGCTGGTGTGAAATGTAGTGCTGAATTCTGGGGAGTGGCGCCGAGAAGACGAGACGTAGAGAGTGTAGCGAAGTGGAATACGCGCTCTTGGGGGTCTTATGCGGTTTCCTAGGAACTAGATGACTGAGCCTCGTGCCCTGGGCGTGAAACAGATGGAGTGTATTCGAAGTCTCACGTACAAGGGCGTTTGAGGTACGGAAACAATCGCAGGTGACGACGAATTCCGGGTAGCGCAGAAATGCAGTGTTCTCGTCTGTTCGGTAGCAAGCGAACGACAGAATCAGTCTTCCGCCAACTCGTGGGGCTCCGAGCCTGGAATGGAGCTACTCAATGTCGGTGGCCCGGCTGCACGAGGAGTTTTCCTCAGGACCACGCGTCCGACGTTGGGTGACGACCGACGAATGGGGGAAGACAGAAGCCAAGCTGTGGGCGTGTGGCGCAACAGATCGTCTGATAAGTGCGCCTCGTTGATAGGAGAAGAAGGAAAGAGGCCACCTACAAGCACGTCCACGTACCAGCTTTATAGCCCTCGCTCTGCAGAGCCTGCAAGGTGTGCTGCGTGTTCCGAAGCGTGCTGCGTCAGAAGTCGCGTGAGCCACACACAAGTATGGAAACCGGGAACGCTGAGTGGGAGCGCTGGGTTGCGTATACCAGACGTTGGCGTAATAGAATGACCCACCTGCTGGTTCGGCGATGGTCGAGCAAACCTGGAATCCCGATATGTTGCGACAAGTAATAGCCAGGGAATTGAGAGTCGCTGTGCGCAGGCAGTATGGATTTGCGGTATGAAGCAAAGATCCTGTCCTTTTCCTGCTAGATTATTCGTATTAATTAGCACTTCGGAAGACAGGAGTACAAATAATAGGCCCCTGGCCAGGACCTTGCGCTCGATTCTGAGACTCGGGTGTTCGTCTTGAAGTTGATGTCGAGGGCAACGCGCCTGGAACAACTTTCTCGCGCCCGTCGGCGTCTGAAACGGGACAGCGCGACTACGAGCGCCTCGCCCTTACCCACCACTTTCCCGATTGCCAGCTCGACCACCACCCGTTCATTTACCCTGCCACAGTCACCCAGACGCTGACCATATGCACCAGTGAGGCTCCATTCAACTCTAAGTTAGCGCAGCCAACCGGCGTCGTGATGACCGAGTCTGAGACACATCAGATGACCCTGCATCGTGTTCATCTTTCAAATACCTCCTACAAGCATCCATAAAGACTTCTCGATGACATAGTGAAGGCATTAAATCATAAAACTATACTATGTACAACAAGAAATCTACCAGACTTTTCTCCTACTCGCAATATCTAGCTGTTGTCAATTCCACCAAGTAAGTACCCTCCTTATCACCAAGATGATGTGAACAGCCGCTGTACGTTGTGCGATCCCGCATACTAGTTGTCACGGGTTGTCCGCCAAGCGACGACACATCCTCCAACCCGATCATGTACCCCGCACTACCCCGCACCTGGGAGCCCTTATCGCCCGCGGATACAGCTCAGCTGCTCTCCTCTTCTTTCTCCCGAAACTGCTATGACAATTTGCGGCTGGTGAATCTTCACGCAAGATGGCCCCCTCACGAATCCGAATTTCGTTCTCCCACCCGATCCCAAACTTATCGCGCTTGGGAACGCCTCCCACCGTCCACATGAGAACAACTCGGCCCCCCGCACTCGCCTGCACTTTCCATACACGGTCCGGACCATATACCTTACCGCGGACGCAAGTCTGAGCCGCCTACACCAGTGGTTGCGTGCGGCCCACACGGTCGCTGGGTCCGTCCGTCAGGGCGAGGAGAGTCTGATTAGCGTGTGTACGCGACGCTATGGGTGGACCTAACTTAGACCCGTTCGGGTCCGGAGACAGCTGGGGTGAGTGTATATAAAACGCCGCTACTCTGAACGCTCGGTGTCGCCTTTACGCCCCTCTACGACCTCCCACCCTTGTTCGCGCCCAGACGCCCTCACCTCGTCAGCGCCAACGCTAGCCTCACGACGTTCACGAAGAGCTGAGGACACCGAACGCTCACGCTTCTGCCACGATGTCAGACAAGGGCAGCGTAACGCACAACTCCAGTCTCGAGAACGAGAAGACCCCTGTGGTCACGGAGACGCGCATCGCGTATGGAGGAGAGGAGTTGCTTCCGCCACCCCCGGAGCTTACGGAGGCGGAGGTGAAGAGGCTCTACCGCAAGATTGACATGCGTCTCATGCCCATACTCACGCTTATGTACCTCTGCTCGTTCTTGGACCGAGGGAACATCGGTGCGTAGCGTGTATACTAGGGGGCGCAGTAGATCAGACTGACGTTCTATACAGGGAATGCGAAGTTGCAAGGGCTGACAACGCAGCTCGCGTTGACAGGAGATAAGTACAACATAGCTCTGGTGAGTGCGATCCACATCCTGACGAGACGCGCATGTTGAATTCGTCTCTCCAGACGATGTACTTCGTACCATATTGTTTGTTTGAATGTCCAGCAAAGTGAGACAGAGCTCCCTTTGTTTCTTCAACCAGGTAGCTAACGGTCGTTTTCGGCAGCATGGTGCTTAAGAAGTTCCGCCCGTCAAAATGGCTGCCAGGAATCACCGTACGTCCGCCTTTCACGCGTCATGCGCGCGCATACTCACTTCCGTTGCAGCTCGTCTGGGGATTGATCATGTGAGTTATGATGCCACCGTGTACTGTATTTTCACGCTCTAAGCCTGTAATCACAAGGACTCTAATGGGCCTGGTGAAGAAGTAAGTACTTGATGCCACCATCGTGACATTCATGTCGCTGAGTGCGCTTATCCATCTCAGCTATCCACAGCTTGTGGGTACTCGTATATGTCTCGGCGTTGCCGAGGCTGGGCTGTTCCCTGGAGTTGTCTACTAGTCCGTCCTCTTTCTCTCTCCTCAAATTCTGCGTTCACTCAGCTACGCACGCACATATAGTCTTTCCCTGTGGTACCCTCGTCACATGCTCCAGTTCCGCGTCGGGATGTTCTTCGGAGGTGCAACGCTTGCCGGAGCGTTCTCTGGTCTTCTCGCGTTTGGGATCTCGTTCATGTCTGGCACCGCGGGACTGCTCGGCTGGTCCTGGATCTTCGTAAGTGTACTCGCTCTAAAAGCGCAAGTCGTGATTCTGACCTTGACTTGTAGATTATCGAAGGCATGGCCACGGTCGTTGTGGGCGTCATCTCGTTCTTCAGTACGCGGTATACGCTCTCAGTGGTCAACGCACTGACCAACTATATCTGCATTTGCCAGTTCTGGTGGACTTCCCGAGCACGGCCACCTTCCTGACGCCTGAGGAGCGCGCATACGTTGTTCACCGCAAGAGTGAGTATCCTCCAACGCCCATGTCTTCCTTCAGTTGATGTATTACTTTGCATGGTAGAGTACGACAACTCGTCCGTCGGCGAGGAGGAGCACTTCGAGGTCCGCCACATCTGGGAGACGCTCCTCGACTGGCAGGTCTGGGCACATATTCTCATCTACATGGCTATTATTGCTCCCCGTGAGTACTTTGAACTCTTGCCCTGTTATTGCATTGGTAACTCACCCTCATGCAGTGTACGGAATTTCCCTGTTCTTGCCGTAAGTTGCTCTCATGCTCTACTCATTGAACCGGGGTTGTTCACACACTTTCCTTCTCCAGCTCCATCATCAACGGGTACGTCACTTCTATGCACCTACTGTGACGCCCAGAGCGGAGCATCCGCTTGCTGACTTTCATTCTCGTCATGTAGCTTTGGCTTCAGCACGCCGATCTCGCAGCTCCTGACAGTTCCGCCCTACGTCTTCGCCAGTGCGTCCGCTCTTTCCTTGCCATACTTGTTCAACGCGTCATGCTCATTCACCTCGACTAGCCATCACACTCCTGGTTTGGGCCGTATGGTCTGACCGCATCAAGAAGCGGTACCCATTCGTACTCGCCGGATACATCTTCTGCACTGTCGGGTTCGCCATCAATATCTCCAACGTCTCCATCGGCGCGAAGTACTTTGGTACCTTCCTCATCGTCGCGGGCTCGTATGCAGGGTTCCCCGGAATTGTCGCTTGGTATGCACTATTTGCTCAGCAGCCCCAATGAAGCCCTACTAAGTTGCGGATGACAGGCTCGGAAACAACCTTGCGGGACACTACAAGCGCGGCGTCGGAATGGCGCTGCACATCGGTATCGGCAACTTTGGCGGTGCCATCGCGAGCAACATCTACCGCACGCAAGATGGTCCCCGCTATATCCTTGGACGTAAGCTCTCTACCCCTTTGTTACGATGCCGAGGAAAGTTCCTGACGCGCGTTCGCGCTGCAGACGCTTTGGAACTCATGTTCCTTGGGATCGGGTTCATCGTCCTGCCGCTCACAGTTTTAGCGTACAAGCGCATCAACTCGCGCCGTGATGCTGCGATGAAGGAAGCAAACGAGAAGGGAACAAAGCTCAGCCCAGAGGAGATCCGGAGGCTGGGAGACCGCGCGCCCGATTTCCGGTACACGTTGTGAGTGTACCGCTTGCCATGTACCGCTGCTACGCGCACTTGGCTGTACCTGTTCATGGAGCTTGCATGACGTTGCCGGTTCTGTACGCTTTGTATATTAGACGTGACAACTGTAACGATAGACAGGTAACTTGCAGTTGCCAGCGTCGCGACCAGACCTGACCCGATCCTGTGACACAGTCACGTGAATGTGATTCGTCGTGTCTACGTGACTCCCTTTTTTGGGCGCTCACGGTCATACCCTGGCTTGCCTCTCCGCCACGACGACCAGAATTGGGGATGTCCTGTTGACGTGCAAGGCAAGTCCCTGAATGGATGGCTCTGCATATGAATGTCTTACCTATGATTATGCGATACAGAGAGGCCTGATAAATTGGCGAACCAGCTTCCGAGTCGCTGCCCGACCTCCGAGTCAGGAGGACGCCTGATAGTCAAGACTGCGATCCCGAGCAATTGACTGCTCTTGCAGTGAGATCTACCATACCTCATGGAAAAGTACGCTGGCGAAGTACACGATGAATTGCACTCACCGGCTTATCCGTTCGATGTTCAAGAGCACCTGATCATGACCGGTGACGACCCCGTTTTGTGCCGCTCTCAGTGGGAGAGGCTGACTGCACAGTACTGATGGTGTACTGCTATTTAGTTGGAAATAGGGCATAGTTGACATGCATGGTATGGAACCAAGAATCATTGGCTGATCAGCCTCTCGACCGTGGTGACCTTCTCCCGGCGGTCCTACGAAGTCTTCCTTAGCGCTCAAAATACCTCCGCTGTGGTGGCCATGTAGGAGGTTTTCATGGCTTCAATCGTGCGCCTCTGACCTTTCGCTTTTTATGGGCCAACGCGAACAGGCACGTACACTAGACTCGTATACGTCACTCCTGTGTAAGGAGAGTCACAAGCATTCATCAGGCGGCACGCTCGGTCGGTCGAGCGACACGGTTACGCATGGCTCCACAACTTCTTCAGCTTCTGATCTGCCGTCCGACGGTCGCGAACTCCTTCAGTGAATCCTGCCGCCGCGCCCGCCGTGCCGTGCTATAACGTGTTGTCGGTTGGCTTCTTCAAGCGCATTGCCAGATTCGACCATCAGGACGTGTCTCTTTACCCCCGGGAAGGAAGCCTGTTAGGTCACATTCCGCCGCAAAGCCCTGTGAGGTGCGGTGAGTCGGAGGTATTCTTATGCTCCTTGCGATCACCATGTCGATGCCGCCTGACCTTCCGCCTCAGAAGGATGACAGCGAACTCAACAGGCAAGTCGAGATCATGAGGGCGGCGACCATGCGAGCCCGTTACCTGAAATTAGGCCGTCTCGGCTGTCGAAACGCTTCCTCCGCATCTGCATCAGCCCTTCAGTGCCGTCTCCCGCTCCAGTTCACGCTATCGAAGATCCGCCCTGCAGCTGCTCGCTCTTCCTCTGTCTTGTCTGCTGTTCACTGGGGGAATGTAACCGAGCCTTCTGCGGCACAATGCTAGCCAGCCCGCGCCTCTCCGGGGCACATAAAGCCTTCGTGAGCTCTCTCCGGCTTGGGCAGACGAGGTCGCAGAGATGACACGCTCCTTACAGTGGTTCATCGCCTTCGTAGGCTTCGCCCTCGTCTCGCGCTCGTCTCCGGTGCTCCATACCCCGTCGTCCTCCACACGTTCCCCCTCTTTTACGAACGTGAAGAATGGGAGGCGGGCAGATGCGCCCATCACCGATCCTGCGAGCCGTGTCAATCTTTTCGTTGGCACGACGGGTCCGGGACATGCTTTCCCTGGTACGTGGAGACAATGTACACCTTGGCTTTCACTGAGTTTCTGCGCAGGTGTAACGCTTCCACATGGTATGGTCAAGGTCGGAATGGATACCGACTCAGGTGACAACGTATGCCCACTTCTTACCTATTCGTCTCGTAGGCCGACAGCTCACGTACCGGCTTTGGAAAGCATGCTGGATATGATGCCAATCCGAACGCTTTGCCGTACGGCTTCTCTCAGCTCCATGATGACGGGACCGGAGGCGTACGTGGATCTGTGCTGACCAGAAACGGATTTTCTGTGCTGAACGGAGTTCCCTGCAGTCCGTCCCACTTTCACTATTTAAGATCTGGCCGTTCCTCAACTGCGGAGACGGCGACAACGATCGTTTCGAAGTCTGTCCCTGTGATATCAACTCGCGCAAAGTGAAGCGCAAACTCCTCGACGATGGTGCGAGTTTTCTTCTGCCCCTCTCACACCCGGAGTCACGTTGGACTACTACTCTGAAGGGTTGCGCGAGTTCGCGCCCCACTTGCACATGAGAATACGATGGAACCCTCACTGACGGTGCGCTGTTTGACAGGTTCTCCCGACGATGCTGCAGAACCAGGCTACTTCGCGTCGAACTTGGTATGTCAATTTCTTCTGCAATGACGTCTTTTGCCATATTCATTCCCGCGGGCTCGGTGATAGTCTACAAATATCCGCGTCGAGCTGACCGCGACCAAGCGCGCAGCTCTACACAGGTGTGTAGCGTCATGCGTTCATTCGCCGGCGCACTGTAGACAGACAATCTGACCCGGAGCAACGTCTGTAAAGGTACACGTTCCCAGCCGACTCGACCATCCCCCGCCTCGTCGTCGACGTGACCAACGACGGCCAACAGAGCAACTCGCTCCCGATCGTGGAGATCAATCCCGATACCGGGCGTGTTGTAGGTGAGTTGAGATGCCACGGCTTCTGAAAACCCGCGCGAGCTTCGGGGCTCACACGCGCGCAGCTGGTGCGACTTATGCTGCAAGCTTCGGACCTGGCGTCTACCGCGCCTACACATGCATGGACTTCCGCGGCGTCGGTTTTGACCTGGGGTCCCCTACCGAATTTGGAACATACCTCGGCAACTCGCCCATCCGGGGGTTCACCTCGGGCGTGCAGGAGTACCACAACTACCGGGCCGAGATGGGTGCGCTGCTTGGCTTCAAGCAGAATAATGGCGGCGAGACGACGATCATTGTTCGCGTCGGCATGTCTTTCATCTCGACCGACCAGGCATGTGCCAACGCTGAGGCAGAGATTCGGGACTTTGACTTTGAGGGCGTGCGCGCAGCTGCGCGTGCAGAGTGGAACGAGCTTTTGGGCCGCGTTCAGGTCGGGACGGAGGGTGTCGACGATGATACAATTGAGCTCTTTTACAGCTCGTTGTACAGGACCCATATATCTCCTGCTGACTGTAAGCAGAGTTCAACCTCTCTCGCGCTGCTACTAAGCTGACAGAAGAACATAGACACCGGTGAGAACCCGCTCTGGAACTCCACTGAGCCGTACTACGACTCGTTCTACTGCAATGTTCGTAGCTCGCGTTTTCACAGACCCGAGATGGGGCTCATTTGGATTCTAGTGGGACACATTCCGCAGTCTTTATCCCCTCATGTCTCTCCATGACCCGGAGAACTTTGCACGCATTGTGCGTGGCATGATCAACATCCAACAGCACGAAGGCTTTCTTCCTGAATGCCGCGGCGCCACCGCCCAGCAGTGGATTCAAGGTGGCAGTGGTGCGTAACAACTCGTACACCATTCCAACCAAGGTTTCCGTCCTGAATGATAGCAGATGGTGACCCCATCCTTGGCGAGTTCTTCGTGAAGTTCGCCGAACACGCGTCTGAGCTCAACGTCGATCCTACCGCGCTCTACAATGCACTTCTCGCCGACGCGGAGACCCAGCCTGCTGACTGGAACCTGCAAGGCCGTCAGGCAAATATATACAATACCCTCGGCTACGTCCCACAAGACCTCGTCGAACCCGGAGGCGCGAACACGAAGCAGGTCTCGCGCACGCTCGAGTACGCGTTTGGTGACTTCGCGATCTCACAAGTTGCCAAGCTGCTTAACAAGACGGACGACGCAGCGAAGTACGCCAAGCGCGCCGGCAACTTCGTTAATGTCTGGAACCCGGACTTGAAGGCGCCCGACAACGACTCGATTGTCGGAATGGTGCAAGTGCGTATATGTGAAGCTGTTGTGCTGCTGGGCGCTGATGTAGCTTGTATCGTTGTGCACAGCCGCGATTCCAGAATGGGAGCTTTGGGTTCACGGACCCTAGGCATTGCAGCCCGAACGACCCCACTGGGGCCAACTGCTTCTTGTTCAACACCAACACTGATGGGTTCTACGAGGCCTCGCCGATTGTTGTACGTATCTCTCTTCGGTGTTACGCTCCAGATGATCTGACACGAGTTTAATAGTACTCGCAATTCGCTCCACAAGACACAGCGAAGCTCGTTGAATTGCAAGGCGGTCCAGACGCGTTCATCACGCGACTTGACTACATCTTCGACAACGTGAGTTGGCACCCTCTTCAATAGCGCCGAAATGCTCATGTTGCCTTTAGAACTACTTTGATTCGACGGACGAGCCCTCTCAGCAGATCCCATACATGTACCATTACGCGAATGCGCCCGGCCGTAGCACGCAACGCTCGCGCCAGGTTATATCGCAATTCTACAGTACAGCTACCAATGGCCTTCCCGGAAATGATGGTACGCATACGCATTCCATGCACCGCCTCACTTACGCTAATACACATATCCCTAGACTCGGGTGCTATGGGCAGCTACGTCACATTCTACCTTGCCGGGCTCTACCCGGTCCCCGCAACTCGGCAGTATCTCCTCTCCTCCCCTTACTTCCCCTTTGTCTCTTTCTTCAACCCACTCTTCAACACCACCACTACCATCTCCGTCACCAACTTTGTCGGCAACCCCGCAAGCGGCACGGGGGGCACCGTATTTGTGCAGAACGTGACGATCGACGGCCAACCGGCAAAGTCGAATTGCTTCCTCGAGTGGGATGTGTTCGAGCGCGGCGCCACCGTCGAGCTCACCCTCACGGACGACATCAACGTGACGTGCGGTGGAAGCGGGAATGGCACTGACGCTCTTCCGCCTTCGCTCTCTACGGGTGGCTTCGACACTGTGTGAGTTTACTTCGCGTCGGAGTTCAACGCTCGTACGACACCTTCTCTTCATGACCATGTTCGTCGACATACGCTCTCTTGCCTCCTCTTTTTTTGTTCTCAGCTCTCTTGGGCTCATGTAGTATGATCTCGTGTATCATTGTATCTTTATCACTTCTCGCAATCGGAATCACTGTCTCGCCGAGCTTCAGTGAGTTACGCTAGCAGCCAGTGCGTTGCCCAGACCCTGTATGATTTATGTATATGTGCTGCATCATGAGCCAAGGCAAATCGACTTGTGTATGGTGACGTATTACTGTCAGGGCTATGCTCTCAGCGGAGCTGAGACAGTGACGGTGTCGAGCCCAGGATCATCGTCCCGAGATCTGTTAGCGTTCTCTGCCTCAAATTCGGGGGTCCCGATGAAGCTTATCACTCTGAAAATCACCATGAACTGCATGAAGGGTGGCTGAAGATGACCAGATACTTGAGGGTTTATGAAGATTATTGCCTACCAGTGCCTGAGCGGGCAATCTTTGACGCTGGATACGGGCCGTACGCCCGATAGGCGCCTCAGCGACTCCTTGACTCGGACCAGGTCTTCGACTCTCCTTCTATGAATCGAAACCATGTACAAGACTGCGACAGCCTCGCAGTTCCCAATACTTAAGAATAAGGTTTTGTTATGAATTCTCTTGATTCACTGAGATCACATACTGATACTCCGAGTCTCTAGTAGCCTTACCATGTCACCGCAGGGACCCTCCCGCATCGACTCAACTTGGATGACTTCGAGTCCGAACGGCCAATGTAGTGCAGATATCACATTCCCCCAACGCTCTTGAACTAAAGTGTTATGTCCTCGGCCTACGCAAGACCTTGTGTGCAGTCCTGGATGTATCCATCAGTGTGGTACCATCCTGCGGATGGGCTGGCATATGCTCACTACACAGGTTCATTACGCTGCCGGCACCAGGGTCAGGTTCGGTAGTCTGAAGGCATGAAAGGTAACAACTCCCGACACTTATCTGGCCTTCCTATGCGACCTACCTTGCCAACATGATATTTGTCCGATGACAGGCCCAGCCGGGAATGAACCCACCCTCAGAGCTATCCCCAGAGCAGTTCGAATCCAAGTCTAATTTGCTGCGGCCTTCCATCTGTTTTAGCCTGATCACTCTTTCAGGAGTCTACCACCGAAGGTTGTATTTGTGAGCGCTCACAAAGTCCCTCTGACATATGGTTTGATGACGCACATTATAAATATGCCAGCGGCTGGAACGCCTCGCCGACCTGTAGAATTGAGTTATGGTTTAGTAGCTGGTGGTCCCCAAGGCGAAGAGCGCCGCTCGAGGCGAAGTGGCCTTGACAGTGGAGGGGCGTGCAGCACTGGGCCACACTCTTCCCTCCTCCCACTCGCCAGGCTAGTCGAGGATGAACACGTTGTGTGGAGAACAGCATTGGAGGCAAACGGGCCATGAGTGAGTCATTTGAGCGACTCAGTGGGTGCATACTGAGATGCGTCTACTTGTCGTCTAAGGAGCGACAATAGCCCCTGGCATTCTGACTGCCGTTGGAAGAAGCGACATGGTGCAAGTCGAGGCGAGGCATACTAGAACGACAGGAGAGTTGTGGCTACGATTGCCGTGAAGGCGTGTCTATCGCCACGGCTGCCCTCAATATTGCGAGATCTGAGGCGCTTCATCCAGATTGTCCGTCCTCACTCCCTTTTATTCCGTGACGTCTAACCCATTGAGCTGATTCCTGACAATCCCAGGCACAAGCGGCACGCTAGTGACAAGAGGCCTGCTGCCATTCGCCTTGTCATCATAGTTCTGCCCCTCAAAAATGTCAGGCCGCGGAGGACATCATGTGCGGCGCGGCTCACGATTTATATGCATTAGTCCGCCTTGGAGGCGAATGCTGCGAGTCCCATTATATGTGGTTTTCCAGTTGTCTTCAGAGCACTACACAACTCTGACATGCCTCACATCAGACTACGCAGGGGCCGGTATGTGGCGTGTCAACCATGGAGTCGACTGCAATGCCCGCCTCCTCTTCATTGTCTCATCTAATGAATGCACCTCTTGTGCTTGCCTTTGCGGCATGTTTTTGTCTGGTACTCGCGGCCACTTGACACTGTGCATGACTGGACTACACAAGTATAAAAGCAGGTATGCGTGTTACTCCCCTTTCTCAAACCAAAGTTCACAACTCCTACAGCAACCACATTCTCCAACTCTTCAAATAACCGCAATCCAGCTGCTGAACATCATGCCACCCAACAGTACGTTCTCCCAAGGTTTTACGTGTCTCTGATTCAGCGCTGACTATTCGTGGCAGCCAGCTACATCGTCGAGTTGAACAACTGTGAGTGGCCAGAGGACTCCGTTGCTTGATCTGACTTCAACGAGCTTGCCCAGATCTCCAGGAAACACGCGGCACAAACCAATGTCTCAGTTGGTCTGCACGGTCTTTCGGCCTTCAGCATGAATTGCAGTGGGAGTTGACAGCTAACAGTGAGAGTCATATTGCTCCGCGTGCCGCATAATGATTTACATCACTACTATGTGCAGTCGACCAAGTAGCCATGGGAGTTGGTCAGGCTGCCACAAAGACCGCAGCCAAAGAGATAGCGGCACGAGAGGCCTTGATGAAGTTGCGCGAACTTAGAAGCCCCTACTAATTAGAAGCGAGGCGCAATGGTACAGAATCATCGTCAATAATTCTGTGAAGATCCTGGCACCCGTTGTTCTGGTTATGTCATCTTGATATGTCCATGTAGTAGCTTGCGAGTGTGCGAATACAACTCCATTTAGACCATAATCCCCATGCACTTCGACGGACAGAACCGCGGACTCGCCGGGGTCATGTCAGTACTTTATACTACATGTACCTCGGTGCGGCCCGTGCCGACGTGCCGTTAGATCGTGGAAGAACACCGCAGAGATCACTCAACTCATAGTGCAAGCAATGTAATTGAAGTAGCTAGTCCTAATCGTCTACTATCCACGGCAGATACACGCAGGTTATAAATTCAGCTTCGAGTCACAGTAGGACATGGTGACCGTGTCAAGCCCGGTGTCCTTCAGCAAGCCCATATCGTCCCAAGAATAGTGCGCGCTGTCGAAACAAGATATCTGCGCTTCCAGCCAACCCCAGAGCGTCTCTTGCGCGCAGCGCTCTAGTAAGTGTGCGGGCACTTGACCCACGCGCGCCCAGGGTATCAGAAGCTGGAGGCCGCATCAGCTTCCGTGTCGGCGACCTTGCGCATGTCTATCTATAGGATGAGCAGGCAAGGACGTACCGTTCCATTGAGATGCTCTACTTTCGGCGACGTAGCGGCGTAGAGAGGTGTCAGAACACCCTTGGAGACGTTGTACGATAGAAGGTCCTAAATAGGTCGGGTGCTTTCGTCAATCACACAGCCCCCTCAGGCTAATGCCCTTCCATCGGGCTTCTCTACGCGTTCGAGAGCAGTGGGGGTACGCACCTGACGGATGGAGCTCAAAAGGCCTCCACTATACCGCATCAGGTTCGTGTGCACGTTCCCTAGGTGGGTAAGGCAGGGGGTCATCAGGCTCGTATTGTTCACCATATGGGTAGAACATCGGCTTACCGGGATTGATAGCTATGGAGACAACACCCTGCTCGCCATACTGCTCCGCGAGCTCGAGTGCAACCAGTAATGTAGCCTGTGCGTTTCCGCAAACAACACATTTCAATCTGCATTGCCACGGCTACTGTCCATATCTAACACTTACCAGCTTTGACTGCCGATAGAGTTCCGCCGACGAATACCTTCTCCTGACCGGACCGTCCATCAGAGACATGTAGTCTATCCGCGCCGCAGGTAGACCAGAGGATGTATAGTGTAGCACACGGACTTTCTGAGCCGTCGCTTTGGCGGTGCCGAGAAGTATGGGGAGAAGGAGATGGATGAGGTAGAAGTGCCCGAGGACGTTGACTCCAAACTGGAGGTCGTACTTCTGGCGCGTCAGGAGAGCAATTGGCGGTGACATCACAGCACTGCGCGGTGAGATGGTCGATAGAGGTCAGTATCGAACCTTTCACTAGAGTGCGTTCCAACCAGGTATACTCACGCGTTGTTTATCAACACGTGTAGGTACCGCTCTTTGCTGGGCAGACCATGAGACAAGGGTGCATGTATAGCTCTAGGTAAGCTTTGCGTACCTCATGAACTCGCGAGCCGCTCGTCGTACCGAGCTCAAATCCGACAGATCCATATGCAAAACATGAATTGTCTCCGACACCCTACGCAGCTGTTCGACTGCAGACCTCCCCCTTTCGTGGTCTCGGCTCGTGATGTACACTCGAGCATTTCGTGCCAGTAAGACCTGCATTTGAGACGATGTTAGTTTGCGGAGACAGTGCTTCAGGCGAAGTAGCATCGGATCACTCACTTTAGCCGTCTCTAAACCTGTCCAAGAAAAGCATTCCACACACGACGGTCTTAGCCACGATATATGTTGTGAAGAGTCGAAACGAAATATCGGCAAGCGCACCTAGTCCAGACGTTCCACCTGTAATGAGATACACCTTCCCAGTCTGGTCCGGCACCTCATCGACGGACCACTCCGGTCGAGGCGGAAAGTAGTCACCCCAAGTCGAAGACGTCTTCATGGCCAATGTTGTTGGCAGGCAGACGGCTAGGGAAGAATACACGTCGCTGAGTAGAGTAGCAGAACAAAGACAGCGGAGAGAGTACTTCGAAGCGGGGGCAAAACGTGTTCGTCTCATGTCGACACGACGGCCTTCTATCAGGAGGCAGGGTACACACTGGCTGCGCGCGGCTCACTGGGTACGACTGGATTCGTGATAGGGTACTCAGAGCGGCGAGACACAACCGCGCCCGAGGCCGCTCGAGCGTTGAGCGTCGAACTTCTAGCTCTCAGGGAGGCCTCCGAGCCCTTGTCGGGCAATGGGGAATGAGAAGACTTGCGGGTCGTCGATTGGATCGTGAGTGATCGAATCCTATTCCACAAGGATGGTTATACGCCCGGTCCGTAGTGACAAACCTTGACTCACCCTGAGCTCATTGTCGCCTTCGTGGAACATAGCGCGCGATGGGCGGCCGATCTGCAGTAGTCAACATCAGCGAGAGATCCGACGGTTTACGTACATTGGTTCGGCTGATGCTACACATACGAAGACAAGAAAGACACAAGACGGAGTCGAGATTGCGATGATAGCTCTACTGTACATGCATGACGAACGACATATTACACACCATGAACCGCCCCACAGCGTATGCGCGCGTGAGACGGGGACCGCGATTAACAATTACATGGACGTGCTACGAGGGCGCCGCCCTCTACCCAAATACCCGTGATTAGCTTGATACTATACATCTCGTACACTCACGTCTTCTTCACCTTTGTATCTTTCCTGTAGGGAGGCTTTTCACCGCGTACGCCCGCGTCTCGCGCTGGGCCCGACGCTGACCGTACTGCTGACCGTGGTCATCATCCGCGCCATGCCCATCGGCAGCCGCTGCATCGACTGCCCATGCACGATGCCCGCATGCGTCCTGTCTTCGCCCCACGACTGCCTCTGCGCGTTGCCGCCGTAGAGCGCAGAATGCTGGAACGTCGTGTACCCCGCGGGGACCATGCGCATACCGGGGAGGGGCACCGGGTGGTGGACGCCCCTCAAGTTGTGGCCGAGCTCGCTCTCGGTGTAGCCCACGCCCTCGCCGTGGTCTTCTTCGACATCGTCCACGTCGACATCCTCGATGTCGTTCTCCCCGTTGTCTTCGTCGTCGTAGTCCCCTGGTAGCTGGCTGGACAGCGGGGACAACGGTCGCGCGCGCCCACTCATGCTTGTCACGCTCCGCATGCTCGCTAACGAGGGCCGTGAGAGGTGCGCAGAGGATGGAGGGGAAGCGGAAGCTGCGCGTTCAGGTACGCTCGCTTCCAAGTCGACGTCTGAATGAGAGGCAGACGGGAAGAGGACATGCATGGATGCGCGCTTGGCTTGGGTCAAATTGATGTTCTTGATATTCGTCGTCACCGTCCGCCGAAGGAGTGAGTCAACAGAGGAGTAGCTCGACAACGTTCGTCCAGTCCCCGCTTGTCCGCGTCCGAGGTGCTTTGGCCTGTTCGAACCCGCACGCCGTGGTGCGCTCGTGGCCGACGCATTTGGATCAGAGCTGTGCGAGTGTGCGGAAGAGCCTTCAGTGTCGGCGTCTACATCGCTGCCACGCCTCCAAGTCCACGTTCCACCTTCTTCGGCGTCCTCACTATCACGCTCGGGAGTACCTGCGCTGGGAGCTGGAGATCCCGACCCTGGCGATCCGCCGAACTGCGTCGACCAGCCCGTGCCCCACATGGGATGACCACTTGCGCTGCCCGCAGGAGGCACCAGCTCGGACTGCGCGAGTGCTTCCTGGCGAGCTCGAGCGCGCTCGAGTAGAGACTCTTGTCGCCGTTTCGCAACAACAGCGTCGACCCATCCGTCCCATTCCGCCTCGCTCTTCTCCGACTCTGGGTACGGATCGCCCTCTGCATCGTACAGCGAACTGAGATCGACGAGGGGGTGCGACTTTCGTTTCCTCCGGGAGCGAATGCTGGGCTGGTAGTCTGCAGCGGGCGCAGTGCGGGGGGTATCGGTGTCATCGGTTCCCGTAAACGAAAGCACTGAAGGGTCGCTGGCGTGTCGCGGAGGGAGCAGCATGTGTGTTCGAGACTTCTGCCGCTGTATCGGCGCGGAAGGGGGTTCGATGGGCGATGGTCCGAGACTGCTGTTCCGACGTGCCCATTCGATCGCTAGCTCATCATCCTCTTCTGCATCCTCAATGTCCGCGAAGACGTCTTCGTCTTCGTCCCCGAACATGACGAGCTCCATGGCACGACCGACAGCGCCCAGACCGGCACGACGTGCGTTGCGGACTAACGACAGTCTCCATTCCGGGTATGGGAGTCCGTGATTGCCATAGTAAATACCCGACGTATCAATCGCAGGGAGAGTATTCGTCGACGCTGGCGAAAGGGGCTCGAGCGGCTTTGGGAAAGGATACGACTTAGTGGATGTGGAAGAAGGAGTGGACGACAATGGAGGTCGGTCCGATGACTTGGGAGAAAGTAAAGGAAAGGCGAACGATGTCGACGGTCCTGGTGTTGTGGGTGAAGGAGGGATGATAGGAGTAGAAGCCCGAGAGCTGAAGATGATAGGAGAGGGGGCAGGAGAATTCGAGCGCGAACGCGGTGGCAGGAAAGTAGAGTGGCATGTTGGCGGAGCTTGCCTGTGGAGGACGCGGAGTATGTGAGAGCAAGCTAAAGTCAAGAAGATGAGAACCATGAATAGCTCAAGGCAATGGGGGTAACTCACCCGCGCTGTCAAGCATGTCCAGCACTATCCACACTGCATCTTCGCTCGTCGCCCGCTCTTTCCCCTTTCCCCTCGACCTTTCCCATGCTACCTCCCCCTCGGTGTCTTCCGATCCAGCTTTGCTACCTTTGCGCGCGAGCGCGTCCCAGACATCTACCAGTGCGGTACCACTCCCCCCGCCAACGAGCACGTTGGCGCTAGAAGTCAATCCCAGACTCAAGGCTGTCGTTACGTCTCTGGAGCCTCGACGCCACCACGCGCCTTGTCCGCTGGACGAGGGCGATGCACCATGCGACTCCGTTACACGTCTCTCGAATCCCACACTTAGCGAGTCGTTGGAGAAGGTGCGCTCCCGATCTCTCGAAGCAGTGGCGAACTTGACGCATACTAGGTTGGACGAGGCTGGCGTTGACGACTTTTGTCGTAATCGTCGGGTACGCAATGGCAAGCTGACGTGGTTGCTGTCGCGTATCGAGAGCATAGAAGACAGGGGGGCCGTGAACGCTGCGTGCGTGTCCTGATATGCGTCATGTCAACATACGATCAACATACGAGATTTGGACATGAGTCAATACGGCCCAAAATCCAAGCGCATATAGGCGCATGTATGCGATATTCTTCACCGATGGAGATAAACCGCGCCTAGGGAGGGGAACGCGGAAAAGAGAGAGGTAACGAGAGTCTCGAACATGTGTACTCACATGCCTTTCCTTGCAGAGAGAGAAAACTCCTTGGTGGATGATCGCCCACCTCTCCTTCCACTCTACTGCAACTTTACGCTTGCCCTTGTCCCGTGTTGACGACGCTTTGATGTTATCTGCCATGCTGTCCTCTTCTCCGGGCCGGGGTCGGGTGGTAATAGGCATCGCCTCCAGCTTGTTGCCGACTATACGCAAGGCCCACACGCGGACCGCAAAGTAAGGAGCGATGTAGCCGTCGAGAGAGCATCGTTCGAGAGTGACGAATGAAATGGAAGCGGGATGCAGTTCAAGGAGTTCTTCCGGCTGGATGCCATACCAGTCCAGAGAGAACCGGTCTTCGAGGATTTGAGTGGTAGAGAAGGTAAGAAGCACGTACGCCTGGGGGTCATGGGATCCCTCAGATGGGAGTTGAGAGAAAGAGTCGTTCGTGGAGGAGGTGGAAGGGCGGGTGTTGTACTTGTACCTGTGAGCATCGGTGAACGCCTTGGTGATGTTGACGTCGTCTTCGATGTCGACGTCGCCGGAGACGTCACTAGGACTCGAGTCGTCCGAACTAGGGGGTGCCGCGACGACTGCCGGTTTGCGAGGCGGAGGTGCAGCGAAGGTGATGGGGGATAGTGATCGACGGCGTGCTTTGCGGGGGGATACTGGGATAGAGCGGGCGTTCTCAGAGGCTTTGGATGGGGACTCGTGGAACTTGTAAAGCAGATACTGCTTGAGATATTGAATAGACCAGCTGGGGTCGACGTGGGTGACGAGCCATTGGTCGGTGCAGACTGTGGCGGATGATATGGGCGTCAGTGGTGAGAGAATACGACATTTGGTGCGCACCGAGTCTGGAGGCGATCTTGAGGGATCGCTCGCCGTTGTCCATGGCGGCGAGCGTGAGGGCGATGGTGGCGGCGAGTTGGCAGGCCGACGCCGACGAGGGCCTGGCTGCTGGTGGCGAGAGCTAATCCGCTGTTGATGCCGACACAGATGGCCTCTCCGCCACAGTCACGATCACGTGTAGCACCGCCGAACACGCCGCCGCGCGGACTTGCCCCAAACCGCCGACGATCCTGCAAACCTCCATCATCTCATCTCCAGCTTGGAATGTGGTAAGGCAGTCGACTCATAAAAGAACACCAACGGTCGCAGTCACTGAACAAGTTGGAGTATTGGGGGTCAGTAGCGGAGGTAGTGGCTAGTCGGTGCGTTCCATCGCGTATCTTCCTTTCATGCGCCTTCTGAGCATGCGCGGCCGTGTTTCAAGGCGCATATAACGACCATGAAAAGTCTCAGACTATCTTGTGTGGGCCAATTGCTGTCCTATGCTCCTTGGCTCATTGCAAGCATCGTGCAAAGTGACGTGCGTGTTGGATCATGATGTGCGACAACACTCGGTCCAGCGTATAGACATTCAGTCATAATCATGGTATGTTATGCTTTACAATGTTACCCACCAACCATCCCATCCTATTTTGTTCTTCCCACAAACTGAGCACGCCGCGTCGACCTCTTGGTGATGTACATGTTCCAGAGGCTGAATTCCTTTGTCTATTCCTGTGCATTTTCCTCTCGCACTTGACTCGCCTGTCACCCTCGCTATGAGTGTTCGTGTCACATTGAAGGTAGTCCAGAGCAGCGTGATGTCCAACCAATCCGCTGCGGAGAGCTCTGAGCGGGTTGTTGTAAGGTAGACACGGGAGGGGAGGCGATCGGGATGGACAAGGCGCGTGTCTGTGGGCATTGTTCCGTCACGGAGCTCTGTCGCTTGCTGTGGTCTCGGAGGAAGGAAATTTCACCCAAGAAGGTGAGTATTCGAAGAGATCCAAGCACGCTCGTCTGATGAACACCACAGGATATGGCATATAAACAGGCTCTAGCTGGAACAAGCATACCGGAGAGGGAGAGATATCGATATCTGAACTCAATTCGCCTAATCAGGACATACTTTGCCTCATTGAAGTGAGTGAACGGATGGCTTCGATGCCAAAGACCTCGACAACCGGCGACGACCAACGCCCGCAAGTGATTCCGCCCGATAGCAACACAGCCTATATCTCCACCACTTATATAAGCCTTCTCCTTGCACTTGAGTTCTTGTCGCCCGTTTCCTACTAGAATTCCCCACCAATGGTAGGTGAAGCTCTCTTCACCTCAGACGGCGATGGGTGTCGCAGCTCAGATCATCACTTTTTAGTCACCCAACAGGCGGTCACACAGGTTGTGACTAAGGTGATAGCGACAACAACTGTCTCGGGTGCGACGCCTGTCAGGCTCACCAGTACAGTTAGGGCGCACGATCGCCTGTAGTGGGCATTTATGCATATAGCACCATGTTTGCCTGACTTTGTGAATAGGGAATCAGAATCCCAATACCGAACACCCTTCGCCGTGGGTGAGGATAGGCTCCTCGAGCCTAAAGACCGACTTCCGGTGATGCGGTGCGACTCACTGACACATACAGCCTGGATCTCGACTTGCAATTGTCAGTGCATTGGGGGTCTTGCGACCAGGAACTCTAGCGGATGTTCACACCAGTGGTGAGTAGGCGATGGTCCTATTGTTTGTTAGGATTGTCAGGCGATGGCCTTCTCTTGTGACTGTCGCGGACTGAGATCCTCACTCGATTCCGGGCATCTTCTCGGCCTATCCTTGCTAGCGCTATCACAGTACCTTGTCATGGATTGTCTCAACTGCGGGGACCGAGGGAATTGTGACATCTCAGTTTTCCCCTCGGCATGCAGCGAGCTGCAGGTTTCTATCCCTTTGCACAGAGCTGTGCCCTGCCACCCTTCTATACACCTCCCGCGAGACCCGTCCTTTCGAACCTCACATGTTAGATCGGTAGTTTGTATATAATAGGCGAATCTCCCGCAGCACCTCTGTCTCCTCCCCTACCCATTGAACCCTCTTCACGCTGTTTTGGAGTCTGAACAGCCGAACGGCAGTACTTCCGCTCGTGCCAATTCGTTGCTTCGCATATTGATTATGGACTCTATCATCCACTCACCATCAGGTCTCAGTAATGCTTCGTATGATTCCAGTGGATCTCAAACGTTGAATTGGAGAATCGTGTGTTTGGTGAAGGGGGGAGATGACTGCCCCTATCCTACCTCTGTATTCTCCAGTAACTCCGAGTCGACAATTGGATCCTCTTTTGTTACTTCTAGCTCTGTAGGGGAGACCGCCTCAGGTGATGTTGCCACACATGTTTTGTGGCATTCTTGCACTAACATTGATATATAGATCAAACCACATTGACGGCGGATCGGTATGTGAAGTCTGAGCCAGACGTGTTCATGCGGATGGAGTATCTAATTACTCCTTACGTTTTTGCATAGTCATCATACGCAGAACATCACTAAAAACACCCATTCTGTAGGTAAAGTAGCACCATGCAGGCGCGCAGACTGAGACCTGATTCTCGATACTCCTTCTATCACAGCATCGCTCACAACAGCGGAGACTAGCGGGCTCAAGTCCTTCTACACGCAAACCGCAACAACTACTTTCTACAATGCTGCTAGTACAACCACTGTCACTAGTAGGCCATTTATCTCTGATGTGGTTTGAGCCATGCTGACAGCAAAGTAGACACCATATACACTGAACTCACGCCTTCTGCCACCTCAAAAGCTGTTCCGACAGCTGGTGCTATAACAGGAGTATCTGTTGGTGCAGCAGCAGCAGTAATGATAGCCGTGATTCTTGGGTTATGCTTGAGGTTGAGAGGAAGACATGGTGGACAACCGGGACGTGGTTCGAGTCGCAGCTTACGTGGTAAGATTGCTTGCTATGGTTGCAGCATATTCAACTGAACCACGCAGACTTGGAAGTGAATGGTGAGGTAGAAAGGCCTCAAGTCACGCTCAGGAGTCGTGGATCACACGCCCTTGTAACCGCCTCTGTAGATGGAGCAGCACCTCCCGGTAACGAGTATCAGCTCGACGCTACCACAAGCCTCATTACAGATGGTGCTATGCCCAATGATAGGCACTCTTCCTGCGCGGATACTACCCGTGCAACATACAACGAGTTCCCTTCCGTACACGTTGTCCATAGAGTCACAACAACAAACAGCGCGCCCAATGCAAAAGCATCATCGGCTCCCCACGGCGACTTGGCGCATGCAGGAGGACGCAATCAGTGTAGCAATTGGAGGGCCGCGACGGATGCGGGAGTTCGTCTTGCCGGAGGGCGTCCGGGATCACCACCTCGAGATGGGGAGGAGAACCGTAATGATAATGCAAACACGCTTCCGCCCCCGTACTCCGAGCTATCATATGGTGACCAGTGAAATCATGCCGATAATTTCTCAGAAGTCGTGCTCCGCGTTAGCTCCCATTGTATGCCCCTCATAGGTGCGGTTTCTCATGTTGCAACTCCCATAGTGGTTGAATGTCTGGTTGATGAACGGTCACATATCAATAGCGAGCCTTGAGTGGGAAACACATGCCCGGAGACCGGCATTCTGCTGCAGCTCGAGACTCCCAGATGATTGCCTGAGGACAGTGCGGCCCTGCCTGCAGTTCAGAGAGAAGTATCAAGTACAAGAGCTCCATTTGATGCATACCATGCGTATGAATGCGCACCAATGCATATGCAACAGTCAGCGTCGCCGACTACTCACGCAGGTGGCACATCCGGTTGACGACGTCTGTCGGTAGCCTGGTAATGCTGTTTGCTTGACTCTATAACACGTCATCTACTCACGTTCGTATTTACGTCGGCTGAATTGTTCCAGTAATGCGCGTTCATTGTATGGGATTAAGCTTGATGCTCGACAGATGAAGTGAGCGTGAACATGGCTCTATGACTAGGCAGCATATGTTACGTAGGCCCATGTGGGAAACCAACGAGCGCCCAGACCAGGGCGCTATCGGTGGTCAGAATCTTGGTTCTCGTTGTTCATTCATGTCCTCATCGACGACGACGAAGTCCATATTCTCATCGACACGTTTTCTCGCGCCAGAGTACGCCTAGGTCACAAGGTCTGGTCAGGCTCGGCGGTCGATAATGCTTCGACCCATTTAGAGCCGTCTCTACCCTATCTAGCATCGGAGGAGTCTCTGCTGACCTGGAGCTCGTCTTCTACGACTCTTTCGCATCAACATCTCACGTCTTTCTTTCGTATATCGCCACGACTTGGGCTATACAAAGAACACCATGGGTTTCGCAAATGCCGACGAAGCTCTCAAGTTGCCTCATCATGCCGGGGCGGGAGGTATTTCACCCTACCTGGATGAGCCCCAACGTTCCCAATCGTCACAGAGCGTTCAGTACACTATGAGACTCCTCCTGGTATCTCTCATTGTGACCCTCGGCACTCTGTCTGTACGGGCTCTGCGTCTTCGACCTTACGCCTCGAGACAGGAACCAAACAACGGCATCCACCTCGCTGTTTCTCCCGTCTGCGGTCCGCTCTCTGGTAACATCTCCGACGTGAATGCAGGCATCGATCTTACACGTATCAAGACTATCGTCGCATTCGGAGTAAGTACAGCCATACGGTCTCTGCGATGGTCGAGGTACTCAGACTAGATATGGGATCCAGGACTCCTACACTGACGGGGGCCGTCAAGATGGAGGTCCGCTGCCACCGCCCGTTATTGTCCCACCGGACGCTGAAGCAGGAGGAAGATCTACGGACGGGAAGGTCTGGATTGAGGACATTGCGGATGATATCGGCGCGATACTCATGGATTACGCGGTGCGTATATATCTCTCCTGCGCGCATCCGCCTTCCTCACTTCCATGGGCACTGTGCAGCAATCGGGCGCGTGCACTGACCTCAGTCTTTGGCCGAGTGCTATCAAGAAGGTAGACTTTATTGGTCAAAGTGAGTGTGTTCTTCCTATTCGATTTATGACGCAACCTCTCCGCGTTGCCCCTGTCCTCCTTACTACGATGACGAATCAATCGACCATCCGATCCCCCTTTCTACTGTTCTCCGTGAAAGTCTTGAATCCAATCACAATTATCGTCACCTCGTTCAAGTTTGCATGTCTGTGAGGGAAGGAGGGGTTAGATTCGGCCCTTGATCTTTGCAAACGGTGACCTAACAACAGGGCTACAGTGGCAACGTTCCTCAACCAGTCGAACGACCTCGATCCTGAGAGCACTCTCTACACCATCTTCTTTGGCATAAAGTGAGTCTAGCGATCATGTTGCAAGCTATGCTATCATTCATTGCGTGTCATCTTCAGCGACTTTGGCGACTCGAAAAGTGAGTCCTCTTGTAGATGACCTTTAGCAGATTTGTCTCACACCAATGTAGCTGACGGCGAAGCGAACCTCCAAGCAGCCGCCCAAGTCATTCTCGCTCAGATGCGTATCCTCGCCTCTGCACCCATGAACGCACGTTCCTTCCTCCTCGCCGACGTCTACGGTCTCGGGACACACACTCCAGCCGGGGACGCTATGGTACAGACAATATTCTCCGGGCTGAACGATCTCCACCAAGGCATCAACTCGACCGGAAAGGGAGAGGTGGTTGGTGAAGGTCCGAAACTGAACGTCGCGTTCGCTGAGTTCAGCCGTATCTGGGATGGGGTGCTCGGTCCAGATCCGGGCTTTCAAGCGTTCGGATATGTGAGTACCGACGCCTGCATTGTCGACTGCTCGATCGAGTTCTGCGGGACGGACGGGATGTGCGACGATCCCGACCATTACTTCTACTATATACCTAGGTGAGCATCCTATTCGTACGTGGTTCGCAGGATACTCTAACTCGTGGTGGGTAGCCATCCGTCAAAAGAAGGCATGAGAATCATGGCAGACTATGTTAAAAAAGGTCCTTGAGCGATGCGTCGTCTAGGGAGGGGCTGATCAACTGTGAGTTATTCACTGCCGATGTCTTTCGCGATGATGACTGATTTTACGGGGATACAGGATGTAAGAGTAACGCATCGGGACAAATGCTGTATAGTATAACTGCGCCGCTGCTAGCGATGCATGTCCCATGTTGGAATACGATCTTTCTCCCACCGTATCCCCGCTTCTGCTCCCGAGACCTGCCTCGGTCATAGCGCGTGCGTATGTCAGCTGATAGCAGAGATGGCGAGGCGAGACGACCTTCCTTCCGAGGTTGTGTTCTGTCGTCTGAGCCTAGAGCTGAGGCGATGCGAGTTATTACCTCGATGCAGATATGGGCATCCGAGAAGAGATGCAAGGGCCCCTCGGGCTCATGTTGGCAAGCCGACTACCTCCGAATGGAAAGAAGACCGTCCACAGACATGGATCATCAAGCATCTTCCCAGCCACGATCTTCGAACCCGCATGCCATCCATGCTCGATTGGCACCTCTGTCTGTGCGGATGTTGCTACGAGACTGCGGCGTTGAGGTTGCGGGATGTAGATGCGGTACGTCCAGACTTGCTCTCCAGCACGTGTATGAATTCGACTCCGGGACCTGTAGTTCCAGATAAATATGTTCATGCGACTACTTCTGCCCGTGAAAGACATCATAGAACCACCGCTGACAGATACCTGTTTAGGTTCACGATCGCTTACCCAATCCCTGGTAACGTCGAAGCCTTCCCAAGCCGCGATAAAATCGTAGCATGGTGCCATCCGTGTACCACCCCCACCTTTGGCCTCTGGCAGGCTGCTCGTATACCCCTGAACTTCGAGGTTTCTGGATAGTAGAGCCTAGGTGGGTTTGCTAGAGTTTCGATGTTGCGCCATACTGAGAAGATAATCTCAGCTCGAGGTTCCACTGTCCATCGAGCACCTTCCAAGCTTTCCGTTCATTACCAGATCACAGAGACGCCCACGCGGCGCCATGGCTCCCTCCATTCTCGGTCGCTTGTACTTTTCACATTTCACCATCCCCTTTGTCGTTATCGCATACCTATTCGGTCTTTGCATCATCGCGGCGTCCGCTGCTCCGACTGCCACACCGTTACACCTACACATCGATCAACCACCGGCACTCGTCCAATGCGCACCGCTAACGACGACCTGGAGCGGGGGAGTCCCCCCATACGCTCTCGATGTGGTCATTATCACCGTCAGCACGGAGGCCACCTATCGCTTCGACGCGATCCAAGGAACGTCCTTCAACACCACCGCCAACGTCCCGTCTGGTGACGAAGTCGTCTTCCTCGTCTATGACAGCGCGGGGGCCCTGGCGCATACGGAACCTGTTTTAGTCCAGAAAGCTCTTTCCAGCAGCGACTGCCCAATTACCTTCGAAGTGACAGGAGGCGAAGTGTCAATGGCTCAAGGGCCGTACCCGTGGGACGAATACGACCGAACGTACTACACCAATGGCAATAGCACAAGCGCTGATCAGGGCGCAACGGACGGACCCAACGAAAACACAGTGAACACGGCGGCCGTTGTGGGTGCTACAATCGCGGTTCTGGCCGTGGTAGTGGTCGTGGTCGTGCTCTGTCTTCTGTGGAGACGACGGCGTAAGGAGCGACGTGCATGGAAACTGAGGGTCAAAGGTACGCTTTTCCTTTCCTTCCTCTTATGCAGCAACAGTTGTGCTCAATAGTCATGTGTCCGCGCCCCAGGCATCGTCGACGCCTTTCACGCTGCCGGTGGATCTGCCACGAACCTCGTGGTGGAGATTGGCGCTCAGAGGAGTAATGCGGAGAGGAGGGTGAGCAGCGCACGGAGCTCAATCGACTTGGAGGCGCGGAAGAAGCCGGACTCTGCTTTACACCCTGCTCAGACGACGTACGCTGTTTCTCTACCGACTACGGTCGCGACGCCCTCAAGCACAAGGACTCCTAAGCGCAAACCGGTTCCACGCCGGTCTGCGATTCCGGATATAACGGAGTCGAGTTCTCAGTTTCAGGATGTGTTGGGTACGTTCATCTTTCATATGCTTTGTTGCTGGAGCTGATTGGGGGCATTAGTGATCGATGGTTCGGCCGGAAACGGTATGCATGCTGAGTAGCTCAGGCTCTAGCATGTGAGGCTCCTTGTGGCAACGATGCTCGTCTGATGATACCATGCGTCTCGAGACGCGGACAATGTGATACAGCTTGAACATTTCTTTCTCTGCCGAGGCTGATCTGCATAGTCACTCAGCGATGCTGATGGTACACACGTTGTGGTCTTTGTCCCCATGAATGATTGACTCAAATGCCACTGCACTGTCCATTTTTTCTGAATCTTTGCCATCTATGTGCCCGATGCCACTATTTCCTCGACAGCGGCGCGGCGAATCACGGGATGGTCGGCAGTGGCAGACGTTTATGATGTATGCACGGTGCTGTCAATCGTGGAGCTCAGGTGTTGTACGTCGTTCAGAGTTTATCTCCACCCTCGTCTGACGTGTCTTGCGTACACAGGTGCTCCACTCTGTGAGCAGTGAGCAGATACTTAATCCTGACTGCCAAGTTTCTGGGCCCTCGGTCGTCTCTGTTATTGCGCGTATCCCGCATCCTCTCATGCTGGTCTGATCAGGGCTTCGACGGCAAAGGACCTGCTCCAAGTATCTGTGGCGTGTGCGTAGCACGCTAGAGAACCACGGTGCGTCATCTTGGTACGGCAGACCCGGTAGACATGCTCATTGGGCGCAGCATGTCTTGACCATGGTGCTGAATACCCCTCTCGGACTCCCATTCCATGTCTTATGGACCATCTTCTGCGCATCTTCACTTGTCAGCACTGAGGAGCTGAAGATCACCTCATGGCGTCCCGATCCTCCCACTCAATGCGAGTCTACTACAGTCGATTGGCAAGGCGGCAAACCGCCGTACATGCTGATCATTTTCCCGGCTGGGCGGGACGTTACAGCATTAGAGGAATATAGCAGGATAGAGGGTGAATCGTACGTCTGGAACACGAACGTGGATGCGGGAACGACCATATTCTTCGCGATCCAAGATAGTGCCAAGTCCCTGGCACCCACTCTCAAGAACTTCACTGTGCGACCAAGTTCCGATAGCAGCTGTATCGGCAGGTCAGACGCATCAAACTCGTTTCCTACATTCCCTGGTTTTCCGAGCAGGTACGTACACCGGATGTTCGTTGGTGTGTTAGAGAGCCTCTTATGTCATAGACTACTCAGCTGGCCGACAATTATCGTGCAAGAGGGGTCGTCGTCATCGCTTAGCGGAGGGGCAATTGCTGGCATCTCGGTCAAGTCCAGTCTCGCCTGTCTTGCAGCCGCTGCTCTTGCGATTGTGTACTCGATCCGCCGCAGGCATCGCCGCTCCCACAAGCGGGCCTCTTTTGAGCAGACATCTGGTGATTGATCTCCCGCGCATGTATTCCTACCAAGCGACGTATTGACTTGCTTGACATAAGAGCACACGAGGTCCGACTTCACCCCCTACAGGCATCAGCGAACGGGCACGCCGCTGCTCGGCGCGGAGTCCGCTGTGAGGCACCCTTTCGACGAACATCCGACACATCTCATCGAGGGCACTGGATTTGCCGGAGACACCTTGAGAGCGCCGCCCTCAATGCAGTCTCTGCGTGCTTCGCCGGCACCTTTTGACGAGGACACACGTCAAGAACTCTCCCAACCTCAGCTCTCCCCGGGTCAGCCCCTTCGGGCCCCAACTCCGCCAGGGGCGAAAACCCGACCTCGTCGCGCGCAGTCGAGGCCCTCCACATATGCCGCTCATGACTTACGGATCACACACGTGCAATGCCGCAACCTCGAGGGGGGCCAGAACTATCCCATGCCGCAGCAACGATACGTTGACGCGGACCTCGAGGCTCGTGCTGGCGAGGTTGAGGATGAGGGGCCTCACGCAAGAGAGAGGCAAGATCGTTCGGTCGTGTCTATACCATCCACGTTACCTCCTCCGTATTCTCGATGACCTCTCCTGCATACATCAATGGAGAATTATCGTACAGTATATATCGCCTGAAAGTGTGCCGTGCCTTCAAAACTCCAAGCAACTCGAGTCGTCTGTGATGGGCGTGAGTCGTGGTTGGACAATCCGACGTGTTCCGAACAGAGGTCACTTACTGCTCGGCTGGATGACGAAGGGGTCAGACAGTCCTACATTTCCGTCGGCGTCCGTTATCTTCACAATGGCGACCGAGCCTACGGACAATCACGTATTAATGAGGACTGGTAGCGCGATGGTCCCAAGCCTGGCATACTAAACATACCTTCCTTGAGGATGACGTCCCAAATCAGGGAGCGTCCGGGACCGCGCTGGAAAGTAGCCACTGCACGTCCGCCACTGTCAACCCTGTGTAATTAATGACCGTAATTCAGCACATGTGAACCAGCTAGGCTGACGGGTTTCTCACTCCTGCGAATACCTGCATGAGCAACTGGTGCGCATGGACAGAGAATAAATGATTGAAGACTTACAGCGAGGTAGTCAGCTAATGCCCCGGTGAGAATCAAGTTTCAGTTCAGTCCGAGTCGTATCAGAAGACGCAGAAGCGTCGCTCTAGGTCAACTCACGAACACCTCCCGTCCATTCCAGAAAGGCGATAGAACACTGGACAGCAGTACTGTCAAAGTTCATCAGCGCCAGGTTCACGAATTACTGACCGTTACTCACGGGGTTTTAACAATGATCGGGTCCTGCGCAATCACAACAGAGGCAAGAGCAAAGATGCCAAAGATTGCGGATGTGAGCTTCATGACAGCGGAGGTAGGATAGGGCGGGAGACAGAGGTGATGTCTGATAGCCGCACCGATGAGACCCTGGCTATATAGTATCCCCAGTTCGCGCGCGGTAGACTCTTGTCCCAAGGAGGACTACTCCTTCATTCGTAACAGAGGTAAGCAACCAAAAAGAGCGCGATCAATGGCGTCTCGAAACTGACCCGGTGATGACTGGCTTAGCAAGCTGCAAGCACGACATGATGACATCGGTGGACAATAGGTATGTAGAGGCCAGCGGAATACTAGAGCGGATCGCTCTGAGGTTGGTCAGACGTTTCAAACACATGTGCAAATGTCAGAACTACCGCCGATGAGAGGGTTCAATCACCGGTCGCAGCCTTGTTCAATGTACTTGCGCGCAACGACTCGCAACGTGCAACGTTGGTGTTCGCCTTAAACCAGTTCTGGCTCTAGTTGCTTGCCTTAACGTCAGAGATTATCTCAGAGACACGAAATGAGACAATAGTTGAGACTTCAGTAGTCCGAGTCCATTCTCATCGTAGTGTGAGAGCGTGTGCAGTATGAGAGCGCTTAGTTTAGGGCAGGTACCGCGGTTCGGAGTGACTTGCACTAGCGCGCTACTGGGGTTGCATCCCGGTGTTACGTTCATCAGTGTATCTCAGGACGAGTGAGACGCACACACCACTTTCCCAAGGACGATACGTAGCTCGGGAAGTTAGAAAGGCACACATTACACACTCTCATCATACGCATGTCTAATAAGGTTCCAGCTCCAACTAGTACACATACTACTAACCGTGCTAATCCTCCGGCTCCTACTAGGTCAAACCGTTCGTCTTGAGGGAAGCATCCCAAATTTCGCCTCTTACAGGCAGCTAGAGTCATCTGTTTAGGGGTGTTCTGTAAGAAAGAGACAAACACCGGTATAACTGACACGTAACGTACCGCTGTTGCCAACGAGGAAGCCGCCAGATAGGGCCTCGTTCCCATATGAATCGACGACTTCCACCTGGCCAAGATGCCCTGAAGTCACAAGTGGGATGCATCAGAGATTCTCTGTGACAGCAGGATAGAGTATCTATACATACTGGAGGCCAGATTGACGGTCCAGTACACATCTGTTCCCTCAACTCCGCCGAACTCCGCAACACGAAGTCCACCATTGAGCACACTGTTGCGCGAGTAGCCGGTGTCAGTTGAACTGTAGAAAAATGCGATGAAATAGATAGAATTACCTCTAATTAGTACGGTGACAATAGAGCGATCAATGGCTGAATAGAGAGGAGGACTGCCGCTATGTACTCACGACGAAGTAAGGGGCTATATAACACCAATGTAGAGCGGGTTAGCGATGTTGGAGCATGTGAGCCACCCTTCAAAAGCTCACCTACGCCTCCTTCCCAAGACAGATGAGAAACGCCGCACTGGACAACGTTGAGGCTAATTGAGAGTCAGATACCATCATAACAGCTAGGCACATTATGCATGCGTACGGTGTGTCGACAGTCAACCGGTGGGTCGTAGGTGCGGCGGAGGAGGCAAGCACCATGGCCATGACACAGAGTGAGGTAAAGGACCGCATTGTTTCTTGCTGAGAGCAGTGAATTGTGCCAGAACAGGTACAAGTTATGTAGTGGTACGTGCCTGCGATACTCCTCTTATACGCTCCCGGTTCCATACTTACGCAGTACACGGTGAGTCAGTGTCTATTTGGTCATGTCTGCTGCATGCTCTCTCGAGGTGTCTGTTGTAATGTGGGCAAGTTTGGTCGGACATTCACACTGCCGGGCAAGCGGTAAACGTCTACATACTAGTGGCCTTGACAGTCTACATCTGCCTCCGTGTTCGTCGCCTACAAGTTGGTGGCTGAAACGGGGCACAGTGTAGCACTAAGGGCTCAAAATGACTGCATATAAACGCGGAACACGGCAGCAGTAATCAGCAGCTTGACGTCAGTGCTTCTGCTCGAGAAATGTAGAACATACCTTTGAAGTTCGAATGCGACGCACGAGCCGGCGGTCAACCATGGTAGCGCTCCCCACTGCCACTGCTCAATTCAAGCAGGTGGTTCCCACGACTACATGGCAGTGTTGCAGCGAGGATATCAGGCTCCCTTGATCCAGTACCACTCCTTCTCGTTGCATGTAACATGGACTTTCAAGATATCCGTCGATATTATTGATTGAAAACATCAGCAGGTCCCATCACGACTGGGACCCTGGTCAGTGGGGAAGCTGTGACTGAAGAAATGCAATAGTAGAGTCAACTTTGAGCGGCGGCCTGGTGAGGACTCTAGCGACCCGTGGTTTCAAACTAAGTATTGACGTTTTAGAGATGTGCCTGGATATAAAGCGCTAGGTGTGTACTTGCCGAGGCCTCAGTCGGGTCCACGACGGCCTCGGTGATGGTACATTCTCGCATCCCCGTATGTGACCGGGATGTAAGCACGCATGCGCGGCTACTTCATCATTCCTGTCTATTGCAGAGACTCCATCTTTCGCATCGTTTTTCCGCTTCCCAGGTCCGAAATGAAGCTCTTCCTACCACGGGCCCTGCCCGCTGTCTTGCTTGTAGTCGCTCAGAGCACCGGCCCCGCCGCCAGCTGAAGATCATGTTGCAACTTGCTGTCATGATACAGACTCCGTACGCAACTCTCCCTGCTGCGTTAGGCGGCACCTGCATCAGTGTTTGCACATGAATCTCCACGGAGTTGGTGGTGTGTGAGTGTTCTGATTTTTTTTCCAGTGGTCACAAGAGCTAACGGCTGCGATGTTTACTTACAGCCGGATACAACCTGTCAAGTAGGTCTTTGCTGAAAGAATAGCCGCGGCATGTATATTCAACTACCATATTGCTCCCTCCTTCACATGTCCGATATTCACGCGGACCGCTCGTGCTTAATCTCTCGGGATGTATATGGATAGCGCGCGGTTTGACGCAGCCAAGACTGCAGAGCGGCGCAATTGGTGTTTGATACACGTTCGTGATCAACTCCCACAGGGGAGCCAGGAGAGCAGGTCTACTTTGAACGTGTGTATGCGAGACTCGATTGCTCGCTCTAGACATGGTTCAAAATGTACCAGAATGTCTACGACTAACCACTCATAACAAAACAACAGCATGACTGAATGGAATTCAGCGTGTTTCTCCGGTATACCCATGCCAAACTGCTGAAGATACCGGAACTTGTCATTGTAAGCAACTGTCATCGGCTACCGACGCTTTTCAGCTATATCCTCTTGTGCAGAAGGAAGGAAAACACGTACAGCTGAATTGAACCCCGAACAAGGGCAGTCCGCCAATGGCTCCAGCGGCATCTCTAAGTTCGAGACCGAATGCTGAGCCTGGGAATGTAGAGTATAATTAGTTAGCGAGGACGACCTTAACACTGACGAGTGTGACATTTGCTCCGTACCCGCGGCGACCGTCGCAACCCACCCAAAGGACGTTCCCTCGGGAATTACAAACGTCTCCTTAGGCTTCACTCGTTCCTGGTCATTTGTGATTCTGATGGTAGAGGGCGTATGTATTCAGTGTGCACGTGGGACAGACTACCAATAGGTAGAAACTCATCACTCACATCTGAAGTATTCCAGTAACCGGTGTTGTTAGCAGGCAGCGAAGACATATTTCTCACACAACGTACGATTGTGACCGGATCTTCAGAATTGTCAAAGCCAATCCGCTCGTCGATCAGCCATATAATTGGGTCACAAGGGACCACTACTTACTGACGCAATCTGCAGTCCAGGAGATATTCGTCAAGGCACACTGGGTAGGGAACGGTACGCTGTTCCATGAACCCGTTAACAATAGCATCAACAAAAGCAAATTGCAGGGGGGACTGACGGTATTAACGCTCCGCAAAGTGGCGACTGCGCGTGAGTACCAGCAGCCAACAGCCCCGAAGTGAGTAGTGCCAAGTTAATGAGCTGCATCCTGAAGGCGTGTGCACAACAGCCAACAACGTACCACAGCTATAGCTTATATATCCTGGGCTTCTATTACCGAGCTATACACGTGTCCTGATCGTGTGCGAGAGTGAAGATGGGCGAGGTGCTGCTGTCACTTTCATCAGATCCGTGTACCCGCCGAGGCTCTGTCGATGCTGATGAAGGGAAAACCTTTCGGTAAGTCCGACTGCGCTGCCACAGAAGCGTCAAGTGTGAGAATCGCACCGAATCGAAGTCTGACAATGGTCGTGATGCTGGGAACTGTGTAGACAGGCACTCTCGCCGCTCCTTGAGCGAATGAACTCTTACCGTGCACCTCATGTTGCTGTTGATGAACAACCGAGGAATTCTCCTCTGATTAAGTTTACGGAGTCTGTATACCGGCTGCATGATTATCTTGTACAGTACGGCAAGCACCCAGTCACAGACAACTATTGTCAGCTGGTGTTTTCGATCAGTTCACCCGATCAAGCGGAGGACAGAAGAGACGTACAGCTAGACCGCACCGTAAACGCCGACGATTGTGCGTTAGCTCCAAACGCATCCTGCAGAAAGAGCGACAGGGAGGTGCCTTGTCCGGTCGCAGCCATCAAAATGCAAATTCGATTGAAAAACGGGAGGATGGGTAGGGTCACGAACCTGTGGGAGCCTTTGTACCCCATCCGAACGATGTGCCCTCATGAAGAATGAACGTTTCGAAGCTGCCTGCGTTAAGGGGCCTTGAGGCGTTTCATATTCTGAATAGAGTGACGGAGGAGGGACCTCGTGCGATCAGATTCCATTCGGTTTTAGCCGAGCGCTATGAAACTGGGAGGTTCCCGCTACTCACGTCTGGGGCAGGGTTGTATGAAGAGATTGTCAGTAGTCTTGAAGAAAAGGGACAAGGGGGAGACGCGTACAATGGATATAGGGTCTTGAGCGTGGTCGCACGATGGGATTTGTTTGTCAGTCGGCGAGCGTATGTGAGAGAAGTATGGCCTGACGCGTGCATCCGGACCAGGTTATCTCCAGTATAGCACATTGCTGAGGAGGGTTCCTATATCAGGAGCAGTCAGAGAAGTAGTAAAGAAGAAGAGAGGTGCAGGAACGCACGGTGTGTCCACGACGCAAAATGACTGCGCCCCCACAGTATTCGCACAAGCACTCAGGAGCACGACGGGTATCGAATAACTCAAGCACCACATGTCGGGGAAAGTCTGTGTAGGTGCAGTGAGGATGGGCCGCATTAGAGGGTAGGAAGAACTGATCATATACTTACAAGCTCCTCCCCGACGGTCTCACTCGGGATCCTAATAATACTGGCTATGAGTGAAGGTGGAGAACGTGGGGTTAGGATGCAGTTACGGATGTCATATCGTACTTCCTCATAAAGATCCACCCCAAACATGTGACGGTCTTCATAATTCGCTCAAAGGCAAATGGGCCGAGCGAAATGCAGGAGAAACACCGTATCTCTCACGTCAAAGCCTGCCGCCTCCAATCGGTGGGAGACACAGTGTAACATGTTATTGGCTGTCGTTCGTACCTGGAGGGGCCTCGACCTGTTAGGCTGGTATACAGGGCACATCTACCTAATATCCATACGGATACTGTGGGGACAATGCCATGACGAATGCGAGTACGCAATTCACATGGGCGTTCGCCCCCCGAATACTTCAAAGACAGGTGTTGTCGACTGCAGGCACAATCAGCAACTCTCCGCCCGCATTGGAGTGTGACACTCACTCCCATTCACGACCGTCACCAAGGCCGAGTCTGCAATGCCGCCAACAGAGTCGAAGACGCGGAAACCGAGGGACGTCCCTGCAGTCCACGGCGTCTCATCATGCGAGGAAAAACAGTGAGAAAGAAGATGCTCACCGCCGCGCACGCGCACGCGCCATGCAATTGTAGTCGTATCGTCGTCGACTCTGAACGTGTCGATGACCTTGGTGGTGACGTTGGAACTGCTGGCGTCGGTTACAGTGAGGATACTAGCCGGAAAGAGAAGACGCGGTCATGGCAAGCAGGCACGATCAGCATTGTGTTCCCGCGACGTGCTCCGAGCCTACTCACTCCTACATTCCCACACAGGGGGTGGTCAGAGCTGGGCGCCGAGTATGGAACGCAAGGGTGCGAAGTGGTAGACCTACCGCAAAGACGGGGGCTGTCACGAGATGAAGTTAGAACGCGCTACCCAACCCTCTACGCAATAACGTCGCACTCACGGACGCAATCCGAGCTCCATGTAATCGGCACGAACTCGCATTGTTTAGGAGGGTTCCTGAGGAGGTCACCAGCTTAGTCAAGTCTCCTGCAACACACCGATCGAAGTGTTAACGTACGGAGTGACTAAAGTGCATTGAGCGGCAACGCCAGCAGCGAACAAAGCGGCAGAGACGAAGTAGATCAAGTGCTGCATTCTGTGCGAGTTTTCGATCTTGAGGAGTTTATGTTGGATTCTGTCTGTCGGAGCAACGCTGGCAACAAAAGCGTCAGCCGTACAGGGCTATATACGTTTCCGACGAATTCAAATGGGCTCATACCTGGTGGGTTGTCTCCGCAGAAACGACGTATTGGGCGTTGCGCTGCGTGACGCTCTAGGCTACAAATCAATGCATATAGTGTCACCCTGCGAATATCTCCATGAAGGCCCACCGCTCACCGTTCACGATTCCATGCCGAGGACGTAAGGCTCAATGGAGACGACAGACGCCTCTTCGCTTGACGCACGTTCGCTGGCAGTTGCGGTGTCAAACAACTTGGATGTGTACTAAGCAAGGATTGTTATCTCCGCAGGGCGTCGTCCAATAAACCGGAAACCGGGAAGCATCCTCTCGAAGCTCGAGACTCTGGGCATTTCAGTGAGCGCATAAAGTTCGAGTGCGTAGTTCGATATGATACCTTCTCATCGCGGCGAAGAAGAAGGTCCGGTGCATGTTGCTGTCCGGGCTTTATGCGTGAGCTCACCTATCGCTTACGACTACTCGGGCTGTGATGGTAAGTGCCGGAGTATGATACCTTTCATGTTGCAGTCCAGCCCGATAGGAGGGTTTCGATACCTATTGATACATTTGGTATCTCGATCGTCCCATATTTGCCGACCATTTTGATGTTTCCTAAATCGACGGGCATAGAATGACGGTCATGCAGATAAATAGCTGATTACTACAGTAAAGTCCCCCATCACAGCGCCGCTGTTATATGCAGTGGCTGCTCACTATAACGCGATAAACAGACTGATGAGTGAGCGACCTTCCCTAGTGATGTGTGTTTAAGCGACATACCGTCAGTGAGTACAACGATCTTCGGTTTGGACAGTTTCTCAGCCACCTTCTTCCCACCATCCGGACCTACCAAGTCGTACCGTATGTTGACTTTACGCGACTTCCCTGGGGTCGCTGGGTCATCTATTGGGCGGTCCAGGTTGAATACAGATGGTAGCTGGAACGAACGTCGGATATGTACCTTCGTGTGGCTCTGTGAAGAAGCTAACAACAGTCCCATTGACCGCGCCCGACGCGAGTGGCGCTCCAGTAAGCCCTTCGACGATTCTGTTCATCATGTCGGAAGAAGTTGGGATATCAGTCCCCGGTAGAGCGCATACCGGTTACCGCAGCACTTACTTGATCTTCACAGGCCCTGTGCGCGCATGACATAACGCTTCCCGATTCGCGCGACGTTTACGAGGTTATACGGCTGGTATATCCGCCCAGACCACAGTGGATCCGTATATGGTGTCCTGTCGTGAGCGCTCCTGCAGGATGGGCTATGAAGAACAAAATGTCAGGCCGAGCCGTTGATGGAGATAAGTCGAGAAACTGACTTGGGCGTCTTTCCAGCCAGCCCGTCTACCAACAGGACCCGCATGAGGCAGACGAGGATAGCCAGCGTGAGGTGATACATAATGATGGAGGTAGAGAGCGACGGTGCACACGTCGCCTTATAGACACAGCGACGCCTCTGTGCAGCGGACAGCAACGACAATGATCGTGGTACGTAGCTGAGGAGGTGAGCTGCCGCCTTTGTACGCGGCCTCGAGGCTGTTCGATCCGCGGCGGATGGGCGGCCCGAGCGTCTCGGTGCTGGAGGCGCTGCCACAGGCCATATTCATCAATACTCAAGGACTGCTCGCAGCTCATCTCGCGCATGCAACGCGGGCCCCAATTGTAGACGAGATGCCTGACTGGGGAAGAGCAGCGCAATGGCCAACAGGCAGACAGAAAGTATCGATCGGCATCGTCCAATCCAAGTTTATCGTCGCCTGTGCACGACTCGAGGCATCGACCAGACTGCGATGCATCGCCCTAGTAGGTCGCAAAAGCTTCTTGATAGATGATTGCAGCCGGAGTGTTCGGTAGCGCATGGTCTGCAACTGGTGGTGGTACCCGTGCACCAGGTCGTCTCTGCCCTAAGAGTATGACGTTCAACTTGTCAACTTCGGCGTGGCCTGTGGCGTACTAGCTTGAGCGTACGCACTTGCCAGCTCCTCAGCCCATTACTTATATTACTATGGTAAGATGATCCCGCATCGTCGGATACTACAAGCAATGGCTGCTTACTGGAGTGGTATCGAGCATCACAGTGACAACGGTCAGCTCCGCATACATCCCACGAACGACACCCAACGACGTACCGTCCGTGAGTACAAAGATGATCAGCTTTGAAACGTTCTCCTTCTCCTTCTCGCCCTTCGGGTTCGACAACGTAAGCGACAGATTGATCCTCTTCGCCCCCGGGGTCTCATCTGCGTAGACGGTAAGTGACCAGCAGACATAAAGAAACGCCAATGGAGAGATCACAGGTACTCACCGACGACTGGCTCGGTCAAGATTTTCACAGCGGTAGTATTGACAAAGGATGACCCAATCCTTCCTCCATAGAGCCCATCGACCAATCTGCACATCCGGGGCAAGAGTATGTGTGAGTACGGAACCGCACGTAATCGAGCCGGGTGGAACGCACTCCATTCTCACAGGACCCGTCCGAGCATGACACAGAGCGTGGCTGTTGGCCGTGCGAACGACCTGCATCACGTAGAACTGCTGGTATAGGCGCCCCGACCAGATGGGTTCCGTGTAGGCGCACTGGTTTTGGTCAACAGCAGGCCTAATGTCATGATCGTGAGACGACTCTGACATGGGATACTGTGAGAGCGCACCTGGCTTCCCTTGCAACGACAGTACTGCACACAAAACACCACGCCGACACGAAACCCAAAAGCCAACACCTCATGACGTTGAGAAGAAGTGGTATCAAGAAAGGAGGGAATAATGGATGAGCAAACAAACGAACGAGGGGACCGACTTTTAGACTTGACGACGGCACTGGAAGAACTGCAATTCGAGGGGCACTGGTAAGCAGACAGGGGATATCAGTGATCTCTTGGGTCGCAGCTCCTCGATGACGGCTAGCTTCTGCATTCCCATGGAATGACATGCCCGCTTGCAATAGCCGCTACGGGCGTCCTGGGTTACCTGTCGAAGACCACCGGGGGTGTTTGAATGCTGCATATTCTAGTGACTCTGGTAACCCCCTCCACCGAAGCTCGCTACCTAACTGCTCTTATCGTATCGTTGAATGGCATGCTTGTGGAATAGCTGCACAGCCCTAACTTGAACGAACGATCGGACGCGCAGTCTGGCGCCCTGAGACCTCATGAGGCCCAGCCGCGTTGGCAACAGCCAGATTGCGATGCGTGGCCCAACGCGCCTTGAAGATCAACACAGCTAGGCGCATCACTGCTGTATACTTCGATAGTGTGCAGAGATGCATAGATATTGTGACGCAGACGACGAGCATGGGTTAGTATGTCATACACCGACCAGCGTACCGCTCATAGCTTGCTCTTCTCCGCCTTCTTCACGTACGCGATGCCCGCGCCCAAGCACACCTGTCGCATACATGCGCGTCAGCGCACTCATACAAGGACGGTGGAGTCATCATGGGCGCACCTTCCCTGTCGCCACATTCTTGGTCACGAAGCAGACCTCGGTCTCGCCCTCGTGTCCTGGGGCCGTCGCGGGACCGACCTCCCAGATGGACGTCTCGAGCGCGTCTCCAGGCTTGACGGGTGCGGTGAAGCGCACTCCAAACAGACGGAGCGAGGTCGGGTCGCCACCACCCACGGCGGCTACGATGCCGCGTGCGGCGAAGCCAAAGGTCGCGAGCCCGTGCAGGATCACACCTCCAAAACCGGCCGCCTTCCCAATTTCGGGATCTACCATACAAGTCTTAGCATGACATGTACTTCAAGGAGGAAGAGAGGAGAACGAACTGATGTGAAGCTCGTTGTAGTCGCCACTGAGCCTATAGATGACCGCCTGTTCGGGGGACGTCTGGTCGTGCACAACCCAGTCTGGCTTGCGGTCCTTGGGCGGGGTCTTGCCTTGAGGAGGACCCGCAATGCGCTTGGAGAAGTTGGTCCCAGTAGCCTTCGCGCCCAGGTTGAAGGACCCGCTCTGTCGAAGTCGGCGTAAGTTGCCGCGCGCGTATGATCAAGAGGTGCACATACGTAGAGTCTGGCATAGGGGGTACCCTGCGCGTCAACAAGGGTGGATTCGTTTTCGAGAATGATGCCAGACTCTGAAGAACGAGAGGAGTCAGATACGGGCATAGATCAACGAAAGCGCAGGTGCGCACTGTTCTCGCTGACAGCGACAATGCGCTTCTTGACCTTCCAGCCGGGTCCGCTGACAGCGGGAAGGGGCTTGAGGATCTCAATTGACTGACTACCATGGACCTACAGATGGTCACGAGTCTCAATGTGCGAACACCGGCAGGAAGGTGAGCACTCACACCACGGTTGGGGTCGAACTTGGGGAGGCCAGGGGCGCGTTTACCACCGGTCATGAGCTGACGGAAGTTGACGACGTCCTGGCTGGTTCCCTTGAAGGGCAGAACGACAGGGTATGTTGGGAACGGCGCCCATGATTTGTCTGTGAGTATGCTTCAATGTATGCGCGACATGTATGGTCTCCTGTCTACCATACCGAGTTCTGTGGATGATTGATGTCAACGCGAATGCTTCTATTATATATGCGAGGTCACACACCATTGATGATGGCAAAATCACCGTTCTTAGCCCCTATGCCCACTCCGTAGATCAAGAGGTCTCTCTGGTTCCAGGAAACCTGAATGTCGCAGGCGACTTGAGCGAGATGGGGGAAGCTCGGAGAGAGGTTGTGCTCACCGGCTGATCCTCCTCCTGCCATCCTACGGCGGATCCGAGGTCGTACTGTTGGGACATGATGGTAGACTTGTTGTGAGAGATGTGGACGAGGATGCGGGGTAGTGAAAAGGGGGAGTGCGGGGTAAGAATCAGACATATAAGCACGACATACTCACCGGTCTTGCTAACGACCCGAGCCGGTGCGCCCAGCCTTGCGTCCCCGTGACCGCGCCCTGTGACTGACGCGTCCTTCTGTGACCCGACGCGTGACAGTGACAAAATATTCCTCTGCCGTCTCTGCTTGTCCTCGTCCTCGTCCTCTCCTCCCCCGCTTCCTCACAGCTTTCGGGCCTACTAAACTGCTGCGACAATTTTCCACCACCTACCTCTGTTGAAAAATGGCCTCATCGTCGGCGGCGGAATCGACACATCCTGTCGTATTCACGACACAAACGCCCTACCCCCTTCCCTCCCAAAAGTTCATGATCCCGACGTCGTGGAAACGTTATCAGCTCTCTCAACTTGTGAACAAGGCACTGTCTCTGCCAAAGCCCATACCGTTTGAGTTTCTTGTCAGAGGAGAGATCCTTCGTGGAACGTTAGCGGAATGGTGTGCGGAGAAGGGAGTCGGGGAGGTACGTACTGATACGTAGTCACTCATTCACAAGTAATGCCAACGAGAGGCGGTATGCAGGAGGAGACTCTGGAAATAGAGTATTTTGAGTCTGTCATGCCTCCACAACGCATGTCCTCGCTCCCACATGAAGACTGGGTTTCCTCAATATCATGTCAACTCCCCAGCCATTTCCTTACAGCTTCGTACGACGGCGCAATCCGCGTTTTCGACTACTCGCAGAAGCTCATCCACACAATATCTGCACACACCGCTCCGGTGACATCAATATGTCACATTTCAGATTCCTCAGCATCAGACTCGCACTTGCTCGCGAGCGCGTCGCAAGACCTCACTGCGCGCTTGACGCGCTTGGATCTCTCCGATGAACCAAAATCACAGACCCTCGCGTCCCTTCACCTTCACACCGCGACAGTATCGTCCGTTGCTGCTAGTCCCTCTGGCTTGCATCTGTTGACATCCTCTTGGGACGGACTAATTGGGTTGTGGGATACCTCAATACCTGAGACGGACGAGGTGCCGTTACACGAAACCAGCAGTGGAGAACGCAAAAAGCGTAGAAGGATTGTCGAGGACGGCGACGCTCCGCGCCCTAAACGGAAAGCACCCTCGTCCGTACTCAAGAGCCATACGGCGCGCGTGTCGCGAGTCGTGTTCGGGCGCGAGGCGAAGGGAGCGAGCGCATACAGCTGTGGGTTCGACTCGACGGTGCGCACATGGGATGTCGAGAATGGCGTATGCACCAGCACCATTGTACGTGCCCTTTCTATACCCCCGCAGTCCAGGACGCTGACGCTTCACTCAGACCGTTTCGTCAAAACCGTTCCTCGACCTCGCTCTCTCACGAGACGGGCAAACGGCCCTTGTAGCCTCGACAGACCGCACGGTATGCCAGTACGACTTGCGGGCAACCACAACGTCAGCGACGACACCCTCGATAGCGTCGCTTTCGCATCCAGCGACACCGTCGTGTCTTGCTGTTCCTCCAGCGAGCATGACTGCGTCTTCAAGCGACCATCAGGTCGTGACGGGGGCGTATGACGGCGTTGTGCGGTTATGGGACCTACGAAGCACCAAGAGCGCAGTGGCATCTTTCCGGGCTTGGGAGGCTACTGGGGGCGCAGGCAAGAAGATTCTGAGCGTGGATTGGGCATTCGGGCTGGTCGGAGTCGGCGGAGAGGGTGGGGTTGAAGTGTGGAAGCTTAGTGAGGGTGAACGAATGGCGCTACCGTGAGGGCTGAGCGACGGAAACATGTCGATAAGTGAGTATTCGAATCTCTTCGTTATGGCGCAGCAGGCACGGAATGTTGATGCAGACCAGTTTGTGGTAGCTAGCTGGTGCGATGTAGTGGTCGACATTCCGCAAGCATCCAAGCGCATGTTCTGTTGACCACGTTCGCCGTGAATAAGAAACCTCACCCACGCTCTCCAACGTTTTACAGATTGGATATCTGGCGACGTCGTCGGCCTCAGAGCGACTGTAACATACGGTTCGACATGCGTATTACCTTGCCGACGCATACGACTCTGCCGCCCTCCCGTCTTCTTTCGTTCCGTGACGGTCAAGTTGTGGTTCGTTCACCTTTTGCTCGCTGCCGTGCACTGCGGCGCAGATGACAAGCCGAGTCGCGGTTTCCACATCCTGCTGGATCTCTGGTCGCTGCCGGGATGCCGTCCACTGCGTTCCGGCAACCTATAACTTATCGACTTCTGACATGCACTTCCTTGCTGCACACGCCGAACGCAAAGATCTTCCATTTCTCAACATGGTGCCGCGGTACTGTGCCGGGCAAGATGGTCAGTCGGTCGTCTAACATCACAAAGATATTGAAGTGCTCAGCATGATGCTTAGGATTCCCCATCCTCTTCACTGCGCCCCTGTTGATCTCGGCAATACCATCTACTGCGTCATTGATTATCCTAAACTTGCGCTAAGGTATTGCGTCCAGTCGCAGTCGCAGCCGCCAGTATGTCTGTTCGTCTGATTTCGGATGTCGACAACTCTGCGCTCGTCTCGAACTGAGCCTTCAGTACAACCATGCGTCGATGTTCGGGTGTGGGGTGGCAGTGTAGCACTCAGGTATGTGTCGGATTCCCGAGTGTTTACTTGTTTGCCTATGAGTACCTTATAGGAGGCACGTAGACGCGACTGAACTTCTCTCAGTAACGCTACAAGTTCCGACCAAGACTCTCTTCGCTCCTTGATATCCGTTGACCCTGATGATTATCCACGGACAATACTTCGCCTCTGCCGATTCATCTTCAACTCCGATTGCGTCTATAGTAACGCCTCCACCTACGACAACATATTCATCCTGCGCGTCTGATGTACCGCCCTCGATACCATATTCAACATCACGCGAGGACCTCTATACATGGAGCGCTGCAGATCGACCCTCGCAGTTTCCAGCAAGGTCCGGACAATGTGCAGCGATACCATCGGCATCTACCTCCGCTCCGGAAGCCTGGTTCAATTTCACGTCGACGTTGACGCACTTCGACACGTCCACCCAAATGCTCCACAGTAATAGTATCAGTTCGTTCGCCTCTGCTACTCATGGACCATCCGGGAATGTAACCTACCTGTCAACTTCCACCTCGACCACAACGCTCGTTGTCACATTCACTTCAATGTCCTACAATTCTAGTATCCATCCCTTTGCTCCCGGTAGTCGTGGGCCACACGGGAACGTCATTCGCAAAGTCGCTGTGGCCACTGCAGTAGTGGTGGCTATATTGCTTGTGCTCGTTCTGTGGAGGGTGATGGCCCGAGCGAGAGGACGCGTTGCGCGCAGGGACATGGGGCGACTCCCGAGCGGTATGTCATCGATTAGCTCAAGCAAAGTCCCTCATCCGCTGAAAATGCTCGCAGAACCTGCCTTACAGACGGTCTTAGCTGCTGATGATCTGTCAAGTCAGGCGCCCGCTTCTAGCCACGCGTCCCAATCTACGAATGTTCTTTACATCGCTCCGGTGTCGCAGCTGGACGGTGAGCGTTAGCCATCTCCATGAGGTCCCTCGTGTTGACAACGGGAACAGGTTCTACCATCCCACAGCGATCTTCGTTTGGTTCACAGGGTGCAGGTAGCATCTTCACAGCGACACGCAGCTGGCGAGCGAACGATCGAAGGCACACTTTGACTTCTGTTGTCGATCCACAAATGCATCGATATGGAAGGGGTGGAACGTTATATCCGTCGAGCAGTCCTCTTGCATCGACCAGGTGGGCTCGTGCATCCACTGGCGTGCTCGACGTGGAAAGAGGCACTATCGGATACTCGGGGAACGGGCGGCTCGACCAACGGACGAATGAGCGGCGCGTTGTGAATCTGTCCGATACCGGGCGTGATTCAAACCCTCCTCCGCCATACTCTTCATGAGGACACAGACGTTCTAGTATGTTTTCCCTGGACTTCTTCTATACTGTAGCGCCGTACGCGTACTTCACATCGAACGAGCTATGCGAGATCGGGTGCGTGTCTCCCTTTTGTCATGGAGCGAGCATGTGACGCTGACTTCATTCGCATTTGACCCAGCTCGGTGCATGTAGTGGTTTCGATATTCGAGTTCACAATACAAAGAGGACAATTCAATTTAAATGCTGCTGGCACCGAACGACTACCTCCTTCGGCGACCTGGATTATAGTCTGTCACGTAATCTATACAGAAGTTTCCCATTTTACCTGCATCACGCTACCAGGTTACGAACGCGTAAGCATCCCCCAGGACACTTTGTCACATGTGAGTCCCCTCCCGTTTTCAATGAACGACGTCCCTCTCACATCTATTGCCTTACGTCCCGGGCCTATGTCGGATCAGTCAAGTTCATATCGAGGTACATGTGGCAAACGCTGTCTTCGTGGCGTCGCGCAGACCCCTTACGTTGCTGGACACAGCCGCCTCCTCTGCGGTGCTGCATCTTGACTTCATCTTCCCACAGATGCTTCGAACATAGCCTCGAGGCCGCATATTTTGAGTGGAGGCCTCCTTTCTCCATAGAGCAGTACGTACTCTGCTGGGTTTCGCACATTGCCTCTGCTTCTATGATGCCTTGCGTCAGGCTGAGGCAGGAAGCTTGGAATTAATCAGACGTGTAGGGTTTCGCCGACGTCGAAAACGAGGAGTGTGGGTATTTTCGGAAAGAGGGTGAGTGATACGGACGTCCAGGGCCCCGTACACCTGGTCCGTGGCCCCCACTAGCCTGAGAGTCGTCCTCGGCGAGGCGGAGGAACTCAACAGAATACTATTGAATCAGATGCTCAGTGAGTACTTGTACACGATCCAACGACGCAGTGAGACTCATGATGTCTGTTGCCTCTTCTGCAGCACTTCTCCAATGAGTATTATCGAGACACTCCTGCCCTCTCTCCGCATCTCGCCGATGTCTGTGCTATATTAATCAGGCCTCCTTCAGTCTGAGTTCGTCAGATCATAGCCGCGGTTGAGTGTGTGCTTCTTTGCCGTCAAAATCACTGCTCCCGTTTCGGGGTTCAGGGTATCTCAGCGTCGTGGTGGTGTGACCGATCATTTTCGGAGAGGTCTGTGTAGCATTTCATTGATGTTGCACATGGCTGACGAGGATATAGGATAGGAGCGAACATGTCCCCTCCCTCATATCATCACGCACAAACCCTCACTCGCACCACCCAAAGCCTAGCCTCCACAGGACAGGTGTCTCATGTCTTCAAACTCCGTTCAGAAGACTGCCCAGGTATCAACATCCTCACCACCTACCGCATTGGCCTCTCCCACTCGTCACATACCGCCGATGTTCTTTCCTCCATTCGGTGTTTCAAGAAGTGGATTCAACGATGGCTGGGACAGTGCTGATTGGACCGGCCCTCCGTGCTTCCTCGGGCGCTGTATTTCTTCCACATCTACGACTTCTTCCCAAACATCAACGAATTTGCTCTCTACCACCACGTTGACCTGGACTTCGATCGTCGTGCCGTCCACAACCTCGAATACCCATCGCTCCCCCTCACTCGCAGGCGTCAGACTTGGCAAAGGCGTCATCATCGGAATCGCTCTGGGCTCCGTAGCAGCATTGGGGTTTCTTGTTGCAATACTGGCATGGAGGAGAAGTTCTCGGCTTGGAAAGCGTCCCATGTCACCTGACGAAGACGGAGAGTCGGGTGCTGAAGGTCCGTTTGTTTGCAATTGATACCGACTCGTCTGATTCGGTCATCATGTTCGCAGAGTTGTTCTCTCCGCAAGTGGTCCCGGCCTACGAGGGGGTCTCGATTGGAAGATCGGTCCGTATGAGTACAACGCATTCTGGCAGTGTTCTCGATATCAATCGTATCTCCCAATTAGATGGTAAGCTTCATGGATATCTTAGAAGCGCTGCACTTCTGACGTGGGGGATAGGGTCCGCTATCCCACAGCGATCTTCTTTCGCCTCTCCTGTCCCGCACTATCCTGCCTCTGAAAAGCACAGCCAGCCTGTGAGGGACCGAGGAGAGGTGGCATTCGTTGCTGACGACGCGCTACCCTACTATCCTGTATCGGGTCTGACAGTCCACCCATCAAACAATCCGCCCGCACCTGGTGGCTTCGAGAGTGCTTATGGAGATATGCTCGAGGCGAGTACAGTGGCTTCAGCACTCCCCGAGAACATTCAGGACGAGCATGTGACTGGCGGGCATTACGGTCGTACAGGGAGAGTATCGGCTGCCCACCACCTATCCGATCCAGCACCACCTCCACCGTATTCGCAGGAATGAGTCTGTGTATATTCCTGTGGCCTTGGTTTCCGGGTGCGCATCTTGTGGAATAGAAGTCTTGATAAGTCAAAGGAATCTCGTGAGGCGTCCAAACGTCACCTTCCTCTTCGCCTGTGATCGATCACCGTTTGGCACATAACCACCTTCCCTTGCGGTCATCTCATGAGGACTGTGGCTCTATCATCGCATGTTCCATCTTTCTTGCAGTATCAGATCACGTATTCAGATTTGTTCACAGGACGCTTAGGTTGCCAACAGTCAACAGTCCAATCGCTGAATTCCACCACTTTCAAATCACTCCACGAAGCATTGCGATGCCAATTGAATGCTTCTGCCGATCCGGTCTGCTCGCTGCCGTGCACTAGATCACAACACTTTCACCTCACATGGACGGAATCGGTTCTGATACGCCGCTATGCGGTAGACGTCAAGTCGAGAGTTACACTCATAAGTCCGTTGTCCGTATCTTCCGTCGATGATCCAGAGGACCGACTATCCAAGGAGCTAAAGCAACGTGGGTCCCTGTGATACATCTACGTCAACCTTGAGCTACATTGGCGACAGGTGGCTCCGAATGGGAGCATTGACCTTGTGCGGCTCGCCGCAGACTTCAGGTGTCTGGTCATGCAGAACCGTAAGCAGATCACCTGACGTAGGGAGTTGAAGTACTCTAACAAGATGCCCAGGAACCATCACTCGCCACCACCGACATTCAACCCGTTGAATCATCGCAACTATGTAACATTGCGCCAGACCGCAGCATTACTCGGGAGAGTGCATCTTCGCTGTCCCAGTTATTGCTCCCATTCCAAGGTAGGGTACTTACACGCGCCTGCCAAGTAGCACGTACCGCCCTATGCGACGGACCAACACCTTCGACTCTGACGGTCATATAGATAATATGCGGGCCTGACGGTGGCTTCTATCCCATCTCTCTAGTTGCACACTACACTTTTGTCCTTTCGTCAACCACCCTCATAATCGGCGAAGACTTCCACTACTGACGCATCATGTCCACCAGCATTGCCTCGGCAACCATCGTGCCTACATCGGCAACGCTCATCGACCCGACTCGCTCTCGTGGCCGACGACCGTTTCCACCCTTTGGTAACGGATGGGGCACTGCAGATTCGCCTAGCCCTCCGTGCTTGCGCCTCGGACGCTGTGCATCTATCACATCGCTGCCTTCTTCTGGCACTCCCGAAGTCCGCACCTCGACTTCTACTCTCGTTGTCACGTCGACATCGAACCCGATTGGTCATCTATCCTTTACACGACCTCATAGACTACACCAGAACGTGATCATTGGAATAGTCGTGGGTACTGCAGCAGCGCTAGGCCTACTGCTTCTACTGCTCCTTTGGAGGATGAGGTCTAGGCACAACGATCGTCGCGCGCACGATGCAGGTATGTCTTTCGAATTCATTGTCAGTGACCCACCTCGCTGAAGGTGATACAGAAGCTTCCTCGCGAATCGCTTCGGCTATTGCGGACACTTCATACCAGATCCCTCCTACAAGGAGCTCTGCGCAATCCGACGATGTCCCCAACGTCGTGCAACTGTCACAAAGATGTAGTGAGCGTCTCTCTTGACTTAGTGCATGCGCCTCATTTTGACAAGATGCACAGGTCCAGACATTCCGCAGCGATCTGCTTCCAATGTCCGTGCCACCCGTGGCACCAACCCGGAGAAGCATGGTGAGCCTGTGAGCGATGGAAACGAGGGACGAACCTCCGAATACGCTCAGCGGCACCTACGTGATGGTACCGAAACGTTCAGTACGTCGAGCAGCCCTCCTTCGTCGGATAGGTGGGAACAAGCCTACGGAGATATGCTCGATAGCGAGACAGCGAGGACCAGGAAACATGGCAGCGAACGGACTGCGCAAGCGGTCCATGCTCCTCGTGGCAGCGCCACTACCGTAGACACTTCCGATACACAGTCGGATGTGCCTCCTCCACCGTACTCTCTTTCCTAGCACAGGTATCGTTTCTTGTGACGTTCTGATACTTAATCTCAATCCGTCACGGTGATACTGAACTTGAGCCGATGTCCTGTTGTCAAACTGTACTCGGTATGTTTCAATTCCTCCGATACAGATTATTCGATGCTCACAACATATACAGGAAGAAAGGCTCCAGAAGAGAAAGATCCATGACGTTGCTAGGCGCGACCGTGACAACACGATTCCGTTGCAGTGAAGCCGAGAAGGGTGAAAGGTAGTCGTCCCGGGATAGTAGTCGGAACTTAACGCTCGGCGCTTCCTTCTGTCGGAGATCTCAGGCCGTCGCCACGCACATAAAGGACGGTAACGACTGAGCACCCCTTCTGCGGTTGCATGGAAGGCGTGGCAAAGACGTCGTACCAAATTGTACCAATGACCTGCCCATTCTGCGCAAGGTCTTACGCCAGGACATGGCGGCTGAACGAGAGTGGCCTTCGAGAAGGTATGGAAGAGCAACCTCATCAGCGTTTGTGCATCTTGCTGCAGGGTGGGCTATAAGACTCGCATTAGGGACGCTCTTCAAGCAATTCGTGTCCTCGCGAGCCACTCGTTAGCATGTCTGTGGCTCAATTCTGCGATCTCATCGTTGGTGGCTCCTGCAGGAACGTCACACAGGCCGTCTTGCCCCCCGGACAACCATCGTATACTGTCTTGCCTACTCAGCTATACCCTTCTCCCCCGCTTCGATCGACGACGTCTTCCTCAACCGAGCCTTTTACCTCGGACTCTGTGCATCCTATGATCACGCAAACACCCTCCGCATCGCACCTGCCTGAACCTCATCTCGACCATAACGCCGACACTTTCAATGTCGGGACCGTGATCGGCATCGCGCTCGGAGCAGGCGCATTTGCTTCTCTCTTGACTGGACTTCTTGTCCTTTGCATCATGCGACGGAGATATGGTCGTCGTCCCCATGCCGCTGGGGCCTCACTTGAAGTCCACGAGATTGGCAAGTACAACTACTCCTCTGTCTATTAGTCGCAGTGTCTCATCGAGTTCTAGACTTCACAGATCCGGAGAAGCTCATGCGGAAACCGAGGGCTGAATGCCTCGATCGAGACACGTCACAGCACGACAACGACCAACGCACTTATTGCAACAGCAGCATCATCATTATTGAGCCTAGGTCGACATACCAACGTACGTTATACCTTTGAGCCCGTACGACGCTTCGCCTAATATGGACTTCACATCAGCATCTGCCATGCACGATCCATCAAGTCATCCAGAAGCCGACGGAGAACTGAACCCTCGTACCGTCACCATAACACCATCAAGTATGCGCTTCCCAAGTGCAACCATCCCCGACGACACTCAGCTTCAGCCTCAGTTCACGGTGGTCTCGGAAAAGCCTGAGTGGGATTTGAATCCAAGGCATAGGAGTTTACCAATCCCGGCCGTGCCCATTAATATGCGTACGGATGGGGATGATGGAAATAGGGATGCAACGCTGTCCGGGGGAGGTTTGAGCGGCGACAATGGCAGCGCGGGATTCCCTTTACATGAGGACGATCGCTCTGCGGGGAAACGCGAAGCACGGCTGTCTGCAGAACAGCCGACGTCTCCCGGTGATGCCATCGAGAGTTATCACGCACATGAAGAATCAGAATCGGGTAGCGCGGCGTTGTCGATACCTCCGCCATATAGTCAAACTCTATGAGGATCTCTTCTAACGTCATGGACAGTGTCGTATACTTCTTATCTGTCGGTTGTGGATCCTACTCCCCATGAATCGCGATTATCGTTGATGCCATTGTGTGAGTATATGTAGGAGGTCTTTGCGAATGACTACTGGTGGCATGTGCGGTAGCATCTGGACAGTGTCGGACTTCGGATTGTGGCAAAGACAAACGACTCCGATCATGTCGGATTTGTGTCCGGCGCTCATCAATTAGTCGACGAGTCCCGACTCCTGATTAGGACCCCGTTGTAGCTCGCGACCAACCGCGACACCAGTTCAGGACACAAACAGCATACGAGCGTAAGACTAGCATTGCCAGTGGTCCGTCTCCATCATCAGGGATGTTGACTGTGTCCTGCCGCGTGAGTCCTCTGTCTCGGCGTCGGACAGCCTTGCTGCATATTTCACTATCTGCTAATCCTAGGATCAGGCACAAATGCACGACTTCTGGGCCGTAGTAGAAAAAGTGCCAAGTTACTGACATTCATGAGAAACACTTTCGGCATCCCTATCGCTGCAATCGTTGATCAAACAATCGCCGATATACTATCGGCATGTTCATCCCTCGCGCGAACTTGCCCCTGCCACGATCCAGAAGGCTAGCCTTGTTATACCCTCTGAGGCTATAAACACTGAGTCCCCTTTCCGTGCCTCCGACTAGCACCTGAACACCACAGAGCTTCAGTCTTGTCGCTCAAAGGATTCTCTCTGCAGAGCGTTGTTGGTGACGGTCCGAGCATGCGCCTCAGGTAATCGCTGTCAGTTTTAGCGAAGTCCAGATACTGACTTTCTGTCACAGCTCCTTCATGACGGTGCCCTCTGTGGCTTATGTCCTCTTGTCACCCTTCGTCCTCTCTTCCGCACTGGCAGAAGACCTCAAGGTCTCTTTCGAGCCTTCCAGCGTCGCGGTGTGCAAGCCGGTGCACATCTCCTGGTCGGGCGGGCAGGCGCCCTATAACATCTCCATTCTCTCTACCAAACTAGCCGAGAACGACGCTGGACCCCTATACTTCACAGTTTTTGACTGGCTCGCAGCCCTGCCTTCGGGCTCGAACGTGACCATCACGGTGCTGGACAGTAAGGGTGCGAATGCAACTGCGGGGCCGCTCATCATACAGGCGGGCGGTGACGACAGTTGCATCGACGGCGCATTCACGACCAACTTCGAACATCTCTCTTCGGTGGCTGCTACCGCGACACTCTCTGGAAGCAATGGAGCCTCTGCAACGCAGGGAAGCAATGGGGCGAGAGCTTCTCATCCCATGGGAATGCTGGCTGCCGTCATATCCGTCGCTGGAGCCCTTGCCGTGTAATAGGCTGAACGGGAATCATGACTGCCCGTCGTTGGTCAGTGGTCTATATCTGAGTTTGTCTACAACACTCATGATTCTGACTTTCCGATAAGGAGGGGATAAACTGCACGAGAGATTGCTCTCTAACGCTCTGAACTGAAAGGTGTCGCCCTGCCATAGTGCCGGCGTATGGCCTCGTAATGATGTATTGCGCCATATACGCGACCTTATGAGGAATGATTCTCCACGATTTTGATGGTAAGTAGAGAGCTCACCGCCGCCAAGGGCTCAGGCATCACAAGGCACCAAAGCAAGATGGCAGTGCCATGGCAAACACATTCCCATGGCGGGCTGATCTGCCCGGGCCATCTATTATGTACTCAAGTACATATTCGTCCTCCTCAAGTCGCATGACATGTTCACCCCACGCCCCTGACAACTTGGGTAGTTGAAGTTGTGAATGACCCTCCTTGCCTTTTACTCCTCCTCCTCTTGACCGTCACATGTCGACCACGCCAGCGGACTGTTCTGTCCGTGTGGGAAGTCGGCCGCAAGCTTCCTGTGGCCGTAATGTCTACTGCCCAGCGCCGCAAAGTCCGTCGAGGAAGCGGTGAGTACGAGCATATACTAACACTGGATAGGAAACAACGCGAACTCAATGTTCGCATAGAGAAACACTCATGAGACTCACGACATATACCATTTCTCTCGCTCTCCTATTGTCCCTGCTACATTCGGCACAAGCGGACGAGCTGAAGGTCAACACGCCAATTGACGTCGTCGTATGCCAACCTGCCGTCCTCTCATGGTCTGGAGGCCAGCCGCCATATAGCCTCGAGATTGTGGCCCCCGGCTGGCTCACCGAGGGCCATAACTACAATAGCACGTATCTCCTCTGGGTCGCCACCATCCCTCCCGACCTGTCAGCAGTGTTCACGATCTCAGATAGCACCGGAGCGCGAGCAACGAGCAAACGGTTTGAGATCTTGAGCGCAGCTGACACCAGTTGTGTGCGGACTGGCTTTACGACGGCGTTCCCGACTCTGAGCGAGCCGACAGCTTCCGCATCGGACACTACATCGGAGGCGGCGTCCTCAAAGCTGAGCAACGGTGCAACTGTAGGGATTGCGGTGGGGGTAGGACTTCTCGGGACCGTGGCCAGTGGCTCGCTCGTGCTGCTGTGGGTCAGACGCAGATATTATGGGAGCCGTAAAGGACAATCCGTCGGTGAGTCTTTCTTCTTATGGTCCCCTCCGTTCTTTGCGGTGCTCAAGAACAGCCCACTCCCCTTTCATCGGGTAGACCTCCTCGACGACTCTATCACACCATCGCGCTGGCGGAGCCTAACAACTACTGGAACCTCGCACATGCGCAGGCTTGTAGGCAGCCCTCGTGGAGAGTCAGGTTCCATGCCTGAGTTTCTAGGACCCGTGACGCCGTTACCTTTTGCCCCGGAGGATCCCGCCTTTAGCACTCGGAGGTTGAGGTCGGAGAAGTTGAATCCGCCTGTATACCATGAGTCCTTGGAAGCGTTACATGGGGTCGATAGCGGCCTGCGACTTGGTGGCGATGTTCAGCCGGAGTCAATTGATTCTCGGAGCGATGCACATACAGTCTCGATGACACTTCCACCTCCCTACTCCAGTATCGCTCGTAATGTATAAATGCTTGTACTCTACATACACCGCTCTGATTACTCGATTCAGTCAGTCCGGTTCGGTTCGGTAACTTAGACAGAATCAATCCTGCGGAAGAACCACCCAAATCAGGAAGGGTCAAGCGCCAACCGACTCATGTTCTCGGGAGTCGGTGCAACTCGAACTGATTCTTCCTGGTGTCCTCACTGTCATCTTCGTCCTCACTGGCCGTCAACTCGTATCTCTACATCTACCCAGGTACTCTTCTTATACAACGCCCTCTCCCACCCAATCCTCACCACTGGCTGAACGTGCAACATCACAAGACAGGAACGGTAGTCAGACAGACATGTCAGAGCTTTCATTACCGTATCCGGAAGGACTAAGCATCCAGATGTTCATTCTCGCATCTAAGTACCCTCCCAATGCGCATCAAGATGGGTATTTTCGGCTCTAACTGTGCATCTGAGCCCCATCCGGAGGTATTTTAGACTAATTCAATCCGGACATATCCGGAGCGATTTAGGGAAAATTGGGACATATTATTATTCGCGCTGGGAACATAAGGTACCTACCCGCCGTCCGAGCAGCCAACTTGCGAAAACTCCGTTGAATTGACTGCTTCTCATCCTCAATCTGGTCTAACATGCTGGTGGATCCCTGCTTGCACGATGACAGCCTGGGTACAGTGTGGACGAGCGATCATTTTGGTGGGCATGCATAGCCTTTAGACGGTGTGTACGCTACGGCTAGGATGCCGCAATGACACGGATACGTTGGCACTCGAGGTGCGTCCATTGACTGTTGGCATTGCTATCGTACATCCTCAGGACAATATTATACCATACATATTTCGAAGCCAATGGGTCATAGCCCGACATGTATGAACGGCACCCAGAACACCATCCTTCTCCCTGCCGCTCGAATGGCGCTAACAGCAGCATGCAACGCATCCGCAGATTCGCGGGCATCTGGCTGAACGACGCCTTCTCTGAACAGCTTCTCGTAGACCCGTTCGGTCACAAAAGCGGCCGCGCGCTCGTCCACGGACCATAGAGTCGCGACCACGCTCTTGACTCCCGCGAACTGCAGGCCCGCAGCGAGATGTATGCACTCGTCCGGAAGTCGTGCGTCGCCCGCGGAGGTCAGGCATGCGGAGAGGAACGCGAATTGCACGTGTGTCAGGTCCAGTTGCATGAGTGAGCCGAGGGTGAGGGGACCGTTGTACATGTAGAATGCGCTGTCGAATGCATAATTGGGATCTTGGTGAGCATGGCAGGAGATGTGCAGCCAGGTGTGCTTGGAGAGCTCGCGCGAGACGAGGGCGGCCGTCGCTTCGGCTCCGAGAAGTGTTCTTGGATTGTGCGCGATGGTTGAACATGCACGTGTTACGGTAGACATCTCCTTGTGAACCGCGGGCAGCGGGGCGAGGCCAGGGGTCTCTGGCTGTCCTATAACGAGCATCGAGCATGGCGCGGGGGAATGTTGTTTCGACGTCACGTATGCGCGCACGAGAGAATCAAGTGTAGATATGTAGGAAGAAACGACCAGATCAGGCGTCCCGAGTGCGCCGTCTTCGTACGGCCCTGCGGCATGTATAGGAAGGGACGCTAGTGGACCTGTTGGACACCACCATATACGAGGTGGGGAAGAATGGCAGGACTCGTCGATCAACAAATGCGCAAGAATCGGACCGATGGCCACACTCCAGAGGCCTTGGAGGATAGGTACCAAAATGATCTCCTCGAAGTCGCGTACTCGTAAGACGCCTTGCTGTAGATCACCCATGCCTATCTGGATTGCCTCGGCCCAGCTCAAAGCATCTTCCACAGAGAGCTCCGGAAGAGGCACATTCCCCATTTCGACCTTCGCGTCGCCCCCGAGACTCAAGATGAGAGCGTCGCACCTATAACGGTGCGCGTTGAGGAAGACAATACATCCGCTGGTAAGTAGATCGGCCAGGTAGGCATTGTTAGTTGGGGATCGCGGAAGGGAGATATCGTCTTGTTTGAGCTCTTCCATCATTCGATGCAGGCTGTCCAAGCGCGACGCTGCGCTATGTAGTGACGCCTCCTGATAGATGTCCATGAACGTTGACCTGAACGCGTCCATTCTCTCGAAATCGCCAGCACGGTGGTACGGATGCGCTCTCGCCTTCATCTTCAAATCCTCTAAGATACTCCGGAGGTTCTCGCCAATAGCGTGGAGCTGGGGATGCTGTTTTGCGGCATATTCGTGGTGCTCGGCAGTAAGCTTAGGAAAGCCGTGCGTTGTCGTAGAGAGGTATGCCGAAAGTGCGTCATGCTCCCATGTTCGGTCGTCTGACGCGTGAGCTGTGTGTAGCCGATGTCTGCGCGCCCCTGGTTGCAACTTGAGCGACTGGGCCCAAAGCACGCTGCGTCCGCGTTCCAAGTATGAAAGGGCCTCCTCCAGCTTTCCGGTCGCAATCGCGCAGGCAGCCGCCCAAGGCCCAACGTCAGTTGAGAGAGAGACGAGGGCTTTATACTGGACGACCATCCGGTGTCCGGACCACGTCACCAGTGGAATGACGTCGAGGGCAACCTCCAGGGCTGCCAGAGTGGACGCCGGGCCACGAGAAGAGGTCGCCTTTGCCCAATCCACCGCCGCTTGTAAGCGCACGGAGGCAGAGCCCCCGCTAGTCGCGACCTCTCTCAGCGTCGCGACCGCCCTCTCGAGATCCGCTTCGTTTTGGGTGTGAGTGTACCGCCTCGCCAGCATGCCACCGAGCTGCCGCGCGAGCTCATCTCGCGAGCGATCACCTGAAGGAGCTCGTTCCAACGCGGAGGACGCATATCGGATGGCGTCGTCCAAGTCCTCCTGTGTCCCAGTCAACTCAAAGCGGATCAGGAGCGCGCTTGCCATATCTCGCTCAATCCGAGCTTCGAGGTGAGCACCGCCAGAAAAGGCTTTCCGCGCGATGGTGAGATGTTGGATACCCTCCTGTATCTCCGTGGCAGACTTGGTCCGTGCGCCATGACGTGCCAGTGCAAGACCTAAGATCGCTCGCAGGGGATAATGGACGTAGCTGCAGGAAGCGGGGATGTCGATCGCTCCCCTGAGCTCGTTTATACATGCGTCCAAGTCCGCGATGTCGTCATCAGCTACGTGGCGCTGATACAAGTTTGAGGCAAGATTGACGAGGTAGAGAGAGTGCAGCGGATGGTCCCTAGGAGCTAGCTGCAGAGCTTGGCGTGAGTATGTCATGGCGCGATCGAGGTCGTCGATGTCCATCACGACCGTGTACCGCTCTGCGCGAGTCTCCGCCATCACCAAACGAGCTCGCGCAGCGTCAGGATGTACGGCAGGGGCTACTGGAGATGGGAGATACGCAGAGGAGTCGTTGTGGAATTCGTGCAAATGCATGGCGTGATGAAGTGCTCTGTCTAGGTCTTCGAGCTTGCCAACCCTCTTGAAGAGCTCCAAGTAGAGCTGCGCAAGGACACAGCGGGTCCGACTGTCATCTAGCTCGTCATCCGTGTAAGCGGATTTCATGAGCTCCAGGGCGGCAGTGACGTCCTCTACCATCCCCACCGCATAGTACCGCTCCAAGTGACAGTCGGCGAGCTCCGTGGCGAGCAAGCGACGTAGCTCCTGGTCGCCCGGATACGTCTGAGTAGAGACGGTGTACGTGGTGGTACCAACTGAGATCACGAGATGTAGGGGGTCGATGTCATGTGTGGCGCGAGAGAGTAGCCTCTGTGAGTACGCCCAACTCCGCACTATGAACGTCGCAGTCGCAGGGAAGGCGTCCGAGCCCAGTGCTCGTAGCGGCAATATCGTCGCCTCGATGGCGGCATCGAGTTCATTGCGGTCGTGTGTGAGCTCGTATGAACAGAGAAGGACGAAGCCAAGAGTCGACTGGAGGAGGGGATAATTCGGAGAGGATTCGGGCATAGCCTGAAGCGTCAGATTGAGTTGCGCGATCGCCGCAAAAAGGAACAACTTGTTTCCCTGCATAGCTCGGCTGACCTCCCGCGAGGTTGACTTCCGACCAAGGATATTAGAAACGTCATTCATGAACGATCCCAGCCCGGAAAGCGAATCCGAGACGGCTGAGAAGTGGTTGGACGTGGATGGTTCAGATGGTGCCTCAGGTACTTGGGGCTTTTCAAGGTACATCTTGGCGAGGTCCACGACGCGGAAAGCCTTCGCTGCTTCATTCCCCACATCTTCCATTAAATTGGCCGCGGGCTGTTCGATGTCTTGAGAAGAAATCTCGGACGGAGATTCCTTTAGTGAATATCTGGGTATAGTAGTGCTGGGGAGCTTGGATGTTGGGGACATACTCTACAAAGAGTCAAGCGCCGCTGGTGGAGAGGGGGAGGCGTTGCGTACCGACATATAACTGATGATTGCTTGGATGGACTGCAAAGAATTTTCAAAGTTGCCGGGGGTAACATCGAGATTAGCGAGGATCGTCTCGATATTGACCTCTGGGAGTTGGGGGGTTCCTTCACTGGGCCCGCTGGGAACATCGTGCCCATCACTCGTCGAGGTTGACCTATCACGAGGTCAAACTTACATCAACTCGAGGGCATGTAAAGAGAGATCACACACCCACCCTATGTCTGTTGAGGTGCCTCCAGACGGTACGGAAGTGGGGTCCGGCGCATCCAGCTGCCCGTCCGTGCCTGCCAACTTGACATTGGGCTCTCTGCTATTCTCGTTCTCCATCTTCGTGTATTGGAATAGTGATAAGATGGCTGTTAGTAAGAAGTGCCGTCTAGGATATAATGAATGAAGGAGCGTACTGGGTACTGAAGCAGGCTGAAAGTTGACGACGTTGTGGTAGGATTCCTCGCACCGACAAGTCGACCACAGCCCAACACGTGCACATTGCCACATCGCTTCTAACCTAATCATCACGAGATGACTGAGTGCGGTGTCAGAATGTGCAAACAGTCAACTAGTCAAGAATGATAGATGGTGGTGGACAGAGCGCGGTGAGATTCCTTGGCCCCCAACCAACGCTTGAAGCACAGCCATCGCCAGAAGGCACGGCAGAGTGCCCCATGCAACGAGAACTGGAGAGAATGCGAAGTCAGCTATTACGATAGTTCACAACTAGTATACAAGCAATCGATACCGAACGAGAACAATTATAGCAGACTATGTAGAAGTACAGAAGACGGGAAACAAATGACCACCGGTCACATGTTGGAGAGGGGTACGATAGGCGCACCGGGGTGGGGCACGGCCGAACCGCCATAGAAAAGAACATCACCGGTGCCGAACCATTCGTCGAGTGCTGCCCAAACACCCTCTCGCTCAACAGCAAGTCTAGCGGCTAGGCTCTGCGTGCAATGCGAGCAACACCCCTTGGGGCACAACTGAGACAACCGCTGGTTGTATTGGTGTTGCATGCACGACGAGAGGAAGCCAAGCGGATCGTCCAGACGCCTCGGCACCCCCGGGCCACCACTCCAGACGATCCAGAAGAGGTTGGCCACGTAGTCCCAACACGGGCGGGCGTCGGTGGTTGCGCCACGGCACCACTCGGAATGGGCGTCCGGATCTTCGGTGTCGGGCCCACAGCGAGCACTCAAGAACAGATCGGCCATAGGCCTGTAGTCCCTGACATGCTCGGCACCGAACATGGCTCGATCGTAAAGCGCCGGATGTTCGCTGAGACGATCCCAGCGAGCGAGGCGGTGGGAGGTCTGGTTCTCCGTCCGGCGGAGGTCCCAATCGTCGCGCCGCCTGATGAGGGATAGGGTGTAGAATGCGGCGGGGAGGATCTGGTAGCAGTGAAAATCGACGGCAAATAGGATGGCCTCAACGGGCTCCGGGACGTGGTCAGAGAAATGCCATTTGCCTTCGGCGTCGTAGACAGGATTCTTTCGGATCGCTGCGAACTCAGCTTGCTTGACGTCCCATTCGCGCAAATTGAGTGGCCAGTCAGAGACAACAGCCTGGATGAGCGCTTCCCGAGCTCCGACCATGTTGTATTTCATCGCCAGTTCTATCGCACGACGGACGACGAGAGGCGTATCCGGGTTGTGGCGCCCGAGGACCATATTTCTAACACAGATTATCGTGAGCATGAATCTATTAGATTCGCTCACAATCGTGAAGAGATCAAAGCACTCACTTCTCGCGGAAAACATAGCCCAACAGGAGGGCTAGGTCCTCAGCAGCATCGTTATCCATGTTCAAAACGGGAAGGTTGGTGTAAGTCGGGTGAGGACCTGCGACCAACGCTTGAAGTCTTTCCATCAACACCGTAGAATGGAGTCTCAATATCCCGGAGTCGACGCGGAAGAGGATGTGTTGGTTATGGCCATAGTGGGAGGGGGCCGATGATTTCGCGGAGAGGATTACGTCTCCGGTTTCGTAGTATAGGTACTCGTGGTGTCGGAAAAATGCCTGTGCCATGGGGGATAGTAGTAGGAGAGCAAGATTGATGCTGCTTACGGGTCCAGAAGAGCAGACTTTATACTGGACGGTACAATTGGGGTCGACGAGGTTGGGGCAGTGACCGATGTCGTGTCGTTCTCGAAGGGAAAGCGGCACTCGCGATGTCGCCTTGTCCTGCGAACTCTCTCGTCTTTCTATGACAGCGGACAAGACAACCTGTATGTAGCTGGACTAAAGGATGGTGATATGGCCAAGAAATAGGGGCGTGTCATCGTTGAGGGGCACCATAGCGGGACTTTTCTGTCGTTGGTCATGTCGGCTACGGCGCTTTGATATGGCAATCACTGGTATTGTCAGCTGTCAGCCGGTCCAAACAACACTGAGCGAGCGACTCACTGGACAAGACCATAGATGTAGCGTCTGTAGTCCCCGCTCCAATATACTCGCCCATGACAGTACGTTGGTGAGTTGGAAGGGAATGGGCTTCTTCGAGTGCCTTCCTGTCCTCCATGCGGCCAGAGAAACCACATTGCGCCTGCGGCCGCGGTGTCATTGTGATGGACACATCACATTGCCACTTTGATACCACACCTTAGTACGCACCCAAGAGTCAAAACCTAATTGCAGCACGAGTGTAAACATCTCTATCTGTTACATGAATGAGGGATGTCATATAACGGAGTATTGAGAATGCGAGTCTCGTCCTGTCCGGCTTTGGGGTCGACGTTGACAAGCACACTATCCGAGGTCGTCAATGCCTGTAAACGAAGGGGTAGACACTTACATAGGTACAACTGCACGCGCCAATCCACGCTAAGCTCCAATCCAAATTGTTGCTGTTCACTAGTGCTGGTGCCATGTCGAGTTTTTGTATAGGCGCCTGAGAACAGGTTGCACGACACGGCTGTGGTGACACATACACATCAAGACACATACGTGTCAGACCCCAAGAAGAGAGGACAGACACCAAATGCATCCCATACGTACTGAGCTACTCACCCACAACGTTGGAATTGGCAGCGAGGACCTACGCTAGAACCTGCATGATGTGCGAGGGGGATTCAGACAAGAGGCGTGATGGTGGATGTTGTTGGGAGCAAAGCTAGACAGCGGTGTATAGGAGAATTATATCGTAGATATCATACAACCTGCCCCAGAGGAACCACTTAGAACAGACGAAGAGCACAGGAAGTACTACTCACCTTCGGAGCCAAACTGACAATCTTCCCCCACCCCTTCATACGCAAGTCCGCACTCACAACACCACCAATACGCGTGCCCAGCATCTCCCGCTTGTTGTTCAGCAGCACGGCCGCGTTGTCGTCGAACCGGATGAAGCGGCCGTCTGGTCGCCGGACGGCCTTGCGCGTGCGGACGATGACAGCGCGACGCACGTCTCCCTGGCGCACTTTGGGCGCAGACGCGGATGCGGTGGCAGATACAGGGCGGGCGCGCTTGACGACGCAAACGATCTCGTCGCCGACGCTACCCCAGCCGTTGTTGACTTTTTGCTTCAGGACGTTGACGCACTCGATGAGGAGTGCCCCTGAGTTGTCTATGACCTTCGACGGGAGATGAGCAAGACAATGAGCCCGGCAAGAGGTAAATATATGCGCACATTGAGAGTACCCTTGAGGCCAATCATGCCTCGTCGTCGAGATGAGAGTCTGAGGTGTGCGAGGTGGCAAACGAGAAGAGGAAAGAAACCAAAATAATGGCACTTATCGCGCCCCAAAGGGTAGTTAGAGGGCCATATGCCCAAATTCGGAGTTATCAGATACCGCAGACGAGGTCTGGAGGCTTTCGGCGCCTGTGTTGCTACTTTGCCCAAGGACGTCGTCCTCTGCGTCACCGTTGACATCGCTCTTGACCTCGACCTCCTCACTGATTGCGGAAAAATGGCAAGCCGACGAGGGAGCTCGACGGTGCTCTTGCCGTCTGGCCAGACGGTGACGACCTTCACGAAACACAGTCAAGATGATGAGGGCCTGCCGCACGCTACCAAGAAGTACGTTTGCTGCTCAAAGTCTCCTCCTCGACTCGCATGCGATCGGTGTCAATCACAGGACTATGGCGGATCATCTCCGCAAATACGAGGCCTTGTGAGTCTTTCCCGCCATCTGGCAGCAAAGCGGAACGCTCACAAGATTGTCACGGCGGGCGCATATGCGATTGAAGGTTCAACTTAACTCCGCAGCGGATGCGGATGATTGTGGAGGCATTCAAGGAGTCATTGGAGCTGGGTTTGGCGAAGAATGGTCAAATTGTGGTAAGTGCTCCGTTGATGCGCTCAGCGAGGGCTACTGTGCGATTGAAGGTGTCTTGCGCGGTAGCCTATGATCCCAACGTACGTCTTCGGATGGCCTTCTGGCAAAGAGACTGGGAACTACCTGGCCGTTGATCTCGGTGAGTGACGCCTCTGTCTCAGACTACCTTGCTTCTGGAATCTATGTCGAGGGCATAATCACGTCGTCGCATCCCCTCATATCTGCGGCTCTGTCCGAGATCTGGTGGACGAGGAGCTACGTCGTGAACCAGTATCCATGCCACATCTCTGCGCCATTAATAATGGCTTTTTTTGCGGAAGCATCACTGCCTGCGACTCAAGCAACGTCCGACATCTGGTTCGAACGCTCGTGACTGATATGATAACGTAGGTGGTACGAACCTTCGGGTTTGTCTGGTCACCCTTGAGGGGGAGGGCAAGTTCCAGATCACGCAAGCCAAGTATCGTCTATCTGAGGAGCAGAAACAAGAAGATGGTCAGAAGCTGTTCGACTTCTGCGGAGAGTGCTTGAAGGCCTTCGTGGAGACGCATACAGCAGAGGGACATATCGCTCCAGGCCAGATCCTTCCACTTGGCTTCACAGTATGTCCGATTCCACATTGCTCCGGTGTCCCTTACCGAATCACTTTCCAGTTCTCATACCCGTGCGCACAAGAGCGCATCGACCATGGAGTACTCATCCGATGGACGAAGGGCTTTGGTGCACCAAACACCGAGGGCCATGACGTCGTCGAGATGTTCCGCAAATCGCTCGCGAAGCACGTACGTAACTCTATGACATCGATCAATCCACGCCCACTCACGCGAAGGACGGCAGGACGTTCCCGCAGAGGTAGTCGCGTTGACTTGCGACACGACGGGCACGCTCATCGCCTCCCACTACGTGAACCCGAAGACCCGGATTGCGTGTATCTTTGGAACGGGATGCAATGCAGCGTACATGGAGCGTGTCCGGGATATTCCCAAGATTGCCCACCTGGGGATCGATCCGGATATGGAGATGGCGATTAACTGCGAATGGGTGCGTATTGTGCTAGATCTTCCGAGTTTCGATCTGATACAATCTCAGGGCGCCTTCGACTCGTTTGAGCACGAGAATCTTCCTCGCACCAAATACGACCAGATCATCGACGAGAGCTCAAACAAGCCCGGAGAGCAAGCGTTCGAGAAGCTTATCTCCGGACGATACCTCGGCGAGATTATGCGCCTGATTATCTGCGAGCTCATCGACGAGGGTGTTCTCTTCCTCGGCCAGAACACGTACAAGCTCGAGATCGCTTACTCGTTCGACACTGCCTTCCTCTCGCTTATGGAGATGGACCCGACAGACGAGCTGCTCATGATTATCGGTATCTTCAACCACTTCTTCGCTGTCGAGACGACCCTCGCGGAGCGTCAGTTCTTCCGCGCCCTCGCGAAGCTCGTTGGACGTCGTGCGGCGCGTCTGAGTGCATGCGGTATCGCGGCGATCGTGAGCAAGATGGGATATCTCGACGAGGGATGCTCTGTCGGAGCCGATGGCTCTCTCTACAACGTGCGTGCTCACCTGTCATTCACGGTTTCAAGACTCACGGGTTCCTCGGGTTGTAGAAATACCCCAAGTTCGCTGAACGGATACACGAGGGTCTGCAGGACATCTTCGGCGAAAGGGGAAAGTGAGTTGTGAATCACTCGGTGAATCGGGTCTCCATACGAGGCTGACCATGTACGCATAGGAACATCGTGACTTACCACGCTGAAGACGGCAGTGGTATCGGCAGTGCCATCGTTGCAGCGATGACAAAGGAGCGCAAGATGGCAAACATCTACCCCAACTATTGAGAGAGCGCGTTCTCAGCGAGGGGCGAAAAGTGCCTGAAGTCTGAAACAATCCATGTATCCGTAAATCCAAACCAACGCTGACCCCCGTCCTTCCCGATACCTCCTGCTTAGCACTTCTGTAACAAACACATGTATGCCAGCCAGCTAGATGGACAACGTCTCCTCCTTGTACGATTGTCGGACTGTTTCCGTTACCTCTTGCCTTCCCAGGCTGTTCTTATAGTGAGCATGTACCATACCTCTTTAGAGACTTCCGGCGAACAGTACGATTTGCGTGCAAGAAGACCTGGCGGTCGGTACGTCACGGCCTGCGCGGCCCGCCCGACAAGACGGGCGCCTGTGCTTGTTTGACCTCTCCGGTGAGTCGCGACCAGCTCCGGTCATGATCACTCTCAGATGCCCTCGACGCGAACGTGAACTCAACATCATTTACAGCATCGGCGCGAGCTCAATTACCTTCATCTGATGCGCATATGCTCACGCAAGGGTCCTCAAAAGCTCTCATGGTCTAGCTCTTCACTGATACTGAGGTCGATAGGTTCCACAATTTCAAGAAGTGGATGGCAGAGCTTGCTTTGCAGGAAGAGGCATGCTGGTTGGACCTGGGCTGCAGGTTTGTACCTGCGCTCTACCCTCGCAGAACCCCAATCGCGCTTCAAGCAACGCAGATTGGGCGGAGTTTGGCTACGTCAGTGGACCCCAGATCACTGTCGTAATCCATGTAAGAAGTTTTTCCATCTGGCACAAACTATGCGTAGTGCAGGATGCGGGTGAGTTGCGTTTTCCTACTAGCTCACCCTTGGTATACTTACCTCGTGTGGGGGCTTTGGCTGCAGCCGCGTAGCCTGTTCCCGATACGCTACGCCTGTTGGTTGTGGACCCGCTCTGGATCCTCCGAAACTCGCCTCATGTGGCGGACGCCATAGATGGAGAACATAACTCACTGGCTGCAGATTCCCTGCTTCAGCGGCAGACACCAGAGTTGAGCTGGGAAGTCGGTCCGGATTCGGCTGTAATCCCTCTGGTCCATCTCGGTCGACCTCTTGAGGTTTTCTAGCCCGCTTCTGCTGTCGAACTCGACTGGTGATATCGCCCGTAGTGAACGAATGAAGGTCGTGAGTATGCCACGCTCTAAATTTGTTCCATACAAGGACGTAGTCCCCACACGCCTTGGTGAGTTGCGTCCATCGCTATTCTTGTTATCCTCGTGTACTTGCTCCAAATTCGACTTATGGAGCCTGTCAGGTGCATCAGGACGCGGTTTCACTCTGGCTCTGAACTTTCTAGTCTAATGGATGCTCTATTTATAGGCCCCAATATGCAACGTGACTAGTCTGCGCCAGCTTTGTGGCCAAAGGCTGGCTTCCTGACGTCTGGTGAGACCGCTCGAACCGTTGCCTGGGTCCCAAACGCCATACAAAAGCCTGTTTGCGATAACACACCCCTCGTGCTGCCCCATAGCATACTGCAGTTTGCCTCCATCCGTTGTGGGCTCGTCAAACCGAACAATCACTATGCCTGGTACCACATTACCCTCCGTGCCTCACTACGTGGCTCCTCCGCCTACGAAGGAACAACGTCAGTAATATCCGCGCCAGCACCATGTCCCGTTTGCTGACTTTCTCTACAACCACAGTCGACTGGGCGGATCTTGCCATCATTGACATATCGAAGGCGAGGACTCCCGAAGGTCGAGCGGAGCTAGCGCCGAAGCTGCACGACGCGATGCGCACCGTCGGTTTCGTCTACGTGATCAACCATGGCATGACCCAGGCTCAAGTATGTGGCTTCGACTCGTCTGCGTGCACCCCGAGCTGATATGTAGCTGCTTGCTTATGTAGACCGATCGTATCTTCGACATCGCCGACGTCCCGTTTTCTCAGGTTCCCGAAGATGAGAAACGAACCCGTCTCGCCAGGATTGCGGAGGAGGGGTCGAAGTTGGGATACAAGATGCGGCAGTTCTGGGTACGCGCCTCTCATGGAGCCTCGTTGGTTTGTCGACTTACCGTCTCTAGGCTCTCGAGAACGGAGTTCGCGACCAATCCGAACAGTATTCAAGTACGACACCTCCCTTCCGCATGTCTCTGTTTGTTCTATTTGCTTAATAGTGGTGATGTCGTTGCAGTGCATCATGCGATATATGGGCAACAAGACTATCCGGACGCTCTCAAGCCGTATCTTCCGGAACTCCGGGCGTTTACGGAGCATAACCATTACAACGTCCTGCTCCCGATCGCTCAGTATGTTCTCGTCTTTGCTGTGGCCTGCATCGCAACTAATTGGGGCTTTTAGAATGCTCGCACTCGGACTGGAGCTTCCGGAGGATGCCTTTGGTAAACCGCATGACTTCGATGCCGACGGGCACTCCCATGGTAAGTCTTCAAGTACATCTTTGCTACAGTAAACTCATCGCGCCGTCCTCTGTAGCGCGCTTCATCAAATAGTCAGCGTGTACCATCTCTGTTTGGCGAGTGTTGGCTGACACTCCGTAGCTTCCCACGCACACAGGAGGAGGAGCTGAAGACGAAGAATGTCTGGGTGAAAGGACATACGGGTATGTGCGCGACTCGTTCTTATCTCGAGCAATCACTTACACATGTCTTGTACCATAGATGCAGGAACAATCACCATACTCTGGAGTCAGCCAGTCAGCGGCTTGCAAATCCTTTCGCCAGACGGACAGTGGCGCTGGGTCCGACACGTCGACAACGCCCTGGTGAGCTTCTCTGGCCAACTACTGCACGCTTATGCAGACGACTGACCCCGTTGTCTTTCCTCTGCGACAGGTGGTCAACATCGGTTACGCGATGGAAGCTCTCACGGGGGGCTACTACAAGGCCACGATCCACCGTGTAGTGCAACCTCCCGCAGACCAGCGCGGGTACCATCGTCTGGGCGCTTTCTACTTCGGGATGGTGAGCGACGACGTCCGCCTCGTGCCTGTTGCGCAGAGTCCCGTGCTTCAGCGAGAGGGCATCGTGCGTCCGGGGGAGACCGAGCCTGCCAATGCGATGACCATGGGTGAGTGGCGTCGGGGGCGAACGATGACGTATGGGATCAAGGAGACGACGAAGAAGGAGGGAAACGTCGAGGAGCAGGAGGTTGGTGGCATGGTTCTGAAGCACTACAACTGAGCTTCTGTGTGTACGTGGTCTCGTCTCCATCGTCTCTGATTGTGACAGGTACGACACTATCGTTCCTTGCCATGTTCTATTCTCACATACACTGTTCACAGCGTCTGGCTTTGCTTCGCCTACACGCTCTATGGAGAAGCATGAATCGTAATGAATATCGTTGACCCGCTGTGCGGGCACATTTTCCCAAAGTCAGTGCACGGACTCCATCGGGGTGCCTGTTCCGAAAACGATAAACGGTTGCGTGCTCAAAATACCAGTCCCCACGACCTAGTGAGTGCCGGGTGTATATTTGCCCTTGTCATACTCACGCATTCTCAGTACCAAGTTAGAGCACAATCATGTGCACACTGAACAAATAGATAGACTCGACTCTGAAGCTAGCTACTCCATCACCACTGCCAAGAATAGCGCGCGATGCGAAACGTGACTTTATCGTGCACTCCGTTTCCGACCTGTGGTTGGCTTCTTGACATCTGGTGAGACCGTTGACCGAAACTTCCGTTTGCCAGGACATACAAAGCCTCCTCGAGGCGGGAATGGCCTTCGCTGAACCTTACTGTCTGTGAGCCGAGCGTTGCCCTCTCTTCCCTGTCAACCCGCGGCCACTATGCCTGGTACAACGCTGCCTTCCGCACCCCACTATGTGCCTCCCCCACCGACCAAGGAAGAACGTGAGTTGCGCTCAACAGATTACAAGCCTTCCATTCACCTTGAACTTCCTGCTAGTCGACTGGGCGGACCTCGCCGTCATCGACATATCCAAGGCGCGGACCCCCGAGGGTCGAGCAGAGCTCGCGCCCAAGTTGCACGATGCGATGCGGACTGTCGGCTTCGTATATGTGATCAACCATGGTTTGACCCAGGCTCAAGTGCGTACCTCCTCTCCTCGAGATGCGTTGCGTACATGTACCTAATGCTTCTATAGACCGAGCGTATCTTCGACATTGCCGACGTGCCTTTCTCGCAAGTCGCGGAAGATGAGAAGACGCGACACGTTGCGAATCTTGCGGAGGGAGCGAAGCTAGGGTACAAACTGCGGCAGTTCTGGGTATGTCCATCTCATGACGTTGCCCACGCTCCAATTCTGATGCACACAAAGACTCTTTACAACGGCGTTCGCGATCAAGCGGAGCATTACTCCAGTGAGTGCATCGTTGATCAGCTGTTATTTTCTCTCACTCAGCTTAACGTCCACCACAGTGCATCGCGCCATGTTCGGGCAGCAGGAGCATCCGGAGGCTCTCACTCCATTCCTCCCCGAGCTTCGCGCATTCACGGAGCATAATCACAACAACGTGTTGATCCCCATCGTCCAGTACGTACTCGTTTCAAGGTATATGAGGGTATGTACCCTGATTTAGCCCTTTAGATTGCTAGCTCTCGGGCTGGAGCTGCCTGAGGACGCCTTCGTGAAGGCGCACGACTTCGATGCAGAAGGCAATGGTCATCGTAGGTCTTCTACGACTATTGTTCATCCTTCCTAGTCACATTGAACGATTCGTTCTCAGTGCGCTTCATCAAATAGTCAGTTACCGGACGTTTGGGATGTTGACCCTTCGACTCACGTACTACAGTTACCCCCGGACCGAAGAGGAGGAGCTGAAGACCAAGAACGTGTGGGTGAGAGGCCATACCGGTATATTATCGCCTCTGTGGTTGTTTCTTCGCATTTCTAACGCACGTCTGCTACAGACACTGGGACAATCTCTATCCTATGGAGTCAGCCAGTCGGCGGGCTGCAGATGATGTCCCCAGACGGGCAATGGCGTTACGTCCGGCACATTGAGAACGGTCTGGTGAGTCGCCCTCGGCACGTTGCCGATGTCCACTCTCCACGTCCGTCGCTCACTCCTCGTTCCATACGACATGACAGGTGCTCAACATCGGTCACGCAATGGAGGCACTCACCGGCGGCTATTACAAGGCAACGATTCATCGCGTCGTACAGCCGCCTTCCGACCAACGCGGGTGTGCTCGACTCGGCGTGTTCTACTTCGGAATGGTGAGCGACGACGTGCGCTTGGCTCCAGTCGCAGAGAGCCCTGTGCTCCAGCGCGAGGGCATTGTACGCCCGGGCGAAGAGACTCAGGACGCGATGACGATGGGAGAGTGGCGGCGGGGACGGGCTATGACGTATGGGATAAAGGACGAGACGGTCAAGAAGGAGGGAAATGTCGAGGAGCAGCAAGTCGGCAGCATGGTTCTGAAGCATTACAACTGATCGACATTTCTCGCGATACCTCTCGAGCACTCGACCACACTTTGTACGTGTCAGCGAGTCTTGTCTCCGGCTTCTCATTAGTGAATAGTTGAATCTCGAATCTTCGCCTGTATGTGTCCCCATCCAATCACAATACGTTCAAGGGTCAGCATTAGTTCTGCAAAGTTCTCGCGTGAACATCGCACCGTGCGCGGAAATGGCGTCGTTGCTTTGGACCCACCACTCCATAGGTACACTCGATGTTACATGCGAAAGCAAGATGCGCCAAGATTACAACTACACCACTCGTTCTTTAGACAGCCATTCCGGCGCCACAACTTAGACACGCACCGGGCCTCTCGACTACGGACATTGGTCTGCTGAGGCACCTTTTGATGTGTCACGAGTACATGGGAGGAGTGGTGCTTGTACTGTGTATGCGCGAGAGTGGCGAAGAGTGGATATCAACGCCGTTGGATGAGCGGTCCTCACTGATATCGCTCCGCTCGTGGACTTGTGGCTCCCAGTCGCCATACCCGTACGGAGGCAGTGTGGAGACGTCGCTATACGACAAAGAATTCGGATACGTCTTCGACTTGGAATTTTTCGGGTGATATAGAAGGTCCTTGTGGTTTGGCTCGACAAATGTCTCGACTGAGTTGCCAGGCTCAGACAGACGATATGCTGAGGGCGTTGGTAAAGTGAAGGAAAACGCTGACGAAAAGCCGGCAAACACGTACCATCTACAGCAGAAGCGGCTCTTTGGTGGCGGCGGCGGCGGCGGCGGCGCCACCTGCTCATGGTCGCAGCGGAAACAAGGAAGACAAACAGGAGGAGCGCGAAAGTCAGACCTAGAAAAAGGCCTAAGCGTGATCGGGGATGGGTAGCGTCGGAAATGACCTGGGTTGTCCCGCTTGAGGTTCGCGGCATTGTCTCGCTACGAGATACGGAGGGTGATGGGTGTATTGGCGTCAAGTTATCACCAGGATGCCTAGGCGTTGAAGTGTGCTCGGGAGATTCGCTCGTGCTTGAATCGAATGAAGTAGATGTTGTCCGAGTCGGCGGGGAAGATGGTATGCCTGTTTGATGGGTATCCAATGGCGTGGATGCTGCGCTGGGTGTTTTCTCTGTCTCGGTAGCAGTGACTGATGAACGGCCAGAGCTTGGCCCCGGTTCCGCTGACGTCGCTGCGACAGGGCATCAGTATTGGTATCACGCATTTGAACACACAAGACCCACCGGATGTAGCAGATATTGTGGAGTTGTTGGTCTGAGTAGGGAGAATGCCACTTGTGGTCGAAGGGGTTGTACTAGATGCAATCTGAGGCGATGATGAATCCGAGGTAGATGATGCACCGTGAAGCGATGTTGTAGATTGAGCGTCGGAGGGGCTGACACTGCCTGGAGCCTGCGAAGGTGAGGTCATGCCACCCTCGCTACTGCTACTGGTAAATGTGGTGCTCGATGTTTGTGTACCGTTCATAGAGGTCTTCACCAAGCCCGCAAGTTGGCCCTTCTCAATTGCGATTAACGTCAACCACAGCTCTTCCCCATAGTTCGTTACTACCAATGTGTGGGCAGTCGAATCGGTGAGGAGAGGGGACGTATAAAATGCGATCTTCTCCTCGTGCTTCGCGCTGTCCGAATATGTAACGGGAGGGCCTCCGTCGAGAACGTATGTTGCGTTCTGCACCAAGGTCGAAGGAACGATGCCGAACACTTGTATTCCTATACCTTATAGTTACGCCACATAGTTAGTAGTGGAACCAATGCGCGACGACAAGTCTCTCTCACCATGAAACGCAAGGGTTGCCGTGTCTCCAGTAGTATTCGAGACCATGGCGGCCAGTCGAAGGGCCGGAGTTGTCCGATGGGTCCATAATCCCTTGTATTGTATCCCCGATGTCGCGGACGTGACCTGTAACACAGACTCGAGAGCCCCGAGAAGTCGGTCCAAAGTAGCGGCCATGTGCGAAGGAGTCGTGCTCTGAAGCAGTGAGATATAGGCTAGCGACGAGTGATAAAACAGCAAATGGCGAGCTGTAGAGGCCACCGGAGCCGGGAGTATGTGGGGAAGACCAGACGGACCGACGTATTCCGTGCCCAAAACGTTTCTGAGGTCACTATGAGTCGCCAAATGGGATTTGTACTTCAGGACATCGTTAGGAGTGGCATATGTCCCTATAGGTCCTCTCTCGGGAGGCCCGCCGCATGGTAGCCCGCCCGACCGACATGTTCAACAGTTGCAGAAGCACTGCCTTACCACTAGGATCTTGGAGACGCTCCGTCGTTGAGGCAACCAAGCAGTCCCTCATCAAAGTTACTGGGCGGTTGTTGAACATAAAAGTATATTACCTGTCCAATTTAGTATTGACAGACTGCCATCTAAGGGCTCGAGAATTATGGCTGCCTCACCGTCCACGAGATGTGAATTCATCCTGTCGACCGTGAGTCGAAAGTACAACAATTGGTAATCCAACACGTACCGGTATATCCAACTCGTATGCAGCACCGGAGGTACCGTTATCATCCACATGATGATGGTATCCACCCTCGAGTGACATGCGAACGCGGATGACCGCAAGGATCTGCTTCCGAAGACCACCACTTAGGAAGTAGTATGATGACCTTGATACTGTACGCTTTTGCAGACAAGTGTAACGGGATCATCGGGGTAAGATGGGGGCAGAGGACTCAGCATCTGATCATGATGATCGGGTGACACTATGCCGGACATGGTGGAATAAGCGAGGAGCGAAGTCAGAGAGTCCATGAGGCAGTCGGCGTCGTCATCACGGGCGCTTCTTTGACGGGACGGGCTTTGCCGGCGAATTGTTCAAGGGCGACTTTGCCGCGCCTCGTCCCCAACTGCCTTCTCATACAAGAGCACTTTCTGATTATGAACGCTCAATCATATACACGTCAGTGTAGAGATGAGATATGCAGACCTATTCTAGAAGAGCGTCCATACATCGAACGCAAGCCAAACAAGCTTGAAGTCAGCGATACCAACCTCCGAGTCTAACGGGAAGCAAGGTCCGTATACGAGGGTGGACGCGTAGGTCCTATCGTGTCGTTCTCAACGAGACTACTCCACCGATATGCTCGCTCTGCCACCACCTCGCTATTCCCTGGCGGTCCTCCTGCGAGACTGATCCCGGCGTCCACGGATTTCCTGGGGGGCGGCATGGTCGAAGGGTCCGTTGGACCTACAACTTGAACGCATCCTTAGACTCTGTAAGGTGGAAAGACTACCCAGTAAATCGCGCTTACTCGTGTCTCTCCTCGGACGAGGTGTCGAAGAATTCTCTGCCGTCGAAGCTACAGACGAGTGATCATGACTCCGCCTGTCTTGAGCTTGATCTGGGGGGTGGCCGTAGTCTCTAATGCTTGTCAAACGACGGGGCTCTGATGCGCCGTCCGGAAACTGTGAGACTTCCTCACTAGCCTCGGAGGCTGAAGACTCGTCATGTTTCTCAACGACTTGATACAGATCCCGATGTCAGCACCCTGTACACAAAGACGAGGGGATCGTAGCTGACTTACTGGTCCGATACTTGGGTGCCTTGGCCTGCCGTCTACGCCAGAGAAACCAGTATGCCCCAATGGCAAAAGATAGTACGAGGAGGCTCCCTCCGACAGCAGGTGCTAGCACGACCAAGCCTTTCGAAGTTGCTTCTAGAGGACTCGGATTGTCAGACAAGAATACCGCAACGGTGTGTCGTAACGTACTATGCTGAGAGTCCTGGGCCGTCTGTTGGGGATCCCTCAAACTGCTCGAGCTTGTCGTTAGACAAGAGGCGGAAATGGCGCAAGATGACGTCGGAAAGGAGGTCGAAAAGGAGGTCGACATTATCGATGGCGAGCCAATGGCACTAGCATTTGAGGCGGTACTTGAACCGGACCTTTGTATCGGGGGCGAAATTGGGGATGCGGAAGAAAGATAAGAGGTACTGATTGACGAGGATGCTGAGCCGATGCGAGCTGGCGACGGTTCAAAAGAAGACATAGTCATTGGTGAGGAGATGGGCATAGAGTGTGTTGAGCTCGACGAAGAGGAGTTAGGTGTGACTGGGGCAAAGGCGGACGACGACGGCTTGACGAGGATAGCGTCTTCCGACGTCTCGAACGCATCTAGAAGGAAGACCGCATTGGGGTTGTTGCCTATGGACAAGGTAACAGAATGAAAGCCGTCGGACAGCAAACTTGAGTTAAAGAGGAGGGATGTACGATCCACATTCGGACGGACGGCATGGTACACGGTATCTTGCTTGTCGTCGACGGTGATTTCGAAAGCGTAGACTCCGGCTTGAGTGCCATCACTGCTCATCATTGCCGTTACTGCACCACGGACAGCGACCCATGTACCTGAGAGCGATAGCGTAAGCGTGGTACAGCTCACAGACCAACATGGCGCTCACCAAGAAAGAACACGGATGCACTGGCATCCAAATCGAGGGCGGCAGACATAGTGCCATTGACTGTACCCAGCATTCCCAAGTCCACGCTGGGATATGACGCCCAATTGCCCTGGTAGAAGACGAGGGGGCTCTCGTTGTCGATGAACATGGCAAAGAGAGTCAGACTGTGCCGACTGAGACACGGAAGGGGACCGCGGGTCTTCAGAGACACGACACTCGCCGCAAAGTCGGGTGTGCGCCATGGCCGTTCCCAAGTACCGATGTAGTCGTGATCTAGGGATACGAGAATCCCTAGTACGAGCTGTTCCTGGATAAGAAGAGGAGGAATATCGGTCATGTCACTTAACGCATTGCGGATGGGCCACCTCCGGTGACGATGGCGTATCGGATCTGTCAGCATCTTGTTCGCAACGCCGCAATAGCAAATGCCTTACGACAGACTTCTGACGTTCAAAAGAAGCGAATTCAGCTCGTGATGTAATGTCATAAATCGACGGCCTGTTTTGAGAGTATGCAAGCTGGACCATATCAGCCCGAACCCTGCGCGAATCTATAGGAGACAAAGTCAGTGAATTAATAAGTACTACCTTTGGTGTCACCAGATATTTGCCATGGGGACGTGGGTCAATCGTGAGACTGTTCATCGTTGCGGCGCATGTCGGTATCGCAGCGAAGCAGGATTGGAGTCTCCGAGAACTTCACCATGAGTCTGCATGCTTCGCGGGATGTGCTGTGTCATAAAGGGCAAGTATCCGAGGCAACCTATGTCATGACAGGACAAGATATACTGACGGGTTCAGGAACATCATCAATCAAGCAGAGGTTGAGCGTTCACATCAAGATGTACGGTCCTCCCATATGCCTCGCGTTCATTCAGACAGTACTTACTTCTCCTAACTTGGGATAGCTGTCCAACAGCAGATTCGTCGTCAGTCGAGAGAGTGACAGATTGGCGGCTTTCGTAACGCACCTCAAGAAGGTAGAGATCATGATACAGAGGAAGATGAACGGGAGGCTGCGTGATGACTCCTCGGAGGCTGCATGATGCATGCACCTCAGTCGAAGATGCGCGACTGTGCGACAACGAACTGTGGCTAGCATTGCTCTCATCCGGCACCTGAGGTGCCCAGGACGCATAGCCATACGGAGGAAGCGGGAACCGGAATGGTCATCTTCGCTTTAACTCAAGCAGAGTGTACACCGAACTGCTCCAACTCGGCCTCCCGTGACTTGCCACAGCCACTCTTGCGGCCCTGCGCTGTTGCGGCCCTCGTGTTCGTCGTCGTAGTCGCATTCAGCCCTATTGTTGTGGTTTCACGGAGGCATTGTTGCAGTAGCCAAAGCAAGAGCAATGCGGCGGGAGAGGAGAGAAGGCAAGAGAGCAAAGGAAAGCACGACTTAGGGTTTAAGACACAGAGAGACACGGAGACGAGGCGACACACCGAAAGTTCAGCCGACAAGGTTGGAAGCGCCCGGGTGACCCATACAGATCACGTGGAGGACACCCGGGCTGGTCCACATTGTGCGGACCGGCATCCGTAAGCGGATGCATCCAGGCGGACGGACGCCACCGTCCGTCTAGGATGCATCCATCCTACCCCATATTTACTACGTACATGATCCACAGAGAGGCCCGACAAACGATGCCTCATACGAGAATTAACTCAAAGTTATCTGACAACTAGGGTACGTCCAACAAGTGATAGTCCACCGCCATGAATCAGTATTCACTATGCTCAGGAGGTGTAGAGTGTCTGACTCCTAGAGCTCGCGCGCTCGAAAATTCACAATCATGTCGTTCACTGGACGTGGAAGCCCCGTACTCCAGGGGTTCCCTGACGGCAAGGTTGGAACCTCCACGTTTGGGCGCATCTCGAAGTGGCGGAGATACACAATGACGAACATCTTGAGAAAGTAGTTTGCCATATGGCGTCCAGGGCACTGATGGCGTGTCAGAAATGTCAGTGTCACCTTGCAAGCGTATAGAACACAACTCACAATATGGGACCCTTTAGCCCAGAGATACAGGAAGCGAGTCTGAGAGCCGCTCAGAAAGCGGTCGGCGTGGAAGGTGTGCGGGTCCTCAAAGTGTGCGGGGTCATGGTGCGCGGAGGTAATGTTCGCCACAACGAAGCTGCCACGTCGTACCCAGAACGGCCCGTCCTCCGACATCATCTCGGTGTCCGTGTGAGCGACACGATGGCTGAGAGGGAGGAGGTGGCAGCGCGCGGTCTCCTTCATTGCAGAGTCGAGTAGGGCGAACGCAGGGCCATTGACCACCCGCGGGTGGGCGGCGAGAAGTGAAGAGTGGCTGGGGAGGTTTGCCAACACACCCGCATCAATTTCCTGTCTGAGCTGAGCGAACGCGTGGGGATCGCACTGGAGGTGAGCCATGAGCCAGTACGTCAGCCGGAATATGTTGGTGCACAGGCCCCAGATGTACGTTTGTAGGAGCCCCGCCTGATCGTCGTCGCTGAAGTCTTCGAGGGAAACAAGGGTACGTATAACCTCGTTCGCATGTCCTGAGACGTCAGCGAGGTCGTGCACGCCATGGTTGTCCTTCCAGGGACGCATGTACAGCTTGATAGCGCTCCGCATTCGTTGCCTCGCGCGAGAGACTGAGGTGGAGAAGAGGGGTATCCGGTAGAAGAGTTGGTACGTTGCGTCGTCAATGGTCACAAAGTCATCATATAGATGCAAAGGGAATGATGGTCCAAATATTGCGGGAACCATAGACTGCCATAGTGTCTGCGAAATAAGAGGGTATAGCTGAATCGACTGATGGTGGCCGTCGGCAAGGTCGGTGAGGTGGCAGAATAGCTTGGTGTTGTACCTGGCGGCGATCTCACAAAGCGAAGGGTCTGCATTTGCTCGTGCGATCATGGGAATCAATGTGGAGACAATGACCTCCACAGCTCGGGGATGTCGAACGTCTCCCAGTAGACGCAGTGGTTCGGGAGAGTGGAGTAATCCACTTACCAGACCCCCGCTTCTGTTGCGATAGAACGACTCCAATGTTCTGACCTCCGAGACGAAGACAGCAGGCTTGCCCGCGGCGGTCACTTCGAAGTTCCGTCCGACACTTTGACTGAGGATGGGGTTAAAGCATATTCCAATGCAAGGTAACTATCAACTTACACCGAGTGATGTAGAAACTTGGGAAAGTCCCATGTAATGCGCAATGCCCCTCCTAGCCAGGGAAGGAACGTCTTGACCCGTGGTGCTGAACGTCTTAGAGAAGACAGAGAGATACGGTAGAGAATTGCGGCAAGCAGCATGGTTGCAACTATGAGTCCGGACAGTGGCACCGATGATGACAGCTCCATCATCGCCTGGATGGTGAAAGCGAATGGGTGAAAATGAGTAGGGAGAGAGAACGGGTGCCGCCTACGTACGAGATGATCTGTTAGCAATGCCAACCCAAGACTCTCCCTGAGATGGTCGCTGTCCCCGGACAAGAGGGAGAACGCAGCTACTGCGTTGGGCACGCCGTTGCAATGCATAATTAAGCGCTCTGATTTATTGAACCATAATTCTAGGCGTTTGAAGGCGGACCAAGCCATCAGGGTAATAGTCATCACATCTGTCTCAATTTTCCAAGAGAGCAGAACTACATTGGCATCAACTCTGAAACGCTGTACCTTTCTCGCCTTCAGAATTTATCGGCGACACACTGATATTTGGCTGTTCTGGGGTAACAATATGTAGAACATTGGACTTTTTGTAACCTACTGCACAGTTCAAAGGACAACATGAAGCATCATCCTCTACGTTAAACAACGGGTAGCTTTTTTGAATGATCTCGAATACCCTTCGCTATCTACTGTCCCCTGAGAACTGAGATGAACGTCAACAGGTGCCTTTTCGCCTTCCGTCTCGGTAGTGACTGCAATATTGATTGCAGGGGGAATTGCCTCCTCTACCTGAAAGAAATATGAGAGTGAGAACAGAGGACACCACACTGGCAATGACGTACCCGTGGGACGTTCCATTGCTCAGCTGTTGCAATCCGTCTTGCATGAGCAAAGATGTTCCTAGTTACCGGAGCCATCTCGAGGGCGAATATCTCTATCCCGCGTCCTGACTGGATCTTTCGCGAGTTGAGCCTGCCAGTACCAGTACGGGTCACCAATTTGTGTTAAGCTGGAAGGCGGTAAAAATGCGGACATACGCTGCGAGTAGAGTATTTGCATGGACTGGAAAATCATAATGGTGAGCATTATAGCATAGGCAGTAGTTCGATTGGCAAAGCACTTACGTCGAGTGGTAATAGTCATGGTGCAACCGTAAAGCAAGCTTTGCGGCTTCACCAAAACCTATGACACTGTCATATGCAAGGCACAGAACTGAGACAGAGAGACTAAACATACAAGAACGAAAGAAATCACATTGACTACTCTAATAGGATTACGAACTGTGACTTGATGAATGTCTTCCAGCACAGAGGTCTTACATACCCCGTTACAAGTCCTGTAACCCGCTGTGAGGGCGAGAATGCGTATAGGTAGACAGACATACCTGTATTTACACCGTAGAGCAGCACACGTCCTATAAAGGTGTCGCTGCTGTCGGCCACAATAAGTGTCATTTCGTGATGCATGTAGTTGTCGTGCTATACCTAGTGCCTGAACGGCTGCAATATAGAGCTGTAATGATGGAGCCGGTGAGGAGACTATCGGCGGCCAAAGCCATTGCAAAGAACGTGATTATGGGCCACTGTGTATGATCATGATTGGGCGGTCAGTAATCAGTGTATTGAGTCGATGAGATGACAGACATTATCATGGAGACTGAACGGTAGAGGCGATGATGATTGGGCTGTAAGACTGGGACTATATGAGAATAGCTGTCTTAAGTGAAGCAGAGAACTTACCCGCGATATGTCGACACTACGACGATTTGATCTACGGTCAGTATTTGAAATCTGTCAGCGGTAAGAATATTGGTACCTGCGGAGCAAGCTAGAAGGCTCATGAGAACTCATTCGCATTGGCAAATCATACGAATCACATACCAAATTGTGCCACCAAAAAGGCGCACTTGAAGATCGAAGTTCGCATCAACGACAACACTTCGAACTATGGTATACTCACAGCAATAGCCACTATCATGCGATATCTGTGCCCGACTAAGAACGGAGCCGCGTTATGCATAGTAGACACCCCTAGATTCTAACAGGACTCACCTAGTGCTAGACGACGGGCGAAGAAACTGAACAGTGAGCAGGGTAAGTACAAGACAGGGCATATTGCGCTCGAAGATGCACTACTTACATCTGGGATACCGCACCAATCAGGTCCTTCACAAATTGCAGGATCAGTATGGGCCCCCAATTGCTCAGTCAGCTAGATTGTGGATAACTTACGGAAAGAAGCGGAACAAGCTTCGCAAATGGTGATGATTTCAGGCATGCACAATGGGTAGGAGATCCACTACTCACGCTGATTGACCTGTATTGGGGCTGTCAGACTTATCGTATAGCATCGACTGTCAATTGTGAGCACTGACACGGATTGACGAATCAATGCCTCCGGATTGAAGTAGTTTGTGATGAGGTACGAGTAACTATAGCAGAAAGCGTCAAGCTCAGTTACCATAGGAAGAGTACGTGAGAAGTGATACCAGGTGTGCATAGTCAAAATGGCATGGACGGTTTCGAGTAGCCTGTGTAGAACAGAGTAAGCATGAAAACGCTGAGCGCGTGATACGGCCTCACATGGTCGTGATAACCTGTTAAAGCAGAGGTTCAGCTATATGATACTCGCTCTCCCTTTAAAAGAGACATACCACAAATTTGAGAAGCATGGAATCTGTGCGGTGGAGACGGAAATACCTATAGAGCTGGTGAAGGCTTATACCGTAAAGACTGAGGCCGTTATCGGTCGTGCAACGGAGTCCGGTCAATTTTTAGACAATCCACTCACATAAGGCCAGTGAACGTTCCCAATAGAAGTGCGCCGAATGTGTTGTCTAACTTCGGAAATTGTCCTGGGAGCATGGTAGTACTGGTCGAGTTCACCTCCTCTGTCACAGACTTGGCAGTCAACATCAGGTCAGGTTTGAATGTGAAGAGAGCTAGAGTGTGTGCTGTCGACAATGGGAACGTTGGGTGCCTGCACAACTTTATGAACACTCTGAGGGATATCGTATGTGAGCGCTATACACAGCATTTATAGCGCACTAACTGACGCGTTTGTACGTATCAGTAGCACCATCCATCAACGGACAGCGAAGCATGTAAGATGAAAACACGATGCCTCTCTCCACATTTCCGAGGGCTCCGGATGCTGTGGTCAGGGGCGCTGCGGCGAGAAGCTGATTTAGTTCAAGCATAGAGAATGCCGCCTGACTCTACGGGACAAAGGGGACCCCTCACCACATCAGTGGCACTTCATCATCTCAGATAATGTCACTGTACCATAAATCGATAGTGCGGATGAATGCACGCACCACTAACAAAGCCGCATGGGAGGACCTCTCATGACTGCTCAAATGGCTACGATGTTTGTTCATGGGAGGGCCACACCATTGTCGGCGAGTGGCACGTCAGATGGAGCAAAGAGTAAACGGAAAGCCAAGTTCTGAGCTAAAACTCTCATCACGTCAAAGGAAAGCCTCATGGATCTGTCCACACAATGATCCCTAGTACAACACCCGGTCAATGTTGAGAATTAGAAGCGCAATTCGAGCAAGACACGCACCACATATATCTCGAACGCATCGGCGGACTGTGCATGACTCAGATACAGCGTAATGCACAGGCGCACCGTCATCACGCATAAAGCAGAGCCTACATAGATTGAACACCTCGCAATCTTCACTTCATAGAACAGACCGCCCATTTACCGAGCCTGTACAAGCATATCACGAGAACGCGTTGCTAACCAGCACCTTTCCACACAATCGGTGGTCGAACAGCTACGGTGACACACGAGCTTCAACCGAGGCGCCCACCTGTGGGCTGTGTTCGTCGCACGAGGCGTACTGGGACCGGTCCGACACCGAGGTTGGTGTTGACCACGCCCCGTACGACGCGCTTCCTCCATTCGTCCTTTGTTTCACCTTGGTTCGCAATGATCTCGAGCCTCCAGGTCTTGATTAGCTTCGCTAAGAAGCATGTGCCCTCGTTGATGGCAAAACGGCGACCAATGCCTGACGGAGAGAACGATTAGGCCAAACGTCATCTGCCAGAATCACTCTAGGCGATACATACATGCTCGTGCACCAAAGGAGAACATGGTCAGATTGTTCTCGTGAGCCTCGTACCATCTTTCAGGCTTGAATGCCTCAGGATCGGGAAACACTCGCGGGTTGTAGTCTACGACTTGTGGTAAGCATGGAGCCACAACGCTACGGTGGCGATAAACGTACGGATGCCTACAACGTCCACCACTACTCGTGTGCCGCGCTTGAGCGCGAGCGTGCCCTTGTTGTCTGGGCCCACGCCGCGAAGCACGAGATCCTCGGCAGCATCCCGGATCATCATCTGCCCGGCCGCTGAAGGTGCAATGTTAAAGGTCAGTATCGCTCTGGACCACGTCATCTGAGAGACGTACGGAAGAGCCGCGCGGCCTCCAAAAAGCATGCACGGACCTTGGTCAAACGCGATGCATTCACAAACGTCTGCAAGAAGCACAGAGTCAGCCCTAACGAGAGCGAACCATCGATTGAAGAGACTTACAAAGTCCGCTTCAGTGGGCATCACCTCCATGATCTCTTGATATACCTCTTCTTGGTACTTGTCGTGCAGGGCTAGGAACGCGATCGCTGCATCGAGCGTTTTTGCTGTAGTGTCTGAGTGGAGGCCCTCAGTATTTGTACGCCCACACCACGAATATCGGACGCACCATGCCCAGCAGAAAGTAACAGGAACGAATTGCCAACCTGCGAACAGATTACTTGAGTACCCGCAGAACCAAGCTGATGGGACCGTCGCTCACAAGCTCCGAGTCAGCCATGCCGAGCTTGCCTTCTTCTTCGCTAGCCTTGATCATGCGTGTGAGGATGTCGCTGCGCGCGGTACCAGAAGACCTCAGCTCTTTTCGGCGCTGGGAGATCATCTCGCCGATGAAGCGCTTCATGCAGCTCGCAGCGGTCTCAATGTCTCGGATCCTAGATCACTCTCAATATGACGCTCCAAGGAATGTTGAGGCAGTACGTACCACTGGATGGGAACACGATAGGCCCACTGCGGGAGCAGCAATAACATAAGATGTCTACTTGAGACGATGGCCAGAGCTTCGGCGAACGACATCTGGCCAGGAGCAGACTTGGGTGTTTGCCAATGCAGAGGATAACCGAAGCCGCAACTCGAGATGAGGATGAGAGCGAGCTTGGAAACAAATATCAGACAGCGTGAAAGGTAGCATGACACACTATTCTCGAGCCTCACCTTGTTGGTGTATCCATTGATGGCAGCGATCTCGACGACAGACTTCGTAGACCAGCCTTCAGTCACCTCCATCTCGTCGAACACTCGGCACGTCTCCTCCCATACAGAAGCATACCTGAGCAGACCATTGAGTCGTACATGCAAACCCATCGAAAATGATTCAATTGCTCACGTTTGTGGACTGAATGCAGGTGCGATGATGCGCCTGTGCCTTCTCCAGTCCTCGCCATTTGCAGCGAATATGTTCGGACCCCAGATCCTAAGAAAAGGCTGTAAGAGAGCGATACCATATTCAATGGATCATATACCCACAGAGTAATGAGCACAGTATCGAGCTCTTTGAAGAACTGGCCGGTCGTCGAGACGACCTGTCGTGCCACCTCCGGAGACGAAGTGTAGATGGCCGGTGTTCCTGCCAGATATGGCAAAGCCGCGATGGTCTCCACTCCTGCGCGCGAATAGACTAAGCCATCACAGTCAGTAAAACACTCTAATGGCGAGAGAAGATGGAAAACATGACACCTTTTTGGCGCCACAACCATTGCCAGTTCATTCCGGGGTGGAGCCAGAAAGTAGGAAGAGCGGCGCCGAAAGGCGACATAGGACTGAATATAGAACGCAGTCCGGGTAGGTTCCCTAGACCCTGCACGCAGCTGTTAGCATACGAGATGATAGATGTTCTAGAGACGTTGCATACCCTCTTTGCCTTGAAGTAGGCAAACGCGCGCGTCGCCACAACTGTGGCGAGGAGGGCGACAAGGACAGAAAATGTGTCCAACATGGTTTGGTATCAGAGCTGAGGGCGGACAGTCAAGGTATGCAAGAGCGAAGGACAGAAGGATGAGCACAGAGACTGGGTAGTTGAGTGTAGGAGGGAAAACGCGAGTGTATGTTCAAGATCTTCTTGGAGAACTAGCCCCCTCAGCCATACAACAGCGCCCGTGAGGCAGCGTGTTGTGCAGTGGGCGCCACGCTGTGCTGCCCACAAACGCCTACAAATGCCCTGCGTCATGGAAAGATCACCTGAATCGAATCAAATCGAGCGGTGTCAGGATGACGAGCGTTGACTCCTTACTCACAGCTTGTGCGGCCTGATGGAAATCCTCAGCGATACATATCGACTACAATTTTCTCCCCGATCCATTACGTGGCCGTCACAGTACATGTCGGTAAGTCGGGTTCGCGAACGTCCCCGGGAGCCCAGTCACGATCGTGGCGAGGCCTTGTTGCTGGCAGCAGGCATATGTCCGCAGAATCTCATCCAGGAGCTTTTGTCGACCAGTATTTGGGGGGATTCATGGCGCACGGGTGCAGATGGCGAGAACATGGTAGGAGTCCTCGTCCTGTACCCACAAGGAAGTCGTAGTTAATATTGAGTGCATAGAAACATGCAGAGACGGAAAGCAAGCACCAATTACGGTTCGGACATATTCAGTGGGGTTGAACGTCGATCACTGTCCTGCGCTAGTGCTGCTTCCAACGCACGCCGAGCATTGTACGACTCTTTGAGCACGCGTATTCGACATGGACTTAGGGGAGCACGCGTTTCTGGCGATCTTGAGCTGAGACGCCATGGTGGCCCGAGCTTCGCCGGCAGCAACGGTTCGCAAAAATGTACGCAGACAGTACGTGCACGCATGGTTCCTATGATGAGGACAGAACGAACACGTATCTTGATATATGCACACATCACAGCATCAATATATGGCCTATTCCACAGCTTCTGGCGTTTTGAGCACATTGCTAACAGTGCAGGCCGAGTAAAAGAGACCGTGATCTCCCTTTTCTACACACAGCGTAACACAACTCCAATGAGCATGTTCTCAACGGAAGCGGGAAACACTGCACAAAGATTACTTGCCATTAATACACACTCTGCCTCTCATTCCCAGCAACGTGAAGCCGATGGCCGGCGCAACGGGCCCAGCTCCTCCCTTGGAATCTGCCGCTCTCACTCTGGAGTGTTGTGATAGCGCATCTTAGTGACTCTACCTGAGGATTGCCAGAGAACAAGGTGTATGCAAGTAGGAACGGATGAGACGTTACGAAGGAGGATTAGGGCACGACAGAGGAGACGACGAGAATGAGGAAATATTGCGCCAGGCGGGTTCATCCGGGCCGAGCGGACCGGAAGCCTGAAAGCGCGCTGCCAACCTCGTCATCGTCCTGCCCTTTGTCCGGCACAACGTCCACGGTGGAGAGCATGCACTTTTCACCATCTCCTCGACCCCAGAATGCCACACACCTCTGATGTGTCATGGACGTGCTGTGTCCTGTAGACGACTACAACCTCTCGCCTAGTCGGCGGGTCTATTCCACGTATGGTGAGTACCTCTTAAGTACTCTGTTGGCCCTTATCCATTGCGCATTCCAAGCTGCGTGCCCCCATCCTTGACATCCTCTCTTCCACCACCGCGAGCATCTCATTGATCAGTTGTGTCATATTGTATAGACAACCACGCAATGACATATGCAGGCTACAATACCACGGCCGTGCATGCCATTCGATCCGTTTTGAGCGCACGCGTGTGCATTTATCAAGCAGATTGCGGAGACGTATTACGACCCCCATGTCACAATGTTTCGCGCTCAAGGATCTCTTATCGCAACAAGCCCGGAACTTCCTCTCCCAGAAGATCGAGGCGGCAACACCTATGCAGGCTGAGAAGACGACGGATGCGAAGTCCTTAGAGGTCTCCGAGAAGACATTCGCGCGCATTTCGACACTTCAACTTCGAGTCAGTCCTTGTTGCCTGATGGCACCTCTACTTACTTCCCAGAGGATGCAATTGCGAAGTCGCTCTCTCCTGCCAGTTATATTTTCGGCATACCTCTCTGCGACCCCTGCTGTCTCTATCGGAGGCTCACTCCCCGCCATATCCGAAGCCCCAGATGAACCCGCAGCCGTCAATTCGCACACCCAGCTGCAGTACAGCCACATCCTTACCCGCGGCTACCGCGACAACTCCACAAACGCGTCCCAACAGCGTAAGGGCGGGATGGCGATGTAGGCCACTGCTAGCAAGCGAGCAAACTCTCAGGCTGAGGCATTGGTGAAGTGGTAGTAGGTAGCGCTCTCCGCTCTCGCTCGCCCATTGTGGTGGATGCGTTCGGCCGTACTGATCATGTCCCGTAGTGGTCGCACCCCGCGCAGATCTCCCTCGACGCGCTCGAAATTAACATCAGGTATACCTCCGATATCTTCGCAGTAAGTCGTTGTCCTAATTCCGTGATACCGTAACTCTACGACATTCGACACTCACGTTACGCATATTGCAGCACGCGCCCTATACCCTCCTAGCGAACGTCCGGTCCATCCAGAGGACCATCATTACGCCCCTGGTCACCCAAGCCGCTTTGCACCCCCCCAAGCCCTGCAGCGAGCGACCGCTCACGGGGCCACCCCGCCACCTCCACGGTCGCACCGCGCTCCTTCCGTTGCTCGAGACGAACCGCGCTCGTATAGCCCACCTTGTCCTGGAACGGGCCGACCTGTTTCTCGAGCTGACGTTCGTGAGTTCCGGCCTGATCTCAGGGACCGCATCGACCGCCCGGGGTACCGCACGGACTCGGAGAGGGACATATACCCTCCGCCGCCTGCTGCTGCTGTTGCTGCTGTTGGTGAACATTGGTCTGAGGCTATGGACGTTGATTACCTGCCATGGTTTGTGGAGAGTCGGGCGTCGTACCGCCGGCCGTCGCCCCCGCCGTTTGCTTGCAGATTCGTATCCTCCACGTGGGGACAAAGTTTGGGCTCCGGCGGGTGAGGCACCGCCGTTCCGGGAGAGGGAGAGGGAAAGGGAGAGAGATGCGGAGCCTGGGAGACGACCGCCGCCACCACTACCTGGGGAGTCTCATGTCTCATGGGTATTCACGGCCGTATGGAAACGAGTGGAGTGAGCGCTCCTGGAACAGGTCCCGACATTACGACCGCGACCGCGACCTGGACCGGGACCGTGAACGGGAACGGGGAGCATGAGCGAGAGAGGGAGCGCGAACGCGAACGGGAAAGGGAACGGGATGGGAGGTTAGCCGAGCGCGATGCGCCTCCGCCTGCTGCTTGGGAGACGTGCGAAGAACGTGAGCGGAGGAGGTCGCCGACATACCCCCCTCCACCCCCTCCGCCTCCTTCTATCCCCGATCCGCCACCTGCGGGAGGCCGGGCGTACAAGACGAAACCACTCAGAAGCCGCGTTCCCGCTCCGCTCTCCTATTCTAAGTCAGCAACAGCCCACCCCGACTCTTCCTCCAGGCAAGAACGGCCTCGAGATCCTCGAGAGGCTCAAGGAGACAACTAAGAACAACCAGCACCAAGTCTTCCGTCCCATTCCTCAACCCTTGGCTCTCGCTAGTGTCTTTCTAGGTCCAAAATTCTCCTCTGCCTCCTCTCATGTCCCGCCACATCCTGAGCAGCTTTCCACGGACTCCTCTCGCCCCGGCTTGACTCTGAACCCTCATGACACTCCTAAGCTCGCTACTGACGGCTCGTCGGCACAAGCTCTGAACCGTCCTACGTCGCCTCGTGCAGCCAACGTCCCTGACACTTGTCATGGGCCAACGATACCTGTCCGTCGCTCCTCCGTGAGCGAGTCTCCCAAGGCGAATGTGCGGCCTGTTTCCCACTCACGCCCCGATTTCCCACCTGCTAACCTGGTATCTCCCTTCCAGGACACTCGGTCTCATTCTGCAAAACGTTTGGATAGGTACGATTCGATCAGTTCCAGTTCTGTCTCTGCTCCCTTCTCCAGACGACAAGATAGGCCTTCGTACAACGACACTGCAAGCTTCCCTCGGTTCAGCAACGTGGAAACCAGTCCGCGTATGGGTCCCCCCGGTTTGCAGAGGATAGAGCAGGGCGCTCGCTCAGGTGAGATCAAACAGAGTCCTGTTCCACTTCCCGCAAAACTGTCCCTTGCCGACTCGAAAGACGATCTCCGGCCCAAAGACTCTGCCTGGTCTGCTCGTAATAGGTGCGATGATCGGGGTCGCTCTAGCCTCCCTGGTCGAACAGAGAGTGGACACGGCACTGGTACCAGCAAGGAGGTACAGGACCGCCACCTCGAAGGGACCGCAGGACTTACGACTGGTCCCGATCTCGGTCACCTATACGAGACATAGACCGCGAGTACACGAATCATGATCACGATCGGCGACCGGACTATATTCGCCCTCGGGATGATCGACGTTTGATGACCGTGCACGTCCCACGTACGACCGTAGGCCTCAAGTGCCCAGTGACAGGCGATATGAGCCCAGCGCGGAGGTACGATGGCAAAGACAGTCCATTACGCCACGGACGAGATGATTGGTACCCTGAAGGCCGGCCTCCACCGCGCAACTAGGGTGAAGAACGTGCAATAGTCCGTCTGCCTCTCAATGCCTCTGCTCCAGTCTCTTCTCTTCCTGAGGATCATCATGGTCCCCCTCCGTCTGGCCCTGACGACCATTCTGGACGACCACCACTTGCCAACGAGCGTAGGACACCACCCTCACCGCTTCTCTCACACGGGAATATATCAACCAGGCTTCCGGACGACCGCCGACCTCCGCACCCTCCTGCCTCTCTGAATCGTCAAAGGAGGACTGGTCCACAGTATCGCCGCCATTGGAGAGACCAGAGGATCGACGTCCACTGCCACCACCGACTGAGACTGCAAGAGGTCTTGAAGATGTAGAAGATTGCCGCGTACCTCCTTCGCCCTCTGTTGTTGAACGCCAGGTCAGACCAGGAGAGAATCGTCGTCCCCCGGTGCCAGCTGTAGCAGTTGACGAAGACAGACGCCCTCCTCCGGCTATCGCGGACCGTACTCTGGTCCGTGCCCCCGACCACCGACTGACGTCCGGGCTGAGAACGTCAGTCGTGCTCCTGCTCCTGCTCCTACGCCCGCGCCTGTTCCTGTTCTTGCTGATTCTGTTGCTACTCGTCCTCCTGTTGAGGAGCGTGTTGCACGACCTTCGCAGCATTACGAGAGAGCTACAGTTACCCGTCCTATTCCCCTAGAAGAGAGAAGCAGCCGGGTTCCTTCTCTGCAAGAAAAACTCGGCTACCCTCCCGTGCCCATGTCTCGTCCTGAAAACACCAAGCCTGTTACTCGTTTGGAGAAGAGACTCAGCCGTCCTGGAGATCCGCCGGTTCCTCTCGAACAGCGTCTGTCCAGTCCTCCCGCTGCCGACAGTCGACCCCTGCGTCCTCCACCTAATGACCGGCCTCCTAGGCTGTCTTCGCCCGCTGATTGCTCTGGGCCTATAGGGCGCGCTACTGAAGATCGGATGGTTCTCGCTGAGCCCGCTGCTCTTCAGGGCGCCCACGGTCACAGACAAGTCTGGGTCATGGTCAGCACCGAGGCTCACCACAAAGCGCTGTTGCTACAACCTCACCGCGTTTGTGACTTTGTCTACGAAGGGCAAGAACGAGAAGACAAGAACGAGAAGACAAGAACGAAGAGAGGAGGACGTTTCCAAGCGCCTTACCCGCGGCCTAGCGCAACTACGACCCCTTCGGGCCCGTGCCCCACGCGGCGCGACGACATTTGTGCTCCAGGTATTGCTGCGGGGGGGAGGAGAGCGAACTCCCGTGGTTCCTTATAATCCTCCGTCTCTGGCGACTCGTGGAGCTGGTACAAGGTGAGTACTGAATGCTCGTCCCGTTTCGCGGCAGCGGTCGTCCAGGGTTTGGTTTGGCAGAGCGATGCAGTCATTCGGACGGGCACTCCGGTTCTACGAGACGAGATGCTGACCGTTGTGTCCGGTATTGGAGTCAGCGCGCGTGAAGTCGAGCCAGAGGAAGCAAACCGGGCTCTAGCGGAAATCCGGATCGCGCCGGCCCGCTCCGGCTGACGTCGCCGTGCGACATGCGCTGGCTGTGAGTGGACGTGTTGGCATACTACCACGACCACCATCGCCTTCAACATTGTCATAATGAGAAGTTGATTCTCTCTCAACGTCACCCACCTCGAAATTGCCAACTAGAAGGCCGTTTGGGTATGTCGACCTTGGACTCGATCCTGCGGCTGCAACATGTGAGTACCGAGTGTATGTCTATAATCAAGCTATTAGATGATGAGCAATCCTGTTATTTTAGGAATCCCTCGTTTTCTGAATATGATCGAAGTACGAGCGGATGTCGTTGAGAGCAAGGCGGTCATCTGAGCATGCCGAGCTCGATTCTCGTTCAGGGCGCAGCTGCAGCACGTAAGTAGGGAGGGTGTGTATATGTAATGAATGTAATACATGACGTGTAGCTCTCTCAACTTAGGGGTTCATCGGACACTCAAGGTACATATCGTTGAGGGCAGGTCATGCTCGGAGATACCACGAGTTTTTAATGAATATGGGCGGCATGAGAGGTCAGTTCAGCCAGCAACGCTTCACACGGCTGAACATGAACATACTCATCAGGTTGCAGATGACCACAACCACCGAGTCATATACTCGCTTTGGATGTGTTGCTGCGTGGTTGACTCTCAACTGATCCGCCCTACGCCGGGGAACCGCGACATGCGCTTTCCACCCATACAAACAATACACAGCACTGTCATAATTTGTCATAGGGACAGTATCAGCTTATGGCAGTGTCTTTCGATGTCCGTGCGCAATCCGGGTGCATCTTCAACCAGGCGCGGATTGTTGGCCTGCCCGTTCAACCTATAACGTTAATTGGTCCTGCAGTGTCCGAGGCTCTCAGGTCACTTGCGGCGGCATGGAGGTGCGTATATTTAGCTCGGTCACGCGGCCTATACATTGGCCATGGGGTGGCTTGTTTGCACATAGTCCCTTAACCACATCAATGATATTGCATTGCCACGGTATTTATCAGTGTACCCTATTCTGTGTCCCTGCGGTGATTGAAGTTGTGCCGTCGAGCGACACCAGTCTTAGTGAATGCTCACAACCACACGTACACCTAGCAGTCCCTCATAGCTCATAGATATTGAGGGGTACGGGCTCTTGCGGGCACTAGAGCCTGTCAGAGTACCCGTACGCGACCCGCGCCAAGCCGAATGGCCCGACCCACGCTGACCACAGCCAGCCGTCTTCCTGGTGGGTCGTCGTCGGTTGCCCGTTCGTATGCCGACATTGGAGGCGTTCTGGTCACGACAGGTTTGAGGATGATCCAAACTTGGCCTTATCCCCGAGCTGTTTCCCTTCCACAACGCAGCCGACTCAAACGTGTCTGACATTGAGCCTCGACGAACGGCCCAAGCAGACGCCGATCAACGAACATATAAGGAGGCGTGTCATCTTCATGTTACACTCACCAACTACAAGCCCTTCTGAACTCGTTCTCTAGGCAAGTCTCCATCTCTATCATCGTCCTAGCCTCTTGTAGGAGAGAGCCGAATGCAGAGGGATCACTGACCGCTGCCCGCAGAACACCAAAGTCAACCATCATCATGCAGTTCATTACTGTCTCCCTCGTCTTCGCTGCCCTCGCGGCTGGGGCCGCGGCTTGCACCTGCCAGCACAACAACGACGCTGGCCGCTGGGTCGACGTGAACTCTCCCGCCGCCGCCGCCGCTCCCCTCATCAACGCCAACGGCGGATGCTACACCGCTACGGGCCAGGGCGTCATGTGCGTCAGCTTCACGAACGTCGACCAGGCTGTCAAGGACTGCCTCGCTCAGGAGGCGGCCAACGACCAGAGCTTCCACGGCGACTGGTTCCTCTGGACCGCCATCAACTGCCAGGACGGCAATGCGCACGGTTCGATCACCATCACTGCTTGAAGAGGTGGAGAGGTTGGGATGGGAGCGATCGGTTCATGAATTGTTGTCTCGTCGTTCGGGAGGTGGTCGAGATGGTTGCGATTAGTATTAGTTGGTCGAGGATCTCCGACCAAGCTACTGCCCCAGAGTGCCATTCCTCTCGTCGTAGACAACGGTAGCTTTGTATCCCCCGCTGTATGAAGTGTCCGCGCATACATGCTCTTGTGTCTCTGTTACAGAGGTGTGAAATATCGGGACGAACTCATTCGCATACAGTGTCCGAATCGAGGCATATGCATTGTCCTATGCGGCCCGTCGCGTCCAACGAAGGCCGACATCGACGCAAGGCACAACATACTATGACTCATCCAGTGCCGGAACAAGCTGTCATGTAGGATGGCGGAAGGGTAGAGCCCACGCTCTCCCTTTCAGCCATGCCACTCCACCCGTACGTGCTCTCTCCCCCCCGGGACTGCGATGTCCGTGCACCTAAACGCACACCCGCATCCTGGGACCTTCGCTTCACGCGATCCGTCGCCCACGATGTAGATGGCGTTCGGGGGCTGCTGATGGATACACCAAGGTTAGAATACCGTTCGCTCTCGTCCTCAAAGCGTACGGTAACGCGTACCTGGGTATCCCTGATAGAGGCGGGAAAATGGGCATGGATGCAGACGAAGCATAGATTGAGGCGCCACGGGAGGTTGACGGGGACGGTCGCCGTCCATATTCATTCCATCCGCTCAAACTGGACGCTCGGCTTATAGCTGCAAGCATACTCAGTTTAGCATATTTCAGGAACTAGATGTATACACAAGACGAACACGTACTGGGAGCGCGAAGGCCTGGCAGGTACCTCCGCTGAGCTGCTTGCAGGCGGACAGCTCGGGCCGATCGCTGGCGTCTCTTCAGACAGACGATCGCGGCAGACAATGCGAGTAACAACGCGAGGACTCCGCAGACCAGCCCGACAACGGTTCCAGGTCGCATTGCATGTGCGGGGCCAGCATTTGAAGCTGATGGGGCGTGTGTATCAGCATAACTGCGTGCCATATGTGTACAAGAAAAGATACCTGTAGGGGGTACTGGATATACTGACGTGGTCCCTGTAGTCGTCGGGACACTGGTGGGCATGTCGGTGGGTTCCAATCCAGTCAAAGATGACGATGGAGACGTAAATGAGGGTTGATGGGATTCAACGAGTGGTGCAAGAGATCGTTCGGACGGTGACGGAAAGAACCTCGAGCCGACCCAGGTCGAGGTCGAGGATGCCACGATAGTAATGACAATATAGGATGTAGAAGGCGATCCCGTCGGCGATGATGGTGGACTAGTCGGCAGCTCAGGAATGCTGTCTTGAATCTCGAACGATCCTAGAGATAGAATATCAGATTTGTCACGACGAGGGTATGGGTACCATGATGCAGATCGTCTGATGCAAACAAGAGGGCGTGATCGTCCTGAATATGTGTGTGGGTTGTATCGTTTCTGTAGGTTCCGGCCACCTGATTGTCAATGGTATACGTAGACTGGCGGAATGAGGCTTCCGCAATGGGGCCGAACACCCGAACCCGAGTTCCTGAGACGAGTTGTAGTCAGTACAAGCGAGACAAAAGACTATCCGCTGACTCACCATTGAAGCTCAGGACCGCAAAATCATTCTTTGTCCATGTAACCTTGTGAGCGAGTGTTATATTCCAGCCTTTGCTATATTGGATCTCCTGGTCTAGAGAGTCGATTATGTGCGTCGTCATAGGGGTGGAAGAGGAGGGATGCGGTGCTAACAGGGAGGCATCGAACAGCCTCCTGGATTAAATAGTCGATACGAGTCAACACCGGAAACCTATAGCGCCAATTGTCAGCTGTCACTCACTCAGTTGTCCAATCGCGGGGCGCAGGTGTAGAGGTTCAATGTGCACATCAGCTTCCTTGCATGTAAAGCAGACATCATCAATCATTGCGACACTGAGTACTCACTGTTCCACGTATGGCAGGCCATCCCCTAGTTGTGAGCGACGTTGACTCTGATGCCTATATTTTGTGATGATGTAGTGGTAGGGGGAGAAACGACCGAGGTGTCAATGTGGATGTACGTTGGCAGATGGTCCTTAAGTTCTGTCCTCACCGCAGACGACCACGCCGACGTCTGTCAACGACGTCGATGTAAGTTATGACCGCCACTAGCAAAGATCTGGCATACGCACGTGCATGTAAGACAGTGTTGGGCTCAAGCGGGCACAGAGGTTACCAATGAGGTGGACTGGTGTCGAAGCCAATGTTGGGCGCTTCGACTCTTCCCGGGCGTCCATCCAGGCGGGGTCTATCGAAGCTCGTCCTTCATAGTGTGTTAGGCAGGCAGCTCTCTCACTGAGACAGGAGTCGTCGGCTTGTGGGACGCGGGTTCCTAAGCCTGTGGACGATTCATGAAAGCAGTCCACGTGGGGATGTAGTACGAATTCCTCCCTACCGGTGACAGCGAGTGCCGCAGATTCACCTCCTATGCATGCTTCCACAGAACTTCAACAAGGACACGAAGCAGCCGCTCTTCGGATTTTCCGTGAGCGCAATTAACATCTGCCACGAACCATGTCAGACAACACTTCAAAAGAAGCCCTCTGAGCCCCGCACATCATCTTGCCGGGTACTGTACTCATGGTTACGTAAAGTGTTCGAACACCTACAGTTAGGCGCTCGTCGGGAACACAGAGATATTTGTTTGTACTCTCAGCTACTGAGATTAATACCATTATACTGGTATCAAAGTGTTGATGTATTTGTCCTCTACGAGTATGTATAGTATAAACTATGATTCAATTGAAGTGTCTGCCTTGACAGCCACAACATGGCATGATGCACCCTGACCAATTGTCAGTCCCCTGGCCATTCTCATATTTGAGATTCTGGCCTAAAAATATGTGACTGTATTCTTGAGATGCATGGGTACTCTTCAAAATATTCTGATGAATATCCATGGTCATTTGACCAAGTTGTGACTCATACTATTTGGAAAAGACATAGGGATGTCTGGCATAGTTCAAACTGAAGCCCCATTTGTGGACCTGTGGGTTAAGACTTGCATTTGGCTTTCACTCAAATATTAGCAGTAGCACAGTAGAATTTAAATAGTCAAGAGTAGGGTCATTCCATGAGCAGACTGTGGCACAGATGCAGCTGTATTCCAGATAGGGACATGTGTCCCTGCACCTCTTCAACTTTGTATGAGTCACAACTTGGTCAAATGACCATGGATATTCATCAGAATATTTTGAAGAGTACCCATGCATCTCAAGAATACAGTCACATATTTTTAGGCCAGAATCTCAAATATGAGAATGGCCAGGGGACTGACAATTGGTCAGGGTGCATCATGCCATGTTGTGGCTGTCAAGGCAGACACTTCAATTGAATCATAGTTTATACTATACATACTCGTAGAGGACAAATACATCAACACTTTGATACCAGTATAATGGTATTAATCTCAGTAGCTGAGAGTACAAACAAATATCTCTGTGTTCCCGACGAGCGCCTAACTGTAGGCGTTCGAACACTTTACGTAACCATGAGTACAACTCATCCTAGCGTGACAGAATTCAGGTGTAGTCGATCGGTGGAGTAGCGTTCCTCTCGAGAGTGCTAGGTTCCTCGCGTTCAGAGCGATCTAACGTGGGGCTCGAGAGGAAAACGAGCAGCGGGACGGTCCAAGCCGTCGTGCCCGGTTGCACAGATAGAGGCGTACGCTCGCATGGCGTCACGAAGTTCCGTACATATGGGTAGCAAAGTCCTCAGAATGCGGGGTATGAGCGCATTGCGCGATGAACGAAGGTCGGAGGAGCAGTGAGGGTCTCTCGCACAGAATTGATCTAGCGCATCGCCAGTTTGCTCTGATATCCGTGCCACACAGAGAAGGTGTTCGACGCCATGTTCGTCAGAGTCATCGCTCCCCCTACTTCAGGCGGAGCAGGCGGCTCTTTGGGCGGCTACGACTCGGCGCGAAGACACCCGAGATTGACCACATAATTGTAAGCGGCGCAAGGGGTCGTCCTCCAAAGGATGATGAGAAATAATACGGCAAGAGCGGACTCGGAACACATTGGACAAGGGTAGGGTGATTGACGAGACGGTGCGTATCAGGCTGCGATGTGGCACATGGCAACATAAGTCGTCTCCGGCGGATGGGAACTGTTCGAGCGAGCTGGAAGACTGCGCGGCCGACGTATTACATTGACCCGACATCGCAACACCGAGACGAGAGTCCGCTTGACGACCATAATGGGACGACTTCTTCCCAGGTGCAGTCTGACTCAGGGCTGGTACACCTGTCATGCGGACCTGCTGCTGGGGAAAGACAGTGCATTGCTCCTGACAATGGCCAATGGATACCGCCAGTTCCACCACCAGTTCCCGATGGACTACCGGGACGCGATCAAGCGATACCTGCTCAACCCTCCGAAGATGTTACGTGCTCCGCACTCCAGCTCGCGTCTGACCTGCGCGCGGTCCCGGAGAACGAGATCCGAGCAGGCGAACTCATGTGCAGCTCAAGAGCGTCCGGAACGCGTTCGGCAGGCCTGCGCATGTGGAGTTGTCCGTAGCGAGCGGAGACAAGGATGTGTGGACCGGGGTTTCTGGTGGAAGTGATGTGTGCTGACCCATGGGTTACGCTGCCTGGACGGGAGGTCCGTACGAAGACGAAGGAGCGCATGCTCGCGATTGTATCCGACTCGCGCTCGCCTTCGCGATGCTCCTCGCAGACTTCATGACTGCCTCTGTCAAGGGACCCCGGGGCATCGTTGACGGCCTGCACGCGTTCCTGACCAAGGCGTCTGAGCTCCATGACGTGACGGAAATCCTGGACGGAGCATCCGGGAGGGAGAGCGCTGCTCGTCAGGCAGAGGCGCAAGGACACATCCGCGGCCTGCTTCTTCGGTGTCTGCGGGACCATGCGAGTGCCGAGACGCACGGGCGATGCAGTAATAGCCGCCCTGCATGAGAGCGTCGAGCATGTCAAGGACATCTCCCCTCCCAAACAACTGCGTGTCGTCCAGCGCGTGGTCTGGGAGATAACACCGCTGTGGTGATCCGGACGGTGACGAACACGCGGACACCACTGCCAGATTACGGGATAGACGAAGGCAGAGTGGAGGTAGCCTTTCGTGCTAATGTCTTGCGAATCGCGGCACGGGGCTGGCGACGGAACAGGGATTGGCTGCGGACAAATACGACGACTCCGAGGGCAATGATATGTGATCAGGACTCCTCTGCGTCGGACGGGTGCCTCAGGAATGTCGCCTAGGGCGTTCTTCACGATACAACAGTGCGGCGGGGTAAGAGTCCTCCCCGTCATTCGTAGCCGGCGATAGCCTACGAAGTTGCAACTCCGGGCAGGTATAGCCATACGGGAGAACGCGTGATAGTGTTGCCATAAGGCGAGAAGTGTTCGTGCTGCCCGGTCACAGCCACAACGCATCCGGCGCAAGGCGCACGTCGGCGACCGGCGTCGTCCATGAGAAGTGCTCAAAGCCCGAGGGAAAGGAAAGCTCAGCTCTCTCTCTCCAGCGAGGTATGGAGCGTCCTGGGGTTCCGCATCGTGTGCTAGAAGTCGAGGAGTGAACAACGAAGCGGTAATAGACGTCTGTGGAAGAAGTCCACCGTGACGCATGCAGCGGTACGGAGCTCGTGCGTGAGCCTGAGCCTGAGGCCATAGGCCGCCGTACCGCCAACACGTCCGATTTGTCTCGGCGCTCCCACCTGGCGAGCGTATTGGCTGGGGCGGAAACCTCGTGTTGAGCGTCGAACCCCCGGGGGACACGAAAACTCGGTGACGTACCTGTCTTGTTAGAACCCGAACTCGGTGTCAGTGGACATGAGGCAAAGAACTCTGCTCGAGCCTCAGGGTCTTGGATCCGTAGCGTGTCGACTGTCGGACCGTAAGGCTGTAGAGCGGAGGGCTCTGGATTTTGCGACCACGACGAGCTCGAGGTGGTCGCGCCTCCAAAGATGGTTGCAGAGCTGCCGTGAGGATGTCCTAAGTCGGCGGAGTCCAAGGAGAGGTCGACCAGTATGGCTGAGTGTCAGAGACGGAGAGGGCGAGTGCGTGGGCGAGATGGAACTAGCTACACCCACCAGAGAGTCGTCGTCAGCGAACAGCGACATGCATATAGGGGAATCTGGGTCTCAAAGGTTCTCTACCGCGCCTCTCGCCCAAGTGGTATCTCCGCCGAGTCCGCCCGATGCGAGGTGTTCATAGAGCCATGGTGCGACCCAGCGAACAACCATGCACTGCAATTGCAGTCAAGCGAGAGACGGGAAGTAGCAGCGTGGTCCAGTCATAGGGCCATGGCGCGGCCCAGCGACAGATCAACGCTGTACCACGGTCCACTCATAGGGCCATGGTGCGACCCAGCGAGGGACAAAAACACGAGCAACCGAAACGTGATCGAGTCGTAGAGCCATGGTGCGTCCCAGCCACAGATACGCCTTGGCTTGGCGAGGAAAGCCTGAGGCGAATGCGCGGAGGCATTAATCCGTAGAGAACCCGGTCGCTCTGTGCGTGCAAGATTCGTTTCCGTACGTATCCATCCACGCGAACACCAGGCACTCTCCTTCAACCATGCTCTCAGCAACACGCGCCGAGCGTTCTACTCCCCGTGGAGCAGACGCACTCGACATGCACCCCAGCGGCGCACGCATCGCTCTCAATAGGTCGTCGCCAGCCTCAGAGGCCCATCCCTCTTCGGACTGCGACTGTCACCCCAAGGTGAACCTATCAACATGGTGAAGAGAAAGCACACAAGGCGTTCGCGCATTGCTTCTGCTAGGCTGTCGCCAGCCTCCGAAGCCCATGATCCGTCGGACTGCGACCGCCACTCCATGGTGGGCCTAGCTGATATGCAACACGCCCCGCGGAAGGATACCCGAAGCCGGTGCTTGCACGCGCAGAGACCGCGGTCGGAGGAGAAAAAGCAGCATCACGAAGATACGGAGGAGATGAAGACATACCTCGAGACCGCGTGCATCGCTTCAGCATCCAGCTGTGCGACTACTTCGGCCAATGGTGGGTATAGGCAGTAGCCGCTCTGTGCGATGGCAGTATAGGCCGCCAATGAGACAAAACGAAATGTCGCAGCACAAGGTCGAGAGTTAATGGGCATATTGACATGCAGATATCTTCCAGAGAGCTATAAAGGAGATTCCATTAGAAAGTCCCTCGAAGCGCACCCAGACGAGAGACACGATCCATAGCAGTGAGGTACATCATACAACAGAATACAGGACGACCAGACTCCAGAATTTGACCAGGGAAACAATAGCAGCAGAATGTCTGTAGAATAGCGACGGGGTTGTGCTCTCCCTGCATGAGGCAAATGTATGCTAAAGAGTACTCACCATCTCTGGGGATTGTCTGCAGTCTGGTTGACACAGGTCCTCCGTCCCTGACCGTGAAGCGACAAAGAACGGAATTCCCCAAGCATTGCGACTGTAGCTCGCCGTCCGTGACGGGACTCCGGAATTTGCTATTCCCAGGGTAAACGTCCGTTGGCGAAGGCCGGTAAGCTCGGAGAGTGAGATGAGCTTGGAGAAGTATTCGACGTCGCCGACGAGTGCGACGAGGAGAACAGGTAGGAAGCGTCGAGGGCAGCGATGAGGAGACCAGGACGAGGAGGGAGGAGAGAGAGCACTGAGCAGGACAGGAGCAGACGACGGGGAAACTCGGACGTGTAGGGCGCTTCCTTCACGGCGTTGTGAGGCCGTCCACGTGAGGAGGTATGACGTCACGCGACCGCCCGGGGCTCGAGCGCTCAAGCCTCCATTCGCGAACGCCAACAGTCTGCACTAGAAGGGCGCGTCCTGCACTCGCAGTATTTGCGTCCTCGGTCGGCGATTTGAGGGGCTCAGAATGTTCATGAGTAGTGTAGTCAAGATGCGCCTCTTCCCGTCTCTGGTGGAGATTGGAATCCTCACAGACTCGTACGGGTACAGCTTGGCACGCTATACCCTCCTAGCACGGTCACCAGACGTTGAACATGCTCAAACATCACCGCCATTCGTCGTCTGTCAATTTAGTATTGCCAAGAGCGCGCCAGAGGGTTGGTATCTGATGTGTGAGCGGCCGGTGAATTGTGACGCTGTACAACAAGTACAAAAGGCGTTCTGTTCTGTGCTTACGGTCACTAACGACCACACAACTCGTTCTCCAGGTGAAGACCATTTCCATCACTGTCATATCTTCATTTAGAATGCAACCGACATATACATCAACTACTTACCTCCGCACGCAGAGTACCCTACGTCTCCGAGTACCATGCATTTCATCGTCTCGTCCTGGCCACCCTCAGTGCTGCCGCCGCAGCCTGCACCTGTCAGCACAACAACGATGCCGGTCGGTGGATCCACGTCAACTCGCCAGCCGCCGTTGCCGACCCGCCTATCGATGCCAACGGCGGATGCTACACTGCCACGACGCAGGGCCACATGTGCGTCAGCTTTACCAATGTCGACCAGGCCGTCAAGGATTGCCTGACCGAGGAGGCAGCGAACGACCAGAGCTTCCACGGCGACTGGTTCCTCTGGAGCGACATCGGCTGCCAGGACGGAAATTCAGTAGGCACGCTCACTGTTACGGTCTGAGGGCATCAATTAGTCGAAGCGGTGGCGCATTTCGTGCACGAGACGTTGACCTGCCGTTTGTGCAGGGACTCGGATTAAAGTGGTGTCTGTTAGTTGGTCTACGATAGCTGAATAGGTCACTTACTTCACATTTATACACGTTCAACGAAGCTTCAGCATCGTCTATGGGCAATGCCCGTGCAATGTGCCCTACCAGCAGCGCTTCACACGCAATTCCAGTCCTGTGCACAGGTCAATTCAGGGAATGGCGTGCGGTGAGAGCCTCTCGTACGGAGTGCGAACGTGTTGCCTCCAAAGTCAACGTCGAAGTGCAACGTAATGGCGCACAGACCAAGAGACGCACTTCCTCCCTTCCGCCGGTGATATGGCTGGCGCAGGCATCTTCATCTAATGGAAATGAGCCCAGATCCAGTCTTCACGGCACCCCTGTGTTTGCTGAGACGATGAAACCACTCCCGACTTACCGCGACGACCCATCCCTCTAAACATAAACATCTCCATTCAGTTTGCCCAACTTGTAAAGTCCCGCGAGGCCATCGAGGACCAAGTTGTGGATCCCCGAGAAAGAGCAGGAGCCCTCGTGCACGCCGCCGCACCACTCGCTCTTCCCGCTCCGCTTCTCGAGGCTCGGACTCGTCCCCCGCGCCCGTCTCCTCCGTGTTGCCCGCTACCATACACCCCTAGTGTAGTTTGCGCAAGCAAAAGAGCTTGAGTGTCTCTCCGGATTACGTTTCGTCGCGCTAGTTCGCAGCCTACTGCATGAACCGCTGCAAGTGCCCGCACTGCACGTACCTCCAGGCGGACAAGCGCGATTTCCGAGACCATGTTGGAACGTACCTCTGCACCACTACTCCCATGCGTGCCTAGATTGTCTTCAATGCTCCGTACGTGAACCCGCTGGCGGGGGATGTGGGCAATGGATCGTTGAATAACCGGCAAATCTCGAGGCTTGATCATGTTTTGTAACTTGCTGGCGTGCGCAACTGATCAGGATATCCCCAAAGCGGAGCATCTGCACTCTCGGTGAGGATAGATCAGAGTATAATGGAGGGAAAACAGTAGTCATATCAACAGAGATGCGACTGAGGCATTGATGAGGAGGAAAGCAAGCAGAACGGACGAACAGACACACAGACGGGCGCTTCACCCCATGGGTGGGGTGACGTCACGGGCTGGGACGTACTGCGAGCACATCGCAGCCTCGGGCACAGAGTTCTTTCTGCAGAAGACACGTTTCTTGAACATCTCCAGTCATGAGTACACTATTTCCATAGAAAATCATTGGCTAACGTACAAACAAGCCTCAATATTCGATGTTCATTCTGGAGAAACAGCCGTGCAATCATGTCGGGGTTCCAGCGCGGCGCATAGGAGCCAGGACCCCCGGGAACGGAGGCGGACCCTCAGCCTCGGAAACTCCCAGCGACTTCCGACGGTCTCCCACCAACGTACTCATACCCTCCGAGAGCTGCGGCTCAGGGCAAGTGTAGCCGTAGGGCGGGAGCGTGTCCACCTCGCTCGACAGCGTCTTCTCACCCCCGAACGTAGTCCAACCGTATGCGTGCATCGACGGCTTCGCAGACTCCTGGTCGTCTCTCCATGGTGCTATGCCGAGAACCAACGTTTGGAGTCAGGCCAAATAGTCAAGTAAGCCCTCGACGGACGTACCATATACCACGATCCTCGCCTCCTCTCGCCGCGCTCGCCTTCGACGCCATAAGAGCCACCGCACCACTCCGCCAACTATTATAAGGGAAGCAAATGCGCCTAGCGTTGCTCCCAGGATTGTACCAGTTGGCACCGAGAGCCCTTTGGATGTTTGTGCGCTAGTGCTCGTGCGGGTCGAATGCGCTAGGTATCAGGTGAGCGTCGAGTATCCAATGAAACATTATGGACCCACCTGCGAGTGAAGTCGTGCTCGGGTATGGATCAATACTCCCGGACGAGAAACTATCTCCAGAGGAAGGGAGTAACTGTGCAGGAGCTGATACTATCGTATGTTGTGGATGAGAGTGCATTATTGGTATCCGAGGACGGATGACGCACCATCCACGGTGATCAACGTTGTGTAAACAGATGTAGTGCGTGTAGATATGGGCAGCTCTGGAGAAGCAACGTTTGAAGTCGAAGTAATCATGACTGAAGAATGCGATAACGTTGCCGAGAGGGACTGTGCGATGGTTGGCGACGGAAGTTGAGAGGCCGACCCTTGTGAATCACTTCCGTTGCTCCCAAACTGAAAGTCCACCAACGTCAAGGGAGGGCCCAAGTTGGTAAAAGTGAGCGTGTGGTTTGAAACAGAGAGCGTCATGCTACTGAAGAGTACTTGAGTTTCAGGCTTGAAGTTCTGCGACGGTATGGAGCTTGAAATAGGCGGATTGCCGTCTATAGTGTATGAGAGTTTGTATTGGATTTGAGGGTACACAACACCAGTGACCTGTATCCAGCTCCCTTTGGTCTCGGGATCAGAAAGTTAACGCGGTCATCAACAACTCCGACTACCTTCGAAAGAGAGACGTGCGGTTGCTCCGGACTGTGTGGTACACTTGGGTTCAAAAGGAGACTTCCAGGCATGGTCGGGCTCGTAGTGAATGGACCGGTCGGTGCACAGTAGAGTAGTGTGTTCAGGGGAACTCATGAAGCCTTGCCTGACCTGAGGGGAGCGAGTTTCGTAGGAGGCACCTAGGAGAGAAGCCGTGAAGTCAGGTCAAGTAGGATCCCTAACCCATCTTGATTTTTATCGCTATGGATTTCAGAGCATCATGGAATCAGCGCTCGATGCCAAATTCTGCGCCGGAAGAGAAGCTCTGTACCTCCTAGTTACTGGTGACTCCGCTGTTTTGTCCGGGTTCTGACGTTGGTATGGTCGTCCTAGTGGTGGACGTGATGAACACCAGGTGTCACCTGAATGGGGCTTGGGTAGCAAGCATCAGAACCTCCTACCAAGGCGTAGTATGGCATACTGTCAACAACTCAAAGGCTGCACGCGTACAGGTAGACGATATCCTACTACGTCGTCGAGCAACCCACAAGGAACAGTTCTCATGGCAACTGCGGCTTCGGGATCTATTCCCATCGTCTGCTGACTGCGAACAGGCAACAGTTGTCCCTTTTCCCAGATCCCAGAGAAGAGCCACACGGTATGGTTGGAGTAGTACGGCGGGGAATGCGAGCGGGGTGAGGCCTGTGAGGTCTTCAGTGGCCCGACGTGAGACTCGAGAGGGCTGTGACGTACAGGGCGCCGGACCCCGGATCGTCACTCCGCAAATTGCAAGCGCTCTACCCATCAAGTGGGTTGGGAGATGGCTTGCTTTCCAACCACGGCTTCACAACTGTACAGTATCACCCCGTCATGCAGCGAGAGCCTGCTGGTGCGCCCGATTGCTGCCCATGCATCAACGACCTCGTACAAAAGACTCATTTAGCCAAATTCGAGACAGATCAAAAGCCTCCGGGTCTTGGTCGGATGAGTCAGTCTCCGACGCCATGTCGTTGTCAGACTGAGACTACGCCATAAGACCATCGAGTGTTCGGTATTCAGTCCTGCACAGGAATTTTTCCAGCGTTGGACCGACCTCGGTTCATGGGCTGACAAAGTCATAGATGGACCGAAAGCTAGCATAACTAGTTCAGACGCAGGACTGACATGCGAACAGGTACGTGTCGACTATGTTGAATTTGGAGGATAGGGGCTGTACGGCGGTGGCAGCGACGACCTAATAGTCTCCCTCTCAATTGTGACCTTCCAACGATACCTGTTCTCATGCTTTCTTGCCCTTCCTAGAAATGCGTACAAAAACACGCCTGTGTCTCGGGACCTTCTCTCGTCGGGTGTGGGCAATATAACGTGAGGAGTCTGAGGTGCGGCATTGAGCGAAGTTGTCTGTTGACTACAAGGGGCCAGACCATTAAGCTTAACCTCACTAGAGGTATGCAAAACTCACCTTTGCGTGCACGACTCAGGCGCAACACTTGGAGTCGACGCGGACTGTGAATGAACGCAGGCACCTTGAGAAGACGATATCGATGCACGTCGGAATCCATCCCGTTCGGTATCGGACGATGCACGGCTGATTGCTATCAGAGGCTCATGAGTCATTGCGGCTCACGATAGAGGAGGCATAAGTGTCACGAACTGGGAGACATGATTGTCATACCCATCACTATGCGCCCGAGACTTCGTAACCGTCACGAAGATTACCACGAATACAACTTCGTACTTTGTACGCAGCAAATTCGTACTAACAACGTATAAGTGTATCTGGCGCCAAAACCATGGGTTCGTGAGTGACTTCGTGTTATAAAAGAACATTTTGTCCCATATCACGAATACAACCGTAGCCGCAACAGCATGGTATTCACGAGGTACTTCGTGTTTACTACACGGCAGCACAGGGCCATTGCTCGGCTGATTCACTTGGTTCATTCACAGTATTCCTGATAATTTGACAGGCAAACAATGTATTTGGCTTGTAAGTAGGTGTGATATGCATATCCTACATGCACAGTGGTAAACTAGTATGATAACGCTAAGAGATACAGCATTGACAGCAGACATTGTCCCTCCTCATCCTAATCGCGGAAGACACCAGTACTACTCACATGAGACTAACAGCACACCGAGGTGCCCATCCTGATTGGAGCCACCGTGTCATCACAGAGAATACTAGAACAGTAGCTTGAGACCCGCCAGAGCAACGGTAGCCTAGAGCCCAGAATCCAGCGAACCCAGTCCCCAGAGTAGCACAGAAGTCCGAGTCAGACGGTTCCCGTGAGTTCTGCATAGATAGTCCCAAATTTGACCACCAGAGTCCCGGCAGAAAGATAACAGTGCACGAGTCCAGCAGAAGTCAGAGGAAACAGACGGCTAATGGCAGAGGACATGGGTGATGGGCAGGGCAAGGCGAAAATTGCGGAAGTCTCATCACCGAGCGCTGGCTCGAGGAGTTTAGGGCAGGTTGGCAAGCGCTGATTTATGGACTTCAACCCCTCCGCACCGGACTTCGTGGTCTACACGAATAAAACAGAGCACGAATTCCGCACGAATTAACTTCGTGATGTATCATTATCACGAAGCGACTTCGTGGGCGGCAAGAACTCAAGGGCGCGTAGTGCATCGAATGCGCTCTTTGGACACGGACCGCTTTCGCCGCTTGCCAGCGTTTCTTGAAAAACACCGTGGCAGCAGCACCGGTGAGCAGAAAGATGAGGCAAACAATAATAGCTCCGAGAATGACTGAGGAGTGGCCTCTGTTCTGGGAGCTGCTAGGTGTGGCTGATGCTATGGTGAAGCCGTCTCATAAGTTCTCTCATCTACCATTCACCCTGAGTTACGTACTTTCGTCGAAGCGAGTTGACGCAGGAAGGTCTGAAATGCGGATTGTGGAGTGAACCGAAGACATAGGGTTGGGGGCATGCGTAGAGCGTACACTTGATAGTGTGGCTAAGGCCTCGGAATGGATTTGCCCCGGTATAGGAGAATCCATGGTGGAATCCGGTGGACTTAAGGTATGGGAGGGGGAAGGCGAGTTGGAAAGGTCGTGATGCGTGGTGCTCAGGGTCGAAGGAATTACGGCGAGGAACGAAGTAGCAGGTGTGAAAGTCTTGGATGACGGAGCTTCGAGAGGGATGTTATCAATTTCGACACTTTCCAGAGCTAATATGGAACCGAGATTAGTGACAACGAGAGTGTGATGGCCAGGTGTGAGGTTGTCGGAGCGAAAGAGGGGGATATGGTCCTCTTGAATGAAGTTCGCCGTGGTATCGTTCGCGTAGCTGCCGACAGCAATATTATCAATGGTGTATGTGGACAGATAGCTGTCGGACCATAGCGTAGGGCCAAATAGAGAGCCAAATACTTGAACGCGAGTCCCTGAGGAAGAGGGAGTGGTTAGCTTCACCGGTGTTACAGGGAGTTGTGCATACCAATAAATCTCAAGGTAGCACTGGCACCTTTTGTGCGAGTGAATACAACCCTTAGGGTCCTAAGCCACGTCTGGTCGTACTGGACGGAGTCGGTGTCGAGGAAGCTGACGATCTGCGACATGTAGGCTACGCAGAATGAGACAAAGTCGTATCATGCCTGGAGTTACGTCGGTACCTTTTAAAGTCATCAGCGAGACGAAGCGTGGTTATCCCAGGTCACAGTCTTCTGCCTCGGGAAAAGATTGTCCGATCGGATACAAGCCGCGATCGTGGCCAAAGACTCCCGAAGAGTTCTGCTTCCCAGCTTGACTTCAAAGAATCCATAAGAAATCTGCTGGCTACTAGAGTACCATGTCGCGGAATGGGTCGATGTGATCCTCTATAACTCTGCTAATGTCTAAGAATTTGATGGTCTGTCTTCGCGTGAACTTATCTCCATTCTATCACTGCCTCATTCGACTGAATCGGCGGGTGGAGTTTGACAGATGGGGTCAAACCTGACTGTGTACCAATCGGGTTTTCCCATACTCACGCGTGCAATGCGTGGTTGTAACCTGCTGTGTTGGCAGCGAGGAACTGTAATGGAGGTGGCATGGCATGGGCCGAGTGCGCAAGATGCGACTATCCGGACATATTCGGAGGAAGCGCACCGTTATTATCTACTCACGATAGTGTAAGCGGAAACCGCAGGACTCCAACGTCCCAGATAGTTGGGTAATCCGATGTTATTGGCGTACGAGACTCTGTTGTGTGACGTGTAGCAAGTGGGATTTTCTGATGGTTGAGAATCATTCAGTTCACGTTCAATAGCGGTTAGATGTGAAGTTCACGCAGGGGGCGCATGTGTCATAGAATATTAGCAGGCTTGCACATGTGCACTACTATGGGAACGCAACACTGAGGACATTATAGGCTCTCAGTGTCGCAGGCCCGTGATAGGCGGCTTAGCAACATGGGCACACACGGCGAGCGTGTCCTCTGATTTGGCGCAGAGGTATAAACCGACGACCGTACAAGAGAGCAGCGCGCAGTGCATGGATCCGAAGAGACCGTGCTTCCGAAATATGATCTGCGAGCAGGAGAAATGAAGTAACGCTCAACGATTCATTGCCTTTTCCCGGTGATATCGCATGTCAGAGTAGCCTATCTGTCAATGCGCACTGTTGCCGTGGTAGGTGAAGAATGGCACTCAGTACATCGATGTCTGCGTCGAGATGTTGTGCCTGAACAAGCCCAAAAGCCGAGGACGAATATGAATAACCTTGGTATACCGATACACTCTGGTACAGCCTCGTCGCTAGACTTGTGACAAGGGGAGTCATAGCGGCGTCTTCCGACATGCCGGGGCGCAATGCACACTCCGCCTGAACGGATATGACATAAGTAGTCGTCAAGACAGGGGACATCATCATATAGCGGATGAACAGTTATGGGAACGTACCGTCTATCTCCGACATACGTTCTACGTTCTTGAATAGAATGCTCCACTACATACATAGAGTTCATCAGAGGCGATGCACGATAGTTGGATGAACGCACGGTCAAGTTGAAGCCGAGGCCCGGGCGACAACCGCTGTCTACTGGTGTTTACTGCAGGCCGTGAGCGGAGCGAATAGTATCAACATATCTACAGAATGGAATCTCAATGCCAGATTGGAATTCGGATATCTCTTTCGACAGGATGAAGTAGAGTGAGCAGAAGAGCGCAGGACCGATGCCAAGACTAACTTCGTATTGTTGGTGTCCTTTGGCGCCCAATTGGCGCCGGCCTAGTCATACTGTAATGTCATGAGAGAGGGGCAAAGTCTGAGGACGACAACGTACAGCGCTCATTCCAGATTTATCCACATCTTGCACGGTCCGGTTTCCTCTCGTATATACTAGGCATCACTGTAGGTCGTAAGCATTGGGCGCATGCTCTCGATTGCACAAATGCCATACGTGCCACAAGTCTCACCGGTGACCGGTCCCTCCATGGACCTGACCCAAACGTAGTTATTACAGCCAGAAAAGTCTCAACTAGGCGGTGTACAGCACTGTGATATGAGGAAGGCAAGCGGTGACTACACGCCGGAGCATGTAGAGACTCATCATGAGATGCTAGCTCGCTGTGCTCATGCGTCTTGTCTGTGGGTCGTCAGCAAAGTTGTACCCGTGAATTGTGCCATATTCCCCGGGCATGACCTTCGCTTGTCCAGGAAACTGAGGCTGCGAGCAGGTGTCCCCGAATGAAGGAATAATTGAGGTCTCGCTCGCTGTGAAAGAAGCTCGAAACGTCCCTTATTCAGATGTATCCGACGGCTCATTTAGATGCCCCTTCTCCATGCCCGTGCATACGTCTGGCGGGCGATGGGGCCCTATTACATGTGGTTCATCCGCCATAGAGACAGCATATTCTGTATAAATTTCTGCTTACGTAGAATTGTGAGTTTGGGTCTCAACCGCGAGTAGGATACAGAACAGGGTCATCCCCACGACTCCGCCTGCAATTGCTGCAGCGGAAATTGTCTTTTGTGGCATGGAAGATGCGTCCCTTAGGGAGTATATATTGTCGGTAACGTGAACTGTAGCAAAATCTGTGCAAAGCACCTGGTAATCTCGGCACGGGGGTCGTCATCGTCGAAGCGGAATAAAATCAGGATTAGACATATTGGGCGAAGTAGTCAGGAGCCCTGAGGGATTGGATGAGACTAACGATGTGGTCTCCGCTGGAGTTGAGCGGAGGGTCCCCGTCGATACGCCGGAGTAAACCGTGAATGTTGACGAATGTGGTGAAGCAGGCGGAGGCGAGTCGGTGGCATTTGTATATTTACTGGGAATCGGGGTAGGAGTGGAGGAAGATGCAGTCAAACGAGCCATAGTTGAGGTAGACACCGATGTGGGGTATGGTGTTAAAGGTGGCCCGCTCACCGATGCTTGCTGCTGAAGAGCATTCTCCTCCACTATGAACGACCTCAAATAAAGAATGTCGCCTTCGTCAATGGTTGATGATAAGTATTGTGTGTTGTCCAGCGTCAGTATGCGAGTGTGTATCGTGTTAGCTAAAAACGTAGAGCGTGCATGGCTAGCGGGCGAAGTTGTGTGAGTGAGCAAGAGGACGAGCCATGCGAGGGACATAAAAACGCTCATCTAGCGGGCGATGTTGTGGGAGTGAGCAAGAGGGCGAGCCCCTGTTCTTTGCTCCCGCCGCTAGGTGGGGGTCCTCAGCATGGGCGGCTACAGCGCCGACGGCAGAGCCGACAGGAGTCGCTCTGGAACAGGCAAGAGGGCACGCCGCGCTGTCGCGCGGGGGCGTGCACGCTCTCCGTTCACGCAGCCGGTCACGCGCATGGCGATTTGAATCATGACAAGGACTTCTAACCCGATGAAATAGGTATAAGTAAGTCCATTTTCGATGGTATACGGAGACTTGTAGGCAAAGAATCGCATAGATATCTGACTACTTGAATGCGAGTCCCTGAACGTAGCTCGTGAGAACCACAGCAACGTAGAAGCGTAGCCACCCTACCGAAAAAAAATCCAGAGTAGCACGTTCTCCTTGTAGTTGGGTGTACTTGTAATCCTGTGGCATTCCCCAGCCTGAGCTATACCTGAATTGGTCATCCGGGAGGTCGATGCGTCTTGTGTCCATTGCATTGGAGAAGGATGACGGAGGAGAGTGCCACATGGACTATGAAGGGCGCAGGACGGCTATCAGTATCAGGGTCAGACATTGATGTCCCTGACAGCATGAGAATTTTTCGAGTGCCGTCTACAAGAACCTACCATGGCTGTGGATTCATGATGGTCAGTGGTCTGTTGCAGACGACATAGACGCCCGATTTACAGACGGTTGAATGATCAGAGAGAGCCTTGCATGACAATCCGAAATTAGTAGTAGTCTTCCTCTGATGTAATTGTAGGGCACACCTAGCAATCCATGTCGTTGATCAAACTGCGCCGGAGCAACTCCCCGTCCCATGACAAATTCGTATGCTTTCAAGGAACGGCGTGTCCGATCGACAGGCATGGGACACCCTCTCTCGAACAGCATGAAGTCTGCCCTAAGGACTAATTGAAGGCAGTTCTTTAGATGTCTAACGACCAAGCAACCTGTCCACGGATCGTCAATATCACCGACCTACGGTACTCTATTGCAACATGTCATACCTGTGCCATGCGTCTAACGGCTGTGCAAATTTGTTCCTCGGTTGACAGGCCCCAGCTTCTGCACGATCCGACGATGCCGCAGACAGACACGTTGACGTCTCCATTATGGGGCGATGTGTCATTGCCTGTGATGCTGGAGGGCACTGCGGGCCAGACCACAGGGTTCAGCAGCTGAGACATCGTCCAGACGAGAAACATACCCTCTACGTCGGTCTTGCTAAGAGGATTCCTGTTAGCGTAATGGGCGAATCACGGTTGGTATTATGTCTCTCTCATGATCCATCATTCCACACGGGATTCGATAAGCTTCGATAACCACAACGAGACACCAGTTGCGTACCTTATGGCTGATAATCACTGACGTGCCTTCGGAGCGCTGTCTTCTATATCATTATAGCTTACTAGGGAAAGGAAGGAGGCTGAGGAAAAGGTTACGTCTAGCTAAACACGCTTCACTGTCTCGTTTTTTTGGACACGAAGGCAGAGTATTCGGCGAAAGCTGTGGGGCAGTGGTGCGTGCGTGAAAGCCGTATGAGTAACAGATAGAGCCAAAACTGCCATTGTTACACACATAGTACAGAGGATAACCCATTTTGATGATGTATAATGACGAGATCCTGAGAATGATACGCCCTTTGCGCGACATAGGGTCTGGTAAAGTCAGTAAGTAGCATCCGGACAACTTCAACTATAGGCGCTAATGCAAGCGCTCCTGATGCCCCCACCCGGTCTGTAGCGTGCCGTGTGACGTCACGCGATCTCGTCAGCATTGCTCGCGCTGTCTGCTTCAATTGTCCGCAAGCACATCCCCATACCTCTATTGTACTCCTCGTGATTCCAGGCTCACAGCACCATCGAGCGGACTGTTGGCAATGTCTGTGCCGATAGCGAGTCCAGTTCTTCCGACGTACCCGCCAGCATGGAGGAGAGCTAGCAGCAGATTCTAAATGTTACGCAAGCCTCGGCATGCAAAGAACCTGCGTAAGAAGAGCCGAAGGGGGTAGCAAAGATCGCGTTGGCAGCCCCTCGGGGGATGGAATGCAACGCGTTCAGACAACATCATTTAAGACAGTGCGTCTTCTGATATGGTTGCTTCTCCATTCGAGGCCGTGGAGACTTCGCTCGAAGTCGCACAACTGCAGAACTTCCCATGCCCTCCCAACCCGAGGTTGTATCTACTGCCCCGGGGCTAGAATCTGAGCTGTAAACAGTCCAGGAGTCAAGTCCCGTCGTACCCAAAGTGACGCTCACTCTTGCAAAGGAGGAGCCCGTAGTGGTGGATTTCCGAGCTATCATCGAGCAACATGACCCTGCAGCACAGTCGGGAGAGACAGGTCGCGTTGTGTCCCCGAAATAGCCCTGGAAACTCTCGCAGCCCTTGACGCGGTGGCTGAGCAACCGCAGAGTCCTATACTATACAAGACATGCTCGATCAGCTCCTCCAGCAGCTGGATATTCTTGTTGTCGCGACGCCTATGTCACCTTGTCCCAACAGGCCCGGAACTTCCTTTCCTCAGAAAATCGAGGCGGCAACACCTAAGAAGGCTGAGAAGATGACGAATGCGAAGTCCTTAGAGACCTCCGAGAAGGCATCCGCGCCCATTGTCGATACTCCGCCATCGAGTCAGTTCTTGTCGCCTGATGGTGCCTCTACTTACTCTCCCGAGGGTGCAATCGCGGAGCCGCGCTCTTCTTTCAGCGAAATCTATTTGGCCTACCCCTCTGCGACCCCTGCTGTCTCTTTCGGAGACTCACCCCTCGCCATATCCAAAGCCCCAGTCTCTCCCGCAGCCTCCAATCCGCACAGTCGGCTGTAGTCCAGCCACATCCTTACCCGCGGCTACCGCGACAACTTCACAAGGGCGTTCAGAGAGCGCAAGGGCAGGATGATGATGCAGGCCACTGCTATCAACATCACTCGCTTACTCTCACATCCCCCTTCCTGTCATTATCTTCCGCTATCTACCCTTCTCGTATCCTGCCGCCTGGATGCAAAGCTTGAGTGGCGGAGCGGCAGTAACTCACGCTCTATATGCTCTCACTCGCCCATTGTGCCGCGTACGTGAGACCGTCCTGAACATGTCTCACATTCGTCACACCTCGCGCAAATCCTCGTCTTCCTCGACGCGCTCAACATCAGCATTAGGTCGATTTGAGTGCATTCCAGCATGCATCCGACAACTTTGCGGTAAGTCTCGGTGTTGCTTCCATGACACCACGCCCACGTCTCACGCTGCTCGGCGGTGTAGTAGCACCAGGCGCCCGCCGAGAGAGTAAGACTGTCTGCGGGGTACCCTGCCTTCTTCGCCCGGACATGGAGACGACGACCGGCATCAGGCTCTCCACCATTAGCTCGAGTGACCTTGATGTAGCCCTGGCGTCAATCCTCCATGCCCACGATCTCCGGCCACCACGCCATAACGGAGAAGTCGGTCTCGCAGGTGGCTACAATCCCGCGGAGATTGGTTACCCGACCCATCTCGCGGAGGACCTAGATCGAGTCACCTACATGTTGGAGCACCTGGTGTGCATGCACGACATCGAAGGAAACGGAAGGGCGAGGGCATCGCCAGGTCTGAAAGTGAGATTGGTCGCACCGCGCTCGGTGGCGTTCTTTTGGGCTGTCTGGCGTAGGCCGGGGACGTCGAGCCCGGTGACGTGACCCTCCAGGACGTAGTTTATGGCCTACATTGCAGCTCTTCCGGGCGTCCGTGGTCGGCACCGAAGCGCAGCACGAAGTTTTTTCATCAGAATCTCGTCGCGTTTGTTTTTTCGTTGACGAAGGGCCAGACCTAGGAGACAAAAACAGGCAGCAGAGGAGAGGAAGTGGACGTTTACGAGCGCGTCACCCGCGGCCTGGCGCATCTCCAACTCCTACGCGGCGCTACACTGCCTCTTTGACGCGGTCGTGATTGTGACAATGTTCGTGCTCGAGGTAGTCCTCCCGGAGAGGAATTCGTGTCGCTCCTGATTATCCTCCATTCCTGGCGGCTCGTGAAGCTAGCGCAAGGTGAGTGCTATCGTTTCGTGGCCGCGGTCATCCAAGGTAGAGTTTGGCTGCGCAAAGAATTTACACGGACGGGCACTGCTGTCCTAAGAGACGACTTGCTAACCATCGTGCCAGGTATTGCGGTCAGCGCGCGTGAACTCGAGCACGAGCAAGTCCAAGACTCTGGCGGAGACCCGGGTCGTCCCGGCCCGCTCCGGCTGACGTCGCCGTGAGCGCGCGACTTGCGTTGGCTGCGTGAGTGGGCGTGTTAGCATACTACCGCGACTACCATCGCCTTGGACAAGTCCCGTTTCATACACGTGATTCAACGTCACCCATCTCAAACTCATCAATGAGGAGGCCATATAAGCAAGCTGACCTCGACCTCGATCCCAGGTCCACTGGCCCGGCTTCAGCTTACAATTGTGAGTCCCGAGTGTCTATCTATGATCAAACTATTGGACGACGAGTAGTCCTGTTAGTTCAGGATTCCCTCGCTCTCCGAGAATCACCGACAGTGCGGATATTGTTTAGGGCAGGATATGCTCGGAGACATGACTTCTCATGAGCCGCGTGACAAGTGGGTCAAGCAACGCCGGTGACAGGATTGTACTTGTGAGCTTGCAGGGGACCACAACTATCAGTCGTGAGTTTACTCCAGACCTCGATAGTATACTATGCGCGTACAGGTCACGTTCCCTGGGATGTGCTAACAAATATTATCGACTCTCAGCTGATCCGCCTTGCGCCGAGAACCATCTCATGCGCTGTCTACGTATGCAATTACCCCACAGCACTTGCGAACCTTTATAAGGGACAATTCAATGGCTTCTATCATCATCCTTCGATATCCCTACGCAGTCCATGTGCATGGTCGGCCAGGCATGGGCAGGTCTTTGGCCCGCGCATCGAAACCACAACGCGAATCGGTCCTGTGGGTCCGTGAGTCATAGGTAATCGTATGAAGGCGCGTATATATGGTTGCATCTTCGCAGAGCCTCTCTGGCATTTAATTAATCTCGGTGCACCAAACGCTCTCACCTGCAAGTACATCGGAACGTAGCAGTCTATTGAAATGCTCTTCAGCAACACGGGCTCGAATGGGTACTACAGCCTGTCAAAGCACTCTTAAGCGACCCACGCGAAGCCGAATTGATACTCCCGACGCATGCTCCTCAGTCAAACGCCGATGTCCGAAGAGTTTTGGTCATGGGAGGGCTGAAAATTGTCCAGATATGGGCTTAGCCCCGAGCCGCTGTCTGCCCACAATGCAGACAACTCAATCATGTCTGACACTGAGCCTCTAAGAACGGCCGGATCAGACGTCGACTAGGGAATATAAAAGGAGAGCTCTTATGCCCTTCATGTCTACTCACCAACCACCCAGAACTCGTTCTTCGAGTACGTCTCCCTCTCTATCGTTACCATTGTGCACCGGGTGTACAGTCATCACTCATTGCTGCCCACAGAACACCAAAGTCAACCATCATCATGCAGTTCATCACGGTGTCCCTCGTCCTTGCCGCCCTTGGGGCTGGAGCCACCGCTTGCACCTGCCAGCACAACAACGACGCCGGCCGCTGGGTCGACGTGAACTCCCCCGCCGCCGCCGCCGCTCCCCTCATCAACGCCAACGGCGGGTGCTACACCGCTACGGGCCAGGGTGTCATGTGCGTCAGCTTCACGAACGTCGACCAGGCTGTCAAGGACTGCCTCGCTCAGGAGGCGGCCAATGACCAGAGCTTCCACGGCGACTGGTTCCTTTGGAGCGCTATCAGCTGCCAGGACGGCAATGCGCACGGTTCGATCACCATCACTGCTTGAAGGAGTGGGGAGATTCGGATGGGAGCGATTGGTTGATGAATTGTTGTCTCATCGTTCATGGAGTGGTCGATACGACCCAGCTACTGTCCCCGAGCACCATTTCCCCTGTAGACGACAGTAGCCCTCTATCCCCCGCTGTATGAAGTGTCCGCTTATGCACTCTCTTGTGTGTCTCCGTTTACGAGGAGTCTAATATATCGGAACGAACTTGATCGCGTACAGCGGTTCAATGGAAGGATATTGCCTCATGCGGCCCGTCACGTCTAGCGAAGGCCGACCTGACTAGTATCGACCGTTACTGGAGTCCAAGGCGCAACAGACAGCTCATCCGGTGCCCGAACAGGCTGTCCTGTAGGATGGCGGAAGGGTAGAGACCATACTCTCCCTCTCAGCCATGCCGCTCCACCCGTACGTGCCCTGTCCTCCCTCGAGCTGCGGTAACCGTGTACCTGAACGCACACCCGCATCCTGGGATCTCCGCTGCACATAATCCGAGGTGGACGATGCTCCAAGGTCGCTATTGGGTACACCAAGTCAGAACGCTGCTCTTGATGCGTACACTCGAACGTACCTGTGCATCCCTGATAGATGCGGGAAAATGGGCATGGATGCAGACGAAGAATAGATTGAGGCGCCACGGGAGGTCGACAGGGACGGCCGCTGTCCATATTCGTTCCACCCATTCAAATTGGACGCTCCGCTGATAGCTGCAAGTGTACTCAGTGTAGTCTTGGACTGTGACTAGATGAATACACGGGATGCGTACTGGGAGCATGAAGTCCCAGGTACCTCCGCTGAGCTGCTTCGACGCGGATCGCTCGGGCCGATCGCTGCCGTCTCTTGAGACAGACGACCGCCGCAGACAATGCGAGTAACAACACGAGGACTCCGCAGACCAGCCCGACAACGGTTCCAAGTCGCTTTGCATGTGCGGGGCCGGAAATTACAGCTGATGAGGCGTGTGTATCAGCATATCTGCGTGCGGGCAAGACATGTACAAGGAAAGATACCTGTAGGGGGTACTGGATATACTGACGTGGTCCCTGTGGTCGTCGGGACGCTGGTGGGCGTGTAGGTGGGTTTCAATTCAGACAGAGACAGAGATGGCGATTGAGACATATATGAGCGCTGATGGGATTCAACGAGTGGCGCAAGAGAACGTTCGGATGGTGACGGAAAGAACCTCGAGTTGAACCCGGTCGAGGATGCCATGATAGTGATTATAACATAGGATGTGGAGGGTGATACCGTCGGCGATGGTGCTGGACTAGTCGACAGCTCAGGAATTTTGTCTTGAATCTCGAACGATCCTAGAGATAAGATATCACCCATATTTGTCACGACGAGGGTATGGGTACCAGGATGCAGATCGTCTGATGCAAACAAGAGAGCGTGATCGTCCTGAACATGTGTGTGGGTTGTATCGTTTGTGTAGGTTCCGGCCACCTGATTGTCAATGGTATACGTAGATTTGCGGAATGAAGCTTCCGCAATGGGGCCGAACACCCGAACCCGAGTTCCTGCGATAATTAGTAGTCAGTGAAAGCGAGACGGAAGACTATACGCTGCCTCACCATTGAAGCTCAGGACCGCAAAATCATTCTTTGTCCAAGTAGCCCTGTGACCGAATGTTATATTCCAGCCCTTGCTGTATTCGATCTCCTGGTCTAGAGAGTCGATAACGTGCGTCGTCATAGGGGTGGAAGAAGAGGGATACGGTACTAACAGGGAGACATCGAACAGCCTACTGGGTTCAAATAGTGGAAATGAGTCAATACCAAAATGCCATAGCGCTAATTGTCAGCTGTCACTTGCTCGGTTGTCCAATCGCAGCGCGCAGGTGTAGAGGTTCAATGTGCACATCGGCGTCCCTGCATGTAAAGCAGACGTCATCAATCATTCGAAAGCTCATTGCGACACTGAGTACTCCCTGTTGCACGTATGACAGGTCATCCGCTCGTTGTGAGCGACGTTTGACTCTGATGCCTATATTGTGTGATGATGTAGTGGTAGGGAGAGAAACGGCCGGGGCGTCAATGTAAGGTACGTTGGCAGATGGTCCTTAAGTTCTGTCCTTACCGCAGACGACCACGCCGACGTCTGTCAACGACGTTATGACCGCCACCAGCAAAGATCTGGCATACGCACGTGCATGTAAGACAGTGTTGGGCTCAAGCGGGCACAGAGGTTACCAATGAGGTGGACTGGTGTCGAAGCCAATGATGGGCGCTTCGACTCTTCCCGGGCGTCCATCCAGGCGGGGTCTATCGAAGCTCGTCCTTCATAGTGTGTTAGGCAGGCAGCTCTCTCATTCAGACAGGAGTCGTCGACTTGTGGGATGCGGGTTCCCGAGCCTGTGAACAATTCATGGAATCAGTCCCAGTGGGGATGCAGTACGAATGCCTCCCTACCGGTGACAGCGAGTGCCGCAGATTCGCCTCTTGTGCATGGTTCCACAGAACTTCAACGAGGACACGAGGCAGCCGCTCTTCGGATTTTCCGTGAGCGCAATCGACATCTGCCACGAGTCGTGTCCGACACTGCTTCGGAAGAATCCCTGAGCCCCGTACATCATCTTGCCGGATGTTGTACAATCATAGCATGACAGAGTTCAGGTTTAGGCGATCGGTGGAGTAGCGTTACTGTCGAGAGAGGTGAGTTCCATTGCGTTCAACGCGATCTCATGCAGGAGAGGTAAACGGGCGGCGGTGCGGTCCGAGCGCTCGGGCCGAATTGTACAAACAGAGGCGTACGCTCGCATGGCGTCACGAAGCTCTGGACATATGGGGCGCAAAGTCCTCAGAATGCGGGGTATGAGCGCATTGCGTGATGAACGAAAGTCGGATGGGCAGCGGGAATTGCTGCGCAAGCGCCGAAGGCAGACGCTCGTACCTCGCAGAGAACTGATCTAGTGCATCGTCAGATTGCTTTGATATCCGTGCCACACAGGAGGAGCTCGGCCGGAACTCTGCATTGTGCGAGTTGCTGTACAACGTGACGCGAGAGACAAAGCATGGAGCGTTACTTGCCCAGAGCCTAGGACGACGACATTGACACTGACCACCGCGCAACCCTCCACCCCATTCACGCAGATACCGACGGCGGTCACCGCGCAGTTGCTGTCGTACTCTGTCGCGTTTGTTGCGTTGCTCATTGAGCCGCCCTAGAAGCGCACGATCCCGACCCGCCTACGCCGCACGCGCCAGACCTCCGTCCCACCGCGCTGCTCTCGGCCCATAGCGCGGAGCTGGTCAAGAACCTGGAGATGCGTGAGGCAATCTCCGTCAAGGCGGACGAGGCGTGAAAGCGAGTTGCGGTCCAGAAGTGTGAGGAGAAGCGGGAGGCGAGGTGACAGGCATTGAAGGAGCGGTCGATCTCGGGCTCGAGCGCGGGTGGGTCGTGCGTGAGCTCCTATACCAGGGCAAGCGACATTCGACGTGGTCTCGTACCCCGACGTACGAGACTACATTCGTCAACAGTGCGACGCGTCAGGCTTGAGGTTCGGTGCGAAGACCCCCGAGATTGATCATGCAGCCCAAGGTGGCCCACCTCCAGAGGACAATGAACAGAATACTGCAAGATCAGACTCGGAATACATTGGACGCGGGTGCGGCGATTCACGAGAGGGTGGGTATGAAGCTGGGATGGGTCGCAAGGCAAAACCGCACACCACGTGAGTGGTCCCCGGCGAACGGGGAGTATTCGAGGGAGCTGGAGGGCTGCGCGCGCCCGCTTGATTTGCGGCCGAGCTCCCGACGGCGCATCTCCGAGGCGGGAGAGCGTTTCTATCTGACCCAGCGATGCTACGCCTATCACCTCCCGCTGAGGCGCCACAGCGCACATGACCATGGACGAGGGGATATCGACCACCAGTTCCCGATGGATTACAGAACACAATCAAGTGGTACCAGGTTTACACTTCACAGCGGCTCGTCTCTGCGTGCTCCGCACTCGGGCTGGCGTCGGACCCGTGCGTGTTCTCGGAGAACGGAGAATGAGACCGGAAAGGGCGAGCTCCCATGCAACTCAAGAGGCTCAAGAGGGTCCCGGACGCGTTCTGCGCACCCGCGCACGTCGTGAGCTGGGAGGCGATGTGTGGACCAGAATCTCCGATGGGACTGAAGTGTGCTGACCTATGGATTGCGCTGCCTGGGCCGGAAGTCCGTTCGAACGCAGAGGAGCGTGATCGTGGGGGGCTTCATCCATGACGTGACAGACTCCGTGAACAAGCATCCAGGACAGCAAAGGCGACTCGTCAGCCAGACGGACAGACAAGGATGCCCCTGCGGCCTCCCGCGGGGACGTACAGGAGCACTCGGACGCCCTGCGAGCAAGGGCGAGCGTTGAGACCCTTTCTCCCTTGACCAACTGGCAACGGAGCGAGTGGGAGCGAGTAGGAGCTCTCCGCGGGGTATTCGAGCGTGTCAAGGTCATATCCGCAGCCAAACAACAGCGCGTGGTCCAACGCGCGGCTTAATAGGTGAGAACGTCGCTGTGGTGATGGGACGGTGACGAACAGGCGGACATCGCTGCCAGACTGCGGGATAGACGAAGGCAGAGTGGAGGTAGCTTTTCGCGCCAATGTCTTGCGAATCGCGGCGCTGGGCTGGCGACGAAACAAGGATCGGCTGCAGACAGATCTGATAACTCCGAGTGGCAATGATAAGTGATGGTGTCGCGAAAGGACTCCTCTGCGTCGAACGGATGCCTCAGGAATGTCGCCCAGGGCGTCCTCTCAATATCTACGGCAGTGCGGCGGGGTGAGAGTCTCCCCGTCATTCATAGCAGGCAGTAGCCTACGAAGTTGCAACTCCGGGGAGGTATAGCCAACGGGAGAAAGCGTGATGGTCTTGCTATACCGCGAGAAGTGTTCATGGCGCCCGGTCGAAGCGACAACTCGTCCGGCGCAAGGCGCACGTTAGCGACCAGCGTCGTCCATGAGGTTGAGCGGAGGGCCCTGGATCTTGCGACCACGACGAGCCGCAGGTGGTCGTGTCTCCAAAGACCGTCACGGAGCTGCCGCGAGGATGATCTTAGTCGGCGAAGTCCCCAAAGAGGTCGACCAGTTGTGGGTATGGCTGAACGTCAGAGACGGAGAGGGCGAGTGCATGAGCGAGATAGAACTAGGTACACCCACCAAGAAGTCGTCGTTAGCGAACAGCAACATGCAGATAGAGAAATACGGGTCTGCAAACTCCTCTACCGTCTCTTTCGCCTAGAGTGGTATCTCCGCCGAGTCCGTCTCCTTGCGGTCTGTTCATAGGGCCATGGTGCGACCCAGCGAACAGATAGCAGACAGGCGAAAGACGAGTAGCAGCATGATTATGTCATAGGGCCATGGCGCGGTCCAGCGACAGATCAACACTGTACCGCGGTCCGCTCATAGGGCCATGGTGCGACCCAGCGAGGGACGTAGCCGTAGCGTCATAAGTCATAGGGTCATGGTACGGCCCTGCGAAAGATACACCTTGGCAGGCGAAGAGAAGACTCGAGGCGGACGCGCGAAGGCGTTTATCTGTGGAAAACCCTGTCGCTCTGTGCGTGCAGGCATCGTCTCCGGACGTATCCATCCACGTGAACACCAGGCACTCTCTTTCATCCATGCTCTCAGCAACGCGCGTCAAGCGTTCTACTCCCCATGGAGCAGACGCACTCGACATGCACCCCAGCGGCGCACGCATCGCTCTCAATAGGCCGTCGCCAGCCTCGGAGGCCCATCCCTCTTCGGACTGCGACCGTCACCCCACGGTGAACCTATCAACATGGTGAAGAGAAAGCACACAAGGCGTTCGCGCATTGCTTCTGCTAGGCTGTCGCCAGCCTCCGAAGCCCATGCTCCGTCGGACTGCGACCGCCACCCCATGGTGGGCCTAGCTGATATGCAACACGCTCCGCGGAAGGATACCCGAAGCCAGTGCTTGCACGCGCAGAGAACGCATGTCGGAGGAACACAAGCAAAAAAGCGACATAACGGAGACGAAGACGTACCTCAGGACCGTGTGCATCGCTTCAGCATCCAGCTGCGCGATGACTTCGGCCAATGGTGGGTATAGGCAGTAGCCACTCCGTGCGATGGTATAGGCCGATGAGACAAGGCGAGATATCGCAGCACAAGGTCGAGGGTGAATTGGCATGCTGACATGCAGAGATCTTCCAGAGAGCTACAAAAGAGATTCCGTTAGAAAGTCCCTCGGAAGCGCACCCAGACGAGAGACACGGTCTAGTAGCAGCGAGGTAGACCATCCTATAGAACACAAGACGGCCAGGCTCCGTGCAAGAGAACGTCAGCAACAGCAGTACCAGGAGCGCGTGCGAGCTGTATGTACGCCTCGCACGCCTGAGTCTAACGGATCTACCGCGATCCATACATGATATGTCAGCGCGACGGAGTACACACCAGCGCGTCTGGCATTCAGATACCTGCGTGTGTGATCAAACCAGGTCCCCCAAGCAGCAGCGCCCTTCACGCCAGAAGTGCATCAATGATGAGCAGATTGCAAACAGTCTTTGGGACGACGGCCAGTGGTTGTGCTCTCCCCGCACCAGGCAAATTTATGCGAAGAGGACTCACCATATCCAAAAGTCTCCCCCAGTCTGGCTTCCGCACGTCCTCAGTCCCTAACCGTGACACAACAAAGACCAGAATCCTTCCATTACTGCCAGTGTAGCTCGCCATTTGACGGGATTCCAGAGTTGTATGTTCAGAGGGTGAACGTCCGAGTCGTACGAGCAGTTAGCGAAGGCCGAAAGCTCAGAGTGCCAGATCGACTTGTAGAGGTATTTGGTGTCACGGTGAGTGCGATGAGGAGGACATAAGCGTCGAGGACGGCGATGAGGAGACGAGATCGAGGAGAGAGGAGAGGAGGAGGACAACATCGAGGGCGTGAAAATTCGGACGTGTACGGGCGCTTCGTCCACGGGGTTGTTAGGCCGTCCACGTGAGGGATGACGTCACGTGTGTGACGAGCTCAAGGTCCAAATTGAAAGGACGGCTCACCAGCAGAAGGACGCGTTCCGCATTGGCTCAGTAAGTTGGGGGATCCGGAGGTGCACGATGGTGGTTTTGATGCGCCGACACCGGAATATGGGAAGTCTCGCCGACTCGTACAGGTACGGCCGGTGCAAAAGCTTTGAACCCTACTGGTACGACTGCCAGAAGTTGACTGTGCCCGAGCGTGCCTGCTTCTCTGCATTCTCAATTCACATCTTGCGGGGCGCGTAAGGTCAAGAAATGGCCTGGGTTTCTGATGCTTTAGCGGAAGGTGAGCGGAAGGCGAATTGCGACGCTGTGCAACAAATATAAAAGGTGTTCTGCTCTTCGTGTCATCGGTAAGGAACAAACCACTCGTCCTCTAGGTGAAGACCTCTCCTATCCCTATGATACTATCATTCAGAACAAAATCAATTCATAGGCTTGTGACTTACTTTTATCCGCAGAGTCCAGAAAGTCTCCAAGCAACATGCATTTCGCCCTCGTATCCTTCGTCCTCACCACCCTCGGTGCCTGCGCGGCAGCCTGCACCTGTCAACACAATAACGATGCCGGCCGCTGAATTGACGTCAATTTTCCGGCCACTGCCGCCGCTACCCTCATCAATGCCAATGGGGGGTGCTACACGGCCACGACGCAGGGCCATATGTGCGTCAGCTTCACCAACGTTGACCAGACAGTCAAGAACTGCCTCGCCGAGGAGGCAGCAAAAGACCAGAGCTTCCATGGCGACTGGTTTCTGTGGAGCGCTATCAGCTGTCAGGACGGCAATTCTGTAGGCATGCTCACCATCACGGTCTGAGGGGACCAGTTGCTCGGTGTGGTGGATTTCGTGCCCGAGATGTTGACCTATTATTCGTGAAGTGGTCGAAGTGGTGTCGGTTAGTTGGTGTACGATAGCTGAATAAGTCGCTTACTTCACATCCGCACACGTTCTGCCATGCTTCGGCGTCGTGTATACGAAATACCGCGCTTCATACTGGAGTCTAGTCCTGCGGTCAATTTGAGAGATGTCGTGTGATGAGAATATCTCGTACGTACGGAGTGTGAAATCGTCGCCTCCGAGGTCCTCGTCGAAGTGCCAAATACTCTGGTTCACGGATCTAGAGACACGCTTCATCTCCTCAGCCTGCGATATACTGGCGAAGATGCAAAGTGTCAGCTAAATGGGTCAAGATCCGGTCTTCACAGCACTTACGTGTTTTCTGAGACAATGAAACCATTCCGAAGTATTTCGATGGCCCGTCTCTCAACGTATCTCCCACCCACCTCGTCGTAGTTGAAGATCCCCGTCCCGCTCCGCTTCCAGTGGCTCCCGCGTCCAGCTCTCCGAAGCCCATCCCCAGAACTCCGGGTTTTACGTTCTTTGGGCTGCAGGGCCCATGGGTTTCTCCGTCATGGGTCCCATCTCACAGCACGCCGCCTACTGCCCAAACAGCTGGGGATGCACGTACCTCCAGAGTCCACGCGGACAAGGGCAGGCCAGTTTCAAAGTGCAAGTCGCGTCACACCTCCACGCCAATACGCCCTCGCGTGCCTAAATGTTCTGCAATGCTCCATACGTGAACGCGTTTGCCGAATATGCAGGCATTCGGTCGTCGAGAAACTGGCAAATCTCGAGACTTGGTCGCGTTTCGTGACTTGCTGACGAGCCCTTCCGCTCAGGGTACCACTAGACCGGAGCGCATGCAGTCTCTGTGCAAATTCATGAGGCTAGGCTGAGAGTAAATTAGAAGATTCATTGAGTTAGATGCGGTTGAGGGGTAGATATTGAGGAAAGCAAGCTGTAACGAACGAACAGACACGAGACACCGACGGGCGCTTCACCCCGTGGGTGGAGTGACGTCACGCAATAAATGTCAGGCTGCGACGAGCACATCACAGCTTACGGGCACGGAGTTCTTTCTGCAGCAGACTCGTTTCTTGAGCACCTCCAGTCATGAGTACACCAGTTTCATAGAGACATATCAACTAATATACAATCAAGCCCCAGAACTCAATATTCAATATTCAATTCTCAATCCGGAGAAACAGACGTGCAATCATGTCGGGCTTTGAGCGCGGCGCATAGGAGCCAGGACCCCTGTGAACGGAGGCGGACCCTCGGCCTCGGAAACCCCCTGCGAATTCCGACGGTCTTCCACCAACGTACTCATACCCTCCGAGAGCTGCGGCTCAGGGCAAGTGTAGCCGTAGGGCGGGAGTGTGTCCACCTCGCTCGACAGCGTCTTCTCACCCCTAAACGTAGTCCAACCATACATTGACGGCTCCGCGAGCTCTGGGGCGCCTTTAAATGGTTCTATGGCCGGAGGGAACGTCGAGATTCAGGGGAAGCAATTTGGCTAGTGCTAGATAGACGTACCATAGATCACGATCCTCGCCTCCTCTCGCTGCGCTCGTCTTCGACGCCATACAAGCCACCATACTCCTCCGCAAATTAACAGGAGAAAGGCAATTGCGCCCAGCGATACTCCTAGAATTGTATCTGTCGGCATCGAGACCACGTCAGACGCTTGTGTTGTACTACTTGGGCCGATTGAATGTGCTAGGTGTCGCGTGAGCCTCGACCGTCCGATGACACGTAGTCGGGTGGAAAGCAATACCGGCAGGCGGATGACCAGCATCAGCAGAAGGGACTGTCTGTGTCGCCGTTGAGACCACTATGGGGCATATATTAGAGAGCATGTTTGGTGTTCGAGAATAGATGACGCACCATCCTCGGTGACTGATGTTATTACAATAGTGGTAGTCGGCGTAGTCTCAGACACCTTCGAAGAGGCGTCATTTGATGCCTTAATGTCTGAAGGTCGCAATAAGGGCGTCGAGAGGGAGAGTGTGATGCTTTGCGGGTGGATTTGAAAGGTAGACACTCTTGAACTAGTTCCGTTGCTCCCGCCGAACGTAAAGTTCACCAACGTCAAGGAATAGCCCAAGTTGGTGACCTTAAGTGTGTGTCTCAGCAAAGGAAGAGTAGATGTGTCGAAGAGCACCATGGTGTGAGGTTTGAAGTCCTCTGGCGGTGGTACGGACTGTACAATAGGCTGATCACCGTCTATTGTGTATGAAAAATTGTGAATGGTTTGTGTTGCTATAAAACCGGTGACCTGTATCCAGCTCCCTTTACGTGTAGCGTCAGCGATAGTAATAGGGTTATGAACACCATTGACTACCTTCAAAAGAGAGGCTTGCGGTTGCTCCGGAAACGAAGGTACTCTTGCATCTATGTCCAAACCAGGCCGCCCAGTCTTTGACGGGCTCGTAACGAACGGCCGAGTTATCGCACAGCACCGTATTTGAGTTGTAGGAATCCATGAAGCCCGCTTCACCTGGAGGGGGGCTAGTTGCGCAGGAGGCACCTATGAGTAAACCGTACAGTCAGGTGAAGTAGGTTTCTTACCCCATCACGATCCTTATCGCTATGACATTTAGATTGTTATGACATTTAGATCGTTATTCAAACAGCGCCCAGTGCCGCACTGGAAGCGAAGCTTGATCCCTCGTTGTCACTGGTACCTGCGCTCTTTTGACGTTGGAATGGTCGTAGTAGACGTGATGAACAACAGCTGTCACCTGAGCGAGGCTGCGGTAGCAAACATCAGTACTGTTTGCCAAGACGTAGCATCGCGTAGTTGTATAGTAGAGGAGTTCCTACTTTTCTGAGTTCTTAGCCGAGATCGTCCACAAACCCCGGTTCTTATGGCAACTGCTGCTTCAGTGTCTATTCCCATCTTTAGCTGATTGTTGTGGACAGGCAGCAGTCGTTCCTTTCTTCGAGAAGAGCCACACGGTTGTCATGGTTTGAGTAGTATGGGATATGCGAGCGATGTGAGGCCTTCAGTGGTCCATAAGACTCAAGAGGACGGTGACCCGTCATGGCGCCGGTCCCCCGGACCGTTACTCCGGAAATTGCAAGCGCTTGATCCTTCCAGTGAGTTGGGACGTCGCTCGCTTTCCGACCACGGTCTTCACAATCGTACGATTCAGCACCGACACGCAACAAATGGGAGTATTGGATGCTTGACTGTAATAAATCGTAAGTTGACAAGCCTGAGTAGAAGAGAGATACCAAAGGGCTCACTGAGTACTGAAGGTACGGCACCGATGGCCTGCTGGTGCGCTGGATTGTGGCGCATCGGATGCGCCACAATCCAGCTTCAACATTATCATCCAGAAAATTCGGGTCTAATTGAAAGGTCCCATTATTAGTCAAATGAGTCAGTCTCCGATGCGTTTCAGCTGTCAGACTAGCCCTGAAACACAGTCGAGGGTTTGGTTTTGAATATTAAGTCTTGCCTAGGACAAATCCCGAGGGTGGCTCAAGTCAATAGATGCCGCGCAATGCGCACTTCGTAATCTCTGAAAGAGCTACCGTTTCAGGTACATCTTCTCAGGTAAAAGCCTCTGCTCAAAGCGGGACGCGCCCGCACCCAACTCACGCGATGCTACCTTCACATTCACGTCTGTGCGCCACAGTGACACCTTGGAGGGCCTAGGTTCATGGGTCAAGTTCTCGATTGTATCGTTTCACGGATTTGCTATGTAATAGAACGTGTATATTCAAGGCCTATAGTATCATGGTGGGGAAGATGCAGTCCGAGATAGTCCGGAGATGGCTGGAGCCAATGTACAAGGCGACAGACATGCTGAACAGACGTGTCGACTACGTCGGGTTAGAAAGCGAAGCGCTGTATGGCGGGGGCAACGTCGACCCGACACTCTCCCTCTCGATCATGCCGTTCCAGCAGTACCCATTTGTGTGCTTTCTTGCGCTATCTGGAGATGCGTACAGACACACGCCTGCGTCTCGAGACAACCTGTAGGCCGCTGTGGGCAACGCAGCATGAGGAGTCTCAAGTATTGTATCTGGCCCCGCTATCCGTTCGCTATATCGGAAGAGACAGATTAGTGTTGTTTGTCATAAGCCTCGCGAGAGAGAATTAGAGCCTACCTCTGCATGTCGGGATTGACCGCGATGCTGGGAGTCCACACGGATTGCGGTTGAATGAAAGCACGTTGAGAAGACGATACCGACTTGGACTGTCGAAGGCCATCCCATTCTGTGATGGTAGATGCACGGCTGATAGCTGTCACAGAATCGAAATGAGCAAGTCATCATAGTACACAACGGAGGATGAAAATGTCACGAACTGGGACTAAATATCGTCATACCCCCTGTGTGCGCTCCTTGGACACGGATCGCTTTCTTCGCTTGCCAGCGCCGCTTGAGAAAAAACGCAGCGGTAAAGCAGGTGAGTAGACAGATGATGACACCGATGAGAATCCCGACAAGGAAGGTAGGGTGGCCTGCAGATGGCGTGCTTGTGAGGGTGGCTGACACTACAATGAAGCCGTCTCATAAGGTCCCTCATCAACCACCAACAAAACAACGGACTAGATACCTGCGTTAGTTTGAGTCGATGTAGGCAGCTCGGAAACTCTAGTCAACGAGGGAAACCTTGTCGATGTTCCGGGTTCACTTTGTGTAGAGCGCAGGTTGGATAGCGTCTCTGACACATTCGAATGAGTCGAGGTAGATATAGGAGAGCTTGCTGACTCGGGGAAGTCCGATCGACTTAGGCCAGGAGAAGAAGATGGCGAGTCAGGGAGCTCGTGCTTCGAGGTGCTCAATGTCGAGGTACCAAGATTGGACGATGGATTTGGGCTTTTGGGAGTCGTCGGTGACGGGGCTTCGAGGCTATTGTTGTCGATCTCCATTGTCTCCAGAGCTAATATGGTAACCACAAGGGTGTGAGGACCGGGCGTGAGGTTGTCGGAGACGAAGAGGAGGACGTGATTTTCTGGAGCCATGGCCGACGTAGTATCGTTTGTGTAGCTGCCAGCGAGCATGTCGTCGATGGTATATGTGGACTGATAGTGGTCAGTTCCGGACAGAGGGCGGGACAAAGTGCCAAATACTCGGACATGAGTCCCTGAGGGTTAAAACGCGGTCAGCTTCAACACTTTTAGAGTCGTGCAATGTGCGTACCGGTAAATTTCAGGGTGGCACTGGCCCCCTGTGTGCGAGTGATGACAATTCCCAGAGCTTCCAGCCACCTTTGCCTGTACTGGATGGCGTTACTATCGAGGCAGCTTATGATCTGCGACATTCACGCCTCGAAGAGCTGGATGAAGTTGTAGTTTACACTCAAGCGGTTCCAGTACGTTATAAAGATCCGGGAGAGCTTGGGCGTCATGAGCCTGTCATAGAGCAAGGGAAGATTGTCAGATATACTCCTCTCTGATAGAAGCGTAAAGCAGCAGTTATGAGAGGTTCTAGCACACTTTTGCTTCCCCGCTTGATAGTAGGAAAGCCGTAGTAAACCTCCTGGCTACCGTCTCGGAATGAGTCGATGTGATCCTACATGGCTGTCAGCGTCTGCTTTAATTGTTAGTCGGTCTGCCCGAGTATACACCTCCGTTCAACCCTGTCTTATCCAGATGGATTCGCAGTAGATCGTGACAGATCAAGCCGTAACTGATTGCATACAACCCAATCCCTTCCATACCAGCGAGTGCAGAGTCGAGTTCCGACCTTCCACGAGAATTGGACTGGAGGCATTAAGATGTCGGCGAAGTGCACGATATGCAACTAAGCCGGTCACGCTCGGAGAAGGTATCAACCTCACGAATCTTTGATGATTCTACAGTGTTCCAAAGATATCGGCTTATCGTCTTATGAGACTCTGCTATGACGGGAGATATCGACGGACACAAGTTATACATGCCCTACTTTCCATTCAACGCGGCTTCTAGGCAGCAAACCTGTACAATTCCAGCCATTTCTATCACAACATGGAGCAGGGTCTGCACTACGGGCACGCTATGCTTGTGACATTGCAGGGACTAGTGCTGCATGCCCGTAGTAGGCCATCTAGGAATGAGGAGCTCGTCCTCCTAGACACACCATGGCAGTCGCATTGCGCCCTGATATGTCCAGACGCAGGGATCCATAACGGACAAGAAATGAGCTCGCATTGCACTTATAAGAGATTGTTTGTCCGAGAATCTCCATCACAATGTCACAATGCGATGTACGAGGTAAAGCTCAGAGGCGCATGCAGAGAAGAGAGCGGCTTTGGAGGTCAGAGCCTCGTAGATGGCGGTTGAAATTAGCATGGCAATACGGGCAAAACTGCGCTGATTGGGCACGGTTATCCAAGAACCTGTCCCAACGTCCAAGACCCACCATGCACAACCTCGGCTTGCCAGCACTCTCTGGTACAGCCTAAGTATTCAATAGATTTGGGTATCATTACGGCGTCATATAACAAGGAGACAGTCCCCAATCGCGCGAAGCACACTCGGCTTGAACGGATCTCGCGTCGGATCGTTGAGACGGGATAGCGTAGACAAGCGGGTCGATGAAGTTGGCGACGTACTGTGCGCGTATCACTCACGCTCGCTTTGTGTCAATCATTCTGTTAACATCCCTGAAACCTTGAGAGACATCTGTCAGGGAAGATGGAGAGCGGTCGGAGGGACGCACGGTCGAGATGATGGACTTCTTGCAGTGTCAACTACCATCTATCCGACTTGCTGCGGGCAGTTATAGAGTGAACAAAGAGAGAATATAGCACAACATTGAGCATCCCAGTAATTAGTCTCAGATATTGGAGTGAGAAAGGGGGGGTCTGAGAAGGAGAGGGCAGGATACCAACGAACTGGCGGATTTTGGCGCCCGTGCCACGCCCGGTCCGGTCATACCGAGACAAATGATGGGAGTATAGGCCACCCAGGCCTGTCCAAGATGGCACTCGACCGGTACTACGTGCTCTTTCAATCGAGACAACTGATCATTACAAAAGATTACAGTGTACTAAATTGTCAACAAACCAGGCTTTGACTACATGCAAATAGAAGTAGGGGATTGTGATGCAATGCTAGCGAGTCGTTGTGCTCGGGCGTTTATAGTTTGTCAGGAAAGTCCTAGTCCAGCTCGCAATCGCCCTCAGCGACAACCTCCGTTTCCCCAGGAAGGTTGTACGGAGGAGTTGACACCTCGCTCTCAGTGAAGGAGGCTTGAGACTTCGCCACTTCGGATATATCCGATGGCTCATAGAGATACCCCTCTCCCAAGCTCGAACTTACTTCTGGCGGCGGATGGGGCGCTATTGTAGAGAGGACGTCAGCTATAGATAATATTCTATATGGATTGCTGCTTACGTAGAAATATGAATGTGGGTCTGCGACGGCGAATCAGCCACCGGATCCCAGCGGCGAGCAGGATACACAAGAGGCTCGCGGTGGCGACTCCGCCTGCTATTGCACCCGGAGAAACGGTCTTTGTCCGTGAAGAGAGGTCCGCTAGAGAGTACATGGTTGTCGTCAACATTAACTGCAGAATACTCAGGAAAACGCACCTGGTAGTGTAGGCCCCATAGCCGTTATCGTCAATGCCGGTGTTGTTCCAGAGTCGTAAATACTGGATGGAGCTGCTGCAAGCGACATCGAGTCTTGGGATATGAAGTATGTAGTCTCCAACGACAATGAGCGAGATGACGACTTTGTCACATCGGAGTCAAACGATGAAGTTGACGCCTGTAGTGAAGAAGGCGAAGGCGGGTCGGTGGTGATCAGAGTTCCACCTGGACTTGAAGTAGAAGTGGACGAAGGTGTAGTCGGAAAAGCAGTAGGCAAAGTGAGCGAGGATACGGTGGCTGGTATCGATGGTGACATGCTTGCCGAGGATTGCTGTGGCGGAGTGATATCGTCAATTTGGAACGATTTCAACGAAAGGATGGCGCCTTGGTTGATAACGATGAGTGTGTGTTGTCCGGCTTGAATGTTGTCGGAGGTAAAGAAAAGAACATTGTTGCCTCGCACGTGAGTCTGTGTCGTGTCGTTGACATAGGTATAAACAAGTCTGTTGTCGATGGTATACGTAGACTTGTGGAACGAGGGGTCGTATAGAAAGCCGACTACTTGGATGCGAGTCCCTGAACAGAGCTCGTGAGTACCACAGCGATGTAGAAGTGTGCTCATCCTTACCAACAAATTCCAGAGTCGCACGCTCTCCTTGAACTCGGGTGACCTTGTGATCCCCTTCTGTGTCCCAGCCCTGGCTGTACCTGATTTGCGAATCTAGTGAGTCGATGTAGTTTGTGCCCATTGTACTGGAGGGAGGAGGATGGAGGGGAGTGCCATATGGACTATAAAGGGCGCAGTCGGGCTATCAATATCAGAATCAGAAGCAGATGTCCATGACAGTAGGAGAATTCCTGCGACGACGTCGACAACCTACCACGACTGTGGATTTATGATGATCAATCGTCACAGACAGGGACACCTGGATAACATTTGGGAATGTCCATCCTCCTCGCTGCATGGTCTGCTCTGACGTGATCTCTTGGATGTCTAGTGATCTGTTTGTTGATGATCGTACTGCGCGGGAACAGATCAGCGCCTCATGCCAACTTAATTGCTCACCAGGGACAAGCCTGTCAGACAGGCAGTGATGGACACACTCTCTATCTGCCTTATAAACCCAGAAATCCAGACGATTGCGTCCAAATGGGACCGAGGGCAAACGAACAGACACCCTGTGCAGTGATCGTCAGTACCACTGACTTAGAATACATGATTTCGTGCATCTCACCGCATGAGTAACGTAGCTCGTTAATTGACAGGCCGATGATGAGCTTAGTTAAGTGCTAGATTTTAGTCGCACAGCTTCTGCAAGGTCCGAAGATGCCTCGAATAGAAGTCTCTATTCTGGGACGACGTGGCACCTCTTGTGATGATGACAGCACTGTATGCCCAAACCCAGGGTTCAGATGCTCAGTTCCACGTCGTTAGGAAGAAAACTACACCCTCCATATCAGCTTCACTGAGCGGATATCCGGTGGAGTAACGGGCAATTCGCAATCGCACACACTCCGCCGCACATCAATCTACACAGGGTGTCATCAGCTTTGACAACAACGACTCGACACGTGGTGCGCACCTTACCACTGATAATCACTGATGTGCCTTCAAAACGCTTTCTTCGATGTTGTACTGGCATGGAAGTAAGAGACAAGCCAACTTTACTATTGAACCACGCCTAACTGGTCCTCGGATACGGGGGTGGAGTATTCGGGAAGGTGCGGGGTCGATTGAGGATACTAAGTCGCACTGCGAATCGTGTATCACTTGTTTCGACAATTAGGGAACATACAAGAAGACATGACAGCATGCTATGAGCGTATATAATGAGCTGCACTCTCCTGCCTGTCTTTTCCAGGTAGTCCGACTGAGTCGTGGAGGCCCCAACGCTCTCATTATTCAACAAATGAGAGCCAGCAGGAGGTGCCAAATACATCCCCGTCCTGGCTCAGGTGGTTCGTGTCTGGACTGCAATGCAGATTCCAGATGCATGGATCATACTACTCACCAGAGAACGTGGTCCATATTAACGAGTAGCCTGAGACCACATCCTTCCAGCGAATGAATGGCCTAGGATCCGGACGACTGAGTCGAAAACCGACTATAGGCGCTAATGCCGGTCCTCCTAATGCACCGGCCCGGTCCGCAGCGTGCCGGGTGAGTTCGCTGCTATGCGTTCCAGCCTCGACTTCATCGCTGTCGTTGCTGACGCTTTCTGGACAGACACCCTCGTTTATTGCACTCCTCGCAATTCCAGGCTTACCACAACACCGAGCGATCTGAGGATTCATCACGAAGGGCAGGCCAAAGGCCGCTTCGTTCCAACGAACAATGTCTCCGCCAAGGACTCGGAGGGCATCACCGTGCGGACACGGATATTACCTAGCTCTGCTGTTGAAGATGTCATCCGCCACCTGTGTCTTAGTTTGGAACTCAGAGACCGTCTGGCGTTTACCTTTTGCGTGACGAGAACGACGAGCTTGTCACGAGCGACAACACGCGAGAAAAAGTGGCCCTCAAGTGAGTACTCGAGTCCCATACTCCTGCAGCTCCTTCTTCTTCCGTGTTCAACATTGTCCCAAACGCCAATATCTGAATCTATCCTGGAAATGCCTGCTCACCTTACGTACAGTAAGTGCAACTTACCAACGAACTCCTCTTGTGCGATGGCCTTGAGCTGATTGATGTCATACACACCTCGCATGGCAACATGCTCGCCGTTGGTCACCCCGTTGTCACTCTGTAAAAATCGCTGCTGACGTTGCGGCCTTAGTTTGCTTTGATTGCGGTGCAAAACCTCATAGAATTCGACTACGGCCGGGCTAATCTCGACATTCGCTTCATTCTCAAAGCTGTCGTCCGCCAAGTCCCCTACAAACCCAGCGACGGCCATCCTCAAGAGATTGGTGGAGGCCGCTCCAAGTAGCGCAACCAGAGTCCGTGCATCCAGGCGAGGCTGCCGTCTTTACCACTGAACTTGGTATACAGGTATGGCTTCAACGTGGTGCTCGAGCGGATGCGGAAGGGGGTACACTGCTAGAGACGGTCGTGAGTTGACTTGGGAGCGGGGAGACGACTTTAGCCTCATATAGGTGTGTTCTCAATGCCTGTCATTACGCGATATACAGGCTGAGTAGGAGTGTAGTATGATGTTGATCAAGTCGCTGATCTCGCACACGAGCGACCCGCGATGGCACGAGTTCATGAACAAGAAGCTGTAGTAGTGAGTCATGTCGCTATCGCTCTCTTTGGAAGGGTTGGAATGTAGGGATTGATGTCCTCCCACACGATCGAGGCTCTCACTTCATGCATCCTTGTTTTCCAAGTGAACATGGTCCAAGTGACGTTCCAAAAGAAGACGACGCTCGTGGAGCTCGACTTCGAGCCTTTGCACAGCTCTGCGTGCGGTTCATACTGCAGGAAGAGCGCGAAGACGCTATGACGCTCGTCAAGTGGTGCAAGCTCCGCTTTGGAACGGAAGACGTCAGGCACAGGTTCAGATTAGCCGGCGTGCTCGCGCTGGACTGCCTGGTATGTTATTCGTTTGAGCATAATCTGCTAGACGAGATTGACAGTGCTCAGGTAGAAACAATTTGTGGCTCACGACCCAGACGACTGGGCGAAGGCCGTCCCGGAGCAGCTGAGCAGGTCCGAGGAGTAGCAGTGTGCGATCGCAAAGACATCAAATAAGATGACAGACTTGCTGTCCGAACACTGGACCGTATACGCCCTAGGATGTGAGTCTCATGCTGCTGCATCTGGCATTGCACGTACTCATCGCCTACTCGGTTGGTAGGTTCCGCATTGGTACCGTTCCAGGCGTTCTTCACACGGTCTACTCGCTTGCGCTGAACCTCTTCCTCCGAGGAATGTGGATCGAGAGCGGTCCTCGGGCGAGGACCTGCAGAGATTTGTTGCATTGACCCAAAGCTAGTGCGTATAACAACCTTCGTCACATATTGTTCTGCAACTTACCCCATCGTTGCAGAGGGATGGTGGCGCTGAAGAGGTAGAACATCAGACCATGGCACGAAGTTGAGCAAGAGTTCCTCGAGTGCGAGTAACGCGCTGTCCGAGATAGGAAAATTCAGCAGTTGGAGCTGTAGGACGACATCTTGAGCAAAACTCTCATCCGGTGGGTCGAATCGTCCCTAATATGTTCGCACCGCCATTGACAGACAGCGCGTTCCACCAGAAACTTACGAGCGAAGCTCTGCAGAGAGTCTGACAAATTCCTTAGTCAGGAGCGCATTCATTGCTTGTTGGAAGGAGCGTGCTTAATGAACGGCATCCCACTGGCCATAACTGTCCCTCGAGATACGCTCAAACAACCAATGTGCGCAAGACGTTTCCTCCGACTAGTGCGTGTCCCTATCTCGCATATAGGCAACTGGGCTCACCCATGTAAGGATGCCTTTCTGAACAACTTCGACTCTGTTGATAGCATTGTCAATTTTCCGTTCGCCATGGGCTCAGCAAAGCCAGTAGGATGTGCGCGCCTTTACAGCCCGTCCGGAGCGATGGCCCGCCCGAGTCGAAGTCGCCGCTCCTCGCGTCGAGCCTTTCGTTTTCACTCCTCAGCACTGGTGGAGGCGTTTTCGTACAGCAGTACTTCACGTAGGCTACTATCCGGCGCGTCCCGACCATGCAAGGTGTGAAGTCCGAGAACGATAACATACAATTCTCATCCTGCGAAATATGATATGTCCTAGTTGTTGATACAGATCAAGCTCTTCGACTGTACTGTGCCTCACTGTAGGCAGGTGGGAGTGTCGAGCCCAAGCTCTCCCTTTCAATCATGTCACTCCACCGGTACGTGCTCTCTCCACCTCCTGACTGTGGTGATCGGGCGCCCAAGCGCACGCCTGCATCGCGAGATCTCCGTTTCACTTCTGTAGGGCAGGAAATGGGCGGAATATTGGCATGGCTGTAGTAATAGAGTTGCATTAGCGTTGTGTGTCGGTATACCTCTAGTGAAAGAGTTCACTCATACCTGCGAGAGTCGAACTCGAGCGGAACGCTGGTCAAGGAGATGAACGAACCGGGGTTAGCTCCTCCTGAGGTTGACATTGATCCAAGCCGTCTGTCCCATTCTTCAATGATGGATACATTGCTAGTAGCTGTCCCTTGTTTTATTACCGCTGCGAGACGCTCTGACAAGGTGGCATGGACACTTACTGGGCGAAGGTATTTCAAGGGACGTCTGATTCGCTTCTTGAACGTGGATTGCTCTCTTCGCTCTTCGACGTCTCCAGAGTACGCACGTCGTTGATAATAGCGCTATCAGCAACACAACTATTACAGCTATCAGCCCTGCGGTTGTTGCGGGTTGAGTGGTGTGTCCCGCGTCGGGAGGGGCATCTGTATTATGAAGCGATTCAACCTACTCATATTATCACAACAGCAGATGCTCTAAAAAGTCTTACCGGAGAAGGTTTCTTGAGGAAAAGAGCGAGATAAGGACTGTGCCACATTAGAGCTGAACAGGATTGAGGAGTGTGATAAAGCAGGCGAAGGCGCATCGGTGCTGGTTGACTCGGTTGTTATTGACGCGCTACCGGTCCTCGGGTTAGAGTTGGAGGAGGATGGGGTGAGACGAGTCGTGGGCGCACTGGACTCGTTTGGGGTAGATGGTGGAAATGGTGGCTTGCTCGCCGATGTTTGCTGTGGAGAAGCATTGTCCTCGATTACAAACGACTTCAAGGAAATACTGGCGCCTTGGTTGATTATGAGGAGTGTATGTTGTCCGGCCTGAACTCGCCTTGCAATTGGGTGACCTTGTGACCCAGTTCCGTTATCCAGCCTTGGTTGTACCTGACTTGCGGATCTATGGAGTCAATATGTTTTGTGCCCATGGCATTGGAGGAATGAGAAGGGTTGAGAGTACAACGCTGGCTTCAAGTGAGCAGCTGAAGTAATGGCATACTAATGAGCAGCCGGCAATCTGACAGTCGTTCTGTGGAACAATGAATGTGACAAGGGAAGAGATGGTCGTCAAGATAGTGCGCACTTCACATGGATCATTTGGAGGTGCCGCCAGCTACACAATTCTTATGCAGAGCCTTTAGGGGCTCTTCTACCCATGAGACGCTACCCTGATGGCCGCGACGTCGAGAGACCGAAGCAGATGCAGCAGATGATCGAGCTGTCATCTGTCAAAGAAACGCCTCGGCATGATACACATCATAGTCGCGCCATAGTGCAGCCAAAAAGCAGTATACCAATGCAAAAGCTGGTCCAAAGCATACTCGAGAGTCGGTAGCGCGCAACAACAAAGGGAGGACACGAAAATCAAGGCGTTCTCCTGCCCAGCAATGTGCGTGGCTCGTGACGTCACACGTTACTGTCGCCCAAGCTCAGGCTGCCAGAGCACAAACCGGCTATCGCTCTTTGTTGCTCCGACCACCCGGACACCGTCACGAAAGTGACTTCATACTGTATCATTCAGCAGTCCAAGGGGAATATAGTTACAGACTATCACGACATGATTCCCCTGACAGACTATCCGGTGCCCGACCGATCTGCCCTGTAGGATGGCGGAAGAGTCGAGCCTATACTCTCCCTCTCAATCAACCCACTCCACCCGTACATACTCTCGCCTCTTGGAGAATGTGGTGACCCGTTACCCAGACGCACGCCTGCGTCTATGGATCTCCGCTGCAAGACTGGCCCCGTATGTGTAGCATATGGACTTCCCGACTCGCTGAATTGAGTCGGCGAAGTCGACATTGGCGTCCCTGTGCTCGCTTCGGATCCAGGAGGCTGGCTCCGATACGTCGGAGGTTCAGATATAAACGAGAAGCTCGATATGGAGGCGGACGGAGAGGTGTTGGCCATGGACTGAGCGCCGCGCGCCGTCATCACAGACCCTCTATTTCGTTCCGACATTGAGGAGACACGGTTGACATCTACATCAAAGTCAGTATGGCTCCCGCACTTCAAGCGAGGAACATACTGTGCGAACGGATGCCGAGGTACCTCTCGCGAGCGGCTTGCATCCGGACCGCTCGTGCCGAGCGTCGGCGTCTCTTGAACAGGACGACAGCGGCAGAGAACGCGAGTAGAAAGCCAAGTATTCCGATGACCAGGCCGGCGACCGCCACGGGTGGCATTGTATACTTGTGTGCGGGAGAAGACGCTGAGCGAATGGGACATTCAGCTCAAATGTTACACCGGAAGAAAATCGCCGCATGCTGTACCTCTAGTGGTCGACTCCGTTGGAAGCACGGTCCCGGGTGATGTGTTGGTCGGTCCTGCCCCCGAACGCTCCGAAGACTGATTGGCTGTGGTCGAGACTGCCAGTGACGTTGTGGTAGATGTGGTTGTTCCCGTATCAGAGTTCGGCGACACAGGTGAAGGAGTTGTACTCGATGACACCTCGGCGGACGGCGGAGTATCTGACGAGGATGTGGTGGAGGGGGAACTTGGCAAGGATGTGGTAGAGGGGGAACTTGGCAAGGATGTTGCAGAGAGTGAACTTGACGAGGTGGCGAAGAGGGGACTTGCATGTGTGGCGACCTTCAGGGCTCGGTTGGGGTTGTCCTCAATCTCGAATGTCACCAATGAGAGAATGTCGCCGAAATTGGTGACAACGAGCGTATGAGGACCCGAGTCGAAGTCTCCAGAGTCGAAGAACAGCTGGTGATCGTCTCTGACCCCTCCTTCTGTCGTGTTGAATCCTCGGAGGATATTGTCGATTTCGTACGAGGAGTTGTGATGTGCTCGCGAGAACAACGCCCCAAATACTCGAACGTGAGATCCTAGAGGGTGTCGTCGTCAGCTCGAGCTCAAGAGGATGTCGGCGGGGGCAATCTCCTCACCTGTGAAACCCAAAGTTGCGCTTGCCCCGACCTTCTCGGTGAACATACGACCACTTCCTTCTGACCATCCAGGGCTATAGTGGACGTCCGGGTCTAGGGAATCGACGGTGTGCTGCGTCATGGATCAGGCGAACGAGGAGTGTGCAAGTAGAGAGGCAAAACGCTGACTATAAGCCGCCAAGCCTTACCCCAACCTGTGACTGCCCCCACATCTAGTCATCATCAAGTCCACGACTGCCGAGGCGACGTGTGGCATGTGCATATGCCTGCTCCTTTACAGGTATAATCGATGACACCGTACATCGCGCACCGTGCCATTCCCTGCTCGCGCCTTGATGTTCGTGGTGCACGGCGCAGTCTGTTGTATAAAGCACCATCCACGGAACCTGATGGTAGGACCGTTCAAAGGCATATCGTCAAGGGGAGAGACGTTGATCTGAGAACGTACTGACAGATGCGGGCGGGTTGTCGTACACAGGTCCAGGAGGCAGTCGGGCCGCGAGATAAAAAGATATAGCAGAACGCACGCATCCCCGTATTGGCTCGCTCTGAATCGCGCACGGAATGTGCAACATGAGGGGAACACGGACACTTGTACACCCTCTGCTCCCCGTTGAAGTAGCAGGCATAATCTGGCTGGAACAGCGGGTGCGGCACCACTTACTTAACAAGCATGCAGGCTATTCATCGTGAGCCCGATGTTCCTTGATCGTGGCACAGCTGTGTTCTGATCGTCACCTTGACAATTTCGTCAATGTCTTCTCGAGAACATCACAGCAACATTGATCAGCTCAAAGGACTTCACTAATACTGCAGGGCAAAACAGAGGATGTGAAGAGATATCGGGCGAGGGCGAGGGGAACGGTACGGTTGTAGGCCATTGCGTAGCGCGTGTATAGGAGAACTCAAGCAGACCATTTTGTCCTAGCCTGCAGCCATCGCTTGAGTGTATCTGGACCTGGTATTGTGGGAACGACGCCTCCACTAGTCTCCAGATTCACGGCCCAAAGTGTGCCGTTCATCCATGCACCGCCCGCACACTAGCAAGACCCGCAAATCCGATACCGCATGCAAAGCCAAGACGACAGTAATCATGTACTCACCAGGGATCCCTCAGTTTCTAAGAACTCGGAGTTACACAACAACTTCTTTTGATGGGAAAAGCTGATGAACTCGTCCACGAAGTCCGAAGGCGGCGTTGAGTAGGTTGCGCCGGGGAGCAGAGATGTAGTGAGATGCCATCGTAGCTCCGCCGCACAGTCTTTGAAGAATTCGGGAGATCAATCGAGAGGTGTCGAGCGCACGACAACAGATCGTGCCAACAGTAGAGCCTTTCTGATTTCCAGCATGAATAGCCTGTTGGGAGGAGGAGGATGGGCAAGAAACAGGGCCTGGAGTGCGTTGGCGCTTCAACCAGCGCCTCGTTGCTCCGGCCCGTCCCGAAGCACGTGGACGTGATATGCGGCCGCGACAAGACGAGCGGCCGCGACTGCGCGCACGTTCGGAATTGTCATTGACTTCTGTGAGACTTTGTCAAATTTCTGGGATGGTCTCTGCCATGTTTGATGCATATACACTGCCCGACTAGTTGTATGCATATGCCACTGTAACACGATACAGCCCAGACGCAATGTGGCACCCGGTTCACCCGACAGTTGCTCGACAGTAGGACAGTACGCCGCTCGAGTCTTGCCACCTCCCGCTACTTGTCCCTCCAACTAACGGAACCCACACCCTCGGAAAGCTGTGGCTCTGGACAAGTGTATCCGTACGGAGGTAGCTCAGGAATATCGCTAGTCGTGAATGAGCTCCCGTACTTCTCCGCGTATTGACCGTCCGACAATGTTGCAATTGTCTGCCGCTCGTCAATGCTGACGCTCACTCTCGGTGGCAATTCGGACACTATGTCGGAGAGGAGCTGTATTAAATCAAGGTTGATCTCTCAAATATAAACACTCACTAATGCGGATGATTACAGGCTTCTGCTGAGACGTGTATCGATTGCCCCTGCGTATGAACCACCAGAGACAGATGGCGCATAGCATGCAAGCTACAACTCCGCCCACGACGCCTCCGATAACAGTCGCTGTCGGAATTGACCTAGCTCCTGTCGGCGATGACGTATCTAGGAGATGTAAATTTTGAGCTACAGTTGACGGTGACTGATGTACCCGCACATACCGGAAGGTGACATAGAAGGAGTCGAGAGCAGCGACGATGCCAAGGTCAATTCAACTGTGTTTGAGGCGTATATAACACCTGCCGAGCTTGGTGTCGAGGATCTCCTAGAAGTCGGAAGACCACCGTCAATGTATGTGCTATACGATGTTGTTGGCGGAGTCGCCGTCGGAGCAGACGGAAGGGGTCCTAGTGGCATTCCAGAGGGTTGCAGTGCACTCGAGGGTTGACCATTGGGCGCGCTGTTACCAGCAGGGTGATCGTCGTCGATCTCAAATGCCACTAGGGAGAGGTGTTGGCCGAAGTTGGTAACTACAATGGTATGAGGACCAGAGTGGAGATCCTCGTGGTCAAATAAGAGCACATCTTCCTCATGCATTCCATCATAGTTTGTGTTTTCGTAAGTGCCCATGAGCATATCGTCAATTGCGAAGGTGGCTTTACGATGTCCGGAGTAAAATAGGGCGCCGAATACGCGTACACGAGTTCCTGCAGGGTGAAGTAGTTGGCTCTTCCAGCAGGTGTCAAATGTTTCAACTCCTCACCTGTGAATTTCAGAGTCGCCATTGCTCCGAAACGTTGCGTGTTTCTGTGATGATTCTGGGTCGACCACTCAGGAACATAGAGAATCTCGGGCTCGAGGGAGGTGATGTTGCGCAGAACCATGATCAAATGAAATGTGAGTAGGCGCACAAGGAGAGAAACACACTAGACTAAAAGCAGTCCAAAATGCCAACTGCCTGCCTTCCTCTCGTAGTGCTATGACAGAAGCTACAGAACATCAGTGCAACCAACATCTCGAAGGGTTGCGTAGGGGACCAACTTCTGATTCAGACAACACACAGCCGCATTTGAAAACCCGAGTGTTAGCAACACCTGCCTGCAAGACCATCTGAGCGAAAGATTGGTGATGAAGCTGCGGAGGGCAGTTACAGTGTGATTCGGAGGGAAGCGCTATTGGAAAGACTGATGTAATGGAGAAGAAATCCTCTCCATTGATTGCTTCTCTATTGTGCGGAGAACCACTGTATGTATCTGGCTACCTTCACCTGTAAAATTAGCTGTCGGAAACAATCAGCTCCAAATAAGAGACTTGAACTTCATGAATCTAGTTGCTCACGTTGGTTCTATGATATCGTTGGTGCTGAGTCAGCTCAGCAGCGCCGCAAGTTTTGACAGCAAACACAGAATTTGAGATAAAGATCGTTGTTATGGAAAGGTGAGATTGCCCGTTAGGTCTTCGCAGACAGCAGGACGAGGTTCTTCAGTCCGCCGACGGATGATGGTCGTAATTGGCACTGAAAAGCTATGCGTCAGGATGCCCATTGGTGTGAATAGACAGAGATATACTTGTCCCTGTACAGCATATTCAAATAGCCGTTTGCTACTACCAAGGAAGTTGTTGCAACGCTAGGACTGTATGCCATCATGTTGATAGCTGCTTCGTGGATGCGAGAACAGATGAGCCAGATGATTCATGCTGCTGCTATATGGTGTGTACATGATTCACCTCATTGCAACACCTGTAAGTAATGGTTTGGAATACATACCCTTTGCGGGTGTATCCTTTGAAAGTATCCCATGTTCTGAAGTCAACAGGCGGGAGCTGTGTACTAGTAGCGCCCAGAACAGCCGGAGCCTGAGAGTGTGCAAGCGGGTACCGACAAGAGGCAGATCAATCCCATATAATAGACAAAAGCAGCCAAAAGTTCTTCAACATTCGATAAGGAGTTTCAGTGGAGCAAAAGAGAGACAGCAGAGGGCACAAACAGAGGAGAAAGAACATGGGCGCTCAATGGGAGCGTGGTGGCCAGCATACGGAAATGACGTCACAGCGCAGACCGCTCAGACCTCACAAGTTCACCCAGTAACTACTTGACCTTAGCATGTCGTAGAATTACAATCCGTCTCTATGCCGCTCTGTAGGATGGTGGAAGGGTTGAACCCACGCTTTCTCTCTCGACAAGTTCACCCCACCCATACGTGCTCTCCCCTCCTTCAAGTCCGGAATGCAGTGACCGCGTGCCTAGACGGACCCCTGCATCTACGGACCTTCGCGCACATTGTGGCGGACTTGCAGCGCATACCGGACTGACGGCCTCCGTACAGTATTCAGACCTCCGGATCCAGCTCAGCCCGCCGTGTTCTCCGATCCTGGATGGTGGACGATATGTAGGAGCCTCCGAGCTCGGTGTTCCGTCCAACACGGTAATAACAGGAGAGCAAATGGAGGCTCCGCGTGAGGTAGACACAGACTCTGTATGCCCGACTCCCTGCAGTTCGGACATGATGGATTCACAGCCGATGGCTAACATAGGAGTCAGTATATCCTCTTCAAATGCATCAGTTTGGAATGATCAAAAACGTACTAGGCGAGTGGAATACTGAATACCTCTGGCGCCCGGACTGCGTGCAAATTGCTCGTGCCGATTGCGGACGTCTTCTATATAGGATTGCGGCCATGGACAAGGCAGATATGAGGCCAAATATTCCAATGACATATCCGGCGATCGCAACAGATCCTGGAGTATGTCCCCGTTCAGTGGCTAGAACAGCTTTTCAATTAGCATGTTCCCGTTTTACTCAATTGTTAGCAATATGCACTACCTTGGGTAGATAATGGAGAAGATATCTCAGTGGTTATAAATGAGAACCCTGAAGTGCTCGGAGTCCATAGAGTTGTGGCAGTCTTGATTTGAGACATAGCAGTCGATAGAGGGACCCATGAAGAGTACAGCGTGGGTAGCACTCGAGAGAGGTAAGGAACAGACGCTATAAAGCATTCAACCACGATCTGCTCGAAAGGCGATCGGTACCGCATTGCTATGACAGTAGCCGCATATTGTGCACATAGTCTCGATATGGGTGTCAGCGGATGAGACCTTGAGGGGTGAAACCGCCAACGGGAGACGACAGGGTATCGAGAATCACGCTCGTCTCCGACCCGCAAACGGTCGCTCCGATAGAGCTATGATCGCACTTCCATTCCCCGATGTGCCTCCCAACAACCTAAACGACACGGTCGTTGACTGGCAAACCTGATGCGGCGACAGATCATCATTCAATACCACTGTCCTCAACGCACGCTCATCATCATAGCAGGACAGACGCGGGCCTCCAATGACCAAACACAGACGTGACACACCGATGACCAAGATCCGTCCACTTCAGAATGGGGAGGAGAAGGTACGTCTCTAACGTCTCCACTCAGGTTGACAGATACGGGGAGTGCTTCGTGCAAAGGCACCCGAGTGCTCGTCGTGCGAGGCAGCACTCGTGAGCGATGCGCCACCTCACGGAGTACAATCTAACATCCTCTTCTCAGCAGCAGAAGCTCGTAACGCACCAGTCACCAAGCTCCATCTCCAGAGGTATCCTGGAGATACGATTGAAGGTCGAGTCGAGGACGACTGCAGAGCGCGACGGCCGAGCTATCGAGTTGAGTCGCAGAACCGGGCCACTCTCGACAACTGATGAGTTTGATGGTGAGCGAACACAGCCCGTGCACAGAAAGTGACACTCACCTCTACGGGCAAGAAGCGCCCCAAACCACATCGGCGCAGTGGTGCGTGACTTGACGAGATCGTGATTCCGAATACGGGAGTCGTATATCATCGGCAGTGCGTGCAGCCGCTCGTTCATACGTCGTGTAGTCTCGCAACTGCCGTCAAGTCCGCGTCCGAATGATAGACCGAGTCTGTGCCTCTACAGGTGTCCTTGGAATGTCCGTCAGACTAGACTAGTACAACGCGCGCCTCTCACAGCATCACTGAGATCCGGCCACACACCGGACAGACGCGTCGCCCGCACCACATTCGGACGACAGCGTCTCCTCCGCCACAGCAGTGACAGGCATCCCGGGCAGGGGCGCGAGATGGCCGCGCGCAGGTACCATCGGGAAGACCGAGGTCGTCAGCGAGAACCTATCCTCCTCTTCACCGCCTTTCCTCCATGCAGTCTGAGGACCCCCATATGCGTCCCGGGCACCACGGTCGGTCGTTGGGATGTCGGGTTCGCCATCCGCTTCTGTGTCTGCGTCTGTGTCTGTGTCCGTGTCTTGTCGCCCTACATGGAAGAGGAAGGAAGATGATCAGACTCTGCTCGAACAGACTCAGCCTCGACGTGGACCGAGTAGAAGCACTGACTGATGATGATGACCGCGGGATGTTTCCGGCGCTGTCGTCGGTGCCATAGCACCCAAGCGACAACGATGAGGAGAACGACAGCGAACACGGACGCGCCTACGATTGGGCCTACAAGAATGGAAGCATGAGTTCCGCCCTTGGGGTTGAGAGACGCCGATGCGGAGGTTTCAGGAGTAGCAAGTGTTGTGGACAACTGTGCGGCGATCGCTGAAGAGAAGCTTCAGTCGAACAGCGATGACCGTTGTGATGGGTGGATACGTACGTGCAGTCGTCGAAGCCGACTCTCCGAGAGCACTTGGGGTCAAGTATCCCAATGATGCCGACGATGCCTCCGAGTCAAACACAGTGACGGAGATGTAGTTGAGCCAGAGCGAGTCACCGAAGTTCTCGATGAAGAGCCTATGCGCGCCTGAGGCTTGCAGGGTGCTGCTGAACAGCTGGACGGGGATCCAGTCCTTGGTGGTAGGAGAGGATGTGAATCTCGCTTGTTGCCCTTCGTCGAGCGTATATGTGGAGTTCTGGCTACTCCCATGCGTTTGAATGCCGTAGACCGAAACGATAGTTTGCCCCGACGCTAGTAATTGCATTAGACGTGTCGGTAAGTGGATACACTTGACACACAAGTCTCACCGTTGTAGGAAAACGTTGCCGCAGCACCAACTTGGGAGGTTCCGGTTAGAGAGTTGTAAGGGCCAAACGGTTTCTTCTTCTGCCACTGGCCTGAAGAGTACAGTAGCTCAGGATCCCCATCGTCGTACGTGTAGGTAGTGTGGTTACTAGATGCAAGGGGCATTGGTCCACAACCAGCGCGTTACAGCGGGCAGCGAGTATGAGGGTGGCCGTAAGGTATTTACGAGCAGGAGAGATGGCGCACCAAGCTATCGCCTCCGAAACCTCTGTTACAGGAACGATATCTTCTTGCCATGCTCCGAGTTTTGAGAGGCGAGACGGCGGCTCACCTGCCCATCTGGAAGAACTCGTCAGTATACAATGCAACTATCCTACATAGACACTGACCGGGGTTATCATCGTCACATGGCAGATGACATCGTAGTCGAAACTACTGTTTGTCTCCGCTCAACTATCGCGCACAATCAGGGGTCCCCCGCGGGAGCGAGAAGAGCACGCGTGCATCCCGCTCTTGCACGCGGTTGCCCTCCATCGCATGTAGCCGTATAACGAGTAGCCGTCAAAGCCTCGCGCAGCCCGGGTGTAGAGGTCTTCTTCGCGTAGTCGAGACGAGGATAAAGCTCTGCCATTCTGGGACGTCACGCGACAAACATGACAGGAAACACATACAATCTACTCGTTCGCCACGACGAGTCTGCTGAACCCATCCTTCGTCCGCTCCTTCGCGTGCGTCCCTTTCCGCCCCTCCTTCGCATGCGTCCCTTTCCTCCCCTTCTCCCTCTTCCTCGGTTTTTCCGTCTCCGACACTTTCACATCGTGCGTTCGCGACGGCAAGGGAAGAGGGGGAAGAGGTGGCATACCCGGGACAGGCGGAGCCGTGTGACTTGGATGGTCCGCAGACACCTGGATGTCGCTGCCGTTCGGTATCTGAGGCTCGTGGAAGATATAGCCATACTGAGGTAGCGAGAAGACAGAGCTCCCGATATCCGAGAAGCGACGACGAGGCGCTCTCTCCTTTCGTGGTGTGCGCTCACGGCGGCGACGCGGAGGAGGCGACTGGCTGTCGGCAGGCGGTATGGGTGGGGGTGCAGGGGAGAGAACGTGCGTGAGTGCAGGGGAGGAGAGAATGTGCGAGGGCGGGAGGTTGCGCGAGGGCTCGGTCATATTGGTTGATGCTGGAGACACAAGCCGACATGAGTATACGCTAACAGCGAGAGAGCGCAACAAGCTTGAGGACCTACCCCGGACAACGTGAGCTTCCCTGCGATGTGCCCGTCTGCGTCGCCACAGCCAGAAAACAATGACGGCAGCGATAGACAAACAGAAGACGAGTATACCGAGGATGAGACCCACGATTGCTCCAGGGCTCATCGCACTATGAGAGTTAACTGATGACCCGGACTGTAATGGTGTTGCTGACATCGTGTGCATCGGTGAGTCTGCCTGTGGGTCTTGAACACCATCAGGGTATCCTGATGGAGTTATGGTCGTCGATTGGGGACCCAAGGTGCTGGCTAAAGGAAACATGGTTGGCATCACGAGAGGTGCTGGTTGGTTGGATAAGCTGAGTGGTGTCGACGTAGCTAGCATATTGCTGACATTCGGTACTGGAACGCTTTCTCCGGCGGGTAGAGTCTGAATATAGTCCAGGTAAAGGAGGGCGTAGTTTGTAAGGACGAGTGTGTGAACACCTGGAGATAGCGCTTCAATCTGAAGAAGTAGAGAGCGATGCACATGTTTGGCGAGGGGCCGCTGGTATAGCTGAGGAGTACTACCGTCGATTGCGTAGGAGACGTTCAGGGCAGACTCAGGAGTGACGACGCCGTAGACCTGTAAGGACGCCGCTACAGGTGCTTGCCCGCAATTTCAGAGTCTTGACGCTGTAAAGTATGCAGGAGATAGACTCACCATTGAATGTCAGGGTCGCAGCGGCGCCGCTCTCAACACTCGAGGAGAGTGATGTGTGATCATTGTCAATATCCAGGAGGTATTGAGCCCACGCCCCCTCATAAATGATCCGACTGTCCGTGTTATCGATGATTGTGTATGGGTTTGCAGTCGGACTCATGAGCTCTTGTGGGCGTCGTCTTGTAAGGGGCATAGGCAATGTAAAGGAAAGAGGGTGGGTGCGACGAATCACAGGTAGGGCTTGAGAGGTACAGTCATAAAGCGTCAACACACCTTGCCATCTATCCAGCACGCCCGTGTGAGCACCCGTATCATGATGGCCCCATTCCACATCACACCGCAAACGCCTCGAGAAATGTCGCAGGCAGTCCGACCCTTGTCAATTGCCAAAGAGGCAGTTATGAGGCCTGACATAACCTGTGCAACAGTTTCGTCAAGGATGTGGAGAGTGGGTAAGTGACGAATGTATCATGCTCACCGTAGCAGTTCGTTTGCTTCTATAACATACATGATCGCCTGGCCGGATGAAAGCAAGACGTACAAGAACGATGAGAAAAGGGTCCGAGCGACAACCAGGACAGCGAGCGCAGCGCCGAGACCCCAAACGCGTCAATTTGCGCCGTCACGTGTCTGATGTCCGTCGCGTCGCGCCTGTCCTCGGGACTTGAACACTTGTCTTCGCCCGCGATGCACCGCAAGATCCGTCCAGTTCGCAACCCAATATGACAAGTCATACAATAGCGCTGTTATGATCAAGTACGTGTTCCACTAGCCTACCAACATCGTGTGCTACACGTTGACACTTCCGACTACTCAGTATCTGCCCCTTCAGTGTATGCCGCTCGGCGCGTTGCTTCCTGTCCACCTGGCGTCAACGAAAGTACAAAAGAGTATTTCAATTTGCGTACTTGTGTAGTAGCCTGGTCTTAATTTTCTGATAGCGTCCTGATAGACAACTAACGGAGGAGCGGGGAGCACCGTGGCGTCCAGGCCTGCGCCATACATCTGCGACGCTCGCGTCCGGTGCTTGTCGTCTCCCAGCACTCTCATCTCCACAGAACAGTCAAAGTTGGCCTTGTATGTTCCTGAACGCATGGAAAACCTGCCGGTCCGGTGACGGTCGCCCGAGGATGCCTTGACTTGGCTCTGCTTCCATACAATGCGACTCGGACTGCCACCTGCGTTCGTGGTTGTTTCGACTGGTAAGTTCGAGTTCAGGTCAGTTCGCTCCTGAGTAATGACACGAAGACTAACAACAACCTCTACGTGAGAAAGGCAGGATGATCTTGTTCGCGCTCCTGGCCTTTCGTCGCTGCTGCCAGCAGAACCACAAGAACGCGGTCGTGACGACGAGGAAAAAGAGAGAGCTTCCGATGACGAGCGTGAGGAGAGTGGACATAGACATGAACCCGCTGGTGGACGTCGGCGACTCGCTGCTCGCCGTTCTTGCGAAGACTGCGTCGCACTGTCAGTCTCGAGCGCAGGCCACAGATGGCGAAACGTTCTACCTTGACCACTTTGTGTTCGGTTCTGCGTCGCGGACAGGGCGACAGCCTCATGGTGCGTACTCCCCGCTGTATGGTACAATAGACAACTCGCCACTGTAGCCTAGACTTCAGATCGCGCGCGACGAGACTATATCAGGACATACCATTGCAGGCTACGTCCGCGACGTCTCGAATGACGTTTGTGGGTGTCTGTAAGTTCATGTCAAGGAGTAGACGTATAGAGACTGTGAGTCGGAATGTCGATCTCCAAGGCACTCCATTCTCTCATTACAAGGCAGGAGCAATGCACCCAATCCTCGCGACGAGACCAAAGCTCACGATACACGACCATAGATTCGTCGCAAGGTACAAGCGTCGTATCAGTCGCGCGCACGCAATGCTGACGAGGTCCAGCTCTGACGCGAACCACCATCGAGGTGAGATGTCGAGTCGACGCATTCCCGTGCAGACCGGGAGCGCCATGGGCGGTGCTAGAGATTGAAGCGGCGGTTCGTCAGCATGCCAACCAAGAAGAAGAGCAAAGAACGTGTTCCATGTCCGAGCCGTCCAAGACAACGTACATGATGCGCAGCGGCATGGGAGAATCGATGCATTGTCCTGTCCGTCTATCACCCGCGTCTCCCACCCGTCCCGTCCATCCCATCGACCTCACCTCCGAGATCCGAGAAGCCTGTCTCTCGAGACAGATGTCGTCACAACATCGCTACCTGGGTGAGAGTGTATCAGAATCCAGAATGCAGCGTCAATGGCAAAGAAGCGCACTTCATGCCGCATGGTACTCGTCCGTGTGCAACGAAGACGACATCATGGATAGACGCCATATCGGCGGCAAGACGACGGGTTGCGAACCGTCACCCGCATGTGTCTCTGCTGTACCGCCGGTACCAGCACCTTGACCTCCATCATGAGCACTATCGCCGCCAAATGACAGGTCGTCACCGAGGTCATCGCTTTCGAGCCGGTCCGCTTCTCGCGAAGAAAACCGGTACTGAGGGAGGCTCTCTGGGTCGGCCCACTTGTCAGAGTGCGCAGGAGCGTTTGAGTTAGCGTTCGCGGACGCCTTGTTCCCGAAGAACTCCCAATTGCTGTCTGCCAGACCGATAAAGAGGTCAGCGTCGTTGCTCGGCTGGTATATACAGGAGGAGAAAGGATGCGCGATGGAATCAGGGAGGAAGGATGCTGTTACGCACCGGAGTAGATTGACTTCCCACCTGCTGCCTGCCTCCGTCGACGTCGCCATAGAATCCAAGAGCCCGCGCCAGCTAGTAAGAGGACCAGTAGGCTAATTGAAACCGCGATGCCGATCATCGCCCCTTGGGGTAAGCCTTTTGATCCTGAAGTGGGTGCGTCCGTTTCTGCGGACGAGAGAGAAGTGGGTACCGGTAGCAAGTTGACCGTACTGATTGAAGTGACTGGGGCTAGGGACGCTGGATAGCTCGAGGTCGGAGTGTTTAGAGTTGGAGATGCTGAGGCTGAGGCTGAGGAATCAGTTGCTGCATCTGCGGATTTGGAGGGTCGGGGATTTGAGGTCCCAGAAGGCGAGTCCGAATTGCTTGGAGGTGCACTATGACTGGCAGGTACGGAGAGCTCTTCAGCCAGTACACCTAGAGGTCTTGAATGGTCATCCTTTAGGGGTCGGGGCACCGAAGACGCCAACGATGTTGGGTAGAGAGGAACCACTGACACAACAGGAGCACCAACTATCCATACTGAGTTCAAACTCGAGGGATGGGTAGTCGTAGAGGAATCATCCGTTGGCCGAGAATCGCGCACCAAGACAGAATCCGTGCTTGACGGGATAGCAAAGAGACTCCTCTCAACCGGTGTATGAAGAGTGTCTTCCGGTGCATAGTCGCATGAGCTAGAGTCCTAGCAAATATGAAGTCTATGACGCACCATAAGGTGACCCAGAGACCTCCTGCAGTATGGTAACGCCAGACCAGCCAGCCTCCGTCTGTTGCTCTTCGCCAGGGATCTGTACGAGTTGTGGTCAGTGCGGAGGAATAGCGCAGTGATAAGACACAGACCATGTGTAGAAATGTAGAGAGATATACCTCGTCGAGAGGCAAAGACAAAGCTACGCGATCGGGATATGCGTGTGGTGCACGCTGAGGATCCTGAAAGCGTAAACATGATCATTCAGTTCCCATCCAGCATTCAGCCCCGCAGAGGCAAGATCAGAAGAATGTGCATTGACAGATGGATGCGGCTTACCGGTGCATGGAGGAGCTGTTGCCCCTGCTCAGCCGTGGCGACTGTGGTCCCAGCTTAAGAATAGGCCCCTCCGGTATCCCCGACAACATCCGGAAGGCCGGGGGTTATGTCAAGAAAACGATTGTTGGATTGGCTTTCAGAACATCCATCGGGGCGGGCATTACGTGTCGTGGGTGAGGGCAAGTAGTATGCATCACAGCGGATGCCGATGGTGGCAGAAGGGAACGCGACTCTGCATTGCTGCTCCTGCTGAGAGCGCCAGCAAGCACTGACAGGCGCTGAATGGCTGCACATGAGCATCGCGACGCGCGTGTGGCTGAATCCAGTGACAATCTGCCACCTGCAATTCACCGCAACGTGTGCCCCTGCCACTGTCTCTCTTGGATCTCGCGTAGCTACCTTTGATACATCAAGGCAAGCTTATCGAAAAATTCATCCATACAGTGCGTAAACACATGATAAGTCAACGACTGCAGGCTGCCAATCCCCCTTGCAAATTGCTCCTACGTACGGTACTGGGGAAATGTACGCTCAAGCATTCATCGGTTGGTGGTCTAGAGCAGCAGTGCCTACAACTCTGTTGAAGCACAGCAAAAAATCAGAGCAGTGATATCTGCGAAGAAACATTGGGACTCACGACACGCATCACAGTGTCCGAGATGAGCTCGCCGAGCTACGGCGTAGAGATGCCAGATCGGATGATTGCGAGTTATCTAAGAGGGTATCCTGCGACGCGGCGTACTTTTCCAAGTAAGAGTCTTCTTCAAAGTAGACCTGTGGCTCGTGTGAAGAGTATCCATAGTGAGGGAGTTGCAATCCCTTCTTCTCGTCGTTTGGGATCTTGGTGACATCCGACTTAGGGCTGTAAGGCGGTAGGCTATCGCTGCTGCAGTCGCGTGACTCATCTGCTTGGCCTAAATCAGGCGGCACATTAGGCTCAGAACACGAGGTATAATAGTGGTACCACTCACCATGGATTGTCATTCGGTTTCTTCTTGCACTCCGCCTACGCTTACACCGGTACATGATGAACGAGGCGAGTGAAACCAGCAATAGCACGCATGGAAGTACAATCGATAAGACAATCCCAAAGTGCGCATGCCTGGATGGTTTTGTGCCAGGAGGACTAGGGGGAGAAGTACGAAACGTAGTCGTTGCTGTGGTGGACAGACTGGCGTCCGTGGATGTGGCAGTCGGAATTGGGGTGCCGTTGGCGGTGATAAGTGGTGGCAATGCGGTGGTGACGGGTTGAGCAACGATCGATATATCGGAGCTCAAAGGATCGACAAAGGGGGTCACGGAGGGGCCATGATTCTCCGTACCATCAGAGTCAGTGTGCGGCGAGATGCTAGTATGGAATGAGGTTGGGCGAGTAGATGCTGGTAGGATGCCCGATGTCGATGGACGTTCCGGTGGTAGTGGAAGGCCTGACTTCGACCCAGGAATAGAGGTTGTGTCTGAGGCAGAGATGATGATTGTTGTATGTAGTGTGGCACTACTACTTGTAGGCAAGCTTTCATTGCTCCGGCACTTGAAGTACGAAGATGACGCTGATGAGCCCCATATGTCGACATTTACTGGGCAACGAAGGTCTGGTACAACTCCTGGGGGCAAAATCTGGCGACGAATTGGTGAACTAGGTGTCGCTTTGTCCGTCATGACAAGGTGAGGTTTCAGGTTCAGACTAGTGTGTGCCGCGGTACTCCTTGGGCCGGCTAACATCGTTAAACAAAGGAGAGACATGCAGGACCCCCTCGAACTCACGGAGCTGTGTGGGTGTTTTGCTCATGTTCTCTGGTGTCTTGTTGGGTGTATGCGCTCCTTTTGACGGCATAGTGTCGACCATTGCGGGGGATGCAGTCAGACTCGTCGGAGAGAGCGAGAGTTCATAATGGGTTGAATGTGTACGCACCTCTCTGGCTTTTAGGCAGCCGCTTATGTGGTAATGAGCCGAGGGCCCTATGAACTCTATCTGACTGCTCCATACAATCTGCCAAATCAATCCGATCATATCCACTGACAAAAGACTGGACGCAGGGTCTTCGGAGAAATTCGCCATCAAGAATATCTGTTATGCACAGTGGATTCTACAGGGGGAACGTACTTCGATTGCCACCCTAGCACCCTCCATTACAGAGATTCCGGTTTCCAATATCGATGCGGGCATGCATAGCGTTCGCTGGGTTGGTGTTCTTGTAAGACTGATGAACTATTCCTGACAGTCGTGAGATTACCTGGGAACGAGTGTTCGCAACTACGAGCGTAACGAATGGAAAGGTAACCTAACGACTTCGCTCAGACGCTATCCTCCGATGGAGGCCCTTCATAGGCACCTTGGTCTACACCATCGTAGAGTACACTGCAAAAGGTGTGATCTTCATCCAGTCCATCGAGTCTGATATGGACGGCGGAGACTCTCGAAGACGAATTCTCGTTATGCTATTCCGGGGTAGTCGCCTTGAAGGGAGGAATGCGTCGCGCGACGACACGGAGATGAGAGGCGGAGGTTTCTGGAGACCGCCTTTCTTCGAATACGTAGACGACGGCCGGAGCGAGCTTCCAAAGGAGGCAGCGAGGTCAACTACGGCATATTTTCAGCTATTTGCGTTCGGAACTGCGATGCGTCTCGGGCATACCTCGCAGAGGAGAGATTGGTCGCTTCTTCGTGCGCATCCATAGCATGATGACGAGCGTGGCAACGGACACGAGGATGACGGTGCTTTCTATCGCGACTGCGACAGCAATTATGGTGGTATATCGCGAAGCGGTTGCGCTCGGAGAAGAGCATTCAAAAGCTGAATCTGGTGGGAGAGGAGCCATATGACTACCTGAGATTTTGAATCTGTCGATCATCAGCGTTTAGGTGCGGAACAACGGAGGAGAGCTCACAATGTTGTTGTTACCAATTTCTTGCCCTATTGTTGCTTCGTCGTAGCATCCTCTTTCAGAGGCTACGCTTAGGCACCGAAGCAACTAAAGAAGAGGTTGTGAGCGAGCCGCAGCGAGCGGAAGTCGAGAGAACCCACTAAATCTGTAAGAGTAGGACAGCCATGGCAATGCGTCTGACTAAATAGAAGGCTCGTTACCGCCTACCGCACACCACCCTATTCCCAGCTTGTTACAGCTCGTGTTTAGCGAGGATTTATGTCAACATATTCAGGTCGCTCCATGCGCGAGACTGACACGATGCAGCCCCTGATGTGGTTGTGGATGTTGCTAGCCTACCCATTAATCCAGAACGGGGGTCGGAGGCGTTGTGTGCAGCAGTGTGTATTGCACGAGGTGGCAGGCGGTGCGCTCAATACCGACGGAACCATAATAACACTCCCTGCGGTTGAGACATGTAGGTCAAACACAGGAAGTGGTGGCGCGCGCAGACGGGGCGCAGTCTAGTACTCCGGAACTCTGCATGGCATAACTGACGTCAGTTGTCTTTGTCTTTGCATTCGACGACGGAGGCGCTAGCCTTGAGCCTCGCCATGGAGGGATTAATGCTCACCTGGTGCAGAGCGGCCGCGCGCATCAACCAATGCATGCCGCTGCGCAGAACGCCCATCTAATCAGACCCCGCCTACGCCCGGCACAAAACGCTCGCGGTCTGTCGTCTCCCGTGGTGGTGTGATTACACCTGCTCGTAGGTAGTCGTCACGCCGGGTGACTCCCCTGCCAAGTCGGAGCGCTGCGGCATCTTCAGTCCTCCTGCGAGGGGTCGCAATGACTCATCGTCGTCTGTGCAGGTAGCGAGCGGCAGAGGAGACCGATGTCAGTACGCGCGGACAAGGCTGAACGTTGAACGCTGGTATATGTCAGACGCACTACGAGGGACGGAAGGTAGGCCCGTGCGGGCGCTCCGCCTCCGCCATGTGTCCTGCAAACAAACCCCCAGTGCCACTATAGCGATCAGCACGGTGACGATGGCGATTCCGATGCCAGCGATAGTGAACGAATTGGGCAGGCTCCTCTGCCCGACGGTGGCTCGACGGTTCAAGATGACCATGGAATTAGTGCGGTCTATGCTAGCGAGCTGCGCTAGGCACGATGGCGAGCCTGTGGAGACGTCAAGGGGTCGAGATAGGTCCGTGGCCATCGTCGCATCCGATATTCTGACTGCGATGTAGCTTCCCGCTGAGGCGTCGACTAGCCACTCGAAGGAGTTTGTCATGAGATCCAAGTACGCCTGTCTGGACTCGCCAGAGACAGGCGATATCATGCCGATGGAGAGCGCATAGGGTGGAACGCCTCCCGACCAAGTGATATTGACAGGGTGACATTCCGAGAGGCCAGAGAGCGCATCAAGTTGCAAACCCGAGTCTTGAGCGCCTGACGCCATAAGAGAGGATGTGTCTGCGCATGACGGAAAAAGGGGTATATCTCAGCGACTGCGTATTAAGCAACGTAAGCAACGTACAGAAGGGATCACTGAGGATTCGCGCTGAGTAGTAGCGAATGTGGCCAGCTGAAAAATTGCCTGACGAGCATACGTCGTAGTATAAAAGTCGAGAAATGAACGTGCGCTCCCTCACTGCCCTGCGTGCGCAGCCCTCGGATCACAGTTGAGATGCCGAGACCCCGCCATAATGGCCGCTGACTTGCATCGAATGGGTACAACGGGTGCCACCGTCCAGTTACGATAAGGCGGATGAAGTGAGCCTTCCGCAGTCAGACGCGGTGCAGTCGGTCAGTGAACGTTCAGCGGTGATGACAAGGTCTGACGCTCGCTGCGTCGTCTGCCAACCTGACAGGAAAAGCAATGAGCACTGCAATCCGAAATCTGGTGTGCGGACTTACATATGGTCTACAGAACGGCTCACTGATTGGACACAGCTCCTGTACTTGATCAACGAGCACTCTGACTTGCACAGGGGCTTCGTGCATGCGGGGAAAAGCGATTATGAGAAAGTAAGATGTATTAGATGTCTCTACAGCACCAGCGTGATGCAATCTAGTAATGCAGGCGCGCGACCTGACGAGTACAGTTCAGAATAAGCACGGCAAGACTGGACCAACAACCGGCAAGCGACTCACGATGGTAGCTATACCGGACGTAGAGAGACACTGTCAACCTCACCATTCCTCGACACTCATGAGCTCTCATCCTCATGGTGGGTTGCGAGAGCTCGGAGAGGCCGGGTCCTCCGACGTCAATGGAGCACCGGAGGCCGTAGAAACCATCGAGACGGGGGATACGAACCTAACTAGACGCGTGCGATCCTGCTTTGGAGGCTGTGTAGGTCGAGCCCGAGCCGGAACTGCCACCTCCACGTCTGCGAACGAGATGCACGGGTAAGCTCGGAGCGTGTATCAGACCAAAGCCGGCGTCACCTTGAATAACGGTGACAGCGAGGCGCGACCGCCTGCGCTTGCCACAGAAGATCCATCCTGTCGTCGCAGCGAGGAGGAGACAGGCGGCGATGACGATGCATGCTATGCCTCCCGGGCCGAGTCCTCCGTGACTCATTGGCGCCGTCCGTTTTGTTGCAACTGCCAGAAGGCGTACTGGAGATGTGAATTGTGACACAAAAATAGACCCAAAGCACGTCCGAAACGTCCACCTGCATCTCATTCCTTGAGCACCACGTGTATACCCAAGGAGACGGTCGACTCACCTCTGAGACCACAATGGAGGACCACCGGCGGATGGTGAGAGGGGAAGAGAGAAGCAATATGCTTGCCAAGTTATTCAAGTACTTGTACTTCCGGGTACGGGCGGCGTTTTCGTCAACGGGTTAACCCTCTATCACGTCGAGGCGAGCCTGAGGGGCAACCGACCTCCGCGCAGCATGAAAGCACCAAGACTCCGCACATTGCCGAGTGGCTCCGGCCTTGTGCTCGGCGGACGGCAACACGACGAAGCGTCGTCTGTCACTCGACTAGACTGCGAGTATTCAGCGCTCGGTGTTCACTTCCGACGGAGTACGGTGAGGACGCACCATACGTAGCCAGGTGTACATATTGGCTGTTGGCAGGCAAGCTGATATCGCGTTGAAGCCCCACCTTGGAGACGGCGATGTCAGGAGTAGCTGTGCACCGGACGAAGTTTACGAGATGCAAAAGAGACGAACCGAATGTATCAACGACAATCCCTGCTATTGCTTCTGCGATTACCACTGGGCCTCGAGGCTCCCTCAAGAGCGATCGTTGTCCCCCATATGCGGTGCAGCAGTAAATCTGTCGAGCGACAATATGTGTCGAAGGTCGAAGATAGTGGCTTCGCAGTTGTTTGTAAAGCGTCCGGGCTTGATCGCACATTGCGTTGCTGTCATGCGACCTGGAAACTGTCAGGTTGAGACAGACGTTGGCCCGCTGAGGATCGCGAGAGAGTGTTCATGAAAGCAGGGAAGTTGTGCGGAAGGCGTCGCAGGCATCGAGCCGTGCGTACTGGAGTCTATAGTCTGGAGTGGAGATGGTGCGGCCGCCGGTGGGCAACTCGAGACGGCGACGTCACTGTACACGTGCTTGTGACTCGCCGTGATCCGGGTCGGTGTTATCCGCAGGCTCTCGTCTCCCTTGTCATTGACATAACTCGAGTCGAGTTGGAGACACGCTTATTTCGAGCCATCATACCACAGACAGGCCTCAGACATACTACAGACGGTTGTCGTTGCATTCCTCACTGCAGTCACTGTCCAGCTTCCAATCTGATATTACCGGGACTTGGTGGAACATTGCTCACGGGGAACGAACCGCCGCCGGCTGCGCTTACTATGCTTTACTAGCATTAGGACCCAGGGATCCTTGTGCAGAGACGTGGCAGAAGAATATGGGTACTCCTGGTACGCTCTACTCACTATTGAGAAAAAATGGCTGTATGATTGCTTATCCTTTGATAGAAGGCAGGACTGGGTTTGGCAGTACGGGCGATGCATGATGTTCATATGGTGCTCGCAGGCAGCAGAAGCCTCATCTGCATGCCTGCCTTGGATATCATGGCTCGTACGTCCAAGCTGCTCCATTTATTGTTATGCAACGTGTTGACCTCAGTATTCGGATAGGCTCTACTGATGTCGTTTATGGACTTAAGGAGCCGGTGGTGCGTCTACAAGAAAGACACAACGTCGTGCCAGCTTCTCCTTCTACGCCCCTTCTTAGGGTGGCCACACTCCACAGTCAGTCACTATCGCAAGATTAGAAATGGCCTACCCCTCTTTCCTAGTCGCCGGTATCAAGGAGGCTCTCGCTTGCATTGTCCTTGGGAGTATCATCGGAACGGCGTATGTCTTCGTGCTTTCCCCGTCCGCATTGCACTGACCCGTTATTCAGCATTTACGGAGTGACGGTGTTACAGACCTACATATACTATAGGAGGTATGCTCTCCCCGACACGTTGCCACTCAAAGCACTGGTGAGGGTCGTCTTCGTTTCTCTATGCTGTGAGACGTGATAGATACTCACCAGACATATGTAGGTCGGAGTACTATTGTTCGTGGAGCCGCGTATGTACAATTCCTCGCACTGACCGATATTCAGCTTGCTGGATACGACCACCTCTGCACTTGCTGCTCAGAGTATGTATCGATACACGGTGTCCAGCTTCGGGGCTCTGTTAGAAGGCGAAGCGGTGGTCATACCGTAGGTCGCCATCCTTCCGTTGAAATCCTTTTGCCAGTATCTGACGAATTGATAGATCTCTTGCGGTACGTGTCCAACGAGACTAAACGTATGCGACCTTACTGAAACGGTGCGAAGGTCGAAAACGCCGTCACTGTGAGTAGACGGCTCAACTGAATTCTGGGTGAGCATTCATGACCCGAGTGTCCCTTAGGTCCTGATAGGTACTATCGTGCAATGGTACGTGCTCATAAGAAGACTGCTCAAAATCTTGCTAACAAATCATCCCAGTTACTTCGCACATACAATATGGCGATGTGAGCATCGGCTGCTGCATCAGTCCTTGCAAGCTGTACACTGATCCGATCCGGCGTAGTCAGCGGAAACACGACGCTAGCTATCATAATAGTGCGTACTCTCGACGTCTGCAGCTCGGTATGCACTCAGGTTCTAACGGCCACATAGTGTGTGTTCTCGATCAGTGCTCTTGGTGCGTCTCCCGCTAAGACTCTACTGTATCAAGCCATACTGAGCGTTGCGCAAAGGCCTTGGAATAGGTAGGCCTGTCACTCTCCTGCCTACTTGAGAGACATCTTGACCGACCTCCCCGACTATGTGCTATGTGCAAACCAGCAATCACCGTTGACCTGTGAGTTCAATGAGCTGATCCCGGCGTGCACTAGGGGAGACTATACAATCGAACTTGCATGTCCCCGGTTTAATAAACCCGGGGACATGCATGTCTGATGTTCCCCGCCCCAATAGTCCATTGCTGTCCACCCCACTTACCATACTCTGCCAAAATAATTCGCATACTTGATAGACGTACTGTGAGGGATCGCGGACCACCGCGATGGCATGGACGAAGCACAACGACGAGGCGGAGAGTTTCCTCATATGGAAGTGCGGGGATCGGGCGCGCGTCTATGACATCACGCTTGCCTTTTACAGCTCTTTGCCGCCTGGCGCCTCTGCTTCTCCTGTCGTCGTTCCTCCTCTCGGATTCGTTCCTCGCAGCACGCGACGGCCGGAAAACAGAGCAGGCAAGCTCGACAGCTCCACAAATATGTATGGAGAGAGAACGGGACTGTATGCTCACTGAACGAGATGTGGGATACGGACATGCATGTCCCCGGGTTTATTAAACCGGGGACATGCAAGTTCGATTGTATATGGCTCCACTAGGACCTGACCCATCGCCAGAATCACCGAGTCTCGGGACATATTCTCCTTCACATCTCTCAAGAGTCAGTTCCTCGTTGGCTTTGGGAACGGCATAAGTGGTGTCTGCGACATAGTGATCGCGGGTGGGCTTTGGTACTATCTTCGAGCCAATAGCTCGAATGAATTTGCCTCGTGGGAGCATCCCGCTGTAAACTCCGAGTCGTCGTTGACCAAGACCGAGTTATAGATCCCGATCGATGATGGATCGCCTCATGCTCTATGCAATCCAGAGAGGATTACTCACAGCGTACGTTATTATCTTGTTACTCTTGACGAGGTCTAAGCTTATACGCTCTTTCGTGCCCAGCATCTGCCAGCTTATGCATATGCTCATGGTGTGTAGTATCTGAGCGTTCAATACCAGCCTCACACACTGTTCCGCTTGTAGACGGTGGCTCTTCCTCGCCGTTTCTTCTTCATACCTTTTGCATTCGCACAAGGCAAGCGTGCGTACCCGAACATTCGATAGGCGCGGATGTATGGCTGACCGTCCTCTTCCTTTCGGCACAGTGTATTGCAACACTTTCTTGGCAACGTGAGTCGGAACGTGGCCGCCGTAACGAGCACGAGCATGCTGACACAATCCTGCGCTGCAGTCTCAATGTCCGCAAATCGCTCAGGGGTAGCAAGAACTTGGAGCACATAGAGTTTGACACGGACAGTCCAGCTCGTAGAGATCGTGAAAGTGGATATGGCCTTCCAACGAGATTACTGGAAACGGTACCAGTGAGTCACTCGCTTGACAACATCTCCATACGTGTTGACAACATTATGTGGCTAGAGGATCTGTCAAGGCAGCACGAACGATATCAGGACTCTTGCGGGATCGGTGCGTGCCTCTTGTTAGGTGAAGTGTATCCTGTGACGGCTCACTCGCATTGAGGGTAGGCTCTCGCTGCGAACGAAGATGCCGCGGTTCTGAAGGCACTACTCTTGACTACGGATGCAGAGGCGTAGGCGTACAACGCATCTCGTTGTCTTGAAGCCTGTCTAGTAGTATCGTGAGGCACGGACTTCGGGTTTTGGTTCTGTATCGCACCGAATTAATAGAGTTGCAAACCGGACTGAGTCGCCTCATACGTAGGATGCGTGACTGTGGCCTGTACATGAGGTAGCAAACGGCCCTTCGTCATTCGTGATCTCGGTGTTGAGCTTGAGATCGGATGAATACCGTGATACTGTGAAAGACTCATTTAACGCCACATCATGCTCCGCTGACATAAGCTATGATCCTTGCCTCCGACCACCATGCCCGCATACTTTGCCCTCGCCACCACGAACCCGCCGTATCAGTATGATATCTTAGCCGAGTAACATACTAACCGTGATTGGTTTTCAATGCCTCTTCTTCAATCTCTGACGTCGCTCACGATCCCTTCAAGTTGGATAAGCCACTGCAAAAACAGGACAAGACAGACTTGCAGAATTGGTTTCAAGGTATTATAGACAGCGAGGATAAGCTCGGCTTGCATGCGGTACATTACTTGACGTTGCCTGACCTCCCAATACGCGCTCCAGATAGATGTACCCTCCTGGCTTTAGCCATAGGTTCGTCCCATCTCTCTGCTCGTGCACACGCTGTCACGCACTCATATTGCTGAAGTACATGTGCCTTTGTCGTGCCCACCGTCTTCGCATTCGTCGACACGTCCTCCGACGTCGACCATCTCTGGAAGGATCCAAGAGGAATATGGTGCGTATTTGATAGTATGTAGCAGTTTCGTGGATTGACGTGATTGAGTAGACCGTGCGGCAGTCATAGAGGCGGTCAGTCAGAAGTATCAGACACCTTCTACGGACGCGAAAACCTCAGACATATGCTCTCATCAACGTCCCGGGCATATCAACCCGTGCACGTGTTTGTGACTCGCCGTGATCTCACGTTGTGTTAAAACAGGATGAATCCTAGCTGCACTCCTGCAGACGGTGTTTCCTTCCCCCAGTATCGGTGCTGTCTCCACCCCGATCATGCTGAACTTCATGCCGGTGCTGCTCAGAGCCTCGACTGCCCACGTAGCTTGAATCTGCCGTACCTAAGCGACCATGACTGCTACCGCATGGTTCGAGGAGCAAGCACATGCAAGGCCTACATGACGGGTATGGGAAGGGTAAGTACAGTCAGAGTGTCAAAGAATCCGACGGATTTATGCCTGCACATCCCGGTGGTTTTCGAAGAAGCAGCGCATTGTTTGACAGCTCCGGTGATTCATAAGCTTCATGGCGGTTGCAGACGTCTCGTATGTGGAATGCGTGCCTGGGATATCTATATGGTGGCTCACACATACAGTTCGGCTCCATTCATAGTCATGAAACAGGTCAAACAAGCAGTTTTGTCCGGAATACTGATGTCGATAACAGATATATACAACTCGGAGTCAGAGCAACCAGCGCCATACCAACTTTTCCTTCCGCCTCCCATCTTGCCGGGACACACTCGCCCGTCAGTAACTCTTGTCTATGGCAGATATTATTGATCCCTCCTTCATTGTTGCCCGCGTAAAGGAGGGTATTGCTTGTCTGGTTATTGGAGGTATTCTGAGTTCAGCGTACGTCATCGCACTGATTCTCATCTCATCTCATCTCATTTCCTCGTCATTTGTATGCCAGGATCTATGGAGTGACGCTGCTACAGACGTACATCTACTACAGGCGATACGCACTCTCAGACAAAGTGCCTCTCAAAATTCTGGTGAGGACTGTCTCCACTTATGTTCGGCATGAAACGATCGCTCATTGAGGGTATATGCAGGTCGGGATACTTTTGTGCGTGGGAAGACATCGTCGCATAACCTTTTCCTGATCGCCCTTAGCATTCTCGACACCACTACCTCTGCGTTGGTTGCACAAAGCGTGTATTCATACACCGTCTCCAAGTTCGGAGCTCCAATAGAGAGCATTGCGGTTATCATACCGTGAGTCATCAGACTTGAGCTAGCACTCGTCGCTCAGCTGATCGAATGTCATCAGATCTATTGCGGTAAGTGGTCAATGAATGACATGCAATACGCCAATTGATCAAGGTGGTGCAAAGGCCGAGAATGGTGTCAGTGTAAGTCTCGATTGTGTCTGCGTCATCTCGTCTCGCTAGAGCTACCAGCTTCGGTGCTGATGGAGCGAGTGCGCTGTAGGTTGTAATAGCTGCAATGGTACAATGGTGCGTGTTTACCCGAGCTATTTATACGGCCGCTGACGAATGCCCGAAAGCTACTTTGCCCACATGATATGGACATGTAAGTCCCGTCCAGGATGTGCCTTGCGCACTACAACCTCACCGATCCCGCGCAGTCAGCAAGAATACGTCACTTGCGGTAGTCATTGTACGCTCTTCCAGCCTTCCCGGCTGAGTACGCTCTCATGCTGTGTCAATTTACCAGCTTGGGTTCTCGGTCACAGCTCTTGGTACGTCTCGCCGAGTTCTCAATTCCCGTCGCACCTTATTGAACTTCGTACGTAGCCCTCGAGATAGGTACGCGTGGATGTAAATCTACCAAACTGCACAGGCGATATTCACGAACTCTCATGCAACCTATGAAACAGCGATCACCGTTGATCTGTGAGTGATCTGGCAGCGCAGTATTGCAGCTGACGGCTGACTGCCGCACAGATTCACGGAAGCCAGAGATATATTCTCCCTCGGCACTCTCAAAAGCCAGATTCTCATCGGCTTTGGGAACGGAGTCAGCGGCATTTGCGACATGCTCATTGCTGGAGGGCTTTGGTACTATCTCCGGAGTGAACGGTCGGGTAAATTTTCCAGGTAGGGAAGACACGCTCACGCTCCACGATTCAGTCGCCTCCCGAGCTGACCAAAGCACAATAGGACGCAATCAATGGTAGATCGCCTCATGCTATACGCCATTCAGCGAGGCATGATTACAACGTGGGTGTTGATCGAGAATTGCATAAACACGGACTGACGTTGTTGGTTCCATAGCATTTGCCAGCTGATGCACATGATATTGGTACGTAGTAGGATGGTCCCATCGACTCTGCTCACATTGTTTCCGATCCCAGACGGTTGCATTTCCCGGCCGTTTCTTCTTCATACCCACTGCGTTTGTGCAAGGCAAGCGTGCGTGTCCACATCCACCCCCCTACTTCCACTCACAGTGCCCGTGACGTTGACTGCTTCTTACTCCCCCATGCGCCCGCTAGTGTATTGCAACACCCTCCTAGCAACGTGAGTCGGAGGTGACAATCCTGACTCCGCGAACCGCAACTGGGATGCACTTGCTCACAGAGCTCGACGAAAACAGGCTCAATGTCCGCCAGTCGCTCAGGCGCGTACGGGACACCGATAATACCGACCTAGTCATCCACGTACTCACTCACAGAGACTGCGAAGTCGGCAACGGCAACACTATTGGGCTGGTGGAAACGGTGAGTGGCTTCTGCAGTCTGGGGACCGGCATGAGGCATTGCTCTACCGTCTCCATTGACGATGGTGTCCCCAGGGAAATCACCAGAGTCGCACGAATACTGTGACGACTCTCGGAGAGTCGGTAAGTGCATCTCTCTCCTGCTGGTATACGCTGCGTGATCTAATACCGACTATCCCACAGGGAGTCAGTCTTTCATCGAACGACGGGCACAAGAGCGCAAGCCCTAGGCCATCACCTACGACGTCGATGGCGAAGCATGAGCTGCTATAGTAGGGCGTCCCATACACTTCCTGTTACCGGTCGCCGGGCGGCGTAGGACGCCAACGAAGGAATCTTGGCTCCGTTCTTGTATCGGTATGCTAGTGGGGTAGACAGTACCTGTTGTATTAATGAGGGCATTTTTCACGTCTGCCAGGTCCGTCAAGCGGCATTAGGAGCACTAACATTAACCCATAGTTGGTGGCATTTGTGAACGTGCACGCCCCGATCAACGTAAATGCAAAGAAAATACAAGGGAGGAATTCAACTAGTACCTCCGATATGGAGGAGGAACAGTCGACCGCGCATCATTTTCCGGAACATCTTCAGAAGGTGGCCCTCCAGCCAAGCGCACCCCTCCATCCTCCTCTTGTCTCGTGTTAGGCTCTGTTTCCGGAGGCCTGGGAGCAGCGCTGCCCTTTCTTTGCGGGCGGGACAGTATGTTCTCCGGATTTCAAGACGATACTAGTCGTCCAGGGAGGACCTGCGCGTGTCGATGTGTTGAAGGGAGGACAGCATTCGCTAGGTTGGCACTCCGAGGGTCAGAGTTCGAGCCGAGGTGAGCTCCCTGCCCGGTCGCTGCACGGGCGCCTGTCTCGCTCGGCCGGGATACGTGCAGTGCAAGCTGTCGCATTCTCGCCTTCGCAGCGGCCGTCGATGGTGTCGCTCGTAAACGGCCACGAGCGGACCCATCGTCTGTAAAGAGCCAGGGTATACACGCGTGTGAGTGGGGACAGCGTATGGGACGTGAAAGCATCGGACCTTGAGTTATGATCAGTGCGCGAGCACGACTGCGATCTCTCCGCGTCCGCCGCCGCCAGAACAACCATCCCAGGGCAGCCGCGGAGACAGAGACGAGTGCGAGGACGAGTCCAGTAATGACTCCCGGGCCTATTCTTGTCGCTGAAGTAGAAGCCGTGGCTACAGAGGGAGTCGACGTGGAACTGCCGGTGACTGAGGACGACAAAGAATGCGTGTTGGAGGCAGTCTTGAACCACGGATATGTGTTGCTCCCATCGCTGTCGGTGAACGTCGTAATCACGCCGGTGTTGGACGCAAAAGTGGAGATGCTCTGGATGTGCGACTTCGTTGTCGATGTGGGTATCCGCGCTGCTGCGCTAAGACAGCTGTCGTCCTGCTGGTCGCCTGCAAAGATACTGTAGGCACTCGAGACAACGTAGTTTTCCTCGGCGTCTGTCAGCTGAAAGGCAACAGTCGTACCGTAGGTGATGTTCGTGTTCCACCTCAGAGAATTACCACGAATATTAGGGTAGTAGATGAGGTAGCCCACGAAGGTGGCGCTGAGGGGGACACCGATGACGAGCGAGTAGGGGGAGGTACCGCCGCTCCAAGATACAACCACCGGTTCGCATTGAGTTAGAAAGTCGGGAAACGTAGCTGTGAGATTCCGCGCCTGTACTGTGGCCGACGCAATCAAGAGGACGGTGGCAGAGAGCCAACTGGATGTCGCTGCTCCTGTGATCCAGCAGGGCAGCGGATTCAGTGAGCACAGAGAGTACAGAGAAACTGCATGTGTGGATACAATGGCAACACTGACCTGACCTCATGGGGTGGTATCGTTAGTGAATTGCTCCACTTCCAGTTCCATCTAAGTATATGACGGGGTGAAGCTGCAGCAGTTCCGCATCGTCGGATCTCTGTCACGTCGTAACCGAGGGGGTCAGAGAGCTATCAATAGTCCAAGACGTCTCACTCACACACAGGTGCCGCAATAGTTTCTCCGCTCTGAAACAGCAGGCTTGCCGATAAGGAGTCATACTGAGACGACGGGCGTCTCATGTTCGCGTACGCACTGCAAACCAGCGACGCACCTGTGCCCACGTACAGCACCAAAACATATCTCCTATCCTGCTCGGGAGCATCATCGAATAGAAACACACACTGCCTCTGAAGGCCATCGGACTGTCATTGATGCAAACAATATCTGTAACCGATCTGAGGCACACCCGTCAGGACAACGCAATCGACGACATGTTATGCAAAAGCCATGCACGCACCTACTAGTCCTACATGGCGCGCCGACACTCACTGCTCAGTATCTCCGATACGGAGGCGGGACCGTCGACCGCGCGTCCTCTTCATCAACAGCGGAAGGCGGACCCCCCGCCAAGCGCACCCCACCATCCTCCTCCTGCCTCGGCGTCGAGTCAAGAACTGGCGGCGGCCGTCGCGACGGGCGCTTCCGGTGCCCGCGCGAAGGCGTATCTATAGGGGTGCTCGACGATGGGGAAGGGAGAGGAAGGGCGGCGCCGACGGCGTCGGGACGTGGCGAATCGGTTTGGTAGGTATCAGGGCTATGAGTGGGCGTAATGTCTGCTTCTGGGTATATCGGTGGCGGCTGTATCCTGGTCCCGACCGGTACGGGTACCTGCACGGGAGCGAGTTGCTGCATCGCCACCTTCGCGGCGACCCCGGGGGTCGAGGCTGGATGCAGTGCGGGGTCCGAGTCGTCATCTGCGAGGAGAAAGCATCGCGCGGGGCCGTGAGCGGAGTGTGCCCCGAGGCTGCGTAGGGCACGTACCGATAGTGAGAGGTTGTGCGCGAAGGCGCTGGACGCGCGTACGCCGGCACCATAGAGCCCCAGCTCCGGCTAGAGCAAGAAGGACGGCGCATGCGATGACAATCCCGGCAATGCCGCCTCCGCTGAGCTTCGAGTGAGATGTTGATGTTGATGTTCCGCCTGTGGGCTCAACCGCACTCGATATCGCTGAAGACGGGATGATGGTGGTCGCGCCCGACAGGGCGGACGAGCCGAGAGTCGGCGTCGCCGAGCTAGACGTGATTGCATCGGTGTCGACCTGCGTCTGCGTCGAAGCTGTAGTGGTGGTGGTGGTAACCCTGGTAGAGGCTAGGCAGCTGTTATCCCGACTGTCGCTCAGGAAGATCTTGTACGCGTTGGAGATGACGGCTTGACGTGCACTATCGGAGAGCTCGAAGGCTACAATAGTGCCTTGAGTGATGTTCGTGTTCCATGTGAAGGAGGTCCTAGTAAGACGGGGGTAGTATTGGAGTCCCCCGACGAAGGTCGCGCTGAGAGGGACTCCGATGTTGAGCGCGTAGGGAGGAGTGCCGCCGGTCCAGGATATGACCACAGATTCGCATTGGGTCAATGTATCCGGGAAGGTGGCGTTGAGCTTCTGAGCTGCAACAGAGGCCAGCAAGGTCACGAGGAGCACAAGTAGGCGCGACGGGGATGCTCGTGTCCTAAGGTGCGGCCACCGGTCTGGTTCGCATGAAGTGAGATCTGCATACCAGTGAATGGAGCAATGAGACTAACCTGCCGCCATCCTATAGTGTCGCTGGGAAAGAGAAGCTATCAGCTAGTACAGCCAGTGTGAGTTGCGAAGGTCAGTCTGATTAATCCAGCGAGAAGCAAAGAACGCGTCAATCACCTGCGAAGTACTGCCTGTACCACTTGTCTCGCGATGACCGTATTCCAGCCAGACTTGCTGCGGCTTCGTCTACCAGGAGTACGTGACCTCTGAGCTGTACTGCCTAAAGTGCAAGGACATGGCAGCTTAAGCAAACGAGCTCCTCGTCACAACCGAGAGCGTCGTAATGGATCATCTTCAAGTTCCCACGTCCGCTTGTACAGTAGAGCCTCCCTCCTCCTCCAATCATTGATCTTATCTCCGCCGCCCTAGCGAGACCCCCATTCCTGCCGCCAGGCCCTCGCGTTCAGGAGCGCAAGTCAGCACGGTACGACCTCAGCTCATCAGAATTGTGCAGCGAGGACACTGAACCCGAGCTCGAAATGATACTATACTCCGGAGTTCTTGCGGCGCGTGGCCTGGGAGAACGTGACTCAGTCACAGTCCACGTGGACGTGATGCATGGTGTCAAATTACCCCCGAAATCGAGGGTTCGAGCCCCACACGAGCGGGTCGGGTACAAAGAGTATCAGGGATTGGGCTGACAATTGGCAAAGGCATATCGAAGAAAAGCATACACTCGAGGAAAGACGTACGAACTTCGGATATTCACGGGAAGAGCGAGAATGCGTCCGCCAGAGAAAAACTTGAAAATGGTCGAGTCAATGAGAAGAAAGTGGCACACAACAATCCCAGGATGACCAGACCACAATATAACAAACCACCACCTGAGGCGAATGGTCAGCTATCACCACAAGCATGGGCGATGTCACAGTCCCTCATCATCTACTCGTCGTACCGATGGTACGGAGGAGGGATCGGTCCCTGCGACGACTCGCCCCCCTCAGACTCCGTGACCTCAATCACCGGCGGCGGCGGCCCACCCGCCAAACGCACCCCAGCGTCGCTCTCCTGGATCGACGTCACCTCCGAGAGCCCACCCACCGAGAGGTGGCTGTTCCAGTTCTGGCCCAATGTAAGCCGGCGGAACTCGCTCGCCTTCATCGACCGCGCGCCCTCGGACCCGACGATGCTCAGTCTGTTCGGGTTCGGGCTCGGAGGGACGTAGCTGGCGGGGCGTGACCCGATCGCGCTTGCGCTAGGGCTGGAGGGGCTCGGGGGAAGGACGCTGCTGGACGGTACACCCGAGGGGTACTGTGCGAAGTTGACGGATGTTGGGGAGTTGTGGGCGGTGGACATGAGCGGCTCTTGCATCATTGCGGCCTTGCTCGTCCTTGGAATTTCGAATGGCGTGAGGGTCGACTCGTTCAGATCTGCAGTCGAAAGTCATGAGCATGACGGCAACAATTAGGAAGGACGGCTATACGCACTGCGTTCTCTCATAGCTCGCGTCTTCCTCGTCCTCCTCCACCTCCATAGCCAGAACAGGAGTGCGGCGATGAGGATGCCTAAGAGCGCTGCTCCGATGGCAATTCCGGCGATGGCGCCATTGCTCAAGGACTTCATCGTCGTGCCCGAGACTGACGCAGGATCGGTCGCGCTCGCGCTCGCACTAGCCGAGGTCGCGGTGCCAGTATCGGTACTTGCTGCGGATGCCGATGTAATGGAACTCGGTGGCAGTGTCTGAACGGAGTTCGTCGCGGAGGCGACTGTGGACTCAGATGATGTCGACGACGCACCCACGCTACTCGTGAACACCGAGCTCCCTCCCAAACAGCTGCTGTCTGGCCCTGGCAGGATGGGGACAGGCTCAAACTGCACGGTAATAGGAGTAGAGTCACTGAGAACGATCCCAAAGTTCGTCCCTGCTGGGAGATTCGCGGACCAGAGGAAGGACTGGGAGAGTATGCCGGTGAAAGCTTGGAGGGTGTCTCCGATATTGTTGTCCGTCACTGCTGTTATCTTCAACGTGTACGGTGGTATCCCGCCATTCCACGAGAACGTAGTGGGTACGCACTGCGTGGGGGATTGTGGGGAGTGGATCTCGAGGAACGACGCCATGATATCGTGCCGGGGAACGCTTGTGATTGAGGCGAACGAGGACAAGAGCTACAAGAATTCGCAGATAGGCATCTAGCTGCGCCGGCAGTGAGAATCTTTCTCGAGGTCCACGCTATCGGAGACGTACCCTAGTATTCGATTGCTCCGTACGTGGCTACCCCAGGAACGCAGATTGGAAGAGATCAAAGTCGAAGAAGTCAACGCCAAAGGATGTCGGCTTAGAATGCGAAGATATCGGGCGGACGGGTATAAGGGGAGTGGAAGAGGACAGAGAGGCGAGACGAGGAGAGCTGGTGGGAGGCCGTGGAAGCGCCAAAAATGGGACTTCCATGCCAGACTGCCTCATGCTGCGGCAGAGCAACCTGGACGGGCAAGTCGGGTCTGTTAATTGACGGAGCGTGGGCCACCAAGGACTGACCTTGTCCTCAAGCCTCGAGCTCAATACTCCAGGTAGCAACTCGCAATACTCATTCTGTAGCCACAAAACGAGAGTTGTACAGCCTGTCCCACATGTTGCACAGGCCGTAAAATGAGTTCGATAGATGGCAACGCAACGGGAAGACTGTGTTTAGGTTCGAGTGGGAGTCGCCATGCTGTAGTCGTGCGACATAACCGTGACGGCGACGTAGTGTCACGCGTCTTTCCTTGGCATGTCACGAGGATCACGAGGCGTGACGTGACGCTCCCGGCGTCTCAAACAGCTCTGTGGCACTGCCGTCCATCGTTCGTACACTCCTCAAAGTGTGCACGCAATGTAACCATGACTGCACAAAAACACAGACACGAATCAGGCAGAATGAGCTGCCACTTCTGTGAGCGACAGACGCCAATTGGTGATAGGCGAGATGTATATCTGCTTAGATAGGACTACGAGGAGAGTCAATCCTGCCGTTATGTGTCGGGGAGAACGAGCCCGGACTTCTTGTAGGAGTCACTCAAATAGTATGCGGGTCTACGACACACACTCCTTCGCGGCCAGCTTAACACGCCGTATACACTAACACCTCAGAGGTGCATCTCTCAGCATGTGTGCGCTAACTCAAGGGGGGAGAGCAACATACCGAAAGCGAGAAGTATGAGAACACCACTAGCGACCGCAAGTCCGACCACTGGCATCTCGTTAGTGGCAGGCTAGCAGCGCAGAGATGGACGGCATGTGGCAACGACCATGGGGAAAGGGGCGGCTGGTACATCTTCAATGCAGCAAAAGCAAAGCTCCGGTCAAACGGCCATGAGGATTCGATGAACGCACAGGGCGAAGTCATCACAAGTTGAGGGAACAGATCGAGGAATAGGGGGTCTCTCGGAGAGCACTCAGGCCCCATATGCCAGGTTCCGTAGTAGAAGGAAGTTCAGTAAGTGAGTATCAAAGGCGCTAAAGACACGTCCAGACTCACCTCTGTGCTCATCGTGCAGTCGAGCAAACATCGGAGTATGAGTAATTCCGCCACGCTTCGTCGGATACTCACGAGACGACCATGACAGATCCCTGCCCACGACCTTCAACAGCCTCCTCTATAATCGAACACCTAGGATCGCGTATCCGTCCAACACGATGCTTAGGACACATTGCGAGAGGAGCAACGATGCATTGTCAAAGATGTATGATGGTCAGAAGTACGACGTGCCAGGAGATGGAAGGTCGACTGTGCGATCCCTCCCCTCGAATGGACACTCATAGGCGTCATCTCCGAGGTGCGTTCTCCCGAGACGCTGCAATCGTCGTTCGTAATCTCTGTTAGCGGTGAATTGTCTACGTATAGTGAATGGGCGAGCGACACTGGTCTTCAGGGGTTTGGCTCGACTGGCCGAAGAGATTGAGCTTACGCATAGGTGACAGATAGTAGCGACCTGTCAGTACTTCCTTGGCTATGCTTGACGTGCATGGCGAGTTTGTACTTGTCATCATTCAGGCGAAGTCCATTGTGAGGAAGCATATCGAGACCACCGCCTGCACATTCATCAGCTTATCATCCGTGCGTCAACGTGAGGCAATCTGCTTCGCACAAACGATTTGCAGAAAGCGGCAGGATGATTGTGGACGGAGAGGGGTGATGTACGCCTAAGGATTGGCATACGTCAACGCTCAGTGTCTATAATGGGGAACATCAGGATACGCCCAGCAGCTTCCCTCAATGTGGCCCACTGGGGAAGTATGATCGTCCGTGTGTGACAATCGCAATGAAACAGAGCGATCTGTCAGTCTCGAACGCATCGCATGCATAAGGGCCCCGAATCTACATTGCGCCCGACCCTCGCCCCTAAGGCAGCAATGCGATCGTCGTTCCTTCCCCCTACGCTCCTTACAGTGACTGCGTTCTTCACGCTCTCCAAATGCGCTGCACCACCCACGACTACCCTCATTGTGGATGACTCCGACTCAAGGATCCAGTACGCGGGGTCATGGGCGAAAAATCCTATCCCTGACCCGGAGAACTTCAACTATGGAGGCACGCTGACCGCGACCAACGTTTCTGGCTCAACAGCAGCATTCACCTTCTCTGGTGGTGAGTTCGGACCCTGCCAGCCACTCGAAGAGCCCCTCTGACAGAATACGTTGGCGGTACAGCAATCCAGGTGGAGGTCTTCGGCACGTTCCCGGTGCCGGGAACGTTCCGGTTCGTCTCCTCATACAGCGTCGACGAGACGAATGTCACACAGTATTCGCCTCCGACCATAATCAACCAGGCCGTATACAGACAGCGCTTCTTCATGTCGAACGAACTCACCACCGGCTCTCATACGCTCGTCATTACCAACAGGGGGGTGGAGTTCTATTTGGACTATATTCAGCTCCTCCTCCCAGCAACGCCGTCGGCAACAACCTCGACCCCAGCAACAACACAGGCTGTCCCAGAGTCGACCTTGCCGCCGCCGCCGTCCCCCAAGTCGAGTCCTCCAGATCTCCCAACAGAGCCTGCCTCTTCATCCTCCCCCGACAGACAGGCTAAGACTGCGGCTACACAGACAACAGAAGCTAGTAGCGAAGCTTTACTCACCTCATCTCAGACTATTGGGTCCACAAGCCAGTCACTCGTGACAACATCCGCGATAGGCACATCACCGCCATCCACCACCGCCAGCGATGTTGCACCCAGCACGGCGCCCGCGCAAAGGAGCCATTCTATAGCCATGACTCCTGGAGTGTATGCAGGAATAGGAGCGGGTGGTCTTGTGTTCGTCGCACTCGTGATAGCAGGGATCGTCGTATGGTGCCGTCGTCGTCGCGGTAGGAAGCCTGTCCGTGTCGTCACGACAGACGTCAATCCCTTTGGTAAGTCACACACAATGTATGAACACAACTACTTACCAAAGACTAACTAGATCCCGGACCAAATAGCCTGATGTCCCCGACATCAGAGAAGTCGCATCTCTCGCAAAGGTGGAACAGAGCGTCGTTAGCTCCTCAGCAAGCACAAATCGTGCCGCCCTACAGCGTCGTGGACGACATGCATACGGAGGAGTTAACGTCGAGCACTACCGGTGGCTATACTACGGCCCATGAGATTTCGGAAGAACATCCCGAAGTCGACATACGCACCGATTTTGCCCAAGACCAAGCACTCCCCTCGCCCTCAGTCACATCGCCTCTCGTCTTCCGCCGCTCTATACCTGGCAATGCAGGTAGTCTATCCCCCCTCATGTCTGCCACCCTCACGCCCAACCGCCTTGTTCCATCGTCCAAGTGGAGAGTTACGCATGCAGACGTACCCGAAGCGACACCGCGTCGGTCCTTGGACGGCGGTGTGCGAATTGCTGGAGGTCCTTTGCGAGAGCGTAGCGTTGAGTTCGATGAGGTGCGGAGCGCAGCATCCACTCTGCCACCCGTCTACCAACCCTACGCATCGACGTAAGGCAGCCAGTAGTGATTAGGATAGACTGCTGGCTGTGCTCGCTGAGTCTTCCGGATCCCATCGTTTTGAGAACCGCTCCAGTTTGTCGGATCAGCCTGTTCTGTACGTATGACTGATAACACCAGTGTTTATGAGTTTGTATATATAACCTCGAGAAGCCCGTAGGTAATGACAAGCAAGCGACAGGATCGCAATAGATAGGAGGAAGAGACTAGAGACATTGCGAAAAGTCTTCCATAGGTCCTGCGAACTCCCAGCCGCGTGGAACCGGATAAGGCAATAGAGACGCTGGAAGGGAGCGCCCTCTTCTGGAGGCCAACGCTTCACATTCGTATCTCAATTTGAGAACAATTCTCATTTCCTCCCAATATAAGCCTCATTGTGTGAGATTCCTAGCTGGCTATCTATGGTTTTGAAATCCTGGTCGCTAATAGGCTCTATACGGACGTGCATTGCTTCGCCCAAGGTGCCAGAGGTTTGCCATCTGTCTCCAAGTCGATCGAGTCATGACCCGTCTATAGGATATATCCTCTCAGCGGAAGGGAGTTAGATTGGCGAGCCATTTGCAGTGGTGGTTGGGGACGTGACTATGATGAGTGGCACAGGCGCTTTTGGGAGGGATGAGGACTCGGATGTCGAAGACCGGTCATCCTCTAGGGATGGTACGCTAACTCCTACGTTGATTTTTCAATAGGTCGCCACTTTCTGAGCCCATCCTGGAATTGTATACTAACCTAGCTGCATGAATCCCTGTCTCCGTTTCCGCGATCTGGTGTACAACCAGTACCCCAGGAGTGCGAGTACGAGCAAGAGGGTGGCCACTGCTACAATGACCCATGTGATGACGTTCGCGTCATTCCCGTAGTCCTCAGATGATTGTGGGGATCCCGTCAAGTTCTGCGCGGAGAACATGTCCTTCAGACATCCCCTGTCCTTGTCCGCCTCCACCGAGAACGCCGAGGACACAGCATTGGCACCTGCACTGTCGAAAACTCGCGCGAGCAGCGACTCTCCCAGGATGTCAGGAAGCCATGTGTAATTTGTGTCATGTATATCGGTGAACGGGAGGGACGCAGGAAGATCGAGCTGTCCTGTGGGTATGCGGATAGACAGGGTGTAGGGCGCGGCGCTGCCTGTCCACTTGAACGCGTACGGCGTGCACAGAGTTAGGGACGAATTTGTCTCGAGGAACGCGAGCGCGTGTGATTGAGACTCAACGCTGGACGCTAGGCTGACCACCACGATGCAGAGGATGAGCCGAGGAATGCAGAGCCCGGCGGGTGCTGAAAGCTTGCCGGGGGTCTGATTGGACCTCCGTTGTCGAGAATTCTCCCCGAAGGAATTTTCTTATTCATGATGGTCGTCAGTGTCCGTCCGAGTAATCTGGAGATCTGAGAACTTACCACAGGTTGACAGCTCCATACCTCTCGGAATAGTGGTGGTCAGGAGGTGAGTCTGAGGGTGAGTCGGCGTGGCTTGCCAGCAGGAGACGACATCCTGGAGGCGATGCGGACAAGCGCTACAAGGCATTCAAGATTTCAGACCACCGCGAGGCTCCAGCGTCCTCTCGAGACCCTGTGCCCGGCGGTGATGGATTGCGCCCACAACTCCTGTTTTTGTGAGATCGCGGATCGAACTTGAACAGTCAGCGTTCCTCTGCCCAGTACTTACGAGAGGTGACATGGCTTGAACACAATTTGCGACGTTCGTCCATGGGCTATAGCAACAGAGTTCAATCATTGCAAGCGAATCGACGGCACTGTGGAGTAACGACTGTGGTCTTCCTAACGTCCGTTTATACAGAAAGTGCCCCCATCGGGTCTTCTCAGAAGGTATGGTGGGCCATCGTTCTCCTGCGAGACACGCAGGATGCGTTTCTTCCCAGTCTCGTTGGAGGACGGACTACGAAATCATCACATGGGATCTACAAGACTAAGCTTGATCAAGTATGCAATCTGCTCCGCTCGGAACGTGTCAGGAGTGATCTTGAACGATGGTTCTCCATCCGCGAGAACGAGAAGATTGGGCGATACCGTTGTGTACCTTGGCCAGGGGAATGCGCCGTCACCATTCGGGTCAAGCGTATCAACAAAGCGGATCAAGTAGTCCCCAAGAGCGCCACCACCGAATACGCTGGCAAGCTCAGTGCCATGTGCCTAGATAATCCACGTTCACAGAGGCTTGAGATTGGAGCAGGTGACCAGTAGTACTCACCGCGCCGATACCCTCAACTTTATTGATTTCGCTCACTGTGGACACCATGAGCCTATGGGACGGGCACAGGAAGAGGCGGGCTTACGGAACGAGAAGATGGGTTGTCTATCAGCGAGATTCTGAACGAACAGTCGCCGAGGACCTTGCATGGCATAGTCGCCTTCGAAGGCAGACATGCGTTTGTACTGGGGTGAATAGGCAAACATGTCTCCCGTTCCGAAAGGGGAGCCTTGTGAAGGATCAGCTGAGTATAACTCAAGGATCCCCTCCAGATTCTGTCGAGACGTGTTTCTGTAGCAATACATCCCAAGATAGGTCAGAAACTCTTCGTCTGTGCTGCGTAGAGGGTGAGCGGGCGTGCGGCGCGAATGAAGCCATGCGACGGACACGTACGTGATATTCAAAGTGGAGAACGAGAACGCAGATCCTTCGTCCTCGTCATTCCCTGCCATCCGATATCGTTCAGCATCATTCCAGGTTGGCATTGTGCGCACCATTGCGCACCGCTCACTACGGGTATCTGCGCGACCGCTCCGCTAAGCAGCTGCTGTGCGGGAGGCTGCGCAAGGAATACACCGTCTGCCCTGGGTAACCAAGGTGTATTCGCTTGCTGTTCAATGTGTCAGTCACCGATCGCAAGGGTGAGAACCACGCGCGACTTACTTGCACGCTGACAAAAGACGGTGTCTTGTCCATAGCCGCTGCGAGATCACTGGCTGGAACCGTGCGTATGCATTGTAGTGCGTCAATCGATTGCGCACACCCGGTATCCCGGACTATTCCGTCGAAAGTGTCTTGGAGGTATGCGTCATCAACGTAGCCAGTCGGGAGCGCTGCTCCTGACTCCATGAATCCCGCTCGAAAGAGGCCTTCGGTGTTGCCTCCGTTGTGCAGCATATGCAGTGCAATGGAGATAGCCCCAGCGCTCTCTCCCCATCTATGTCGCATGCCTCAACGAAGAGAAGTTTGGGGGATTCAGGAGATACACATACATTGTCACCTTTTCTGGGTCTCCTCCAAATGCCGAGATATACTTCTGAATCCACCTCAGAGCCTCTCGCTCTGTAGCGAGAATTATGAGCGCCGGCGAATACAATAGAATCGATGTAGACGTACGATCGTGTAATCCCAAATTTCCCACTCCCGCTTCCTTGACTTCCTTCCCTCCTAAGAATCCGAAGGCTTCATATCCAGTCAAACATACGATGCATAATGCCACGAGAGTGCTGGCTCACCGCTGAGTCTATTGTCAACCGATGCATAGTCAGTATCATCCTTGGCTACGACATACTGCACCCACCTATAGTTCATGGCAACGAATATAATTGGACGTCCCAGCTCGATTGACCTTGCCACAATGACTTCTCCTGGTTGCCTGTAAGTGGAACGTCAGAACCTAGGGATCGGTCCAAGAGGGATCGTGATGACGTACACTGCATTCGACCCGGCCTGGAAGCCTCCTCCGAAGATCCACTGCAGACACGTCAGCCATAATGCGCGCCTCGAGGATGTCACTGCAGTACATACCACTGCTACTGGGAGCTTCGATTCGGGAGTAGCGTCGGCAGGAGCAATGACATTCAGGTTCAGGCCTAGAAGTGAGGAACGTAAGTAGCGGCCCTTCGCCCTTCCTCGAGGCGAAGCGAAGGAGGGAACATACAGTCTTCTCCCTCTGGCACGTCCGGTACCTGTGAGAAGCTCGCGAGATATTCAAGTACGGCAGCAGGTACACTGCTAGGGAGGGAGAGGCTTCCAGATGTCTGTGGAATACATTGGGTCCCGAAGGTAGTCGCGTCAATCGTACCGTGATACGACTCGATTGGTTTTGGGAGACGGAGGCGGAGATCACCGATACTGAATTCCGCATGTATGTTAGCGTCGTCTGGTCGCAGGCAAAATGAATGGAGGGAGGACTCATACGGGGGTTGTGCAAACGGAAGCCCCAGATACTGTGCGACCGTCCCGTTCGACTTGCCGACGACGATAACGTTGTCAATCTTCACTGTCGGCCCGGCTGCGACAAGTGCGGGAGCTGCTAACAACGTCAACGTAACAACAGAGAGAAGGGATATCAACTTAGAGACTCCCATGTTGATAGGACAGATGGGAGGTACCGGATACATAGCGACAACCTTATAGGAACCTGAAGGGACCCACAGGGATCCGAGTGAAAGTGGACGAACATCGTTGCCTGCAGTTCTTACGATACTTTGGAGCGGGCTGGGACGGCTATCTTCGTAAATGAGTGGGTACTGCGGGGATGTGCTGGCATCGGCATTCCGTGGAGCAACCTTTCTATGGAGGCCGGATACAGTACGTCTGTACCACGTCGGGGATGCGTGGGTCACACATGCTCTGCCAACGAGGGGTTAATTCGAGAAGCGTAGACCCATAAGAGTATGACGACCGTACCTGCCACCTGATGGTGATAACTCGTGAATTCACAGTAGTGTGAGGCAGAACTTCAGCTATGGACAGTCAGTCGCTAACGGCGTCAACTCAAAGTCGAGTAAAGCAGACGCTCGTCATTCACACGCCCGAAGCCGCGTCAACGCCGCGGAGACCAAGACCAAGCGCTTGAAGCTGAGAGGACATCGATTAGCGCAACTGCACGTAGGATCGCTACATGGGATCTGTGAGGCTGAGCTTGGTGAGATACGCTATCGCCTCAGCTCGATATGTGTCCAACGTGAGTTCGAGGGAGGGTGTGCCGTCGGAGAATGTGAGCAAGTGAGGTGACTCCTTCGTGTACTGAGGCCAGTGGAATGCGCCCTCGCCGTTCGGGTTGAGCGTCGCAACGAAGCGGATGAGGTAGTCACCCATGTTCCCTCCACCAAATACGTTCGCTAGTTCCGTGCCGTGTGCCTGAATGGTACCAACGATGAGAAGGGGGGGAGTATTGATGTATGCTCGAACTACCCACCGCACCCATGCCATCAACTCGATTGATGTTGCTCACTGTAGAGTTTGTCAGAATGAGCAGTCGAGCAACAGTCTACAGAGATCGAACCACGCACGGTATGCAAAGACCGGTCGTGTCTCAGCAAGCTTCTGAACAAACAGCCGTCGTGGAGCTTGCAGGAGATAGTCACCTTGGAAGGCCGCCATCCGCTTGTATCGTGGCGAGTAAGCAAACTCGTCGCCGGTGCCAAAGGGAGACCCCTCCGCGGGGTCCGCGGGATAGAGCTTCAGTATCTTTGCTACGGCCTCGCGGGATGTATCATTGTATAAGATGGTCTTGATGTAGTCGAGAAACTCTCCATCGGTGTTGTAATCGTATGTCAACATTTTACTTTGCATCGCCCTGTGAGTACGTATCGACGCACGTCAGATTCAAAGTGGCAAATGATAAGGCCGTGCCTTCGTCCAAGTCGTTGCCTGAGGTGGGTCGTGAGTGAGCAGGCGTTGCGGGATATGACTACACGCATGACACGTACCGCTTACAACAGGGATCCTCGCAACGGGCTTCGTGAGGAGCTGTCTTGCAGGAGGATCCACAATGAAGGATCCATCTGCCCTTGGGAGCCAAGGCGTATTTACTTGCTGCGCAACTCCTTCAGCAGCGATCAAAGATCGTCACAACGGGATAAGAACTCACTTCATAGCTGACGGGCGTAGGGGTCTTGTCCATGGCCGCCTTCAGATCGTTCGCGGGTACGGTACGTAAGCATTGGAGAACGTCCGTCGCGTTCGCGCATCCGGTGTCGTGAGCAATCGCATCGAAGGTGTCCTGAAGTTCTGATTCGTCAACTACGCCGAGAAAAGCCGCAGCTCCCGATTCCATAAAGCCCGCGCGGAAGAGCCCTTCGGGGTCTCCTCCATTAATCATCATGTGCAGCGCGACGGAGACCGCCCCCGCGCTTTCTCCCCATCTGGCCGTCCAACAAGATCACTTAGCGTGCGAACGTGAGAGAGCAAGTGTCACACACATACATCGTCACTTTCGTCGGGTCACCGCCGAACGCTGAGATATACTTCTGAACCCAGCGCAAGGCCTCGCGTTCTGCAACAACATGGATGAGCATCAAAGAGGTATTTGCAGCCCTGTAGACGTACGATCGTGCAAGCCGAGGTTGGCCATACCAGCGTCCTTCACTTCTTTGCCACCCAGGAATCCAAACGCTGTACGCTAATTCAGGAATGTTGTCTACCGTCTCAAGTTGTCACTTCAGCCACTCACCACTAAGCCTGCGCAGAGGGACGAATGTCACAAGCTTATCATCACGGCAGACAAGTCGCATGTAGCTCACCTGTAGTTCATGGAGACGTAGACGATGGGATGTCCGATCGCAACCGACCTAGCGACAACGACCTCCCCTGGTTGCCTGCAAGCAGCACAACGATTAGCACATTTGACCTTTGCGGCGCAGTATGACGACGTACACAGCGTTCGAACCGACCTGAAACCCCCCTCCGAATATCCACTATCGAGCAGTCAGCCGTCTTGAGCACGTGTGACAGATGCGCGGATGCGTACCACCGCAACTGGAAGCCTCTTGGCACCCGGAGTGATGTCCGCCGGCACGATCACGTTCAAATTCAAACCTGCAATGCCCGTTGTAACGTTTGAGCAAGGACATCGGAAGTCCACGTACAGTCTTCGCCTTGGGGTACATCAGGAACCTGAGATATCGCCTTCAGATATTCTCCTACGGCGGCGGGTACAGTGCTTGGTAACGACAAGGCGGGGAACGTTTGCTGGATGCACTGCGTCCCAAACACAGTCGCGTTGATGGTACCGTTGAATGAACGGACAGGCTGCGGCAGACGGAGGCGAAGATCGCCAACCCTGTAAGGTACTGAATGTCAGAACTGGACCACTCCGCTTGGGGAAGAGCTGCATGGTGGACAACGTACGGAGGTTGGGCGTACGGGATCCCTAGGTATTGAATCACCTTCCCGTTCGGCTTCCCGATAACGGTCGCATTGTCGAGAGTGACTGTTGGGAATGACGCCAACTGCGTCGGCGACGCCAGCGCATGGATCGTGATTGCAGCAAGACAGGCAAAGAATGCTAGGGATCCCATTGCGAGTCGCTTAGCCACAAGTTGCACTTGGCCAAACAATTCTAGTACCTCTTATATACTCGTCGGCGGCGCTTTCCTGTGCTGGCTCATCATACGAGGCGTAAGCTAGATAATCTCCGCGTATTGGCAGTGCGAGGGCACGTAGTTGTTGCCAAGACCTGTGTATACGCCATAAATCGCAAATTCAAAGGCTGACAAAGGGATGTTCTCCGTGCGCTTGCCTAGTGAATGACGTTCCCAATATCAGCAAGAATTGTTGCCATTGACAAACATGGGTCCGCAACGGTGCAATATAAAAAAACTCGCCTATTTCCGAGGCGTGTCGCGAGGACTCGGGATTTCCGCACGTGTACCCCTGGCCCTCAGGGAACCCTTGCACTCAGGGATGTTGTCATACTCCGGTCGGGGAAGCTTCTAATCGATGTAATGTGTATGACGCAGGACATAGGAGGTCACTGGCGCCCTGCGTGGTAGACTTGTTTCCACGCATTCGCGAGCTTCGCAACTGTCCTGCGTGAGAACTGTCCAAGATCGATTCACAACATCCGATACTATGTTCTTTAGCGCTCCGAGCCCAGGGAAGTGTTGTAGAGAGGAGACGGAGAACGTATGGAACCGAGACTCCATAACTGCGTGCGCGCTCCGACCCCTCGAGCGGGAGCGCTTCTAGAGGAGGGGGAGACGGAGGGTAGATGGTGGTTGACGTCTATAGGAGGGACGCGGAACCGCCGGGACACATCGCGGGGTCCGGATTCGGACTCACAATTCTAGCGGGAGTTCCCATGCTGCACCAGCACTAACACGAGTTCGGATCTACGCATGCGAGCCGGAACCAACAGGACTTTATATAGGCGAAATGTTCAACGTGGTGAAGCTGGGCTACGGGGGAATCGTGGTCACCGAGTGCCTGAGGCAGCAACTTGATGACTAGGTGCAATCTGAGAGCGGATGGTGGGCCAATGAGTCAGTGGCGACGAGGTGGAGTACACAGGTAGTGTCCATACCTACGGAGACTTTGTATAGCACAAAGCGTCCAACACCATGGTGTTCCTATCACCGCCTTTGGAAATATCCTCAAAAGCCATATAGAGAAAGCCCATCCGAGGGTGAGCAGTCCCAAGGAGGAGTGTTCGCAAGACAGACGTATGGGACATCGTGTGCTGGATGCGTACGTACGCGTCTAGATTCCCGCAATCGACCAAAGTCCCATAGCCTAGCGTGTCACGTAACGGCGTGGACTGGGACCTGGCAGAGTAGTTGGACTCCACCAGGCGATCTGGCACGACAGATAGCGCGTCAGCAAAACCCTTGGCGCAGACCTTATAGCGAGGGTACGAAGTATAAGTAGACAGCTTGTTCACGATGATAGGGGCAGATGGACAACTTCACAACGCCTCATCATAGACCGTGCACGTATTTCGCAACCCGGAGAGCGTGGAAAGCACAGCAACATCTTTATCTATTGTATACCTCAAGCTGAGGCAAATGACTCATATAGTGTACGGCAACTCACCTGACGTCTCGCAATGCTATGAGCAGCTAGCCTGCGGGGTGGCTCCAGGTAGAACCCTAAGGGCGAACACGATGAAATTGAGGTTTAGAGCGAGCGTCTGGAGTTGCTCGAGCTAAACTTTCGGCATGGGCTGCCTAAGCGAAGGTTTCCAGCGATGCCTGACATGAGCATGTCGACGACATCTGCACGCGCGTCTCGCAAGGACGACTGCAAGAGGTGCACGGTGGAGGTCTGGAAGACGAATGACAGTACTCGGATACAAGGTGATTGCAAGGAGGCCGACGCCTATACCATCTGCCAAGGGGGCCGCCGATGGTGTGTTGTGGTGTGCTGCTGAACAAGCACGGATCGGGAAGGTTGGGTCAAACGGCCTCCTCTGCGGTTCGAAAGTTCCCGAGAATGTGGGATGAAGAGATAAACACGCAATCGTGAGTAGTCATTGCCTCAGATGACCAAGGTCCAGACCAGAGTGCTTGCGGTAAACTTGTAGACCAGGCGTTGAGCAGATAAGTCCGTTAACCAGAGGAGGGGGATGAGACGTTGAAAGAGGAGGAGAGGCTTGTCGTCGTCCGAGGCGGCGAGGACGACGCAAAAGACGACGTTCGGGGGCCAGATCATAGCCGCGCGTCGGCCGAAGGGCGTATCACGTGGAATGACGAGGGCGATTACATCATTATCGGTGAGCGGGCGCCTGCCTGATCTGCAGACGATGAGGAGGCGATAAATACTTAACATTCGCTGCGACGCGCAAGCCCTCCTTCTCCCAGTCTCCCATCCCACACACTCGAAACAACATGGCCCACGTTCTCCCCGACCTCCCCTACGCCTACGATGCTCTCGAGCCCTTCATCTCGAAGCAGATCATGGAGCTGCACCACAAGAAGCACCACCAAACCTACGTGAACTCGCTCAATGCCGCTGAGCAGGCCTACGCCAAGGCTTCCACTCCCAAGGAGCGCATTGCTCTCCAGGCTGCTCTCAAGTTCAACGGTGGAGGTGAGTGATCGAATCGGGCCGCCCCGGACGGTTGCGAAGACGCGAGAGGATTGCTGATCGCCCGTTTTGGCTGCTACCCATAGGTCACATCAACCACTCCCTCTTCTGGAAGAACCTCGCGCCCTCCTCCTCAGAGGGCAAGGGCAACGGTGGTGTTCTCCGCGACGGCCCGTTGAAGCAGGCTATCGAGAAGACCTGGGGCTCCTTCGACAACTTCAAGAAGGAGTTCAACGCGACGACTGCTGCCATTCAGGGCTCTGGCTGGGGATGGCTCGTAAGTTCCCTCCGCGGTGGGGACTTCTCGCGCGCATACTCACGTTCGCTGTGCTAGGGCTACAACCCCGCGACCAAGGTCATCGAGATCACGACCACGGCGAACCAGGACCCGCTCCTCACCCACGTCCCCATCATCGGTGTCGATATCTGGGAGCACGCGTTCTACCTCCAGTACCTTAACGTCAAGGCTGATGTACGTTCACCGTATGCTGTGTTTCGAGGCTCATAGCTGACCGTATTACAATAGTACCTCAACGCTATCTGGAACGTCATCAACTTCGACGAGGCTGAGAAGCGCTTCCTCGAGGCTCAGTCCGGTGCCAAGCTCTAGATGTCGACCAGACGTCTAGTCAGTTAGGTACACGCGATCTTGGTCGGCGAAGTTACATTCAAGTAAAACTGTACGAGTGGATGGAAGCGTTCAGTGCATGTGTATATTAGTGCAATGATGCTGCAGGTCGATGTCGGTGCCATACGTCGAAGATGCGCATGAAGTTTTGTATTTTCCATTATCCGCCATGAGAAGGAACCTGCGGCCAGTATGTCAGATGGTCCGCGATCGGTAATTGCCGCCGAAGGGTCCGTAGCCTCGTGTTGGTGCATGCTGTTTCCCCGATTGGCACAGCAAGCCAATTCGCAGGCAGTGTCGACATGTCTCTCTCCGTCCCTCCTCAACCTCGTGTACGCTACAGACGACATCTGGTCATGCGGGGAGTATTCCAGAGTATTCCTCGATCCTCCCCCATCGGGCCATCGCTCATCAAACATCTGCCACGGTAGACGTCCCACGACGGTTCCGGCGGAGCTAGTCAAGCCTTCGCTGATTTACGTTACGACTGTGGTCAGTCGAGCTGTAAGTACTTCCGCCACCCATCATCGAAACTCCCACCTCATGCTCGATCGCTTCACAGATGCCTTGGAGAAGTCTCTCCTCGTGATGTGTGGACTTGACGTTGATCTCTTCCATCACTCCGCGACCTTCTACTCTGGGTGATTGGTGGATTATTGCATCCACGCCGGTTGGCCATACACCTCTCACGACGAGTCAAATTCGCCGACAGGGACGTGCGAGTGCTGTCACTTGTGCTATAAGGGTGGGCTCTGTGACGCCGCGAAGGTGAGTGTTCGTGTTGCAGAGAGTGGTTCGCTCACAGCGGATGGACGCAGGATGTGATCCCAGGGAGGGTCGTGATCAAACTCGCCACAACGATATGATATTCGAATTCCCTCAATGTACGCATGCCGTTCCCATTCCTATGGATCTGTGCATTATCGGTTCCTTGGATTCAGGAAAGAGGCCCCATGTGGGAACGGGGGTAGGGGGTAAACGTTACTAAGGCCGGTCGAGGAGCGAAGACCGCGTTGCCCCATCTCCGTTTCTCCCACTTCATTGTGTGGTCTTTTGCTGCTCTTTGGGCGCATTCTCTCGGTGTACCTTCCTGGGCGCGGCCGCTCGCTCCTCCTTGGGCGCAACCTCTCGTTCCTTCTAAGCCTTCTGTCTTTTCTTGTGGGTTTGGAACTCCGAAGTCTACAATACCTTGCTGCACTTACGCTGGCACGGTCTTCATCCTTGGTGGACGACCGGTCGGGTAGCGTGATACTAGGCGGATCGACTTCCGAGTGAGTGTGCACTTTGTGATCTGCTGTCTGCCGATCCCTAAACGATATCTATAGCTATGCATCTTCTCAATGGACGTGCATTCGGGCCATGGGGAGGAGGGTTCGGTCGTCCCTTCGGATGGCCTGGAACGGAGTTCGGCCAGACGTCTACCTCTACAGCGAAGACTACTGCAGTTCAAACGCCAACACAAACAGCCACTATCACTTCTGTGACAGCCATCACCTCTATAACGTCGGCCACTGTCGTCACTACTGTTATACAACCTCTACCAGCCAGTCCTACCCCCCCTTCCTCGACATCATCAACAGAGAGTCATAACGATTCAACATCTTCCACCACATTATCAAGTATTCCGTCATCCGTACATGCGACTTCCAATGCAGACCATGCTCCCAGTACCACATTGTCCTCGGCGTACTCCACTAGCGGAACGGTTATATACTTCACACTGCCCGGCTCGATTATCACGCTCGCACCGACATACACTGGCACCCCGCAAGCCGCGCCATCTCTACAGGGCAGCAGCGCAGTCGCGCGCTCACAAGGACTGAACAACTCGCAGATTGCAGCCGTATGCGTAGCATGCGTGGCCATATTCGCGCTCTCGGCTTTGCTATGGCTTGTCGTAAAGAGACGGAGACGGGCGGCAGGGGCACATAGGCTTTCGAGCCATTACGAGAGCGACCGCGAGTCGGGAGTACGCTGTAAGTACCATTCTGCCTGAGGATTTGCTCATGTGCAGTACTGATGGTATCGATTTGCAGCCCCGACGACGACACTGTCGAGCGGGATGGTCGAAGTCTCGTCCTCGCACCGGCTCACGGTCCCCGATGCGACAGTCGCATACAACGCCCACCCTCGCGATGCGCTCCTCAGCGCTGGTGCATCCGTCCGGTCAAGTCGCTTGCCCGCCTACCGCGAAGAGATCGGACCGATCGCCCCAGAGGCTGGCGCGACCAGGACCCCGAGCCAAGACGAGCACGGCTACCCGCGGGACACGAAGCCCCCCTCCCCATCCGCCCCGTCGCCCACGCCCCCATCTGACGAGCAACCGTCAGCGACGCCAAACTCGTCCACGTTCCTCCTCTCGCCCATGATGGGCCAGTTCACCCTGAACGCTATACCCACCCTAACGCCACTGGCGCCAATCGCCGAGCCGCATTCCTACATGGACGCGAACGGACATACACCGGGTGTGCTGAGCCCAGCTGCGGCGACGGCGGGGACGACGCGCACGCCGTACTGGTGGGACCCGCCGCCAAGCTCCGAGTACCTCCCGCCGCCGTCGAGGCGGACGACGTTCCGGTCGTCCCGGTTTGGAGGTCGGAGTATATATGAGGGCACGACGGGTGCGGCCGCAGGTGTAGAGGCGGAGCAGGTGCCGCTGCCGATACCGAACCCGGAGATATTTGGGTTGCCGTCGCCGCCATATGTGTGGCCGCAGGCTGGGGATGGAGATAGGCGGAGCGAGATCAGTTTGAATGCGCCCCCTCCTTCGTATAGTCCCAGAGACTAGGAGCAAGGGCCCGGGTATGCTTGACTTACTGACAACTATTCATATTATAGGATGTACTCAACCAGAGGTCTGGAGGTCTCGGGGGAAGATGTGTATGCTCGTACAGTGTACGTTTTATCGTGCATCTTAACTTGTAGTGTAAACGCGCCAGGTGTTGCTTGGGGATCGAACCTGCGACCGGTTACCGGCCCGGTACGCCGGCGGTGAGGAAGTGACGGCTATTAGCGGCCATTCCCAGCTCGAGCCGACCACGGACCACAACATGGCTCAGACAACGACGACCAGGAGCGCGACAGCGTCGTTCGCGCCGTCGTTGTCGCCACTGTCAAACTGTGCAGCTGTCTCCCGGAAGAGGTTGCTGCTCTGCTGCGGTCTTATTCTCAGCGTTCTTCTGCTTCTGAGACATGGCCATCCAATCTGCGAACTGTCATGATAGATCAAGTTCGGCCTTCTAATGTCGTACCTTCGTCCCAGGCTCGCAAGGTGAGTTTGCGATTTATTGGACAAGAGTCATGGAGCGTCGCCGTTTGTACATGCTGTGCTGCCAGACGATCCTTATGCTAGGGTGGAAACTCCATTCATTCCACCTGTCCGCGTGCTCTATGGGACGTCGAGCGTCGAGACTGTCGCAGATGAGCACATGAGAAGATTTGGAAGACTTCCATACGTACTGTATCACCGGTAAGGTAGTGTCAATGCTTGCGTTCTTAACTCCGGCCATCGACTTCGCGCATCGATGCTTGGTTCCCGAGTCAGTGCTTACTCTCGCGCTCACAGCCTTCAGACATGACCTACGTATCATTGTGAGTGCTTACATAGTGTGCTTGCAGAAGGAGAGCAGAACAGACTGCCTCACACTCTGATTCGCCTCCTTTAGCCTCTCCGACAGGTATCCAACTTGATATGGCCCAACCCCCCTCTCATCAAGAGATTTCTACTACGCTCAATCTTTCCGGGAATGGGGACACGAAGGGGGATGGAGGAAGTAGAGGTACGCGGCCACCCAAGCATTCTCTGATGTTTGCTGAAGGTATATATCGGTAGGAAAGGGAAAGTTTGGCGATTGTGGAGATAAGAGTTGGGAGTCCTGGCTCCCGCCCCCATTCCGACATAGCAGCTGCAGCAAATTCGAATCCACGACCGAGAGCAGCGATGGCTCTTCGCAGCCTACAACAAGTACACCTACTTCATCAACTACCAGCCGACAGAGCGTCGCTTCTACTACCTCCACATATTCAACCTCACATCTCCCTCCAACTTCGGTTTCGAGCTCCGTCACTACGACACCTAACACCCGTACGATCTTTCGGACCTCAAGCACAGTACGGATCTCCGTCACCACTGTCACTGCAAGTCCGTCGCCATCTCCCATCTCCTCAGCATCTGCGACGTCGTCTCCAACTCCAATACCTGTTTCTACGCTCAACTCTCGTCCACACATATCGGTAGGTGCTATCCTTGGGATCGTGGTTACCGCGCTAGCAGTCGCTGGGATTTGCATCGGCATCTGCTTGTGGAGGAGGTCGCGAAACGCCAAAGCGGCGAGATGGAGTAAGCGCAGCTGCCATCCCATTTGTGCATTGATCTGAATGTCATGATCCCTCATGCAGCAAATCTGGTGCAGGCACCAAGCTCCAGGCAGCCCTCAACGTCGGCCTCAGCGGCGTCCTGGCTTGCCCGGCTTTCACCTAACACAAGAAGGCTACCCGCCTCACCTCCCCCTGCTTTCGCCAGTGTTCGACACGTCGATGGCTACGCGGAGAAAGAAACATACCCAGACGTACCTTTTGACGTCATGTCCATTACGAGCGACTCCCAGCCATCTCTCACTGGGGGCGTCCGTCGGACGATAGACGGAGGCTACGTCTTGCCCTCGTCAATGTCATTCGTGTCAAATCCCGATCTCTCGAAATCGTCTTCTACTTGTCATCTTGTGGTGTCCAGACAGGATGTGGACTATGCTCCGGGGTGTACAGGAGACTACTGCGAGGACGACAAGGACTCTCCTACTCGTTTGTATACACATGAGCGATGAAGTTCGCTCGACTCAATGAGAACTTCATGGTCTCTGTATGGCCGCTTGCCGGGCATTCATACTGGATCAACACTCCTTTTGGTGCAAAACATCGCCCACACTCGCCTGTCTTTATTGTTATGCTTCTGAAGTTGATGAAACGTGAACTTGAGCTGATACTATTCTGAAACTTGGTTCTGGGATCTGGCGAACTGAATGTCAGTCGGCCGGTCCGAGAGCGGCGCGTTCCAGCGCTCCCGCGAATCAGCCGCGTCCCTCTGCGTCGCAACTTAACTGGCGACTGCGACTAAGCCGACCCAACCTTCTCTCAACGCAATCCTGCTTTGACTATCATTCGCACTCGTTGCTACCTTCTATGACGCGCCGCTCTGTTCATGTATGATGACGGCGACCAATCATACGAACTGTCAACTAGCGAGGATCGGACCAGTCACGAAGCGAACCTTCTAAGGTCTCTTCATCAACTTAGGCAACACCGGCACTTCCATCGGCCTCTGTCCATACAGTTACTTCCGTCTCCACGTCAGCTCAAACCTCCATTACAACTATCATTATAGGGCGGCCGCACTACTCTACCCCATCCGAACCATAAGCACCTCCCTCGCGACCATCTGTTATCTACTACGCTGATCTCCGGTTCACCTGGACCACCCAACGCCGAACGCCGAACGGTGCCATTGTCGGGATTATCATTGGTGTACTTGCGGCCGTGGTGGCTCTTTTCATCACTGTATGGAAGCTGACGCAAATCCGACAATCACGACAGACAGAAGCAGCGACCGTTATCAAGGTTGTATCCGCCGGTTCCGAGCTGGAGCCTGAGGTGACCGGGGAAGTTCCAACAGCGATATACGACTTCAGTTTTGGAACGCCGTTGTATACATGTCACTCTCCCTCCCGGAACGACTACGAATACTTCACAGACCCATAGAAATATTTACACATCGCCTTTGTTCGTAGATGTCATAACGACTTTAGCGAATGGTCCCGTTTCCAGACACAGCGCAAACTACCACTGGTACGGCGGCGGCATGTGCAATGTCAATCGCGACGGCCGGTGGAGTGCGTCGTCCGCGAGGGCGCCAGGGGGTCCCCCGGCGAGTCGCACTCCCCCATCGAGCTCGTACACGAACTCTGCGCTAGTGTCGCCGCTTGTGTCACTTGTCCCCGATGCAAGGGACCCGCCCGGCACCTTGGGGACCCCGGGATGAACTTCGGGGGCGGAGTCTGCACTGGTGCGTGCGTGCATCACGTCTCGATGACTGACAGAGAGAGGCCTCTCGGATGGAAGGATATCAATCTTTCCTGGGACGGGAAGAGCAGGAACGTGAGGCGGTGTGGTATCTGACGTGTGATGTGATGACCCGTCGATAACGGCGTGTGAGGCACCCTGGTCCACTGTGGCAACAGAGTGGGTGAGGTGGACGTTCCCATCCTCGATGTCGTCCTTGACATCTACTTCCGATGTGCAGGTGATGGAATTTCGTTCTGCGGTTACTGATACACCACGGCAGAGTCAACAAAAATGGTTCGTGCATCAAGAAGAGTATATGTAGGAACAAACCTTCAGAGTCCTTTATGATGGTCGAGGAGACACCGGGCATTGAGCGTCGCTTCCTGCGCTTGTAGCAACAGAAGAGAAGACTGGCAGTGAGGAGAAACAGGCTCCCGAGACAGGCTGCGACGATGATGTACGGAGTGAGTGGTGTGTGGTGGCCAATAGCTTGAGGGGCAGCTGCGAGGGGAGAAGACGGTGAGGACAAAGACAGCGTTGAGATGGATACAATAGTCTCGGTGGTATCTGAGCCTGCAGCCGTTGTCCTGATAGTTTGCGAGGAGGAATGCGCCTGAGGCAGAGAGTGGGATGTATCAGGGGAGTTACTGAGTGTAGTAGTCGAGGAGCTTGATGCGGAGGCGGAGGACATTGTTGATTGTACAAACGTACTGACATCATTCCCAGTCGACTGGAGGGATAGCGTTGAGCTCAGACTTGGCGGAGAGGGGGGAAGAGGGGGACTGGGGGTGCGGTCAACAGACGTCGTGGAGGTGCTGGTCGGTACCGCAGGAACCGTGATGATGCTGGTCTGAGAGAGGACGCCGCAGCTACTGTCCCCACTTCTTTGGACACGGATTCCGGGGCCTTTTGCTGTGACTCCATTGTCGTCCGTGATCATGAAGCGGTAAGTTGCCCGGGCTGGCACATTCGCAACCCATCGTATCTCGTCGTTGCGATTATTGACGCCTGTCCACGTTTGGATAGGAATTTGGTTGGGGTCATCGGCATTGAAGACGACTAGGTCAAACGGTGCGACGCCGCCTTCCCACCAAACCCAGGTAAAGTCGCACTGTCCAAGCGTGTAGTCATCGGAGTCAAGATCAATCGAGTAACGGCCGAGTCTTGTACTAGCACTCCTGGAGACAGATAGCCATGGAGCAAGACAAATCGCGACTCCAGCCCAGTGCATTCTGGTATGGTACTAAGTAGTGTGAGTCGCCTTGGGAGATTGCGAGGACCGAAGACACGTACCGGGCTATGGCGACAGCATACTCCACGTTCCCGTGAACGGCAACTCGCTCGCTATTTAGATGTGGAGAGAGCGTGGCGATGCCTGAGAGCCGGACAGAAGACATGTCAGAGTCCCACAATCCAGCCTGCGGAACTTACGGAAACGAGTTGCTCTGTATAGTGTACCGAGTTGCCTTGCAAGAAGTCAGAAGCACAAAAAGCTTGGCGGGAATTTAGCGACGTTACTGGCCACTTACAACCATCGCTAATTGATCAGCAAAGATGCAGTTCGAGGCCGAGCGAAACCGGACATGTCACTTGCTGTCTAATTCTAAGAATGGGAGGAAGTTGATGATGAGAGAGAGGGCCGTGGTGAGCCGATTCTTCATGTCAGGCTGGGACTGCCGCAGTGTGTTCTGTGGATTGAGTTTGCGCTAGAACGTCTGCTGCTTCTGTACATGTATTGGCAGCACCCGCCGGGCAACCCACGGGTGATAGTAGGCGCCATGGAATGGCGTCGCCCAGGCAGAGCTCTGACCTTCCACTGGGTACCAGTCTGCTCTCACTCAGTAGTCACTAGTCAGAGTCATACATCATGCCTGTCTTCGGTGTCGAGGTACCGCCTCGCCATTGCGGGCGAGCGGATCGTCGGCGGATGATACGGATGTCGGAGTATCGATGGTTCCTCCAATCACAGCTGTTGCCGAAATTCATGTCCGCACGGCGCGCGCGCGCTTTCGACGCGCGAAAATCGAGAACACAAGAAAAATCGCTCGAGGCTCGAAATCCCCTCGCAGTCTCAAAGAAATCACCTAAAATGTTGGTCTCAGTGCTCCTAATAATGTGCGAGCTCTTCGCAATGTCGCAGATAGTCTGGTTGTCGAGATGTGTGAACCATGTCACACGGAGAGAGTAGTTCACCTATTACGTCAGTTCCCGCAGTAACGCAACGCATGATAGCTCGAAAACAATACCCTACGTTTGATATTGCATTGGTGTAATTGCATACAAAGCTTCAGATTTTTCCTGGTCGCCCTCGACAAAAAGCAAGGATGTCGCCTCTTAGATACACTAGGCGCCCGGGCAGTGTTCCTCAGATTGTTCTTCCTGGACGAGTACTCCGAGATTATAATCTAGAATCACCGTCGTTTGTAATACCAAAGGGTACTACTCAATGTCATTCACGGTTCATGGGCATGTCACGCTGATGTACGGACAGAAACAGTGAGATCGCCACAATATGAGCTGGCTCATGTATCGCAACGACCAGGCTATCTGCGACATTGCGAAAAGTTCGTACACTGTTAGGAGCACTGAGACCAACATTTTAGGTGATTTCGTTGAGACTGCGAGGGGATTTCGAGCCTCGAGCGATTTTTCTTGTGTTCTCGATTTTCGCGCGTCGAAAGCGCGCGCGCGCCGTGCGGACATGAATTTCGGCAACAGCTGCAGTCAAATCGGCGCTTGAACCTGAGCATACCGCCGCACCTCCATGCATCACGAACAGCAAACGTCATGCATCGTCTACAATGCACGGATCCAAGCCACAGCCCGCTGTCGTTTGTGCTTGGACGCCGTTTGTACTGGTGAGTCCTGTATGCAGGCACAGAGGTACTCTACGGCCCGTTCCGAGGAATGAACTGGAGGAAACGCGATTAACGAACATAGACACTGTCTGCCTCATGATGCATGGACTTGTCGGACAGTTGCACATGCCACTCCCCATACCTCGGCTGACTGCGAAACCTCTATGTAGATATAATGGATCGTCCCTCAACTTTTGCGCACCCATGATGTTGGCCTCCTATTCCTCATATCTCCGCACCCATGGCCATTCTCCCCCAACATGTCACTCCCCGACATTCCTACTCAGTACATCAGCAACGGGGCGAACTCTTACTTGAGGATGTCAGTGCCATGCCCTTGAAACCTGGTATGGTAGTCAGTGCACCCCACGGCTTGTTACCAGCTGACAATTTCAGCGCAAACAGGGGACGGCGTCGTTGAACTACGGCTACGAGAATTCCTCTCCATACCTAGTAGCTCTTGTGACCCTTCGGGGTTGCTATGCGGAGCTTGCAGTGGGAACGAGTGTCTCAGCGTACCGACAACTATTCCTACAATTGGTGGCCCTAAAACGAACGGCATACAAGAGCCTACAGTGCAGTCTACCACCAGCGTTGCTCTGCCGATGGAGACACCAGAGACGCCTCTCACCAGCACTCAATCTGCCGATTTGACGTCGCCTCCTGATGCAAACTCGCAGGATGCCTCGAGCACTTCCTTTTTCACTCCTACGTCCCAGGATACCATCCCATCGACAACATCTCACGCAGTTATACGTGTAACAGTCACTTCCACTGCTCCAGGCGCGGTTACGACGCAGACGCAGACGTTTTTGGTAACACCCACCACAAGCAGCACGTCCGAGTCGTCTCGCGTAGCCGCTTCTACGATCCCTTCAATGCATACCACCGTCATGCAATCTCCACGAAATCTGCCATTCACAATCGTAGCGGGCGCAGGTGCAGCTTTTATCGTAGCCCTTATAGTAGGTCTCATCTTTTGGTGGCGCTGGCGGAGGAAGAGAGGTACTCCGCCCGGAGAGTCAGCGAGCAACATGTCTGAAAGTGAGTACATTCATATCATCTTCTTTGAGGTCAGCTACGAATGATGCATACTTGTCCTCGCGGCAGTAGACAGCGAGAAGAGTAGCTACCACGAAGATTCGACAGGAATCCTGCACGAAGAAGGATCGATCTTTGACAGACCTCAAGCAGTGTCCTCCGGAAGCAATACGCATTTGATGAACGGGGCGACCTTCGTCGAGAGGCAAGTCCGTCGGACATCCGACTCCAGCATACAGCGCCTCGTTGAAGACCCTGCGACTCCTGCACCGCCTCCCGCGCCTCCGTCGCGTCCTTCCACTCCTCGACCACTTCCATTTCCGCCTTCCCTTCTATCTCCAGTCCTATCGGCGTCGTCGCCTCTTGCAGAAGCTCCTTTGACCCCGCTCGATGATCCAGCGGTGGCACCCCTACTATCCGATTTCCCATCTCCCCCTCGTCTCTCGCAGACAACCATGCAGTTCTCGTTCGACGAGAAAGCTAGGCTACGTGATTTCGCGGGTAGCTCCGAACAGGGCAACGCCGAGAGCGCTGCCGCTCAGACCCTGACTACCGAAGACGCCTCTCTTGTCCCCGTTGAGGAGGGTTCGGATTCGAGCTCGACCGACCTTTCTCAGGAGCCCTTTATGGATGTCCCGCCGTATGTGCGAGATAGTACATCGTCTCCAATCCCCGCTAGAGTCGAACGGAGCGAGTGGAGCACTGTCATGGGCATCACGGAGGAGGACGAGTCCCTGTCTCCGCCTCCTGCGTACTCCCGCGACTAGAACTCTTACGGGTCTCCTCTTCACCTCAACGAACGCCTTGTGCTCTTTTGATTCATGCACGTAGCTTTGACAACACTCCTTCGCTTCCTTCTCTTCCTCGCTCATTCATTCTACGTTATGTCTCCTATCTGAATCCGGGAACCATCCGAGACGCGGACGTTGTATTTTCCCCCAGCATAGCCGACCGCATGGAGCTTTCCAACGCACATCAGCTCTGCTCTGCGGTTGCTTCAAAGATACTCATAGCATATCTATTGCTCTTTAAGGCGGATGATGGACAAGATGTTGACCTTTGGCCGAACGATGGTAGTACGATAGCCTGACTTGGAACGCCTTGATGAGGTGGGACTGTCGGAGGCGTTTCAAAGTTTGACCGCAATGAGCGTTGACAGTTGCCATGCCCACATTGCCAGAGTGATCGTGAATGTACAGGAGCTATACATCCCTCACACCTCCATGCGGGCGAGTTTTTCCTAGCAGGTGACCAGCCACTCGAGAGCAACGCTGTTCATCGACACGCATCGATCGTGACCCGCATCATCTGCCATAACCTTTTCGACGCGGATACTATGAGAGTATTTAGGGTGAGTCGTCCATTCAGAACCCACCAAAATGTGGCAGCTCAAGATCACATGTTAAACAGTGTATCGCCAGCTATATGATGCTCTACATCACGTTCTCCTTATGCATAAGGAGTTCCGTAGCCAGACAACGCCCCTCTTCACTTGCCTCCCCTTCTGCTGCATACTCTCATGGACATTGCCATGTCTATCTTCTCGACTCACATTGAAATCATCGACGACGGAGACCCTCGTGTTATATTTAACGGTCCGAGAATCACGCTCGCAACGGAGAACGATAAAGACTTCAACAATACCACGACTATGTGTCCCCAATTTTCTCTCACGTTTGAAGGTACGCTTCACTTGAAATCTCAGTTCCAGCAAGCAAGCTGACTGATAGTCTTTCAGGCTCTTCTGTCAAAATCTTTGGGCGATTAGTACCGTTTGAGGATGCCTACGGCCATGTGACACTCACCGACTTCACCTCGGGGCCACTCCAAGATATGCAGGAGATATCGATTGCCACTGTCTCATATCAGTCACGGGCCCTATTATACGCGTCCCCCGTATTAGATTTCGGTCGATACATTGTTCAGGTGGATTCGGCCGAAGGGATATACCTCGACTTCTTCAACGTTACCACTATGGCCATTGAGCCACCGGCATACTACGACAGACATGCTACGACAGACACAACTACTGTAGTCATCAGCACGGTAGTGACAACAACGACAGAGAGCACGGAGACGACAACAACGGCAGACACCACGAGGACCACTGCGACTAGTCCCACGTCTTCGCCCATATCAAGTTGAGTCTTCAGATCGGTTGGGTTGGACGACGACGTGGCTGATTTGATAACTAGAAATCCCCGGGCCTATGAATCTAAGTCAAGAAAGTGCGCCAACGCCTAACTTCCCGATCGCAATAGTTATAGGCGTAGCATTCGCTGTGTTTGCGGGGATAGCTTTGGCGTCCTTGTTCATATCCCGGCTTCGAGCGTGGAAAACGAGGAAACGTTCTGCGTTGCCCTTAGCAAGCTCAATCAAACAACTCGGTATGCATGCGCGATGCACCTCATATTGGATTGCGCTCATGTCGCTCACAAGCACCTGGTCTCGCGGATACCATGGGCGACGGCCTGACCAAACAGCAGTCTATAACGTCTGTATCCGCAAGCAGTGACATCAATTCATCGAGGGGTGGAGTAGATTCATTGGAAAATTCTGCTGAATCTGCGAGTATTCGAGTGCACGCGCCGTCGTCCAACGTCTTCGTTGGAGGTGAGTGTTACCTTGTGTATCAAGATCTCCCGTTGACGAGCTCCGTGTTTGTGCCAGATACTGACCCAAATACCGAGAGGCAATCAGGAAGCGTATACGCGGCGAGCGTGTACAATATCGAAGAATCCCGCAGGAATCTTCGGAGACGGTATGTTCAGTTTGCCCTTTCTCAGTCAGTCACGACCTCACAAACCTACGATATTATCAACTCAGAGAGCTGTCACGCTCAAGAAATGACGTCAGGAAGCTACCGTCTAGTTCTGCTGAGTTGGTGCCGGAAGCCGGAAAAGTAGTCGCCTCACAGTGCATACCGACTACGCAGACGATATATCGGACTCGGATGTGACAGAAGCGAGCACATCCACAGTCCCTCCATCGTATTGCACCTCGTGGACACTTCCGCCGTCGTATCACACCATGTCGTCAGATCGTATGGACAACTCGCAGCCCCCTTCATCACCTGCACAGTCCCGGGCGGCCAGTTACTAGAGGTCTGAAAAGGTACTTCACTCGCTCTAGCTGTTGATGTCAATGATATGTAGTTCAGTAGTACCCTGAGTCAGGCAAACCTGTATATTTTGTGTACAAATAGCGTCACTGGCGGTTTCGTCGCAGGCCCGGGCGGTGACTGAGTCGGAATGCGGGGACTTGACTCGGAGTTCAATGAGGATGATCAAAGGATGATCAGCATTCGGGATCTTACATCTCCAAGCGTCACCTACCAACTGTGCGGTTCTCGTGCAGGCTACGAGTGCTCCTCTCTGTGCCTTTGACCTCCATGAATGCACAATGGTTCGGTGCTTGAACTGCTCTGCTGGTCTCTGAAGGTGGTTCGCCACTGGTCGTCTAGCAGCCGGGCCGGAGGTCCCCCGGCGAGTGACGTGACACTGTAACTCCGTCACGCTCTACTGCTTTGCTCTCGACGACGACGACATTCCCTTGCGCAACTCCCTGCTTCGCTACCAATCTAAGTTGTTCAGTGATAGAGCTCTACGTGTCTTCTTGCTTGCGAAATCTTCCACATCGATATTATGGCGGCGGGAGGATGGTCTGGATACGCAGGGGCTAGCAGCTACCTTCCAGCTCGGTAAGTCAACCTCTGTCCCTGTGCTACATCATAGGTTTCCTTTCCTCCTCGTCAACAAGACATGCGAATGGCTCTCCGAACCAAGTCACTGTGTGCTTTGGTACTCGCCGGTACAGGTCCCATCTGTCTATATCAATGGCCCGCGTGGGACCCCCTTCTCTTCATCGGCCGCGCAGTGTTCAACAAGTTACATTCAGCGCCACGACAACTCTTTCTATGTATTGGCATGTCTTCGAAGGACTGTGGCAGACCTCACGATATCCCCTCTTCTATATCTCCCTCATCGCTTGACTCCATTAGCTGCCTGTCGCGGTGCTATGGCCGACTCATCCAGCACACTCTTCAACAATCTGCCACTAGTGACGGCCTGCGCAGTCATCGGTGCTCTGTTCATAGGAGGCACGCTGTACATCTACTGCTTCAAGCGGAAGTACACATACACAGACTCTGACGATAAGGAGAAGTCCGGTGAGTACATCATCATCTTTGGACCCTTTCGTGTCTCATAGTATGGCTCGGATATACACAGGCGGTTTGAATCCATCCGATCCAGGCGCGAGCATCTCCAGGTCAGCGGCCGCGACGACGTCCAGCCAGCTTGAACACTTCCAACGGGGACCTCTCGCGGCGACGTTACCCCGAGGCATAGAAGAGCCGCTAGCACCTAATTGCGTCCCATCTGTACACCCTTCGTCATCACGACCGACCCATAGAGATAGTGTGGTGATAGAACAAGTCCCGGAGTCTCCATCGTCGCCGAGCGATCGCTCATTCTACCAAGACACCGAGTCGCAACGCACGGATCAATCGCGTTTCAGCGTCGTGGATCAAAGAGACAGTGGTGGAAGTTGGGCATCGGCCTCCGTACACTCTCCCACCGACGACGCAAGCATACGCGCACAACCAGACGCGGACATCCATGCATTGCAGGTCGTCAATGGTGCTAGGACAGAGAGTACCCGCGATCCGTCATCGCCGCCTCCTGCGTTCTCACCTCCATTGACGCCATCGACCTTCGATTACGATGATGATGGCCTCTCGCTCAAAACATCGTCTACCCTCCCGCCGTCCTATCGCACCCGGCATTCTGCCCCTGATCTCTCTCACCCACTGCCTCCCCTGCCAGGCCCCCAGGTCCCGGGCTCGCCACGCACTCCGCCTCCGTCCGCCTATTTCCAGCGTGGTCACAGGCTGTCTCAACACACGGAGTCTAACGCGACGAGACCTTCGGATAGACCCATAGCTGTGTCTGAAGGAGAGGAGGGTGTAGAGGCGCAGCGTTTGTGGGGGAACGACCGGCGGACGCGTCTTCGCCAGAAGAGGTCGCGAGATGGTGGCATACGTCTCGATGGAGGCCCATTGGGCATGTCCCCACCGCCGCCGCCTGATGATGGTACTAGTATGGACCTGGGATCCACGCGGCCGCCTTCTTATGCCGACGCAAGCTAGAGATGGTTCGGATGTATGGCTCAGTATGTCTTGCGTGTACCTTGGCACATGGGGAACGAGGACTGAATATATCGTCGAGCACAGGTCTATTCGCTTGTGTCTTTCATTCCAAGTGTGAACGGGGCGCACCACGGACTGCCTGTCTTCATGCTGAGCCGCGTTTGAGTTTCTACCTCTGCGACTTCGCTCCCTATGCGCAGGACCTGGCGAAATATCTATCTCGATCGAACGCGGAGAGACGGCCGAGGAGAGACATCCGGGCGGGCCGTGAAGATCATGGTCATTCTTCTCAAGATTCTGACTATCCTTATGACGATCATGACAACTCGGTTGGCTATGCGTCACACAACAAGAAGATGGATGAAGTCAAACATCGGGTCGTGTACGCAAAGGAGGGTACGCATCGCATTGCACCTCTGTTATCCCTCCGTATCTCACCAGCTCCCCACAACTCTCCCACAGGCAAGGGCGAATACTGAAAGCGGAACAAGGCGAGTGGGTGTTCTCCCCCAACGGTAAGATGGTCGCGGATACACCTCACGCCAATGACAGTGGCGCTCCTTCTCCGACTATCGCCACCGAAAGCTCATCCGCACACGAGTCTCGTTCCGACTCCCCGGACCTCGTCGATGGCAACCCTGCGTGGTCGCGTAAGGGGGCGACAACTGCGGCTGTGGACGTCGAAGGGTTCGCCGTAGCACCTACCAACTTCCAGATTCATCTTGTTGTACGAATCGCACGGCCCGAACCCGCAAGACGAAGATGACCTGCGGCATAACGGGATATGTGGGTTCGGGAAGCCTTGCGGGAGTAGCAGCGTTCGGCTTTTGACGCGCTTACACGTCCACGAATTATGGCAGGCAGACGAGTTCTCATGCAGCACAGAATGTACCCCTGATGTCTCAGAATATGAGTCGATAGACAAATGGGGACAGTATGGGTAACCCATATCCGCCAAGGTTCATGAGTCTTGACACCCCTGATGCAAACCCTGCGGATATGCTGTAGGCGCACACAATGGGCGCGCACCAAAACGACGCTGCGGTCGGCGTCTCGCGGATGCTGCTCAATTGAAGCATCTTCCTACATCGCAGCGCAGCGAGTCAGAGGTGACTCGTACTCGTATCCGGTATGTTCTCCCTTCATCTCCCTCAGATACAAGGCCAAGAAGAGCACGATCATTGAGCGCTCCGAGCACAGGTTCACCGCGCTTGCCCTTTACGTTCTCCTCCATGATAGCATCTGTCCAATAAATTGGGCGGCGTCCACTTGAACCTGTTTCGGCTGAGCTGTGCAACACTGACGCTCCTTTCTTGTTTGTGAAGGACAGGGAAGCATACAAGCGTCTCGATGCGATGCAGACCGGCGGTTTGGTGACGAAAATACACCGACGCATTCCCTACATATGGCCACGTCAAGGCGTACACGGTCTCCCCACACTGCTGTTCACTTTGACATTCGACCTTTTCCTTCTTTGCCCGGCGCACTGTTGTCATGAGCCTCGTCTACCAAATCTGCATCGAGGTCGGGCTGGTCCTCGTCGTCGTTGCCGTCGTCTCGTACATCTACTGGCGCCAACGGCAGCAGGTGAAGCAACTCCAAGCCAGTGCAAAACTTGGATACGATGGTGCGCACACATCATCGCTTATCATATCTGACATCGCGTTGAGATACTGTTACGCAGACGACTACTCTATGTACAGCAGAGATCGCTCATGGGGGCGCTATTCTACGGAGGACCTAGAGAGCGTGGTGACCTCGGACGAGGCCCGGACGCGCTGCCACCCCATCATGCAGGCACCGCCAGCGCATCTTCGGCGCTCCGAGGACGACAGGACGGAACATATCTATATGAGACCTGTTGACGTCCTCCCCAGAGTGTCGCCCATGAACCCGGTGGTTCCGGTCCCAACCCCCGCTGTAACGCACACACGGCGAACGTCCACAATGTCGTCTCGCTGAGAGACGGAGAGCATGCCGGTCCTTGAAAGGCAGCGTAGCGCCTCCTCCTGCGGACCTGTCTTCCTTGCGCAACATATTCACACTTCTCCGACGCCCTTCACGCGACTACCACCATCCTCCTTGCACTTTTGCTCCCATCTCCTCCTCGATCAATCCATCTCGAGGCACGAACGAAGGCACGAGCCCCATCAGACCCATCTTCTGAGTCTTCCTCGTGGACGCATCTCCGGAAAGAACATCGGTGTATCCGGAGACGAGCAAGGCGCATGAGGTGGTAGGGAAGGAATGGTCAGGTCTGGACATGACGTGGAAGGGCGTGTTGGACGGATGTCATCTCCAATCTTGATGAAGTTGACCCAAGTATCTATGCGTACTATTGTAACTCCCGCGACTGTCGTATCCCGAGGGTTCCAGTCGGATTAAGTTCAAGCCTCGTATCATATTGACTCTAATGTATCTACATACAAACGTATTCTGTGCACCGTAGGGATGGGCACCGTAATATCATTACCTCCGAAGCAGGCGAGATAGGTTGGGATAGAGGAGGAACTCGCAAGGTCGCAGTTGGGCCTGAAGGTCACCGTCTCCTTGCGTAACTCGCACATACGTTCGACGGCTTTACTACGATGATCAGCCCATCCAGCACATTGCACTACAGGACGAGATACTGACGACAGTACCTGTGACTCTCAGAGAGAAACTGTCGGGACGCCGTAACACATCCTCGTATCCACATCATATCGAAGCGCGCCGCCAGATTCCATCGCTTCTTACGACTCCACTACGACACTTCGAAACAGTTGGCCGGCGGCGCAGTCTCTATACCAGCTTGATGCTCTCTCCATACCCACGAGCGATAACTAGGGGCAAGGGCTGGTCCCTAGATGATTGGGAATGCAGGGCTGTTCCCCATTCTTCGCTGCGCCACCTCCAATCCTCTCCTTATTATTGAGTTCGTCGTTTTCGAAACTTCCGTTCCTCGCTCCACCATGAGCTGCCTGGACTCCAAACTCATCTATGTGATGGTGGGAGAGACGTTCATCGTCGTCGTCCTTCTCGCTCTAGTGCTATTCCAATGGGTGTACGCTCGACGATGTCGCAAAGCGGAGGAACGACGCCTTCGTGCAAAACAGCTCGAGAGCACTGCTAGTACGTGGTTACATTAAATGTTACGACATCGCCTCGTCTGACTCGCTTCTACAGGTCAGAATAGGGTGGACGACTCGCATGGTCAATTGGCAGCGCAGTACTACTATGGTCGAAATGCCGGGCCTTTGACACCCAATACGACCATATCTGCTGCGTCAACGCAGCCTCTCCTCTCCTCCAGGTTTACGGAGCTCATAGACGATCCGAACGACTTCCAAGCTTTCCCCACATACGAAGCGTACTACAGGGCGATGAGCTCGAGAGCGGCTTCAATCATAGGGCCGTCGTCGAACTCGCCGCCGCACTCGAGTACACTCCTTCCGCCACCGTTTCCGGCTCACCTCCGTTCGACGGAGATATCTCGAGTCACAATCTCCACCCTGCTCGACGACTACGCCGAGCCGGGTGAAGCTCATGTCGAGAGCTATTCTGAAGGTGCCATGGACGATAAAGCCGGTGCAAGGCCTGCGTCCCCTGCCGCCACAGTGACATCTTCTGAGTCCGACGGCGCAAGCGGACATTCTGCGAAGACCGCCACATCTACCCTTCCACCATCGTACCGCCTGCGTCGATCCATCCCCGTCCCGCCAGCGCTGCCGTTCCCCGTCCCTCCTCTTCCTGCCACTCCTCTCGAAGAGAGCACCAACATCAACAACGCACCTTTATCTCCTCCTGCATCCCAAAGGCATCGCTCTACGCGACGGCAGCAAGCGCCGCCACCACTTGAAGAGATATCCAGAGGATACGAGGAAAGTTGGGACAATACGGGAGCCTTGCTGGTGACCTCGGGGTATGCAGATGACGACGGACCATGCCTTGACGGTTCACCAAAGTCGCTGAGGTATCCGAAGAAGTCGGTCGACGGAGGAGTCCGTCTCGCTGGCGGTCCGTTGGGATTGGCGTATCCTCCGATGATAGGTGCTGCTGAAGGTGCCGCCACTCGATCCGGGGCACTCGCAAAGCAGCCGCCGTCCTATTCCCATTCTTAAGTCTGCTGCGGACGAGACAGCGTACGAGAACGATACAGTGCCTGGGATCAGAACTTGGTTTGCGTTGAGCGCACCGTTGGAACCATTGACGTTATATTTCAGTACTCACTTGTTTTGCATATGAACATATGCATTCCACAGTTGTTTCGAAAGTTCTCAATGCTCCGCTAGCTCTCTAAGAGACAACTGAACAGACTGAGATCATGGTGATGGTGAGAAGAGATCCTGGGCGCAGGAGAACAACTAGTACGGGCGTGACTGTGGATCTGAGGCTGCTGGTACTGCTGAGTCAGCCGCACATTGAGTGCCTGGTTCGGACGCTGGTGACGTCCCACTACGAGCTGACTAAGAGTACAAAGTACTTACTGAGTGACTATCCGTAACGATTTGGATACAACTTTTGCTAGATGGCGGGCCGTGAAAAGTGTGACAGCCCCACCGTGAGATGGGCGTGATGTCTTCCGTAACGCTCAAGCGCACACGTTTAGATACCAACTTTCTAGATCTAGAGCCACGTCCGACAGGCCTCATTGCCTCAGCGCATCATGCGCTTTCTCCCATAACGAGTAGGTACGGGATGTGGAGAGTGGAGCAAGACGATCTAAGCGAGGTTTAGAAACCGTTTAGAAATTTGGAAAGGGGGGGTACCCCCCTTTCCAAATCTCGAGGTTTAGAACAGGTGGGGCTCGTTTGGAAGAGACATCGGACTTTGAAATTGTCACGCTCGAAGCGCCACTCCTCTCGCTGCCGAGTTCTAGAGTCTCTAAACTAGTATCTAAACACCTTACGGATAGTCACTCACTAGCCCATCTACGTCTTCTTCGACTCATCACTGTTCTGTTCTGTTTACGGTTGACCAGACACACCAGAGAACACGTTCACCAACTGCTTCTTCGCGCGGACTAGTACAGGTAGTAGCTGCTCGGGGACCCATGGAGAGAACACAGTCTCATCCTACCCTGGGATACCGCTCGTACAGAGGAGGCAAGGTACATACTTCGCTGGCGACATCGTCCGCCTCTTCTCCCGGATAGCCCCCAGCAAGTCGTACACCTCCATCCAGCGAACGTCTTCGCCCTGCTGCCTCCAACCTGTTTCTGGCCATTCTCTCGGCTTCCGGTTGAGAACGAGAGGTTGTGTCGCTACCGCTTGTGCTGGACCACCCGCTTTGGAGCAATGAGCCGCTCGACGCAGTCCAGGCGCCCTTCTCGTAATACGCGGTGGATGGCGACTCAGGAGTCACTGATCAACATTGCGCCCGTCGAGAGTAAGTGAGTCGGTATACTCCATGCGGAGGCGGAGACAACAATAACTCACCGAATGGTTTCACCCTCTCTTGATATGCCAGATGCCTTCGGTGCCGCTTCCACCACCACGCTCCCCCAGCGAGAGCGATCAGGACTACTACGCCTATCGTGACACCTGCGATCATACCTGCCGGTGGTGACGTCTCGACAGATGTACTATCAGTCTTGACGGGTGTTCCAGGTACCGGTGTGGTAGAGGGTTGGTCATTTGTCGATGCTCCCGGTGCACCGCTTCCGGTAATGAACGGGGTTGTCGTTTCTGAGTGTGCGGCTAACGGTACCTGAGGAGGGAACGATGACGACGAGGTGGATAAAGAATCTGTGTTTCTTGCGGAAGACGGTGAAGGAGTTCCTGGCGTACTGACTGAGGGTGGCTGCCGTACGGATTCCGGACCGGACGTTGTGGATTGATCCTGAGTATTACGCGAAGGCGCCGGGTCCGACTGCTGGGCTGGCTCGGTTGGTTTGCTCGCTGAAGGTAGTGACTGCGAGCGGGAGATCTGAGGCGGTGTTGGGGTAGGCGGTGGGCTGGCTACCCAGCCTGGAGGAGCGTCGCCTCTGAAGCGGACGAAATCCAGCCAGTATTCGTTCCCGAGGTTAGTCATGACAAGGGTATATTCTCCGTATGGGACCTTAGGAGAGGTGTAAAAGGTCTGGCGGAACTGAGGAGACGTGACGATGTTTGGAGGCTCAAAGAACACTGGGCCTGGCTGTCCGCTGAGGTCGTATTGGGATCTCATGTTGTACGTGCCCGCTCTCTCGTACGACCCGATCACTTCGAACTGAGTTCCTGTAGAGCGCGCGCACGATGTCTCGTGAGTATGACTTGCTATAGAAACAACAACATACCCATAACTAGGACAGTCGCAGATGCACCAGAGACATTTGTGTAAGTGATGGTGCTCCCCCAATTCTGCTCGTTGACGTCCAGGTTACGGATCCAAGCGCCATGGAACTTGATGTTTGGATCCGCGTCGTCATATATGCCGAGGACTTGGAGTATGAAGCATAAGATAAGGAGTGTGAGTCTAACAAGCCGGCGCATTGAAGGGAGTGGAATGAGAGACGAAAACGAAGGAGAAGACGTCGCCTGGTGGTAGTATGTCCAGGAGGGCTGCGAAGGGGCCTAACAACAACAAACTTAGAGCAGGCTCAGATCTGTTCAAAAGACGGGGTTACCTCCCATGATCCGCCGCTCTGCTTCTGCTACGTCTGACAGTTGTCATCTATCGGTGATGGGCTGGTACTCCCACTATACCCTCTTCGGCCCGATGAGATCCTGAGCAGACATCGCGAGTCAGGACTCAGAAGTTCCGATAACACGCAGGAGTAAGATTACTTGCCCTATTAGACTGCCCACTATCTCTGTTAAGTTCAGAGTACGAGTGATGATATTTTGTGTAGCTTCTGAGTCCTGTTGGACAAGTAGCAACCCTCTCCCACATGCGACACCTTTGCTCTCACGCTGGAGAGCAGGTCGTTGATGGTGCCTGCTTGGTGGTGGCCCTGGCTTAGATAGTATTTGTGCATACACACACCTCGGCTCGGGATTCTGATGTGACCTCATCCTGCACTACCTTAGTATGCATGTGCAAGAGAACCAGATCACTGAGGTGGGTGCTCCCTACCGAGCGTCTCGATTCCCTTATTAGGCGACGCGCGCTGGCGGATGTTGGCATCGATGCGGCGAATTCTGTCTCTTCTCCTATCCACATCGAACCTGCCGCTCGCCTGTCACACGTTCTTCTCCTCATGCTTCATGTTATATTGCCCAAGATCCAAAATACATAGAAGGCGGTGACCAAAGTGCACACACCCAAGCGCAAGTCAGCTTGTTACGACTGGTTCGACAGTCTCCAAGAAATTGGCAAGGCAGAGCGAGCGCGGATCGTTCGCCTCACGGCTATGTCTCTAGCGAGTCAAGCCTGACTTGTTTACACGAATGCGTAGGGCTGATACACGGGTGGCAGAGTGGATACTGCGCTCCTTACCTCAGCGAGGTCGACACTACGTTCTCGCAAAGGGCCTCCAGCAACCCGCACACCGCCGTCCAAGGACCGACGCGGTGTCGCTTCGGGTACGTTCATCTGCATAGCTCTCCACTTGGACGATGGAGCAAGGCGGGTTGGCGAGAGTGTCGAAGGCGTCAGCAGGGATAGACCGTCTGCATTGCGAGGCACAGAGCGACGGAAGACGAGAGGCGATGTGACGGAGGGCGAGGGGGGTGCTTGGTCTTGGGCAACATTGGTGCGTATGCCAACTTCGGGATGTTCCTCCAATTCCTCATGGGTCGTAGTATAGCCACCGGCATTGCTCAACTCCGCATCGATTTCGTCGACAACGCTGCATGGCAGCTGCTGTTGAGCTGACGACGACATATACCACCTTCGTGAGAGTTGAGATATCTCTGATGTCGGAGACATCAGCCCAAGATCTTGGGAAGCAAGGGTAAGCATTCGTGTTCCCCTATTGTGCACGACACCCACCAAAGGGATGAACGTCTCTCGTAACAATACGGACAGGCTTTCGAACGCGACGACGACGGCACCATACGACCAGTCCAGCTACCATGAGTGCGACCAACACAAGGCCGCCCGCTCCTATTCCTGCATACATTCCGGGGCTCATGGAGGGGGAAGTATCTCTCTGCGTTGGTGGCGGGCGTGTCGCACCTTCGCTAGTGGTTGTGGATCCTGGTAGTGTGCTGATCGCGGATACCGTCCCGAGCGACTCGCTTGCGGACACGGTGGACCCGTATGAGGTGAGTATAGATTTGCTGCTAGACTGCTGCCGTTCTGGTCGATGTCATAGCCTTGTTCTCGGGGGAAGATGAAGAGACAAGCTTTGTCTCTGTTGGAAGAATCATAGGGCTCGACGTAGGGGACGTTCCAGGCGGCAAGCTCGTCACCGGAACCTGCGTCGGTACCGGGGTCGAGATTGTCGTAGACGGCGTTACTGGAACGATGAGCTGGATATAGTCCAAATAAAACTTTTGTCCCAGATTGTGTACCGGAGGTGAGGGCGTTCGACATGAAGAATGGCTGTCTAATCTCGGCTTCTTTGATCGTGGCGGGGGGCATATACTTTGAGATATTTGTAGAGTCGACGCTATACTGCGAGGCGAACTCGAATGTCCCGAGCACCGGGAATGCGCCGAAGACCCGTACCTGAAGCGCTGTCTCAAGCTCCATCAGCGATGCTAGTCTACTAGCTTGTGCAACTTCTAGCTCACCGTCAGAGAAGGTCAATGTTGCTGTTGAGCCGGAAACGTTGGTCGCGGACAGCGTGGCTCCCCAGTTGTGGGGGTCAGGGATAAGATTTCTCACCCATGACCCAGAGTACTCGATCCTCGAGTCGGAGTCATCCACGTTCAGGGCAGTCGCAGGTGGTGCAGCGCATCTGGAGTGTGTGAAGAGTGCAGTAACAGTAAGGAGTGTGGGGGAAGGAACGACGATCGCATCGCTATCTGTGGGGGGAGTGGCAGGCGCAACGTACTTTTGGGGTGTAAGGAGAAATCCCTGCATTGCGATCGGCGTTCGCAGATGCATCTTTTCGTCTACAGGTCTCATCGAGAGAATCCGCTCGAAGTCTCGCAGTGTTTCCCACTCTGCCCACTACCACAGTGAACATTGACATTTGCCCATCCTCAGACCGACATCTTCTACGTCAACACTAATGCTGCACTGGTACGTAGATCGTTCGTGAGAGGTAGTTTACTCCACGTTCACGTACCAGTGGAGAGGCTAACTGGCTGGATTCTGCAGACGCATATCTCGATACGATCCTTTCGGTGACTTTATGCGTACAGGGATGAATGCGAGACCGCCATTAACGACGATCATGGCATGGAAGGAATAGGAAGACATTTATCTGTGTCACTTGCGCGTAAGTTCAAACCCCGTGCCTTGCTCGACGATAACTCAGAGTCGCTCAGCCGATTCTGACTCTATCATCGATCAACGCAGCAGCGATTCCAGTTCACAAAACCTTGAGCCTTTACGGAGGCGGATTACGTCTGGACAAAGTCATACAGGAAGCTCTTTCGCACCACTCCCATCTCGGTTTGTCGTATCAAGCCCGCTCATCACACACATCCGTCGGTCGCGGGTCTGCAACCCCTGTGTTGGGCAAAAGAAGCAGTTCTCATGTGGAAGACGCCGTTAGAGACGTGGTCAGGGATCTGTCATGTCGTTTCATGGCTTCTTGACGAAGCGTGGCGCAATAGCTGATGCTCTGGTGTTCGTGCCATCACACGATGGATACAGAAGTGCGTGCCCTCAGTCCATATAAGACTCTCGTTAGGTATGCTCTTGCACTTGCTTGAGTAGCGAATCCGAAACGTTGACTAAGGTGAGCGTTCTTCGAGCTCTGCGAGTCTTCCATCTGCTTTCTCAACGATTGGCAGCAGAAATAGCAGCGGCTTTGTCTCACGATTCATCGTTTGGTGATCTCCTTCGTTCCTGCCCCTGCCACGAACCGTATGTCAGTAAACGGACTCGCCGTCGCCAGTATTGTTGTCATCGTAGCTCTCGCTATCAGTACGTCGCTTTTTCCATTTTCCATTGACCTGCCGGGCACAATCTGATATCTTCAATACACAGTATTTGCCACACGAGTGATCGAGAGGGATGACTCTTCTCATGTGACTACATCCCGCCTTCTACCCAACCGATCTCGGTCGCCTGGAGACGATGAATCATCACGCGCTGTTACGCCCGTGAAGCCTTCTCCCGCGCTCTCTGACTGCGATGTACCCATCCCATCCTCTCCTGCTTCGAACAACGGTGACTCGCCTCTTCCACCTCAAACCCCCGTCAAAGCTCAAGATCTTTTGCCGCCCCCAACCCCCTCAAGTTTTGAACCAAGGAGTTTAGCAGAGGTCGATTCGCTCTCTATCGTGACCGCTTCGACTCTTCCGCCATCATACCGCACTCAGCGATCCGAGCTCGACATGACCGCGCTCTTGTCTCCTCCTGCGTATGACTCCCCTTGGTGTACGATCCCACCACCGTTATCTGCATACCTGAGGGGCGGAAGGCTCAGGCAGCAGAGGCCATATGGCCCTCGGACGTCAAGCTCGCGTCCCATCGTCGCCGGACCTCTAGCGCTACCCGCCCCCAATGCTGATGGAATCACGTCTTTGGCAGATACTGCGGGCGATGAAGTTGTGCCAGCGCTCAACCATGGAGCACAACAGTTCGGCGAAGTGCGGCCTCAGAGAAGGTCTATGGACGGACGCGTTCGAATTGCTGGAGGTCCGTTAGGTGCACCCGACCGTAGCGAAAGAGATATTGCCTTGGTGTACGGGCCCGAAGTCACGGGGGTGGATTCGCCTGCATATTTGGACACTTGAATGGACGTCCTGCGATGAGTTGTATCACGACTTCCGACGGCGTCTACCTGATGCCATTGTTCTGTAGTGTTGCATCCTGATTCGCTGAGCTTGTCATACTCACGTCTCATGCCATCTAAGTTGACTCACCGCAACATAGTACGAGGAGGGAGAGTTTGGCAGGTTGATGCACCTGACGTGGCGTCCATCATGAATCTGTCAGGCTGAGAAAAAGGTGAGCGGACAACTCCTGTGCAACCTCCGATGCCTGTTGATGAGTCGATTTCCCAGGTTGTAATACGACTTTGACTAGTCGCTGTTATGACCGGGATGCCCCTCGACTTCCTGCTTCGTCGGGGCTACGTTACCATCTCTTCTGAGCCAGGCTGTTCTCGTAGCCTGAGAACTGCGTGTACTTTTGGTCATGGCGAGCGGCAGGGGGCAACGAGAGGGTATGTATACACGACTTACATTTTGTTGCAGCGACACACTGCCGGTCGCCCATATTCTGGACACAGCTGCAAGCACGTTCTTCGCCCACTGCACGTGATTACGGATGCCTGCCGATAGTATCGACGCGGTGATAGTTATTGCTATTGCAGGTATTTGTCCATACTCTGCTTGGCACGTCACCATGTACTGATGCAGACGGTTGGCAGTGGTGACATTGATAACAATTACGATTCTTGTGGGCTGGAGATATAGCAAGCTGCTACCATGCGAGTACTTCACTTGATACGGGGTTTTACTTCACTTACCACTTCGCTCTACTAGTATTCGTACGCAAGCGTCCTTTGCAATCTTCTGGCCTGCAGTCCGAAAACAAAGACATTTCGTTGACGAGGTCCATTCTGGGCTATAGAGCGATTGGTGCAGATATAGAACAACAGAGTAGGGAGGGTATTTCTCCTCATAGCTCTACCTCCTGCTTGGTGCCCGACCATTGGACCCCCGGGAGAAGCAGTCGCGCAGACTCGTTGACCGTCGCAGGACGTCCGGACACAAACGAAGCCCTCTCGCGCCAGCACTTTCCCGACCTGTTTACGAACGATACATCGCCCATGCATCATCCAAGGGAAGTCGTCACACAACCCCGACCATCACAGGCAAAGAGTCGACAGACAGACGCCTCCCCTCCTCTAAGTAGGGACAGGGGCTCGCCGGACACGCGGTTTTCCGTGGAGAGGGATGACACGAGCTCCATCATAACGTCCTCAACACTACCACCATCATATCACACGCGCCGGTCTGTGCTGGACCTTGCACACTATCCTCAAACTCCGACGTCATTACCTGCCCCGCCTGGGTACAGCTCGCCTTGGAGTATTGAACCACCTCCCGTGGCATTCGTACGGGGAAAGCGTCGAAGGGCATCACGTCCCGTTGGGCCGAGGTTGTCGACTCAGCGTCCTGACAGTCGTGCGCGTCGCCGGGACGATACCTCACGCACCGTGTCGAGCACATCAGCAGTCATGACAGTACCTGCGAATAGCGGGGCTCCGGATTCCGCCGAGGGTCTGCAACGAGGAGACGCAAAGATACTTAGGAAGTCTCGGGACGGCGGCATTCGTCTTGCAGGTGGGCCTTTAGGAGGACCTGTTCGTGCCCTCGACGTCCGAGCTGGAGAGCCGGACGCTTGGGAGGACGAGGGAAATCTAGGGATAGAGCCGCCTCGGTATCAAGCTGATGACTGAACTGTAACCGCACGCGGTGATGAGTCCCTGAAGGCAATGTCGTGCTGCATTCGCAGAGTTTCATCCTTAGCGCTAGGTCTCCGCACCCAATCTGCTTGCAGCCTTGCACAGCCTGCCTCCCACATGCAACTCACAGGTATATTGCTGTACCTCCCGTTTTCGACGCTATCGAGGCCCACGAACGTGGTGAGCATTCTTACGACACTAGACCTCCAACATCGTAGGTGCCAGCGACTCGGTGCATGGCATTGGCCAGCCTTCCGACGCAGGGGTTGTGCCCGTAGTACGATGCTGGTGGGGAGGCCTACCTGACCAGGATTGCTGTCCGACGGAGAAAGCAGTATTGCGAGATTATTCAACCTCTCAACTCCCTCACGAAGCCAGGTGCGCCACTCTCACCGTTGCTCCAATGACTTGGACAAGCTACTGTATGGGCACATGGCTTTCGCGAACAGCGCCATGTGTACTAAGATAGGATGAGATACAAGATTCATATGGTATGCTTCTGTTCATTCAAATTCGAGGTGAGTCATGCATCCTTGGGGGAATTTGAGCTTCTCTGACGAGACCGAAAGCACAAGGATGGTCGGAAGACAATACAAAAAGAGCTTCCCCGTCTTCTGCAACTTCTGCGGTCGTGGTCACCGGTTCACCACGTTTTGCTCTTGTGGTCACAAAGCGCCCCTGGAATCCTCGGCTCCGCACGACGTCCAACCTTCTTATTGTCAAAGCCCTGATAGCGCCGCGGTTTGTATCTCTCATCCTCTCCGAGTCACCGCCTACCTACTCATGCACGTCGATGCTGCCCTCGCGTTCATAGGCGCTGCCACTATAGGTGGGCCTGCACTTGTCTCCTGACGATGTGATGTACTTACAGGGAGAGATACCAGGACTAGCATTTATAACGATATTAGCTCTTTCCGAGGACATTGCTGAAGACGATAAGCTAGCGTCAGATGGCTTTCGCTCAAGGGATACGAAGGAGACGCATCATGAGACTGCAGAGGCCGTCACTCCTCTGGATCTAACATCCAACTTCACGTTCTCGGCTCCTGGAATAATGAGTCGCGCAGAACCACTCGCCTCAGAATCTTCAGAGCCATCCAAAGAGCTCTCCGATCCTCCTGTTACCACCCTATTTGTCACTCCTCTACTGTCTCTCTCTCAAATGGCGGAAACCATCGCACAGCCTGTGCCGGCCCTGGCGACTCAGGCCAAGACTCCCCTCCTACCACTCGTTGACTTTCCTGTCGACGGAGGGGATCATAATGCATGGATGTCAATTTGTGGGGACGATGCGAGCTCTGTCATGACATCCTCGACTCTCCCGCCCTCTTACCACACACGCCGCTCGGAGCACGACCTGCCAAGTGACTCGCCAGTGCTCACATCGTCGCACTGCCCGCCCGAATACACCTCACATGGAGCCATAGTGCCACCTCCCTCCGCTTTCATGACGGGTGGTCGGCGAAGGGCGTCGCGGCCTGTTGGGCCGAGGCTGTCCATCCAACGCGGCAGTCACGGAAGTCCTCTGCATCGTCAAGAAGCCACCCTGGACACAGCTCCTGATGTTTTGGGTGGTGTGCGTGCTGCTGAGGATGCGGACCGAAGTGACGTGAGAGTTCCTAGGAGGTCGCTGGATGGTGGTGTACGCCTTGCCGGTGGTCCCTTGACTCTAGGGCTCCCTGTCGTGACCCTCGCGCTCGATGAGGAAGTGTCTGCCAGTGAGGGCGAGAGGATATAGTAGGAGCCTAGACCCGCCGTCCCATCAGTATGTCGCTGATAATAGCTGAAACTGCGATTGCATACATGTATATTGTTCGGTGTCCCGAGGCAATGCCTACCTGACCGTGACTCGTGATTGAGTTTGATGTTTTGGAGTGTCAAATAAGGCTGTATAGAGTACTTCGGAGATAGGAAAACCACAAATTAGGTTAGCCATCTCTTTGCTACCTTGATGTTCCGGTATTCCATCTCATCAACTATACGACGCGGTTCGCCCGACGAAAGTATATTCGACGAAACTGGACTGTCAGCGCCCTGTGACGCACGCGCTCGCAGAACAGTGCCCGTGAGTATGCATCTGTCAATGTGTACTAAGGTGAGGCTCACCCTCTGTCTTCTGCGGCCACATAAGCACAGACATCTGCCACTTCTATGACTGAGTCAGTGTACACACAACGTGCTCGGCCTAATAGAGAGGCGATATTGACAGATGCAGATGATGCGAGTATCAGGAGAACCATAGGCCTCCTGTATATTCACATGACGTTCTGCACTTCGCCTCCCACATACCTGGGGCTACCTCAATGACTGTCGTGGGTGGACTCCCAGTTGGTGCCGGTGGTACGTTCGCTACATACTATACAGCTGCGAATGCTCGCTGAACTGTTCTTGCAGTCGGCATCGTGCTAGTCTTGGCCCTATTTTGCGGAGCGGCTCTGGCATATTGGGCGGAGCGTCGCGGATGGTTGCCTAAGTGCTGGAGAGGACGAAGAGATGGTGAGCTTTCCTCTTACACCCTCATCGCCCGCCCAAGAGCTTCTGCCAATACGAGCCATTACAGCACCCTTCCCACTTCTCCCTACCGCGAATCGTAGCAAGCGACCGGCGCGGAGGGATTGGGATCGTGGCTCGTTCTCCTCGCATAAGCGCAAGCGATCAAGCTCGTCGAGCCTACAAGAAGAGCCGGACGTCGAGTTCGTGTCCGACGTCGAGAAAATCTCCGCGCTGAGCTCGCGGCTGAGGACAATATCCCTTATCCGTCTCAAGTCCATCTCCTCCGTGCCGCCCGCTCAAACGCGAAGGGACAAGAGAGCGGACGTAACGCATCCGGAGATTCTTCCTCAAGTCATTCACATCACCTTGCCGGAGCACGAGAGGACTTCGGACTCACCTTCTACTCGACCGGTGTCGCCGGAAACCAACTCCGGGCCTACGCCTCAGGAGTCCTTTGATGTCGAGCTCGAGTTGATACCACCGATAGCCATCCCTTCGCCGAGCTATGGGTCTCCTCGCAACCCGCAACCACCGCCTTCTTCCTTCAAGGGCAGGAAACGTCGGGCTCGACGTTCATCGAACGCTCGGCAATTGCGAGTGGCTGCAGGCGCGCGGCCAATATCAGGAGGGCTGAGGAGGAATGCGGAACCGGAGGCGAGCGTCGTCCCCTTCCCATCTCTCCCTGAGTTCGATTTCGGCAGTCGCGATGTGGAAAGGGCACCTCGCGAGACGAGCGAGGTATAGGCTGTCTGGAGCAGCGAGGTTACACAGATCTGTCTCCTACATTGACATTCTACCACCTTTCTTGCACTTGCCTTGGGTATCGTGGCACCCGCTTCGTTCGCTCAGCACTAGCCTCCGGACTGCCATGGGCACTTCCGATTACGCGCATGTTGTAGATCATACCACTTCGTCGGCCCATGTACATTAGTAGCCCATATCATGGATAGTACTGGTACGACGGCGGTGCGGTCGAGAAGATGCTGTCCCTGTCCACCGGGGGCGGCAAGACCTCACGTCCTGGGGGACCACCAGCAAGCCGCACGCCTCCGTCGAGAGACTGCCGCATCGGCCCCGGTCGTGGCAGCGGAGGAAGGGTGGACGCGGGAGAGACCATGTCAGATGCGCCCACTGTGATTGATGTCACGCAGACGAAGATGTGACGATGACGGAGATAATTCCGAGTTAGTATCAGAGTCCACGCGTGTGAACGGAACATGAACAGAGTGCTTACCCGTAGAGGGCGCGAGCGCAGAACGGCCGACTCGCACGCCCGACTGCTTCGACCTGGTCGTGTCCGTTCGCTGGACTGCTGTTCCCTGGGCATACGCAGGGGCAGCGTGTGTGGGACTGGGCTGCGTACCGCTAGCTGGGCTCGCGAGCGCATCTGCCTGAGCGTACCGAGGGGCGCCGATGTCGACTGCGGGCGGGGCTGATGAGATGAGTGCTTCGCGGCTTTGCGTGGTTGCCAACATGAGCTTCTCCCGGTCGAAGGGAAAGGCGGCTGCATCCGTTGGCGCTGTCAGGTCTCGATCTACATGCACCACGATGCACCGCGGGATGCGAGAATCAGTAGGCTGATGCGAAGACAAGCACGATCTGGGTACTCACCATAGGGGAACACGTCGGTCTCTTTACTCGCGCGTCTCCGATACCACCAGAAGAGCGCACCTAGCAGCAGTACTATCAGGACGGCACCGACGACTATTCCTACGACGGCCGCTGTGCCAAGGCCTTCATGATGATTGATGTTCAGTGCGGTGCCGCCAGTTGGAGTTGCGGACCCGAATACATCCGGAGTGGTGGGCGACGTCTTCGAATCGGGGAAGGTAGCGGGCGTGGTAGCGAGTGCGCCGGGAATGATGGAAGGACCGTCTGTAGAAACGGTGGATGTAGTTGAGGAGTTGCTGCTACTGGTGATAGAGAGCGTTGTATGCAGCGTAGAAGTTGACGTAGTGGTCGGCGAAAATGACGGAGAGGACGAAGAGGAAGAGGGAGAGTGAGAGGAAGAATGTGAGGAAGTAGATGTGCTGCGTGAAGACGTGGGGGGAGGTGTTCTTGTAGTTGTCGAAGACGACGGCTGCGCGGTTGTTTCCGACTGAGGCTGAGGCTGAGGCAAAGGGTCTTCTGTTACAGGATCCGCGCCATCAACGGGAGAGTCTATCACGACTTGCGCAAAGTCGAACCAGAATTGCCTTCCCAAGTTTGTGATAGTAAGCGTATGCTTGCCGTCGGAGAGGGCATCCGACTCGAAGAACTTCTGGCGATATTGGGACTTGGAAACGGTGGGGTTGGGAACGTAGGTGGTCGCCGGACCATCGTCAATCGAGTACGACGACTTCATGTCATATGTTCCGGGGGGATCGAATGCACCGTACACGGTGATCTTCGACCCTGCGTCAAGTATGAGAGAGAGCATAAACACGAGAAGCATCACCCGAAGGCCACCTGATACTCACCTGAAAAGTATACGACCGCAGATGCGTCAGGAATGTCACCGTAGGCCGCCGTCCCCTGCCAGTTCAGCCCCTGAGGGTCGTCGTCACTGTGCTTGAATGTCCACGGCCCGTAGTAATGGATGCGCTCGTCTCCGTTGTCGATAGTATCTCTCTCTGTCGAAGCCGCAGAACCAAGGGTAGTAAAGAGAGTTGCGAAAAGGAGTGGTGTGTAAAGGAAGGGATAGTGCGCCAGCGTGGCAAGCATCGAGCACCGGAAAGACTATGGTAGAGGGTGAGGCATAGCGAATGCGCCGAACCGCACGTACCTGGGACATATAGGTAAGCACAGGGAAATTCACATGGTCACCATCTCGATGCGCAGTGTAGCCCGATCGCTGATGGCCCTGCTCAAGCGTACCAGTACTGGGCTTCTACCCGTACCGGAGTGTATTCGTGGTGCGCATACTGCATGGGGTGTAGTTCGTGAGTAGACAAACGGAGGACACCCATATCGTCAAGAGACTAGCTGAGCAGAGATCCTCCGAGGAGTCTGACTCCTGAGAGCGGTAGAGTGAGTCGATGCGAAGGACAATTCACTATGATGAACATCAGCAATTCAGGCACACCATCTCGAATAAGTCCTTACTCACCAAACCAACAGGAGAGCCGCCGGATAACACTGCGAAATTGATTTTATGGACCAATCATGGCAAAGCTCGTTGTTGCGTTGCATCACGGTAAGTATGTGGCTGATCATGTCAGCAGTTCACTGATGCCGCGCCGTCCGGCCAATAAGGAAACGTAGACGCGGAAGGGCATCGTTTTATCACCTCCACACACCGTGTACACAGCTACTCACTGAACTGCTTGGCGAGCAGGATGAATGGAAAGAGATGGCATATTCAATTCTTTCGGGTGCCCAAGCATGCAGAACTGACTCAATAGTGAACTGAAGCCGTGTGCAATGCGCAAGAAACCTTTGTACGCAGCGCTAAAGTAAACTTACTGAACGTTTGCAGCTCGTCTCCGTAGACATCCCATTCTCTCCGTCGAAACCCAGTGGCATGTTCGGCTTCAGCGACTTGAGCATATTCTCGTCTCGTTGGAGCTCTCCTCTGCATACTCAGCAACATACCGTGCGTTCGAGGCCGTTCTTCTCCGACGACAATGCCAGTGGGACAGACCGAGTGGCACTATCTTATTTCATCAGGAAGAGAGTAAGTACCGCCATTCTAAATTGCAGTCTGTCACTGACACAACAACCCGACCGGTCTGAATAGCCGATATCCGATGACTGGGACAATGGTCCGCAGCCCCCGCGCAAGTATGCCCGAACCGGCACGATACAGAGGAGATTTACGTTCGATACGCGGTCTGCAAAGTTTTGGTTTCCCAACGGGAACGCCCTGTCAAACTGCATCGCTGGATGCTTGCCTTTCATTCTCGCTACTTTGCGACGTTGTTCAACGCCCGTGACGAAGACGGGGCGCAAGAAAACATTGACTCATGCCTGGTATATGGCGTCTCAGAAGGGCTCGTTACCGGAGACTTTACGAGACTACTCACCGGGATTGAAGATCCACAGTGAATGCCTCCGAGTCCGTCCCTTATCTATGCTGAGCGATGCCGTTTACAGGGCATACATCCGCAACCCGCCATCCCAGAGCACTGCAATCTCTCTCCTCCAGGCGGCCTCGAGTCTCTGCTGCGACAGTGTGCTCTGCCTTGCAAAAAAAAAAAAAAAAGAGACTTGCCGAGCTCTGGGATGCCACTACCACGCCAAACCTGGATGAAGAACCACGGACGTACCTCGAGGCAATATATATCATCTCCATTACGCGCGATTACGACGTCCCATCCGTGCTGAAACGCGCATTCTACGAGCTCCTCTCCAGTAAGCCTTCTGGGACGCGCTCTCCGCCGACCGGACGCAGATCCGCTCCAAGTTGTCGGCTATCAGCTGTGTGAGGCTCGCCACGCCTTGCAGCGTAGCTGGCGTGTGTTCATCCCGACTCTGCCACGCATGGTCGACGGAGGCCAGTCCAAGTGCCCTTGCGTGTGGAACATGCGTTCGACCAGCCGCCTTCCGACGGCTTGCGACCCGTCTGACTGGTCCACGCCTCGGAATCGGAGCCGGCGCTGGCGCGCGTTCGCGTCGAGGAGTAAGATCATGGAGGAGTGCGCGGTGGATGCGTTGCGGTCGAATGTTGTCGAGCTGATGCGGAAGAGGTACAAACTGGGGGAGACATGGTGCGAGACGTGCCTGCAGGACCGAGAGGAGGGCGAAGAGGGGAGAGTGGTGGGAGAGACTGGAAGAATGGCTGGGACTTTGCTAGGGAGTTCGTATGCGCGTAGTGGCCGGTCGTAGCTATGTATCAACGGGAGTCGGATACAAGATGGCAGTAAGTACGAGGCTGCCCGTGGAAGCGCCCGTGCAGGTCACAAGCACGATACTTACTGATGTTACCGCGACTATTGCGTCTGATAACAGCCGCCTAACATCTATAGCGACCACGACCCTCGAGTGCACCATCGCCGACGGAGAATCGACCATCCTGGATCATTTTACAGACGAGTGTCACCGTATGTGAGTCTGTCTCACCCTGCAACTCATATGCTACTTCCAACCAACCTGCGTGAGCGCTGTCGGACTGAGCTTGAACTGGTTGCATTAGAAAGGAGGAACCTGAGACCGACATCTTTGACGAACTAGCATTCTCACACTCAGGTTCCTGGCTCAAAGAAGACGCCGCTGAGGACGCGGACATCAAGGAGGAGCCAAAGATGACACCGAAAGATGGCCTCGCAAGAGACGAGTCGCCGCGGGCAGGAACAGTGAATAGTGGCAGGCGATCCCACCCCGCATCATCTCAAGGTGTCGACACTGGCAGAAAACGGGTACAACGGCTTCCTCATTACCGCACTTCACTTTTGCTGACAAGGATGGACACGTCATATGACTAGACTGCCAGTCAGTCCGACTCTGCTTCGAGCCAGAAGCGTTCTAGGACGGGTGGCAGGGCGGATGCAAACTCGGACGCAGTGCCCTCCAAACCTCTCACCTGGATCACAATCCAGCCTCCGCCCATATGGAAGGCCTCATCCGGCACAGTGATCCGCATCCCTCGGACACATACACCTGCCAGTGCGCATGTGTCGTCATTATCGACACATGCAAATATTGAAGTTCGTAGTGACGGCACTGTCTTTCCACTGTCTTCCCGGAAATGTTTCCCTACTCTTAGATCACTCGCCAGGAGCCTTGCCAGACCTTCGGATGCACAAGCGAGCTCGTCTGCAGATGTCACTCTACGCGTCACCTCGAATCCGACACCACCAGCGACCGCTGAACCGACCCAAATGCAGACACCCCCTATTGCTCATGTGCAATCTCCTCAATACCCCTCAGCATCGTCCACCAGTTCTACCTCCAAAGCGGGTATACCGCCCAACTCTTCTCAGTCAACTCCTTCATACAAATCACCGCCATCAGAGTCTCCAGCACTGAAGTCTGGCGTGCACGTCGTTCCTTCTGACTTGCGGTCCAAGCACTTTTGGTATCCGGACGGGAACATCATCCTCGAACTTGGCAACACGTATTTTAAGCTCCTGCGCTCGCGACTCGAGCGGCACTGCCATTTCTTCCAGCGCTTGGCCCCAGCCAATCAATACGCAAAAGAAGACACCGAGGACGACAAGGATGCCCAGCCGTTATATGACCTATCACCAAATATCACGGCCGAGGACTTTGACACTTTTCTCCGGTACCTCGAGATACCCATGTGAGTTCTCAGCATCCCTTAGCCCCTCTCCGTACGCAGTTCCAGTTTGCCGGCGCTGCTCACCTCTCATCATTGTCTCTCACTAGGGAGCACTCCGTCGGGAATGCACCACCCCAAGTCGCCCTCTCCCTCCTCCGTGTTTCGAAAACGCTCTCTTGCCCGGTCGTCTATGACCTCGCGCTCAAGAGGACCTTCGGGCAATGGGACCTAGGACACCCCGGTCCTCCCCAGCACGGCGACACGCTCTCGGGGATCCCGTACCGCGAAGCCCTCGATATGCTCCCAGTCGCCGAGGAGTTCAACATGCGCGCGGTCCGCAAGCGCGCGACGTACACGCTCCTGACGAGCAGCGTCTTCTGGGCGGACGTCACGGAGAAGAGGCAGGAGGTGAAGATCAGCGACGCTCTCCTCTTGCGGCTGTACAGGACGCGTGCGTCGCTGCAGGCGCAATGGCGCGCGCAGGTCTTCACTCCTCTGGCAGTAACCAGGCAAGGAGCGGGCGCCCATGGGGACGGAGAGGCGTGCGCGGCTGCGTGGTGCGGGGAGTTCGCAGCGTATGCGGTAGCTGAGGTTTGGGACCCGATCCGCCAGATTGACGAGGTGAGGACGCAGCTTGAGGCGCTGAAAGACGATGGCAAGTGGTCCCATAGCTGTATTGACGACCGGCTCGCGTCTTGGGAAGAGAAGCGCGCGAGTTGGTGGAAGGAGGTGGACTCTTTACTCGGTGATGAGGCATGATCTGAGGACGTGTACCCAACCTGAACTGCTTTGTATGGCCGATTTGGTGTGAATCTCTCCGCCTTCAGCTATGTCTCAATTATTGTACACTCGATAGATTCGATGATGCTGTGCTAGCAAGTTCGTTGTACCAGTCGAAAGCCCGCTATCGTGGAGAAATGATCTGCAATGTGAATAACATCGGTTACATTGAACCACACTCTGCTTCAACTTCAACTTCATTGTGATAGACTATATGCATTTCCCGTTGGCAAGACGTAGCTCGCGAGCTAAGCTCAAGCATCGTCAAGCATCGCATCCATCTCCTGCCACCACGCCACCCGAGCCTCTTCCCAAGACGCGAGTCTGTCAGCAACGCAGCCGTCGCACCACTTGCCACTCTCCCGCAGAGCCCTGATCCACGCCTGCACTCGGTCGATCTCCCGGAGCGGGTCCCTGACCTCGGTCGTGACATACCCGGCAAAGTCCCCACACCAGGCTGCGACCCGTCCCTCTCCCTCGATTGCACCATGGCATCCGGGTGTGTTGCACGGTTGGGACGGAGGTGCGAGACACTGGATGCGCCACTTTTCCTGGAGAAGTGCGCGCGCGCGGTAGAGGCGGAGGAGGAGAGCGTCCGTGATGCCGACCGACGGCCGCATGGTTGCGTCTGTGACGTCGACCCAGAACGCTTCGCTCGCGAGAACTTCGTAGAGCGCGCGTTTACGGACGTCGGGCATTTGAGCGTCTTGAGAGATGGGTATGATATCGAGTGCGTGGTGGTAGTGGATACGCGAGAGGGCGTCTGCGTTCGTGGGAGGACGTGCTGGCAAGGGCTGTGACTCAGTCCAAGGCCTGAGGATTCGCTTCTGCACGGAGTCGAAGACAAGAACACATAAGAGCTGTCGAGAGGTATGGAGCAGCGACATAGCGATGGTGTGCGTTTCAATGGAATTGTCCCTGTGGTGACCCATGAGCAATCGCAGATACGAGCATTGGCTCCTGAGGCGTTACTCACATTGGACACTCTAGATATTTGAGGAAGGTGTCGAACTCTGAGAGCGTAATGTCTAGCGAGACATTATAGAGAGGGAGAGTGCCGTTATCGGCTCCTGGGTCCCCCATAGCATGCTCCGGGTCGTTTACGTAGAATTGCGTCGGCAGAGTCGAAAAGAGCTCCCGGAAGTACCGGCAGAATCGTTCAAGACGAGAACGATAGAGCTTGTAGTACATGCCACGAAGACTGAGAACGACGTTCCCATCCGGATACCAGAACTCTCGAGAGCGGTAATGGAGAGGGACTAGTATATGCGCTTGCGCACCAAAGTCCTGCGAGGCGCTGTGGACGGGCAAGTCTCTTGGCATGACTGCATCCGACCCTGCTGATGGACTATCCAAAGTGTTTGGAGGAGGTCGATTCATCACTGAACTAGTGGTTGCAGAGCCTGGCGCTGCGCACTGGCCCCGAGCCGGCGCATTGATATCGTATCTCTGGTCGCCCACTTGCACATTCACAGAATAGAGCGTACCGGAGCTGCCAGTAAAACTGTCAGATGGCGATTTACTGTGAAGAGGCCGGGGAATGTGCACAAAGTACTGTACATTACCTGGCAGCGAGCCCAGCCTTTGTCTTGTCGCCCGTTCTTGTGGTAGGCTTTTTGCGTTTCTGCCCCGACCCCGACGGAGAGTCATCATCCGAGTCAAACATGCGCTGTTGAGGGAGTCGTTAGAGGAACACTCTCGACACAACCGAAGCACTTGGACAAGGGGGCAAAGCTCGTACCGTCCTTTTTGCGGATGCCCTACTAGCCTCCATCTTGGCGAGTACCGCGTCTGCTGACTGAGCAAAATCGTCGTCCGAGTCTATTATCCTTCGCATAGCACGTTTGAGAGCTGGCGAGTATAGCGTGAATGGTGATCGCAAAGTTAGTGCAAGTTTGTGGGACAAGGCGAGTCCAAGCAAGTCGCGATCGTGAGTCGCGACCGGATATCGCCGGCCCGGACGCTACCGTCGCGCGTGCAAGTTCTTGTCTCAGACGTTGTCTGTCTTCCTCCACCGTCCACCCACTTTGTGCCATTCCTCGCGCTCTGGAGATATATCTGAAGACGAATCATGGGAGAAGAAGTCTGACTGCAATCATTCATATTGTCGGAAAGGTCTTTTCTACGATCAACTACCACAGCATACACACCGCCAGTGCAACCATTGCCACCAGATGAAGCGCTGCAAGGACAGCACAAACGGCGAGACCGCTAGCTTTCAGCTCAAACGCTGCGCCGGGTGCCATATGGACTCGTACTGTGTGAGTACTTCCGACGTCCAGTTCACCGACGACCAACGCCCTTCTCACTGACTTCCATGGCGTTTGTCGAAATCGGTAGTCAAAGGAGTGCCAGACGGAGGCGTGGAAGAAAGGACACAAGAACACTTGCAAATTCGTCTCCGAGCTACGCAATCACGCTACCCAGATCTCCTCCAACCCACAAGCCTGGCCTGAACTCATGGAGTGGGTCCGCTTCCATCACAACACGCTCATGAACGCCACTCTCGCATGCTACATCGAGCAGAAGGGCACCGACCTCGACGTCTCTGAGAACAGCATTTTCACCATGATCATCCAGTACCGCAACGACCCTCGCGTGCCCATCGAGCGCAAGTTCGAGCTCCGGGGCTCAATGATGATTCGCAGTGACCCCAACTCGGACGAGGTGGATCCGTGGATCCGTGGCAAACTCGTGGCCGCCTCCCGCCCGCAAGCGGTCACGATGAGCAAGCGCGAGTGCGGGGCTGACTACTGGGCTACCGGTGCGTACCTGCTCATGGTTCGTTTCAATCCGGAGAAGGACGAGATGCTCCCGTTCTACAAACACTTCGCGATCGACCGTCTATATCAAAACGCCCGCCTCGCCTGTCGAGACCTCGCGCATCAGCTGAAGGAGAACCTGGAGTACGGGCAGAAGATGGACTTTTGTTGTGGGCGGATCGAGGGTTTGTCTGATTGCTGCTGCGGAGGCTGGACCCATAGGTCAGTGAGTTGCCACTTTTGCACGCAATGTGAGACCGCACCGAATCATTCTCCGATCTGTGGTAGAAGGTGCTCGCGAGCGAAGTAGATTGACAAAGTCCCCACTGTTCCAGGTGGGACTACGGTCAACTCGACCTCTTCTGCGAGCCTCTAATTAGGATGGACGCAAATATCAGACTTTTTCCTCACGATCGTCGATGCGAGCAAATGGCACGCACAAGGCACGCATCGAGTACTCGACTGAGGCCTGAGGGCGCGAACGCGCTGTGACTAATTCACGTGATTTCCGTCACATCAACTCGCGAGGGCTTCCTCCTGGCCAGTATCGTGTTATACGTCTTGCAGCCACTGCCAGGTCGATCGAGACCAACTTTGGACTCTGCAAAGAGTGTCTGAAAACTGGCAGCTAAGCAGCGAGTCTATCTGGCGTCACAAGATCGTCTAACTCCTGACGACTGCCGTTTGCGCGCGTGCGTAAAGATTCGCTATACCGGGCAAGCAATGACTTATATTACAGTTGCTGCATACAGAGACTCTTATGGATTTACCACGGCACCTTCGCTTTGTGACCAGACTGCAACAGACGTCAGCGAGCCAGAATTGTGTGATACCGCACCCGGAACACGTACCACTTCATGAGTCCAGCCCCCGCAACAGCACGTCGGCAGCCCCTCTATCTTCCCGCAACAAAAGCGCAGCCTCTTCCCCTCGTGCAAGTTCTCCCGCAGCTGTTCCAGTGGGTTGCGACAGGAGAGGACAGCATTCGCGCGCCACTTGTCGATCCCGAAGGTCTTCCAGAACAGGATGCCGTCCACGCCAGGCTCCGTCTTGTGTGGGCGGAAGCGCACGACGAGGATGTATGCACCCACATTCCAGTAGTCGCTGCCAAAGTTCATCTTCGCCAACTTGATTATCCCCTCGCGCTCCGCGAAGACGCTCCGGTAGAGCTCGGCACAGTCAGGATCGTCCTTGGGGGACAGGCGCGCGCCGCGCATCTTGAACTGCTGCTCGACGGGCAGGCTCGCGTCGTTCCGGTAGTCCAGCGAAATGTGAAGGAGGTGCGTGGCGGCGACGTCCGGGATCTTGTCCTTCATGTGCAGCAAGCACGCGAGAGTCGCATTGATGAGTGTCGCATGGTGGATGGTGACCCAGGAGGCCAGGTGCAACCACGCCTTCGGATTACCCGAGAGTTCAATGGCGCGGTCGCGACCGATAGTGTGGATTTTGCAGATGTGCTTGTGGCCTTTCTTCCAGTGTTCCTTTTGGCATGCTTTGGACTGTACGTGCAATCGTAGTCAGCGCATTGCAAGCTGTGATCATATCACGGACTGGAGACATACACAATACGTTACAATGTTGCATCCCGAACAAACCTGGAGCTTCCAATCGACGCTGTTGCCTTCGCAGCGACGCATACGGAAGCAATTCTTGCAGTGGGCATGGGTGTGCAGAGGTTCCGCGTCGTGGAAGAGATTGAGGTTGCAGTGAGTGTGGTCAATCACGGTGGTGTCCATATTTTTGTGTGCCGCGTAAGTGAGGGGCTAGATAGGATTCGGGTAGAAAGGGTGTAAGAGATCGATCGAGGGTGCTGTTGTCTTGTAGCGCAGACGAAAGGTACGGTACAATGATTATATAGTTCAGAGAGGGTGAAAGCCGCCACTTGTCGTCAGCTTTGTTCCTGTCATCACTTTACATCGCCGTCAGTGACAAACCGCAAAAGCTGTGGCCCATGCGGTCAACTGAGCCACGTGTGCTTAGAAAGACACAACCACCCTCAAACTGACAATAGAAACAAGAAGGGCCGCAGCTGGTCTTCTAATACTGTGTGGCCGCGCTGGCGACATACCACCTGAGTAGCGATAGTGTGGCCTAATGCACTCCGGCACTCGGGGCATGTAGAGGCAATTAGCAATCCGATTGATAGGCAGGCAACCCCAACCCAACCACCTCCTCGCCGTATACTAACACAATCTCGCGCTCTTGCCCCTCGCTGGGGCTGCCAAGCGGTCCGCCGGCAAGCCTCAGCCGTCCGTCCACAGGCCTTCGCATCCTGGGGATCGCGGTGGGTGGGGAGACGGCTCCTCGAATGGGCTCATCATTCGTGAGGGGATTGCCAGGTAAGACGTCCTCGTTTGTTCCTAGCGTTGTCGTACCTGGTGAGGGTTCCGTGGGATAGGTTCGTGTGTGAGCGGTGCTCTGTACGTTCGAGGACGTCCGCGGGCCTCGTGGGCGGCTCCGCCCTCGTCTCTCTACACCAGCGCCGCCCCGGACGAGTGCGGAGGGTGGCAAAGCCATACTGGCGCTCCATGGCGAGTTGTATGCCAAGTCGACTTCCGAGCGGCGCGTGCGGTACGAGGGTGGGAGTGTCGAGGAGGTCATCAGTGAACACCCGTCTGCGCCTGTGTCTGCGCCCGCGTCTGCGCCCGCGTCTGCGCCCGCGTCTGCGCCCGCGTCTGCGCCCGCGTCTGCGTCTGCATCCGTATCTGAATCGGGTACGGCAACGTCTTCTGCCTCGACCAGCCGTAAGCTTGGGTCTACGAGAACGGGAGGATCCTCGTTCGTGGTCCGCGGCGGCCCATGTGCAGGGAGAGGACGCGCAATGCACAAGCTAGCATTTGGGCCAGCCGGTGGAAGATGTGGACCGTAGCCAGGGCGTCGCGGTGTGAAATTTCGAGCGGGGAGCTCGGAGAGTAGCCCTGCGAGTCTCGCAGTCAGCGATGGTGACTGCTGATGGGGGTCTCGCTCCGCTGCGCTGCCCGACTGAGCGCGGGGCGCCTCTTCAACCTGGAAGGGGTGTCTCGGGCGAGCAAGTCCGTTCTCCTGCAGCTCGAGATCGCGTTGCGTCCGGAACTGTTGACGGACTCCTGTGAAGCAAGGGATGGACGCTGTATCTGACTCGGGATTAGACGAACTAGGAGACTTACGCCTTCGCTTGACTTCCACATGCACAGCATACCATACAGACACCATGCAGAAAAAGAGCACTGTGCACGTGCGTGACCTGCGTCAGTTCGTTGTGTGACGTTGCAGTTGCAAGGACGTACCTAGACAAGTAGCTATAATGTTTATGGTAGTGAAAGTGATGGACATCCCAGCTGCAAAGTGGAATCTCTAGGAGAAACCGCGTGAATGGAACCAGCGTGTGCTTTATGGCCAGCGCAGGTTGCATAGTTGACTTCACGTCCGAACTCAATCTAGGTATCGGTGCGATCTTGGCCAGTTTTGTGACAGCGTCGGAAATGTCTGACTGAGTCGAGACATCTCAGACGCCGTTCAGGCCTGCTTCAGACCCTCGAGACATCCCGCTATCAGAGAATGTCTGAACTGCCAACGGCGTTGAAGAACTTAGTATAACCACCTCAGCTTGACTAATGAGTGGCCGGCTTTATACCAATGACTAGCAGAGATCAAACAGTCGGCTGACGTCCGACCCCACTCTACAAGAAGTGGAGGCATCAGTGCTCGCAAATGACAGACGTTGATCGTTGCGATGATGGCCTTGACCAGTCGTCAGGTCATCCGTGCAACCGGAACACGCTGTGTTCTCGCTCGTTCACATTATGGTTGCATAGGGAAGAATAATGAACAGCAGCGGTTCACCGTCTCGCAAAACAGCGGCCTCGGCCGACACAACCAAGTACGGTGGACGAACGCTCACCTACGACCCAATCCGTCCGTGCACCCCGACGCCAGAGCTCGGCGGGAAGGATTGGAAACATGCACCCTACTTTGCATGGCGGGATTTCAGCTCTTCACTCGACCCGAATGAGCAGCGCCACCTCCACATCACCAACCTCCTCATAGACCATGGCCAGCGCCATCTCGCGTTCTACATCAGAATCGGGGACGCTGGACGAGCCTCCAGCGGGCCTCATCCATCCTTCCACTGCGCTCCGTTGGATATCAAATGCTGGGGATCTCCTGGTGTCGGCCAAGGCAGGTATTGGACGCTCTCGCAGGATGCGGATCTCGTCCTCGTTCTCGTCCTCGGCGTCGGTGTCCTCCGTTCCCAGCCAGCCTCGCAGATCAGCTCTCCACTCGACCCGGATAAGCAGGCAAGCCCGCCCGGACGACCGCCTCGCCAAGCACCAACACCAGCTCGCGCTCCCCCCGCACCTGCTCCGGGTCCAGAACGCCAAGCGGGCCCCCAGCGAGCCGCACCCGCCCGTCCACAGACCGGCGAACAAAGGTGGTGCGAGTGGGCGACGCGGCTCCTCGCTCGGGCGCATCGTCATGCTCCGCGGGGAGACCGCGCCGCCCGCCTTCCTCGCGAGTATCAGCTCGACGCGCACGCGACGCAGTGGCAGGGGCGGGGAGAGTGGGTAGAATGGGTAGAGCGCGTAGAGCGGGCGTACGCTGCACGCTCGAGGACGCCCGGGTCCGAGTCCGCGGGACGCGTGTCTTGCTCAGTCCTCCCCGTCTCCCGTGTCTGGAGGACGCAGCGGGCGCGCGCGCGGTGTGCGTGCTCCAGGGCGAGTCGTACGGTGGCGGGGACCCGAGGGGGACAGGCGTGCGGTGCGCATAGTCGAGGTTGGACCGGCGCGTGCGGTAGGACGGTGGGAGGGTCGAGCTGGTCATTAGCGAGCGAGCGTCGGAGGGCGAGTCCGAGTCCGAGTCCGATGCGGCCTCTTCGTCTACGTTGGCTGATTCTGTCTCTAGCTTGGGCGGAGAGCGCGGTTCCAAGGCTGGAGCACCAAGGCGGGGTGGCGCAATAACCCGAGTGTCTACTTCAGACATCGGCGGGCGAGGGTCAGCCTCAGGAGGCTGGAGCGGCTCGGAATCGGTAGGCCTGGCATTCGACGCAGACTCTCCGCGTCTCGCGTGGGCAGGTGGCGGCGACGGCCTCAATGATGGTTGCGGACGTCTGTGGGCGATGTGGAGGATCGTTCGGTCGGATGGGCTGCGGGGGTGGGATGCGTCTTCGGCTTGGAGCAGCTCGAGATCGGGCAGCGAGTGGAATCCTTGGCGTGCGCCTGCGGGGGGTTCGGACAACTAATAGTGAGAGACGCAGGCAGCAGGCAGGGCCCAAGGACTCACGCGATCGGAAGCAAGCTGCAAAAGACATTGCGCAAAAGAGGAGCACTGGCGGTGCACACCGGGGTTTCGCGTTAGTGGCTTGCGTGACGCTCTTTGGCCTGGGAGGACGTACTGAGACAGGTCACGACGAAGCTGGTGATACTGAAGCTGAGCGTCATCTCCCTGATAATCGCTGTCTCTCTTGCACGAGTGCGTGTGCTTTATATCGGTGAGTAGTAGCAGAGGAGCCGACTGTCGTTCAAACTTCATCTCATCAGCAAGAAGTTGAACCATCGGTGTTCGCAACTGCCACCAGACGTCGGTCGGTGCCATGATGGGCCTTGACGAGTCGTCTGGTCATCCGTCAAACAAAACACCTTGTGATTTCGATCGTTCAAAGGCCTGCATAGGGAAGGGGATGAAGAGGCTGGTCACCGTATCGGACACAACGACCGGCGTGTTATCTAGAGCTAAGCATGATCAAAATAGACGTGACATTTGGGTGTCGAGAATGGTTGTGAACAGGGGGTGGTTCGGCCGTCCTTCATTGATGAGAGCTAGCCTCGAGTTTGCGAACCATTCTTTGCACGGACTCTTGTGATACTCGATCTATCCAATCCCACACGCAGTACATCCACGCTCACCTGCAAACCAGTCGGTACGGTACGTGCACCATCGCCCAACGTGTGCCAGCTCTCGCGTCTCACCCTCTTCACCACGGACACTGATGTAGCAGCCAGTCGCACGACGCACGATGACGCGACGACTGACGAGTCATGCCCAACGTCCCCAGCATCCTCTCAGCTCTCCCCCCGGCTTTCGACCCTCCCCTGATAAGCAGGCACCTCCACCCCAACGACCTCCTCCCCATACACCAATACCACCTCCCGCTCTCCCCACTCCAAAGCACTCAGATCGAGCACCCCAGGCGGGCCTCCCGCAAGCCTCACCCGTCCGTCTGCCGACCGCCGTCGGTGCACGCTCGAGGCCGGTCCGGATGAGTCGGCCGCGTCCAAAGAGACGAGCGGGAGTGGGACGGTCTGGACGGTCTCGCTGGAGGCCGCGCGCGGAGTCGTCGCCGTGCTCAAAGTCAGGTTTGAGGACGCTGCCGATGGAACGGAAACGGACGCAGGACGGGGACGATCCTGGGCGTCGCCAATGGGGCTCGTCGGGTGCGCACACATATCGCTACCAGTGCCAATCCTCTGCACGCTCAAAGACGTCCATAGACCCCGTGGCCCGCCCGCACCCGCGCCCCGTCTCCCAAAGTACGCAGACGGCGGCGATGTGGTGCTCCAAGGCGAGCTGTACGACGGTGGAGAGGCGAGCGTCGAGACCAACGCGGAGTGGGAGAAGTCGAGGTTGGAGCGGTGGGTGCGGTATGATGGCGGGAGGGTCGAGGAGGTGATTATCGAGCTTTCGTCAGCGTCGGTGTATATGTCTGCTTCTGCGTCTGCGTCTGCGCCGGTGTCGGGGTCGGGGTCGGCGTGCGGGTGCGGGTCGTACTCGGCCTGTGTTTCAATTAGCTGGGATGGTGAGGGCGGGCGCGAGCGCAGAGTAGGAGCAGATGGGGAGTCTGTTTTGGTGATTGGGGGGGGGGGGTGGAGGGAGAGGGCGCCCGGTAGGTGCCGGGAGGACGTCGGCCAAGGGCGGGAGAGAGAAAGGCAGCAGAGAGGCTCGGATGAAGAGCTTGGAGGACGGCCTCGCAGACGGCCCGGGCAACGGCGACTGCTGGTTCTCGCCGGCAGTGGAACGGGGTATCTGATCGGATTCGTTACCTGTGCGTGTCAGCCTGTCTTCGATTTGGGGTATCGAGCGGGGAATGATCCTGCTCTCCTGCAGGTCGGGATTGTGCGGGGTCCTGGAGCGTCGTCGAGCTCCTGCAATGGATACACGCATGAGTATCGTGCCCGCCTCGTAGTGAATGGAAGAGGGACGACACTCACTCGACGACTTAGCCTCCACATGCAGAGCGATCCAAATAGCCATGGCAGCCACGGAGAGGAGCAGCGCTGCGGACGGTCCTGTATGGATACATGCGGATGTGAGCTCTTGGTATGTGGGAGACGTACCGAAAGAGAACGCTGTTGCCACGATAGTCCCTGTGGTAAAGTTGCTGGACATCCCTACTGTGACGTTGTAGAATGGGATCGTTCTGGCGACCAACGACAGAACGGGCGAAACTGCACGCGTGCTTTATGGCTCATGAGGATTGATTAGGCAACTGATGTACGAGGTCGAGATGTGAGAAGAGGGAGGCACCAGTGTTGGTAGCAAGCAAATGAATGCGGTCGCCATGTCAGCTCAGAGCAGAAGCTTCCTGCATCATTCACTGAGAACACTTCGAATTCCGGTTTGTGTTACCTTGCGTGGTGACAACAGCGGCCACAGAAGATGTTCATTGCAAAGATGGGACAGAGCCCGGGAAGAGATGGCGCTTACGGAGCATAGAGAAGACGGTGGAATGCACGTACCATGTTCGCTATTGCAGAGGACACACTCCTAGGCTACCGAGAAGACCAGACATCACAGCTCCTAGCGGGATATGTATCGTACATGTGAGTAAACTTCCTGTTTGATGGTCGTGAGCGTTGACGAGTGTCGTGCGAGCGTATACGCACCTTCCTTTGGCCAATTTGCGCTCACTGGCGATCCCAGGTCCTCAATAGCTTGAAGAGCCTGACGTCGAGCGCAGTGGGATATGCCAATGCGTTCTTTGCCCAGGGAGTCTCGATGGCGGCCTTGAACTCGGGCGAGGCGAAGACGGCGGGATCGGACCACTCGTGGAGGGCGAGATAGTTGAATGTAGTGGTGGGCTTGAGGGAGTCGTCTGAGCCAGACGCGCCCGAGTCGCGGAGGGTGTAGCGGGAGGTGCGGACCCAGTGGGGGGACTTTGCGAGCATGGCGACGTGCTCTTGGTTGTACCAGTTGTTGAAGTCGTCCTCGTGCTCGGGCGGGATCTGGGCGTGGAGGACGGAGATGAGGATGCCCGGATTGAGGGGGCTGTAGGCGTCGCCGTCGCGCGGGGGGACGGGGACGGGGAGGGACTGGTAGGTGCGACGGTCGAGGAGGGCGATGCGGGAGAGGATGTCGGTCTCGCGGACGGTGCGGGAGCTGGCGAGGTCGGCGTAGGGGGGCTGGTTGACGGCGTCGACGTCTGTGAGGTCGTAGAGGGCGAGATAGGAAGGCTTTTTGCCATCGATGGCGGCCCAGCGGGACCAGGAGTGGAAGGCAGGAATGGGGATGCGGAGGGGGACGTGCTCGTTGTCGTACCAGTCGTTGTACTCTGCGTCGGAGACGGCGTGGCCAGGGTCGGAGAAGACGAAGAGGATGCCGGGGGCCATCGGGGGCGGAGAGTTGGGTTGTGTACGACGTTGGCGGGAGGGAGTGGACGGAGGAGTGCCACAATCACAACAAGCACAAACAGAGCCAGGCTTGTGTTGGACAACATATCGGTATGTGTTGGACAACATATGTACAACATGTCCTACACAGCCCAGCGAGCCCAGGTGCCGACGACGCGAAAGACGCGGATGTGGTAGCGGCTGACTCGGTCGTCGTTGAGCACCTGCGCCCGCCACGGCGTCGTCGTCGCCTGCTTGAACTCGCGCGTCCCAAACACGTCCACCGACGTCCACTCGTGCACCGCCAGCCACTGCCCCGCCCGCCCCCCGCCCTCCCGCCCCAGGACCTCCTTCAGCCCATACCGCCGGCTCCGCACCCACCCGGGCACCCGCGCCAGCAGCGGCATGTGCTCCTCGTCGAACCACCGCGCAAACTCCGCCTCTGCAGACGCCTCCATCTCCACCTCCACTACGCTCACGTACTTTCCCTCCTCCTCCGCCCCCCGCCTCCGCTCCGCCACCGGCTCGTACACCCTCCGCTCGATCCGCTCGACCCGCTCCTCCATTCCCCTCCCCCTCCCCACCCCCATCATCCTCCGCACCTCGGACGCACACCCGTCGTCCGACTCGTACCCCCCGTCGCCCGACTCGTCCCCGTCTCCATCCCGCCCAGTCAGCGCCACATATCCTGCGTCCCGCACCGCTTCCGCCGACGCCAGCTCGTACAGCGCCAGGTGCTCCGGCGTCTGCCCGTCGGCCGCCTTGTATCGCGTCGCGGACAGAAAGACCGGCCCCGGCAGGTTCAGCAGCGGCCAGACGTGCGTCGTGTCGTGCCACCGCTCGTACTCGGCCGACGTGACAGACGGCCCCAGCGTCGTGTACACGAGCAGCATCCCGCGCGCCGAGTTGGGCATTGTGATGTAATGAGTTCAGTGGTGAGTGCTCGTATTCACAAGCGAGAGGCAGGAGGTAGGTCGCGATGGACGCTCGCTGGCCGTCGTCCGTCTCTGCGACTTCGTGAGGCGGTGAGCGTGGCGTTCATGTGCAACTGTGCTTCGGTCTCCCCGGTGGACAGCTCGCAGATGCGCGTGATGCAGACGTTAGATTCACTTTGCAGCGCTCTCACGACACGCCCATTCCGTCCGTGAACGGTGACGGCCGCGGCGTTCATGTGATGGACCGATGCTCTGCACAGACCGCTCTCGATGCGTCCGCTCGCGAGCGGTCGTTCGGGTACTTACACGGTCGACATGTACATGTGTGCTGTTCGCCAGCGGTGCAGTGGTTTGGAAACCTTTCTTTAAGCAGCCATTGGGCGCGCGTGTTCAACATCGAGCAGCTGTGATCGCATTCCAAACGCATTCATCTTGTCTTCACGTGTCATTATCTCTGTGTCTTCCCGGAGAACCGCATTGGCGTAGTCTGACTCCCTACCCCTAGCGTGTATTCAGCCCGATATAATATCACACATATGAGAGATTCGGTTCAATTACATCAGTATGCACTTCTTTGAACACTCGTAACTACTCCTCATAGATGACCATCAAGCACAGAGTCTCCGTCTTAGTGTCGAGGTTGGACGCATATTCGACCGAGCGAACCTCGTTCTCATGTTGGCCGCCGCGCCCGGTGATGACTTCTGTGGCGGAGGCCTTGTGTTTGATCTTTCTGCGTCGTGAGGAATGCGGTGGTTGTAGAGTAGGAGAGCTCATACCGTGCTTTTGGTCTTTTACCGCACTCTTGAATGACCAAGTACTCGTACGTTTCGCTGTTGTATGTGAATTCACCTGGCTTGAACGTCGCGGGTTCCGACTCCCTACAGAACGACCGAGCATCAGTGCTGAGTGGCATCGAGAGAGAGAGAGATACACACACCTGTCGCAGGAAACGCTGATTTTCTTCACGTCGAGGTTGAGACATTGAAATCCCGAATTGTCTCGAGAGGATTCCACACGGTATGTTGTCTTGGCTCTCCTCATGTGGCGGTCTCGACGTTACCAATGTACTATGGCATCAGGTGCTCCAAAATCCGGCCGAGGGTCGCTGACGGACTCCCGTGCTGCGTGGGTTCATGGAGGCAGAGCAAAGGGCCCAAGAGTCGAGAGTGGGCAGAACTCGTCAGTGTTCGTCAGATTTACACTCGAAAGACAACATTCTATAGGCATAACGATGCTCGCTTGTAGACACGAAGAAGGTGCACGCGCCGTGCACTCAATGCGCCGCTGATGCCTCCATAGAGCGCTGCTGGCTTGGTGCGTGCTACTAGGAATTCAAAGCGCGCTCACGGGGCGGACCGCCCTCAGGCTGGAATTGAAACGTTCGCCGCACAGAATATGCAGATGATATCATTTCGACGGGGCCTACGGACGGCAGCCAGCGCTCGGAGACTGTCACAGAATGGGTGATGCCCATTCCCGGGGACACAACATAGCCCTTGTCGTCTACAAGCGAAAACCGGGACGTGAAGTCTCTACTGGTCAGTTGTGCAAAATCGACGGTATGGGTAGACTGTGCCTGCTGCCCCGGCAATTATGCAATCATCATTTGGCCAAAGGCGCGTTGTCACGAAGTAACTCGAGTCACATTCGGATTCAGACTCGAGTCGTTGTTGGTACCCATTCACTCGGGTGCTCAAACACTGCAGGCATAATTGTGATTGAGCGACCTCTTCTCTTCCCGGAGGCTGGTCTATCTTTCAGCTTGACACGGACACGTTAAAGGACTGGTCATCTTCCCGCCTGCGGGATCGACCAACTGACATTCAAACGTCCAACAATAGCAGGTATGCCAGTAACTGCGTGTGTATTTGCGTAGCATGCTGACTTGCCCCCTTCTTGGAGTTGAACTCGGACGAAAGAATGCTGTCAGCTTGATCAACGTCATCGTGTCAGCTAGGTACTCTCAATTCTCTATTCCAACCCCGAGACGTTCATAACTCCTCCAGGTCTGTAATGGGCTATACGTCATGATGGTGCTCTGAAGAATTCGCCGCTATCAATAACTGAGGGTGCCGCTTGTCCGTCATGTGCCTTCTCAGTTGAATAGTAGCGGCATCTCGACAGCAACGTCTAGCAGAGCGGTGTGTACGTGTTGTTGCCACCTATCACAATAGTCCTCTATCATCTTCTCATGAGCATCGAAAACATCGCCGCGACGGCGAGTTGCCTCGTCAGCAACCCCAGTACCAAACACTGGCAGTGACGTGGCCTTCATTGCCCCCTGTTGTACGCTGACTGGTGGCGTTTTCCTGCCGCTAGTTCAGTGGCGACGCGTAGAAGAAGACCCGATGACGGGAATACACCAATATCTCTGATGCATCAGTACTTGGTACGCGATAACCGGTGGGCAATATCACTCACGCATAATGTGTCAACTTGCGACCCATTCAGGTCGATTGGTGAGATCACAACACAAGGGGCACTACTGACACATTTTTGGCCTCTGTGAGCGGAGCGGCGGCCCCTGTCACGATGCAGTCTCTTGAATGATAGACAACTACGGAGGCAAATCCGGGGCAACACGTAGACTCACCATAAAGAAAGGCAACAGTGAGTGTTCGACATATAAATACCAGGCAGCGTTGAGCTTCAGTCCTCCACCAACATACAGACGACTCCCTCTTCCTCACCTCAGCTGTCTTCAACATGTCGAACAACACCACTGTTATCTGTGGTCTCAACGATTACCTTCACGACCACTCTGACTTCTCCGAGCACGTATCCCGTTATGCTGCCTCAGGGGATCTAGACTACAGGAACATTACCTTCACCGTCCCCGCGCCCAACAAGCATGACTGGGTTGCTTACACGCTAGTGAAGGATACTCAGCCCATCGACCGTACCATCATCAAGCAGGCCCATGTGGATGCACACGCTATGGAAGCTCATCCTCCCATGGCAGAACTATTGTATAACAAGCAAACCTCGCAGATCAAGAGCAAGATCACACTTGGTCAAGGAGATATAAAGCTTACCTACACATACCGTAGGTAAGTTGTTGGCCAACACTCATTACCCTTGTTGGCAGTAACGCCTCTCTTTAGGACCGCCACCAAGACGGAGCCTATCTCGGTCAACTATAGCATTACGGAAGTTGCAAAAGACTTCCCTCTCCAGTCTTACGAGATGCGGTTCAAGGATGGCATGATACAGGTAATTTGTTCGTCTCACCACCAAGAGCCATAGCTTACTGCCGGCACAGATCATAAGAGTTCCTGAAGACGTGACCATCCTCCAGCTTTTCAAGGACAGAACAATTGGTGGAAGGAGGATGACTATGATCTACCACAAAGGAAGCCTCAACCCGATCACAGTACCGGAACAAGAGGTCATCGAAGGAGCGCCCCCGGAGTCTCTCGAACAACAACTCCTCAGGGCCCTTATGCTCCTCATGATCGGTCGTACCTTCCTTGGGTAAAGTGGCGCCTACGCGAGGTCAGAAGGAGCCCATGTGTACTATAACCACAATGTATGGTCCGATTGATGTATGAAGCCACGTGATGCCAGAATGATCATACAGAACGCGAAAGACGCAGGCCGAGCTAGAGTTGAACGGGACCTGAGAGCATCAATGCGCACACAATGTCTTTTCACACATCGTTGTTTGCCCTAAACATATTCAGCGAAAATTTAGGAGAGCGAACGCAGCACACTACGTTTGCCCACATGTGTGATCTTCTCCCAAACCTGCCGTCGTGACAGTCATCACCGCCTCCATCAGGGTCCATGCGCACGGCCGGCACAGCCTTCAAGACGTGACACGTGAAGCCATGCATAGCGCATGATGATGTACTACGTCAGGAGTAAGCGGCTCTCTTAGTTGGACGCATTCTGACTCTTCTCTGCTCGTAAAACTAACAGGGGACCTATGAGAACAGGGCATGGCGATTCCATAATTCATGCAAGAGGTTTATCAGTCTTCGCCGTGTGTCAGAGCCTGTGACGCGTGCATCGCATCGCCCCCTACATCGAGGCGCGAGTCAATGAATTAAAGGCAGTCATCCAGAGAGGAGAGGAAACAAACACGCGAAGAGAGCAAGAGATTATCCAGTGAGAGTGCAAAGTCCATCCATCCTCCTCGCACCGATCATCCATAGCGCGCGCGAGACGTGCGGCCTATCAGCTCCGTCTCCTCGCTGTCGGACGAGTGCCAAGAGGAGATGCGGACGCCGTCAATCGTGCTCGCGCCGGCCGTCTCCCGCGTGCGCAGCGTGTCCGCGCTGTCGACGGTCCGCAACGTGGGGGCGGGGCTCGTCGCGCGGCCCACCGCGCCGGGCGCATACGACAAGCTCGAGCTCGTATACCGCGGCTGGGAGACGAGCGTGGCGACGTCCGAGCTGTCCGCGACGGATGCGGACGCCGAGGCTGCAGAGACGGACGCGGAAGTGGAGCTGCGCGGTCCGCGTGTGGCTGTGCCCGCGCCTGCGCCTGCGCCAACACGGCCGTAGACGTTGTCGAACGCGGAGGGCGAGGTGGACCAGGCGACGGGGCTGAGGGGCGGTTTGATGCCCATGGCGAGCAGGCTGGCCGTCGCGCGCGCGGAGGGTGCGAGGGTGGCCGAGTCTGCTTCGGACGAGCGTGCGGCGGAGCGCGTTGTGGTGGTCGTCGTTGTCGTCAGAGTGGGAGAGGGAGAGCGGGAACGGGAGCGGTGTTTGGACGGGGGGAGGAAGGGGAGGGTGACGTGTGATGCGGTGGAGGTGGATGATGGGTAGGATGGGAGCGTCGTGTGTGATGGGTCTGCGTGCCAGGGCACTTCAGTGAAAGCGAGGGAGGGACGATGGAGATGAACGCACCGTCGAATGGGTTGACTGCATGCCCTGCCCGGGTCTCCTTCATGTCCCTCCCCGTGCGAGAGAAACCCTCGAAGCGCGCGTCGCCGTACTTGAAGCCCAAGAGCGTGCCTGAGCCAAATGTGCCCCTGCGGAGGAGGAAAAGGAAGAGAGCGACGAGGACTAGTGCGAGAAGGACGCCGAGGACGATACCGAGGACGCTGAGGAGGCCGAGGGAGTGGTCGTCTGGGTCGACGATGACGGGGCTGGTCGGCCAAGGGTCGGATGAGAGGAGAGTGGTAGTGACGCCGGTGGCTGCGAGGGAGGTGCGTGTCCAGGTAGCAGTGGCGGTAGCAGTGGCGGTAAGAGTGGATTGTATGGTCGAGTAGGTGGTCAGGGTACCGGTAGAGGTGAAGAGCGAAGAGGCGGATCCGGTGACGGTAGAGGACGGGTGAGAGGAGTAGGTCGTTGCAGAGTCGGGCGGGGGGCTAGAGTCGGACGGGAGAGAGGTTGTCGAAGAGTCGTACGGGTCTGATATGGAATGTGCGGAGAGAGGCAAGGTGGGAGTGGGAAAGGTGGGGGATGGACAGCCATTCGGGAACCTGGGAGGACATGGACGGCCAACACAGCCAGGCGGACAAGTCGGTTGTGGTGGATGGGTCAACGAGAGATCTGGCGGAAAGTGGTCGTCGCCGGGGTTGCGTTGATTGTCTGGGGGAAATCGTTTGGAATGAGTGGGTATGGATGTGGGATGGGGCATGAGAGCGAGGAGCTTGAAGGCGATGTGTGGATGGATGCTACGAGAGAACTGGTGGCATGGGAGATGGTCGTCGTTGGCCAGGAGGGGCAGAAGACGGAGGATCGGAGCGTGTACAACAGCTCGGTGGACGACGCTAAGCGGTCAGTGTTGAAGAGAGCGCGGAGGAGAGAGGAGACGGCGGGGAGAGGGCGGGCATGGCGGCCAGGCTGATGGCCGAAAGCAGCCGTGGGAGTGCACGTGAGGTCTCATCACATCTCTCGCCGTCTCTTGCGTTCAGACGTGGTTGCTCCTCACCGTGCTCGACAGGGAGGAGAACGCAGGGAAGTGGACGGGACGCGTCGGTCCGCAGCACCCGCCTCCTCCTCCCGCCCTGTCACGCGTCTGTCACAGTCACCACCCGACGACGAGCACCCGCCTCGCTTCACCCGCGCGGCCCCCGCCACCTGCTATCCAACCCGTACCTCCATCGCCTCGCCATCCCACATCTCGCTCAGTCGTCCCCACCCGACACGCGCACAAACATCGTCCTCCTGCGACCGCTCTGCTTCCATCGATACATCAACAACCCGCGGACGCGTCCATCACCAATCCGCACGTACGTCGTTCCCCGTCTTTGTCTTAGTCGAACACTTTGCGAAACAAACCCGAGTAGCCTCCGGGTCTACATCGATGCAGATTCAGAGGCGTCCGCCCCGCGCGCACCACCACATTCCCGTCTGTGTACCACATCCAACATGGAGCCACTGCGCTGGCCCGACGACGGACGCGACTCCCTTGCCCAAACGAGGGGCTATCATCGTGTCCACCACCGTTGGCGGGCTGCAGAATACAGATGAGAGACAACGGACACGGCACGTCCCGCGTCTTTGTCTACTCACATCTTCCAGGCCGTCGTGGAATCGTCGCGGGTCCGAGTCTGTTCTGTAAGGCTTCAGCAGCGCGCGCAAGTACTGGCATGGCCTCTGCGCAATGAACAGTCGTCGATATCCCCTCCACGTCTCATCGGAAAAACGTGCTGACGAGTTCACAGTAGGTGCGCACACCGTCTCAACATCTGCTATATCTTGCGCTCTCTGCTATCAGCTACTCGCCGCCCCAGCCCTTCGAGAACCTAAACACCCGCCTCTCGTGCTTCACGACCACCCCGCTCCGCATCACCCTCTCCCTCCCCGTCGCCCGCCCAATCTCCTCCGTCCCAAACGCGTCCATCGACGCCCACTCGTGTATCGCGACGTACTTGCCCGGCGCACGCCCAGGCACGCGCACGTCCACCCCCGTCCCAGTCACGCTCAGCACCCGGTCCGCGACGAACCGCCGCGTGCGCCTCCACCCCGGCACGCGCATGAGGAGCGGCACGTGCTCGGTGTCGTACCATGCGTTGAGCTCCGCCTCGCCCGCCGCGTCGTCCCCTCGGACGATCAGCTCCACGACGCTCACGTACGGCCCTGGCGCGCGCGCGTCGTAGTCTGCGCGGGGCGAGCACCCCGCCGGGGTGGGGACCGGGGCGTACACCCGTCGGTCGAGGAACGCGAGCTTGGCGAGCACGTCGCGCTCGCGCGCGCTCCGGGTGCGAGCGAGCGCGGTGTATGGCGCCTCGAGCACCGCGGACGGCGAGCAGAGGTCGTAGAGCGCGAGGTGCGTGGGCGGCTTGGCGTCCGCTGCGGTCCACCGCGTGCAGGAGAGGAAGAGCGGGCCGGGGAGGCCGAGCCGGAGCGGGATGTGCTCGTTGTCGTACCCGTCTTCGAACGCGTCCGGGGCGTTCTCGCAGCCCCGCTCGGTGTAGACGAGGAGGAGGCCGCGCGTGGGCGTGTTGTCTGCGATGGCCGGTGCCGACATGGTGGGTGTGCAGTCTGTATCGCGTTGCTACTTGTACGCAGCTATTCTAGAAAAGGTTATGGTTCGGCCTCTCTGTGAGTCTCACGGCGGGCCCCGCGTCCGTCGTTGGGGCCCTGATCTCGGGTCGAAAACACCCAGGGCGCAGGTCCCAGAACAGGTAAGATACATTCAAACACAAATCGTACACGATGCCCAACAATACAGCGATGACACGACTACCGGTACGTGTATCGATCTGTACGCACGCAACGTCAGTCTCCGTCCCGTACAGCAAACCACGCCACTCACTCGCATATCGGTTGGGGGTGGCCCTCCACGGCTTGAACATGTGGCGCAGACCCTCGACAGAGTACGGGATGTCGTAGTCGACCAACGCGCCTTCCCTCTTTCCGCCGGGCCACTCGAGCATGATGATCGTGTTCGTGTTGATGTCCCCGTGGAGGTAGCCCGCGACTTCGTACAGCTTCTGGTGTGCTAGGGCGGCTGTCAGTAACCAGGAGGGTACGGGAGATGGAGAGCACGAATCGGGCATGGTGGAAACTCACCCACCACGGCTCCTAGCATTATGAACACGAGCTCCCGGCTGTTGGTAAAGTGCTCGAGGTTGCGAGGAGAAACGGCCTTGAGACGGCGCGGACGGCGCCGAGGGGCTATACGACACTCAGCACGCGTCCTCTTCACCGTGCAGACCCAAGGGCGGAGAACGTACTTTCAGAGGTTGCTGAAGTTGTCGCAGGCATTAGGATGTGGTTGGTAGCAAAGACAATGTGGGGGCTATCCAACCCTTTATATGTCCAGATAGGCGCCGCGCGACAAAAGACTCTTGACGATGACGCAGCCATGTCTCAAAACGACGAACCAAAGAGATGCGCGCTGCTCGATCCTACCCTCTCGTCCTCGTCGCCGAGCTCGACCAGCCCTTACATTCTCCCCTGGGCAGAACACCGGCTTAACAGAGGGCGGCACGGTACGAATGCCAGATACACCTACGATGCGCAGAATACCAGAACAGCGAACGCAAAAAGTGCGATGCAGTCTCACATTGCAACCCGTATTCCCGTACATGATTGCAGAGGCGACGCGCTCGCGAGTGACTAGTCGTTGTCGTGGCTTCAAATCAAGATCGTTAGTATGTGTTCTGCGCCCAGACTCATGGCTCAGGTGAAAATCTCACCTGCTATCACGTCCACGCTCAACAAGTGAGTGCACACGCCCGCAGGGTCGAAGTGGACTCCAAAAGTTCGGCGACAGCGTCAATGACTAGCAGAAGGATGTCACGGTCGAGAGGACGGCCGGTCTGCTCCTCCGTATGCTGCATACCACCAAAGCACGGTGGAGGAGTTGGTGGAACACCGTCGCCAGGTACAGTCAGACACATGCGATTACGTAGGCATTGTATGTGACAATTGTTGTCAAACTGACCACGAACCGTTAGAAGGCTGCTGCCTGCATGCCGTCACGGGCTAAAACAACTCACCGTAACCATATAAGGCTCCTCTGTCAGCTCGAAGAGTATCAGCACAGTCGCGAACAATTTATATCTGTTGGAACGGTGCACCCACAAACCAGCCTCATGGCCACAGCGACTTTGATGGTCGGACGCTCTCATACGCGATGTTGGGTCTACGTAAACAAGGGCAATGTAGAAAATGTTCCGCATTGAGTGAGTATTGCGCACCACTCGCACGCTGTTAGTATGGTGCCCATTTTTCGCATCTGTGATCCACGATCGTCTCAACGCTCCAAGAGGGCTAGGAAAACGAGACTCACGAACTCTACTCGTCCTCGCCCTTCAACCCGAGCAACACATCCAGCTGCCTCCATAACTTCTCTCTCCTCTCCAGCCACATCTCCCTCCTCTCGCCAGCACATCCCACACAGTACCCGATCCCAGCCCAGTCCACGTCAATCAGCCTGTCAATACCCTCAAAGACGTCCTTGAAGCCCGCCTCGAACACCCCGTTCTGCAGCAGCCGCGCGGCCCACCCCTCGCCCGCATCGGCTTTTCGCGTGCGCGCGCAGGCCTCCGCGGCCTTGGCCTTGTCGATACGTGCGTGCGGCCCGTTGATGAACGGGGCGAGGGGGCAAGGTCCAAGCGCAGACGGCAGTGGAGTGGAGCGCGCGAGTGCCAGCCACTCTGTCTCGAGTGCGGCTTTGGCGCCGACGAGCCGGACGAGGTCTGAAGCGGCGAGACGAGCTCGGGGTGCGTTCTTCTCGTCCTCTGGTGTTTCATGGTCGAGTGCTGAACGATGCTTGCCCTTGCCGTCGGAAACGGACTCGGCATGGATGTAGACTGCGAGGTCTTGTCCGAAGCCGGGCGCACGAAGGAGCTCGTAGTACGCCCCTTTGAGAACCTCTGGAATGTCGCACTCGTGTGCAAGGAGGATCGTCTCGACGGCGTACTCTTTGGGTTCCCGTGTGATTTGGGACAAGTCTTGCGGCCAACGCTGGCGAAGCAGGTGAGCGGCGAATGTGTAGATCGTCTCGAATTGTAATGTATGCGCTGCGCGCAGCAGCGAGGCGAGCACAGGGAAGGCCGGAGGATTGATCGCGTATGCCCTGACAGCATCGCAGTGACCCCATGAGTTAGATCCTTCGAGTAGACATTGCAGGAGACGTACACTCCGACGTCGAGGGCTTCAAGGAGTCGTTCAAAGTCGAGGACACTGACGCCCTTGACGACATACACCTTCTTACTGAAGTCCGAGTCGGTAGAATGCGTGATCAACGTCGAGCATGAGAATGTGTAACACCGGAAAACGACGTACCTGCCGGCATCAGGCTCCAGAAGCTTAGCAAAGTACGCGGATTGGTGTACCAAACGGGAACGATGGAGGCGATAGAGCGTGTTCTGCACCTGGACAGTCGTCGAGCCGTCGAGGTGCCAGAATCCGACGCTCTTCCTCGGGTCTGGGCTGACGGCATCCTTTCCCTTTCCATCATCTTTCGACATCCCCATTGACGTGTTGGACGAGGAAGGAGGTTCGGGAACGGCAAAGGTTGCGGAAGACTTGGACGGTGTAGGACGAGGCGCGGGTTGGGAGGCAGGCGGTGCTGGGACTTGTGTGCGTTTAGCGCGTTTTGACGGCCTGGATGTCGTTCCCGCATGTAAGCAAGGAGGAGCTCGGGTCACGCAGCTGTGCTGAGACAACGAATATGTGCAGCGCGCAGCATTTTGCAAGAGCTAGCTCAAGACGAGCCCGAGAAGGCTTCTTGAGTAGCACCAAGACAGCTATGTCGCGCCACAGAAGGTGTGCAAGCCGTTGATCCTTGAGACGTCGGAAGTGCTCAGGACAAGGGGTCGATAGTAGACGTTGCGCAGAGTGGCTAACAACCTGCGCAACGCCCTCCTCACAGTGGAGGAAGACGATAACACCCGAGGACGTACTCACTGAGTTGCAGACGGCTGCTGAGGGATATCCGCCGACTCTTGCGTGGACTCCAAGACCCTCTTCTTTCCTCCTATCGATTTCGCAGTGTTCGCAGACGCGCTCGAGGTAGCAGCATCTGACTCGCTGGGACCTGCCGGGGTGTTTTTGTTGACGTTTTTGGTAGCGCTGCGGGTTTTGCGTGGGCTCGGCTGTCGCGCCGGGGTGCGAGGAACCTTTTCGTCGACGTTTTCTGCTTTCGGAGCGAGGTCGGATGGCTCCGCGCCTGGAGAGTCGCGTGTCGTAGGCGGTGTGTGGCGGGCGGGCGAATACGCGTCGGCAGGTGGAGTCTCCTGGGAGGGCTCTGCGGACGAATCTTGCGACGTCGAGCCTCGGCTGTTGCTCGCAATGATCTGAGAGAGCTCGGGCAGACTGGAGCCAGAGTCCGAGTCGTAGTCTAGGTCGGAGTTGGACGCTGGGTGAGAGCTAGAGGAGCGGGCGTCGTGCGGGGCAGACATGATGACGAGCAGGACGACGACGACGAGCGAGACAACGGCGGGCGGCCGCGGGGCTGAGGACGCGTCGCGTAACGTGCATGTCACGCGTTTGTCACGGAGGCCCCTATCCCTTGTAGTCTTGTGCGATAAGTACTCGCCGCCGTTGTCCTTGTCTTCGTCGCACTCGCCCTCAATGTCCCTCAAGCAGGAACCTGGTCTCGACGCTCATATTCAGCCCGCGCACTGTGCGTCAGGACAACCTCGAGAGCTGTCTCCGCCTGCTGCTTACCTAGTCGTGTTTCTAGCCGGCAACATGTCCGACGGCCAGGCCGCAAGTACTACCAGCGTGAAGCTCGAGACCGTACCATCGGACGGTAACAAGAGAGTAGGGGCTATATCCACACCTCGTCAACCTCAGACTGAGCCGTATCCAGAAAGCAGATCCCGCCGCTGCCGATTCCCATCCAGCCGACCCACTTCCCAAGCGTACGAGGCTGGAAGACTCCCAGGCCGGACCCGGTCTCAGAGCTCCCAATCCGCCGCCTTTCGTTCGGTCTGCCGACTTCTGGTTCCCTGATGGCAATGTTGTCGTCCTTGTCGTGGATACTGTCTTCAAGTTATATAAAGCCCGCCTCGCCAGATTCTCTACGACTTTCGCTGCCGCCTTCGCGAACGAAGGCCACGGGGCTGGACGGATGGTCATCGATGGGTGTCCCGTCCATGCACTCCCGGACGTGAACGTGGAAGATTTCACTCGATTTCTCGAGGTGCTGGAGACTCCGTTGTGCGTCTATCCTCTAGTACTTTGTCCCCTCCTCGTTTTGAGCACTCGTGACTCTTCAGGGCGCTGCAAACAACCCCGTTCCCTCAGGACGCTGCCATCTCCGTCCTGCGCATCTCTCACAAGCTCGATTGCGTGACGACCCGGACGTTCGCCGTCGAACGCCTACGTGCGTTATGGCCGAGCGACAAGCCACCACTCCCAGCGAAACCGGGAGCATACACGGACACGCTCAAGATCATTCGCGTCGCGCGCGACTGCGAGGTTGACGAGCTCAAGAAGGCAGCCTTCTACGAGCTGATCCGCAGCGAGGACTTCTGGGCAGCGTACTGGGCGAAGCGGGACGAGGTACATCTCGCACTCACCAGCAAAGACATTATCGTCCTCCAGAAGCACAGACGACAGCTGGAGTCGGCCTGGTTCCAACTGATATTCACGCCTCCGGGCGGGAAGACAGGATGTGTTGCGACAAAGGAACACGTGTATACTAGGCCGCGCTGCTCCAAAGAACTGTTGGATCTGGAGACCCGCAGCTGCCAATGGCGTGGCGAAGCGGTAGGAAGAGGGGACTTTGATGCTGGGCGAGCGGATCCGCTTGGACATCTGCAGGTACTCTTGACGCGGACGACGGAGCCGTTGTTGGACTCGGGATGGTGCGAGCGCTGCGTCGAGGAGGCGAGGGTGGTCTGGAGGCAAAAGCAGAACTCGTGGTGGAACGCCCTTGACCAGCTGTTTGCAAGGCTGTGATATGTCGCACTATAGTCATCATGTCTCATCTCTTGACACGGCGGTCCCGAGACGCAGTTGGTGAGTGCGCCAGGATGATGGAGAGCGTGATAGACGACATGGTGAGAGTCAGAGAGCAGTCAGGAGAGAGTGCAAGTCAGGACCAGTCAGGTCGACACGGTTCGCAGTCAAGTCCTCCAGCGCTTGTCACGCCGCCGCGGAGGAGTGGCTCGTTAAGGAAGGAGAGGCCACGTGGCCGTCGGTGCCGCCCAAGCCTCCGAAAACGTTCATATCGCCCTCATCCACCGTCCTCAGCCCCCATCCCCTCAAGCTCGTCCCCCGCCGCCCCCCAAAACACTCGCAATGGTCAGTAGCGCACCGCCGACGCCCTCTGGTGCAGTTGTGGCACATTTGGCGCGAATGCACAGTCAAAACACGCTGGATTGCACCCTTCTGCACCGGATGAAGCCTGTTTCACCGATCGTGCATGCTCATACTCTTCCTACAGGCCTCCTCAGAACTCGCCGCTACCTACGCTGCCCTCATCCTTGCCGACGACGGTATTGAGATCACCGTACGTGCTCCTATGCGCAGACTTGGCTGATTCTCGTATTCACGCGAACCTGCCTCCAGTCGGACAAGATCCTTGCTCTCACGACCGCGGCCGATGTCGAGCTCGAGCCCATCTGGGCATCTCTCCTTGCGAAGGCTCTCGAGGGCAAGAACGTGAAGGAGCTCCTCTCCAACGTTGGTGCTGGTGGTGCTGGCCCCGCTGCCGCCCCTGCAGCAGCAGGCGCTGCTGCGGGTGGTGCTGCCGCCGAGGCACCCAAGGAGGAGGAGAAGAAGGAGGAGGAGAAGGAGGAGTCCGACGACGACATGGTGCGCATACTCGTCTCATTTCTCTGTAATCCGCAAGTGCTGACCGTCTTCGTCTTCCGATCAGGGCTTCGGTCTCTTCGATTAAGCTATCGTCTCCTTCGTATGTTGTTGCTTTGGTGTTCCTCGTACTGCATAGCATCTCCCCATCGCCCTCACACTGCGTTGTACTATCCATGTCACACTTACTGCGCATGCCAAAATGACCTGAAAACACCACATCCCGTGTGATTTGATTCGTGGCAAACTGCGCCAAGGACGCGTCAAGCACTGGGATGCTGCGGCTGCCTGTTCCCTTCGTGTTGGCCACCTCATTGGGCAGGTGTGTCACGACGCTCGTTTGCGCTATCCAGTGCGTGTCTTACAATTGTCAGACCCATCCAGGACCTGTTGTCACCCTTCTGGAAGCGCATTCGCTAATGACCTGACCGTGTAACTCTATGCGTCCAACTGCACTCAATATCGCCTCCCGTTACTCGTCTTGTACAACGTCTTCGAGCGGATCTCGGACTTTCAGGACCATGGCAGCCGTCGCTGCGCTCGAAGTCCTTTGTGCATGTTCTACGGGACAACGTGGGCATGATTCGGTTTCCAGCTACGTATGACTCTTCAAGCCGACCACTTTCTCGCTTTCCCACTGTAGCTCCGCCGCTTTCTGTCAACTTCGCAGCCACGTTCGCACGTCTTGCATCCGCCTCATGTGCGGTTCTATCTAGCCCATTGTCACATGGGATGGTTAAGAAGCGCTAAGCGGCACCCTCGAGTGGCTGATATCGCTCTTACGGGTGAGCTGGTCCCGAGACGTCAACGGACAATTTGTAACCGTGGTACGGCGGTAAACTTGTACAGCGGCAAATACGTGTCCCTCCTCTATAGCCCGGCGGGATAGCTCTCACCTCGACTTTGTCAAGACCATCGTGCAACCACTCACTGCTCAGCCTCCTTGGCCCTATGCAATGTCACTCTATATTGGGTAAAAGTGAGTCCATTTGCGAATTTCGCCTTTACAAGTCGGAGTGGCCGACGATATCGAAGCCAATGCTGATAACTTGTGGTGGAACATATGACTAGACGCACCGATGTCGATGTTCTTCCGTTCATCAAACCAACGGGGCTTCTTGTTCGCAATTTGCGCATTCGGACTACTGGCACCGCGTGGACCGACGAACATCTCGCCCACGTTCTTCACGGCCGTTCGGTCAATCCCTCGTGGATTTCGCACCTTTGGATATAGCTACCAGAGCTGTTGCCTCCGCCGCGGCAAGCTCTGAGTCGATAAAGACTCGTCGACACACTCCCTCGACACACACGAGTCCAAAGTCATTCGACGAGCGTACGGAGTCGCTCCGTTTCACATGCGGTGCAGACTCGGACGGGCTACAGAGGTGAGAGACCGCTCGTCTGCGGTCGGCGGTCGGCGTTGTTCACGCACACCACGCGGGTGCTGGTGCCCAAGCTGCGTTCATGTCCCCATTTCGCCGGAATCCACCGAAGTCCGGGTCGTCCGTCAAATGGTGAAGGTCTCTCGCGGGGCTAGGTCGCTCTAACCGCAGACAACAGACGCACAGACAGGCGCAAAGATCAAGTATGTCCGTGCTCTGCGCGACATCTGCAATTGGAATCGCTGTAGCTGCCACTATGAGGTAGTTACTGCGCTTACATAAACGGGAACTTGTCTACTACGCGACGCGCGCTACGTAGTACTGTCGGGCAACTTTCTCTCAAGCTGCTTGCACCTTCCTCTCTTCGCAATTCCACTACTCAAGTGAAGACTGCGGTCAAGCGCCGATGATGGAAAGACCGGTGCTATCTCTCAATTGCCACCCTGTCTGTCAAAGACCGCTCTCGCGCTCGCAACCACACACTCTTCTCAAACACCGACCCGCCCTCGCATCCTCCAAGTGCCAGAATACCTTCCCCAAACCTTCGCACCCGTATCCTCCCGCGCGCTTATTCCCACAACTGTCTATCCTACCTTCCTCGTCCACACATCTGGGCCCTACTGTCTGCCTTCTCTGCTCTCTTCCGGAGTTGAGATACCGACGATAACGCAATGCCGCTTCATCCATCATGTCTCTCATGTCATTTCCAGTACGTCTTCATGTCAAACAACAGCTTCTCATCCAGGAATACAATGTCTCGACCTCATATATTTCTGCTCTCAGTGGCACTCGTTATCGACGCAACTCTACGCCCACCCATGGCTCAGTCCTTCGCCACTCTCCGCGCCCTCCACGCAGAGCTCGGTGCCGCACTCGACGAGATCGAGGGCGTGTACTCGTCTCAATCGCCTCGTCTCGATTATCCCTCCCTTGACGTACCCTGTTATGTGAACGCGCCCCTGAAGCACTCCCTCGAACAAGACAAGGCTGAAGAATTGCGTGTTCATCCCACTGTTCTGGCAGCCACGAATCGCATCGTCGCTGCCTGCGGTCAGCTCAGCGCCAGCGTGAACAAGCCATGGTTCTCGCTTATCGAGACAGTCAACGCGGTGAGATCATGTCCGTATCGTACTCTATACGAGTATTCATTGCATTTGCGCAGACGAACGTCGTGGCCGCGCTGCAATTCTTGGAGGCTAGCAACGTCGTCGAAATACTTCGCGAGGCCGGGCCGTCTGGCCTGCACGTCGACGAGATCGCTCCCAAGGTGACGACTCTTCATAGAGCAAAGACCAATGCGGACACCCCGGATCTGGATCCGTACAAACTGAGCACGTCTTCGCTTCTTTTCATGATATCGTGCTACGGCTGACTTTGAAGTTTGTTCTTCGCCGCTGACGCGCACAGGTCACGTCCTGCGCATCCTCACGACTTATCACTGGCTCAAGGAGGTTACTCCCGATGTCTTCGCCAACAATCGTCTCTCTTCGTACATTGACTCGGGCAAGTCGTTCGAACAACTCAAGAACTCGTGCGTCCTTGTCGCGGTAGGTTTTATTCTACTAAACTTACCGCACCCACAGTCCAGGATCCAAGTACCACGAGACGGACGGGGTTGCCGCATACTGCGCGACTGCGTGAGTTTCTTCTCGCTTTTAGCGACGAAGGACACTGTTGACCGTCAACAGCGCGGACGAGCCGTTCAAGATTATGACCAACTTGACCGACTGGCTCCTCAACGACAGCGGCTCAAAGTACGCCTCCGCCTTCAACTTCACCTACAAGACGCCGCTCCAGTACTACTCCTGGATAGAAGAGCCCGGCAACGAACACCGCCTAGCCCGGTTCGGACACGCAATGCACGGCACGCAACAGTTTGAAATCGCAGAGAACATCCTCTCCGGTACGTCCGTCCGTTTTCATCATGGCCGTGTGCGTCAGCCCCGTATTCTTGTTCGCTGCTCGAACGGGAAGCATGCGAGATAGACCCCCAGGGGCCTTGTGGCCGCCAGAATGTTGACTTTGCGTGAAGGATTCCCATGGGCGGAGCTTCCCAAGGACTCGGTCGTTGTCGACATTGGAGGTGGCATTGGCACCATCTCGCTCATGGTCGCCGAGGCGTATCCGCACATCCATTTCGTCGTCGCGGACCGCGTGCCCGTGTGCGCCATAGGACGTTCGGTGCGTCGTCTTGGATGTACTTGGGTGGCATACGGGCTGAGTGTTACCTACCGTTCACCTCGGGTACCGTATGGCAGGCGTGGGGCTCAAAATACGCCGACATCTTCGACGCCGGCCGCGTCACGTACCACGCGCATGACATGTTCGCGCCCCAAGTCCCCTTTGACGTCCCCGGCGTCGGCCAGATCGTGCATCCCGACGTCTACCTCCTCCGCTTCATCGCACACAACTGGTCGGATGAGGAGGTCCGCAAGTGAGTGTCCCTGTCCTCCCGCCTCTCTCTCCCTGTGGACATACCCTCATACATGTGTTATCATCGCACAGGCTTCTGCAACATCTCCACAATGCTGCGGGGCCCAACACGAAGCTTCTGTTGATCGACATCATGCTCCCGTACGCGTGCATTGACGAGGAAAGTGGCAAGGCCGAGGCTATGGGCGGGGTGCGCTCGCTCGTGCCCGAAGGCTCCCCGCTGCTCCCGAACCTCGGGCGCGGGAGCGCAACTGGGTACATCCTCGACATCCAGGTCGGTTTTGTTGTTTCAATGGAGACTGTGTGGACTATACTGATGTCGGATGCGTGTGACGGGAATAGATGTTGGGCCGATTCAACGCAAAGGAGCGGACATACCGCGAGTGGGACGTGTTGACGCGCGAGGCGGGCTGGAAGATCACGCGTGTGAAGCGCGCCGTTGGCTCGCTGTTTGCGTACATGACCGCAGAGTTGATGTGAGCACTGTCGTGTGGGAGCTTTTGTATTTGTATAGATTGTCGTTGCGCTGTAATTTCTCGTCCTTGAATATCAGTTGACAAAGTAGAGAGTAGGAACCACCAAGGGGGTCGCGGAATGTCCAAGTATAACGCGCAAGGGGGTCGCGGAAAGTAAGCGCCTGACCGGGGGTCTGTCGCGACCTGTGGTCAAGCGAGACGAGGAGGGAATCCGACAAGTCGAGCGAGGGTGAGAGGCGAGTCTTGTGCAGCGAGAGTGGAGCAAGGCTCGACACACAGGGCTGGAGACAAGTTGTATTGAGAGAATGTAAGTGAACAAAAATACAGCGAGGCTCACCTGGAGACAAGAGGTCGAAACTGAAGTCTCCAGGTGGCAAGCGTCTACTACTTATATACGGAGAACAATAAGCGCTAGGGACAATAGGTCACAGGCGCGTACAAGAGCGCTGGAACAATAGTGGAAGCGCGGATGAAGAATAATGGAAATGAGGGGTTCATGACAGGGTCCATACATATCTTGAGGCCAGGACGTCAATCTGAAAATATTGACTAATGAACCCTGAACCTGGAAGGCTTGGAGCGACCTGTAAGTCACACAAAGAGAGATCTTCAGTCAGTGAGCGAACAACTGAAGAGCAGAGGGGCAAACAGACTGCCTTATATACTGGAGAGAGGAGTGCATGAGTAAGCGAATGAAGCAGTCACATGTTAACCATAGGACAATGAGTAAGAGTCCGTACTTGGCGTATGAGTAAGAGCCGAGAGTATTCTGAGTAAGACATAAGATCTAGAAAGTTCTGGTGCATTATAGAACGCACTGGAAGCCAAGGGAACCATGTCGCGACCTGTGGTCAAGCGAGACGCGGAAGGAGACTGAGGTGTCGAGCGAGGGTGAGAGTACGAGTCTTGTGCAGCGAGAGTGGAGCAAGGCTTGACACACAGAGCTGGAGACAAGATTGTATTGAGAGAATGTAAGTGAACGAAAATACAGCGAGGCTCACCTGAAGACAAGAGGTCGAAACTGAAGTCTCCAGGTGGCAAGCATCTACTACTTATATACGGAGAACAATAAGCGCTAGGGACAATAGGTCACAGGTGCGCACGAGAGCGCTGGAACAATAGTGGAAGCGCGGACAAAGAACAATGGAAATGAGGGGTTCATGACAGTACCCCCCTCCGAATGCTCGTGTCCTCACGAGTGTTGACATTCTGGATTTACGGCTCTACCGGTCCGGAGTTGTGCACACAACCTTTGTATGGTCATGTTTACTTATGTTTAGATAGCGCTTATTATAGGCTGTGTTTCTACTTACCATATACGGTTTTCTCTATGAAACTACTGTACGTTCCCATGACCATATGGTTCCCTTGTCTTCCTGTGCGTTCTATAATGCACCAGAACTTTCTAGACCTTATGTCTTACTCAGAATACTCTTGGCTCTTACTCATACGCCGAGTACGGACTCTTACTCATTGTCCTATGGTTAACATGTGACTGCTTCATTCGCTTACTCATGCACTCCTCTCTCCAGTATATAAGGCAGTCTGTTTGCCCCTCTGCTCTTCAGTCATTCGCTCACTGACTGAAGAGTAAGTCCCACTCATTACTTATGCTCTACTACACTTTACTTACTAGTACTTGTAGTCTCTCTTTGTATGACTTACAGGTACTAGACTATGCAATATAGTTGTTCGCTCACTGACTGAAGATCTCTCTTTGTGTGACTTACAGGTCGCTCCAAGCCTTCCAGGTTCAGAGTTCATCAGGTTATGAGCCCTGTGCTCTAATCGGTTGCTTCTCTATCGACACCTCTGCGCGCAACTCTTTGTACATTGACTCTCTGCCCGTGCATTCCACTTTCCTACTCTCTTGACTGTGCCCGCCGACACTGCTGCCAGGGGGACATTTCTGTGCTCGTGACGCAGCCCTGAGCACTTTCGTAGTCAGTCTCTAGTTAACTATCGTTGTAACACCTGTTGTGCTCTCCAGGCACCTAGGTGATTCAGGCATCCCTCAGCCAGGCCACGCACTTGCGCCCGCCAGCTGTTGTACCCAGGGTGGTTAGCACCTTTGGACCGGAGGACAACCATTTGGACCCTCCTTACGATACCTTTTTGCCTCGGTAGTTACTATAGCATTTCTTGGGCACAGTTGGCGACTTCTACCCAGATTGTCGGTAATTTCGGCTTACTGGCTCTCTGGTTCACCTCAAAAGGTGCCCCTGTCCACCTTCCTCTCGCACGTGGCACGTCAATTATCGCGTATACTTTGAACCACCGTTCTGGAGCTGACTCTCCCAGCATCTTCTCATTCCTCTGAGACTAAAGTCGAGGACATCGTTGATACTTCGACAGAAGCATCCTCTGACAGCTCAGGCAACGAGGAATCCTGCCAGGATCTTCCACACGTTTGGGACTCTGATGAACAAGTCGACGCCCACCTTCAAAGCGACGGTTGGTACAATTGTGCCGTGAGCCTCTGTCCTCATCGGTACAACAACATTGCTTTACCCGAAGATTCTACATTGTTCGCTTGGCAGCCTATCTCCCCTTACCAAGCAGACGAGGAGTTTCTTGCTGGAGTCAACACAGCTCTTCCAGTTGCATCCGATACACCCTACGACACACCACTTGTCGTAGCGCTTCCTCTCACCTCTAACACCCCATACGACACCCCTCTCGTCACATTTCCACATCTCTCTCCAATCGAAACTCTCCCTCCTCCTCTCGTTGCTGTGCTTCCATCTGTTGCGCCTATATCCTTCACTCTAGACTTCGACAACGAGGACTATCTCCACTCTTCTCAATATCTGCTTTCAATCATGGGAGACGTCAAGATTGACTCAATCCCTATCCTTTCTTCGGCGAACCAGTACAATGACTGGGCTGCAAAGCTCAAGGGCTACTTCATCTTCATGGGCTGTTGGGAGATTGTTGAAGGCACCAAGACTGAGCCCTCTCCTGCCGGTACTACCGCCACTGCGGCGGAGCTAGCCGCCATAGAGGCATGGCAGAAGCTCAATGGGCAGGCTCGCGGCATGATGTACATGCGAGTCTCACCAAACTTCCACTACGTCCTCGATGCGAAGGTTCCGGGTCAACGCGGTGCTGCTCCTCGCACCATAACAGCTGCTGAGACCTGGGCCGCCATCAAGACGAAGTTTGGCATGCCCAACAGTGCTCACGTCTGGGGCATGTTTGAGTCACTCGTTGCAGAGCCTCGCATGAACGATTCGAAGCCTCTCCAAGACCAGATGATGAAGATCATCAACCGCCTTCACAATATCGACAGCAATAGCGTCAAGCTCAGCGAGACCATGCAGGCTCTCCTGTTGCTGTCGAAGGTCCCCGAGTCCTACCAGTCCATGGTTTCTGCGCTGATGGCTATCACGGACATCGACAAGGTCACCCTCAATGATATCCAGTTGAAGACCTTGGCTGAGGAGTCGTTGTGCAAGAACGGACAGTCCGCCAACAAGGTCTCCCAGACCAAGCTGAAGCCTAAGGGTCCTTGCTCCTTCTGTGGCGGTAGTTCTCACCACGAGTCCAACTGCTACAAGAAGCACCCGGACAAGTGTCCCAAGGGCAAGAAGAAGGAGAAGGAGAGGGATAAGGACAAGGACAAGGGGAAGAACAAGGACACTACTTCTCATAGTTATGCGCATGTCGTCTCTGAGTCTGTATCTGCTGTGAATGTACTATCGGGTCCCTCGAACATCACTGCTTCTTTCTATGATGAGGCTATGGCCTCGGACAGCTCGAAGTGGACCATGTGGCTTATGGACTCAGGAGCCTCTCAACACATCACTGGCGACATGTCTGATTTCTCCACCTACCAGCCTTTTGAAACCACTGTTCCTTTTGGCACGGCTGCGTCGGGTGAAAGTAGTGTTATCCATGCGCTTGGATCGGAAACGGTTGAAGGGATTGCGTACATCGATAATCAGAGCGTCCCTGTCACTCTCAACAACGTCTACTATATCCCGCATGTGGAAGGTCGTCTTTTCTCGACGGGCTCCATCGAGCGCAATGGTTACTCCTTGTTCCAAGGCGAAGGTCGCATGTGTATCTTTGACAAGCTACCTGATAGTGCTGTCAAACATGGTTCAACGATTCGTATCATGGGTCGAAAAATCCTTGAGGCAAGGTACAACCTGAATAGCAACACATACTGGACGCTCCTCGAACTCCGTAATAGTCAGCGTGTCCACCTCAATGTCCATCACTTTAAGACCTGGCATCGTTGCTTTGGTCATGCGGGCAAGGACGTGCTGCGTCATCTTCCTAAGAACACCAAGGGAGTTGATGCCGTTGATCCTGCAGATGAAGAGCCATGTGATAGATGTGCCTTTGGCAAATCCACTCGCGCCCCCTTCCCACCTTCTGAGAAGTGTGCGACTGAAGTTCTCGAGCTTATCCATACGGATCTCGATGGACCGATGCGTACTCAGGCTATCGGAGGATGGAAGTATTTTGCCGGTTTCATTGATGATTACTCTGGTCTTGCCCGCGCCTACTATCTTAAGCACAAGTCGGACGCTATCAAAGCATTCCTCGACTATAAGGTATGGGCTGAGACTCAGACCAGTAAAAAGATCAAGAAGGTCCGCTCTGATTGAGGGGGGGAATATATGTCTAGTGAGTTCAGCGAGCTTCTTCGTTCGCATGGCATCGAGCACCAGAAGACAGTTGCGGGTTCGCCTCAACAGAATGGACGTGCTGAACGCTGGAACTGTACCATCACCGAGAAGGCCTTGTGTATGTTACATCAGGCTGGACTTAGTCACGGTTTCTGGCAACTCGCCATTGATGCAGCCGTTCATATCTACAATCGTCAACCTATGCGACGACACAAATGGCAATGCCCTATCACATTGTGGGACAGTACTATACTGGATGTCTCCTACTTTCGCGTGTTTGGGTGCAAAGCCTTTGTGCATGTGCAGAAGGCGAAGTGCGAAGGGAAGCTCGACAAGAAGGCAGTTGAGATGATCTTCGTGGGGTATGAGCAGGGTTCCAAGGGGTATCATTTTTGGAATCCGGCCACCCGCTCTATTATCGTGTCCCGCGATGTGACATTCGATGAAGAGTCTTTCCCTGCACGTAAACTTCCTGGCAATCAACCTGTCGCCCCCAGTGATAATCCATTTGTGAATAACCAGTCGGATAAGTCCTCAAATGACGACTCTAGTGTTATGCGCCAGGGGCCTTGCCCCAAGGCCCCGAGGTGACAAAACAGTTTGGGCCATAGCCGGCCAACCGTTGCTCGGAATCTTGGTGACAAGGGGTCCTTCCTATAGCCAAGAAGCAGGAGTATCCAACAGTGTTGGTTTTGTGGCTGTGCGCCCAGTCCCCATGGAGATATAGCCAGGTGACAAGCCTCAATGCCTTTTGGCACCGGGTGACAAGCTCAGTGTGGAGCCCATTGTGACTCAACCCCTGGGCAGAACCCAGGTGACAAGGGGTCATATGAAAGCCAGGATACAAGGCTACAAAATGAGGGTAGAACCAGGACGATCCATGGAGTCTCCGCTGAGAAATGGCTTGTCACCTGTTGTCACTGGATTCTAAGGCAGAGTTGGTCCAGGTGGTGACAAGCTCATTGTGGCTGCCCCTCTGGTCGGAACCCAGGTGACAAGGGGTCCCCTAGGAGCTATAACACAGGGCTACAAGATGGGGGTACAATCATGGGAATCCATGGAGTTTCCGTGGAGAAACAGCCAAGTGACAAGCAGAGTTTACGTTCTGGAGCTGTCATCAAGGTCATTGAGAGCCTGATTGTGGGCCAACTGTTGGTCGGAACCTTGGTGACAAGGGGTCCTTTGTATAGCCAGAAAAGAGACGAATCCAACGGTACCCATTTTGTGTCTGTACGATGTGTCCCCATAAAGAAACTGCCTTGTCACCTCCGGAATATCGCATTCTGGCATGCTGGGTCTGGTAGATTTGACCATGTGACCTGACCAGCTGTCCAGGTCATGTGACTGAACTTGCTAGCAGTAAGGAAGTATGGTCACATGACTGGGTCACCCACCATGTCACATGACCACTTTGGGTGGTGCTGATGTGTCCAAAGGATCAATGTTGGCATAGCCTGTTTATTAAGTTCTTTGATGGGCAAAAGCATGTATACTTGGACAGCAAGTTTGACTGGTGGTGCTCTGCTTGTGCTAAGTGGTCCAACAGTTCTTGACCACCTTGAGGGATTACCATTGCCAACAATGAGTCTACCAACATTGTGCCTATCCTTCCTCCAGCCCCTCTGATCTCCTCCTCCACTACATTATCTTCCCAAGTTGGTGCAGTTCAAGCATGTGCTCCTTGGACAACTCTTCCCCTAGGACCTTCTAGTACCACAGCTACAGCCAGCCACCACTCTGCCCAGGATGATGTTCAATGTGGAGCAGCATTTGCTGAAGCTGTACAGGCTGCCAAACGGGCAAGGCTAGATAGGGAAGGACAACTACAGCCACTACTTGAGTGGTGGAGGAAGGCTTTGGACAAGTTTTGTGGGCACTGTGGATTGTGCCAGATTACGAGGCCAAAGAACTACCCAATGCAAGATCAGCACAACATTGTGCATTGTGCAACTATGGTGGAGCTGCTAAAGAAGACAAATGAGAAGAGTACTTGGACTGGAATAAGCAGCTGAGGTACTATGGGTCAATGGGTGCATGCTCAAAGTGCCACATATCGTTCCTTCAAGATCTTCTTCATCCTACGAATGCTGGGAAGGGCAAGGGGACAAGCTGCAATGTGGCATGGCTGGACATGATAGGGCTGATGGTATACTGGGCATACTACTCCAATGAGTGGTGTAGGTTGGCTGAGAGGGAGTTTGGGATAAGTTGGGTGAATAATACGTCATTTGCAGCATGGTTGGTGAGTAGGAACAAGGATGAGAGGTATGTGAAGATTGCTAGGTTTTGGTTGTGGTTGGTGGAGTGTTGGCTAAGGGAGTAGGGTAGTGTTTGTGGTGTATTGGATTGGTTGTGTGTTGTAAGAAGTGTTGGTTGATTGTTTTGGGTTATAAAGTGTGTATGTGAAGTTAGGGGGAAGTAGGGCTGATTATGTGTTGTAAGAAGGGTTAGTTGGTTGTTTTGGGTGTAGGGTTGAAGCTATTGGGTGTAGAAGTGGTGAGGGGTTAGGGTTTAGAAAGATTTTGTAAATTTTTAAAAGTGTTAAACAAGCTATAAGGAATGTTTAGTAGGGTTAGGGTTAGGGTTAGGGTTAGGGTTAGGGTTAGGGTTAGGGTTAGGGTTAGGGTTAGGGTTAGGGTTAGGGG